>CM031236.1:48387813-49610313 GCA_018340775.1 Taxus wallichiana var. yunnanensis
TATGGGACCGAACATGATTAAACATATAGCTAGTTCGAAATAACCGAAACCACCAACTAGTGTGAACACACACTCTAACACCCTCATTTAAGGGCGGGATATGGGTGAGAAAACAGGTAGAAAAGATGCATATGGGTCTCGAAACTAGGCTTGATGAGGTACCCATGTAAAAATAAATATTGAAATCTAAGTGTCCCTATTGTAACAGTTACATCTTACCGTAATACATGGATTTCGAGTTGTTTTAAGCACCAAGGAATATAGGAACTAGTATTCTATGCAAGGCTTACTTATAAAAAAACATTGATCAAAGAACTAGGAAAAAATAGTTACCATGGATGAAATATACCACGGAAAGTAACCCAAAAATGTAATACAACCGAAGTGGAGCAAGATCTTATGCCACAAGGTACCCCAAGAAATAAAACTCAAAGACCAACCACAATGTTGAAGTAGGTTCAATGGATGTAATTAATCACATAAAACATAAATTCACTTAATGGACTCGATAATTACAAAAGATTTGATGATAACATGTGGTATGAAGATACTAATGTTGACAAGTGTTGGGATGACATAATTACAAAACACTACCAACTCTAAATCCAAAGTGCTCTTCTTAAGAGCTAAATTTATACTAATCAAAAGAAAATTTTGGTAGATATATGGTCAATTGAACTCATTCTTCACTAGTAGTTTTGATCCACTTCGAATCACACAAGGAAAAATAGTTGCCATTATAATTCACCATAATAGCTCCATGCGAGGAGATTTTTAGTGGTGTCAATAGTGCAAGATTTCACCTAGCTTTAATTTGATCTACTGCAAGAAGATGGGGTGCACCAAATACCAAAACAATTGCCATGAAAATGGATATGATACCCAAAGTAAGTGTTTACCCTTTAACTATTGATATTGGTGATGTATAATTTAATTAGGTTTAAAGGGTAAGGTTCATATTTTGGTGATTATTCTAAGTAATTAACTTCCAACATTAATTATGCACTAGTATAATAGTGTTCTAGATCATGCAACACAAGATATAACTTTGAAAATACCATATAATAAGTGCACCTAGTTGATTGCAGATGATTCTAGAAATATTTGGGAGTGTTCACCACTAGAACATGGAGATTTGAATCTAGAAGTACCTCACAACTGAGTATATAACTAGAAACCACCCTAGGTCAAGACCATACCATTCATTCGGGTTTGTACCATATGGTTTATCCCCTTTTGTATGGTCTTGGATCTACTCGAATCAACTCCTGCAAGTTTTAGGGCATGTCATCTACTTGGAATGTCAACCCCTAGTTTTCACACATGTAGTGATTCTTTCTAAATGGAATGAACTTCACCTCAAACCCTATATGTGGTTGAATATTTTTGTAAAACAAAAATTAGAAGGGTTATGGGCACCTTGTGCACTTGCTTAATGTTGGCACTACTCCGAAGATGCATCAAACTACACGTCGTTATCCACCTATCATGTAACATCTAAATAGATCAATCAAATTTGGCAATCACTTTAACCATGCTTGTTTTGACTTGGATTTTTGTAAAACACTTGGAGAGAGGATGTTTGAGTGCTTATGGATAAGATATATGGCTTCCTTGACTTGGTTTGTAGCTTCAGACCTAATGTGGGTGTTACCCTAATGACTTCATATGTGATAGTGTGATATTTAGAGATCTTTGGGTGCCTTGCAAGTGTATGAAGTGATTTCTCTAGTGCATTTCCTTAGGAGTTTTACGTTAGAAAATTAGGTCATGTTTTCTTGTTTATATAGGGTTTCATAGATGATTTATCTAAGAAATGATGACCCAAATAAAGTACAAGATTTTAAAAAAGATATTGATTTGAAAGTAGATTTGGAGGACATGTCAGTCCAAGAACATATAGATAGGTCAAGATTGGATATAAATTCCTCACGAACCTATACGACCTTAATTGGAAGAAAAAATATGCAAAATGAGGTTTGAGACCTACCAAATGATATTTTTCTATTGATTTTTTGCATTGTATTCTCGGAGTGTGTTAACATGTTAATGTGCAAGGATAAACAAATTAAATAATGGACCTCGTAAAGTGTTAAATAGGAACAGAATTAATATTTATCATAACAAAAGTGCATAGTCAAATCAAGGGTTTCCAAAGTGGAATTTACGAAATTTGAGTTTCCACATTTCCCCCTCTCTAAGTATGATTTGAAAATTACATGCTTAAAGGAAATTGTACCTAAGTGTGTAAACACACTTTTCCTTTTCTTGAATGTTTGTTTTGTTGTTGTGCTTGGTGTTGGCATGCTCCATGATGAAACCTACAACACAAAGTGTAGTCAATTTCCATGATAGAGAATTGACTTTAACTCACATATAACACATAAAAAAATATTTGTATAATTTTTTTAAAGTGAAATGATCATAAACAAGGAAAAAATACACATGTTTTCTTATGCTTTGTTATTTCTTAAATATTTGTATTTTCTAAAGTATTGGGGTAATCAGTCCCAATTTGGGTCGTGGAGAAATGGGAGTGTTAGGTGCATTCAACCTAGCACGAAGATGTGGAAGAGAGATAATAAAATCTCTACACACCCGTGAATGAAGAAGATGTGTACCAAAGTTATTTAACAACTTTGATATCTTACCCTCTGAATGTAATAGGAGAGGAAAACCTACCCACAAACACCTTATCTACTTCACTACCTTTCATAACCCCATGGATCACACCTCCGTAGATGGATATAGACCCAATTTTGTAAACAAGGATACATATTACAAAAGAGAATAGGTGCCCCCAAACTCTCCTTGTATTCCACACAACTAAGTATGTGTAGAATATTTGCTAAAATATGTTGAAAATGTGCTAACAAAGCTAAACTATGAAGGATATATGTTCCCCAAGATTCTTGAAAGTAAGAATGAAGCTAAGTGTTAATGTGAAAAAGAAAGAAAACGTTCATGCCCCTATAGTAATCCAAATTGCGTATTCTCTATGTAAAAATTTGTATAAAACATGTATACATAGGTGGAAATCGAGAAAATTCTAAAAACCTTACTGAATTTTCCCTGCCAAAAACATGTGGGGGCTCAAGATTATACATACAATTCTGACCAAAGTGTATGGTTTTGACATTGTGATGATTTTACAAAACATTTTCATATGAATGCATTTATGGGTGCCTATATCATGTTTGTGTTTACATCTTCCACTATAAATCTATTTGTATATATTAAAAATGTAGAATAAACATGTATATGCCCCCTCTTTTGAGACATGTGTGAAAATCATGTTGAGCATGTGGCTAAAAAGAAATGAATGTGTATTTCTAACGAATATGTCCGAGAAGCTATGAAGAATACCGGAGAGGCGGCTACATTAGAGAACTTGTACCTTAATAGGAAAGGTGTTTTTCCATGTTGGAAACCATGACATGCAACAAAAATAATGTTATCAAAAATAACGATAGTAGAAGCTGGAGAAACCAATAGTAGCAATGTATGTAGAAACAAAATTGAATGGCAATAATGCATCCAATTACAAATAATGACATACAAAAGGATCGTATCCCATGAACATGGGACACCCATGCCATCACAAGACAATCAAGGCCCATAAGCCAATAAAAAAGAGCAACAAATGAAGTGTAAAACCACAAACATGGTACACCCACAATGTTATTAATTTGGTCAAAGGTTGTGCGAATTAAAAACTAAAAATAAAAGACTTTGCCACAATAAATTTCTTCAAATCATTTGAGACATTTTATTGATTGAGGCTATGAATATTTATACATTTGTGATCTCATATTTTGTTGGAGTCAAACCTCATCTACAATACTCCCAATCACTCTACTATCTTCACTTATCTTTATATCCCCAATATATCTCCATAGATATGTTCCTAAAATAGTTCTAGTGGGCTATACTACGATTCACGTATAATAATAGAATAAAACTCAATATGAGATTGTATTTATTTATTCTAAGATACTATATTATTATTAAATGATTAATTTTATGATAACTCATTTGAATAAAAATATTACACAATATAATAATAACAAATGTGAGCACTAAAGTAATATTATCTAAGATCCCCGGTGTGAACATGGGGAAAACTTTACACATCCAATAGTAGAATGCCCGACTCTATGGCATGCCTAGTCTTGTGGCTCATGACCTTGATACAAAAGAAAGGGATCTCCTATCAACCTTCCATGGTTTTCTCGTAGGTTTACCACAAACCTAGATATGAATAGGAACCCATTAATTGTTCACTCTTGTAATTTTTCTCGGATCACCAATAACCTTTTCAAGATCCATGTATGCATGTGATTTTGTTCCCCCACAACATTGTTACAACGGGAAAAATACCAGAATTTTTCTCGAGTTATAATAGGTGCAAATAGGAATGAATCATCTATTCTTATTCTCTACCACAATAACATAAAATAAACACACAACTAAAAACAAGCCGTCATAGTTTATATGTGTCCCTTTCATTGGTGATCAAGAGAGGTCGTTGGTTGAGCTCATTCCTTTGTTGCCTCCCCCTCCATCAAAAATTGTTTAGTTACTTAGCAAATTTGAAAATGAAGCTCAATTTTCACCTCTCACAAATTGGACATTGTGTACAAGTGAGAATACGTCTGGGAGAAATACAGAATTTTTATGATGACACAAATTGATGAATTTGACACTAAGACAAAAATTTCTCAACTCTTTTGCATGCAACACAACACTTATGTTTTAATGGAACAAATATAATACACTTGTAAGAAAACAAAAATATTGATTAAAAAGTAGTTGAATATTTCATTTGAACACACTTTACAACATTCACAAAGACAATAACAATTATTTGGAAATACAATCATACTTTTTATTTTGATGACAACACTATGATGATTAAATAAACTATATCTAAAAATTAATAACAAATAATTACTTTTTAAACCTACAAAATAGTTATAGACATTTAATCACTATATCATCTTCATGTATTTACCGAAAAGGAATTATTAAAATGACACTATTGAATCCAGATAGACTTTTAGTGAAGATATGCACAGGGTGAACTTTATCTGCATGTAACCACAAAAATAGATTAGTATAATAGACGCATGGTGGTGCATGGAGTGAAAAAATACGGACCTATGCATAGGTATTAAGCGTGAAGACCATAAAAAAATTAATTATACACTATATCAATGATTTGATTCCGACTATGTATGGATGGCTTCTTTATGCTGGCTTCGTTTCTCCAAATAGTTCCACAATCAATCTGTGTTGTGCCCAATTTTCACTATATCCTCGCAAGGTGCTCAAAGATACAAATCTCCAACTAAGATCTCGGTCCATTTACACAAATACATGCAATGAATACTATGCATGTGGAATGAATAGTTGTTGCTAACAAATGATGTATTTCTAATAGTCTTATTGAAAGAGATTGGCTTTTCCTTTACTACCCAAAAGGTTGTTTTCTATTCCTATTTTCTGTTAATCCATGAAATGGTTTTTTCTATAATTTCCACAATTATTAACTAATATATTTTCCTATAAACCCATTAAAATTTAAATCAAACATATCATAAAAATAGGAAAATGATCTATTCTCTACTCTTTCAGAAATTAAATACATGTGCTATAATGTAGTGGCCTTTTGGCTTTATTGACAGAATTTTACCTCATGTTCCCGTGTTTATTTTTCCACTTGATCTACTTCACATATGCAATGCCTCTTATTTGTTACAAATAATGTCTTCCTCTAACACAAAATATAATACAAAACGTAAGCTACTATAATCTAAAAATATCTATAATGATTCTCTATTAAACTCATGAGAACAACCCACTCTAATACCAAATATTAATTTGGTAATATTTTCTAAATTAAAAACTAAAACAAATAAAAAAACTTTGACACAATAAACTTATTGAAATCATCTAGGACATTTTGTTGATTTAAATTATGAATATTTATACATTTTTGATCTCCTATTTTGTTGGAGTAGAACCTCATCTACAAATATTCCCAATCCCTCTATTATCTCCACTTATCTCTATATCCCCAAGATATCTTCCTAAAATAGTTCTAGTGAGTTGTATTACAACTCACTTACAATAATAGAATACAAATCAATACGAGATTGTATTTATTTATTGCAAGATACTATATTATTATTAAATGATTTATTTTATGATAACTCATTTTAATAATTATATTACACAATATAATAATAAAAATTGTGAGCACTACAAGAATATTTCATAACAAGTGTACTAAGACAATCAAGGAACTTAGGATGCAATCAATAAAGCAAACAATCAAGAACACGCACAACTATTAAACATGTATAACAACCAAAAATATCAAAATGTGATAAACAAAAATGAAAATAGTAAACAAGATATGTCAACATTACACAAAACACGTGTGTTAGTCCTACTAGTCTAAAAAATAGCAAGTACACAATATATAATTGAGCGTAAATGAGGGAATCTAAAAGGAACTATCATAGAACAATAACACTCATAGGGTGTGAAGGTGTTGCCCCAAGATTAGAATGTAAGGAAAAATATTTCTCCCATAAGCATGTATTGATCCGTGTGTCATGTATCCAACTCAATATACCAAGTGAATGTATGTGTGTAAATAAATAAAGAACGTTATCTATCATACTAAAGTGACAAACAACACATATAATGTAAAGTACTAATTCAAGTAAAATACATACGTCTTAATTTCGTAATTTTGTCAATATTTGAATGTTTTTATTATCAAAAGGCATGACTATGTACAAAAGGGGTGGGTAGAAATAAATTTATCTAATGATAACCTCTTGAGGAGGTGAATATACTATCGAGGGAGAAGGAGGCTTAATATTCAATTATTATTCAAGTGGTACCAAAGTAGTAACATGTTGATTATGCTAAAATGTAATATAATAGCCTAATCTAAATGTTATGGCAGCAATAAATAAATGAACAATGAAATACTGAAATAATACCCAAGCAACTAAGTAATAAAAATAATGAAACCCTAAGTAAAAAGAGGGTTAGAAGAGCCTTAGCTAATTCAAAGAGGTTGTGGAATTGTGTCACAATGATGACCATATAAATAGGAGTGCAAGACAATCACACAAAAGCTTAAAAAAATGTAGATTTGGGTGATTTAGTTAAAGTGGGGCACCTGGAGAAAGGATGGGGGCACCTGGGGCGCTTTGGTCACTCGATCTACGTAGATGCACAAAAAACCTCCTCTGAGGTGTTGCAAGAGATTCGCGCTTGTTTTCCTTTGATCACCTCAAGGTCGTTGTAAAATCGTCAAGGTCATTATAAACCTGCAATGGAGAAAACACCTGCAAAACCCTCAAATAGAAATCAAATCCTAAAAAAGAAAGATGCAAAATGAGGGGTCATAATTTCCTCAGATACCACAATGATGGAATTACTACTAAGCACTACACTACATCTCAGACCCAATGTAGTTATGTGTGTGTGCATAATTATGGTCTAGGTTTCTCTTATGCGCATTGCACTTGAAGTAGTGAGCAAGTAGTTAGATGTAGAATATAAATAATGTGTGCATATAATAGAATAAACTCCCCTCTTATGAGTTTTGATGCGAGATGAACCATCCTTTGTCCCTTGTGATGGAGCTAGATGGATGCAAATGGAACTCTAAATGCCTTGATGGATGTAACCTTAGGTGGTGATAAGTAGTGCTTAGTGCTTAGTCCCTTATTATGATCACATAATTTTATATTTATATGATTCCTTTTCTTGAATTTTGTAATTAACCCTGAAAAGGTTGACTACCAAAAAGATAAGATGCTCAAATGGCTAGAAAGGACCTAAAAAGTGTGACCAAAGTGTAAAGAGGAAAAGGAAACCTAAAGGGGACAAGGGTGCACAGGCGTTGGCATCCTGGCTGGGCATTGGTGTCTAGAATGACAAATGCCAAAAGGTAAAAAGATAAAATGAGCAAGTAAGAGTGCAAGACTGAAAGTAGAAGCATAAAGAAAAGAAAGGTGGCCAAAGACATGGGTTAATTATTACTTTTCGTACTTACGAATCATGTAAATAGTAGTATGTAATCGAGACTAGATAATTACCCGAGTGTGTGATTTTGTGTCTACATTTACCCCCACTTTATGTTGGTGAGAAGAATGCTCAATAACATAAAGTAAATAGAGATGCGTACCTGATATCTATGTAGATTGATGTATAAAGTTTGCCGAGGGACTAGACAAAGCGTGGAGTGATAAAAAGATGGAACATAGAGACTAAAGATGCTAAAAGTGTAAAAATGTGATGAAAATGAACCTAGGGCAGAAACACGTATGTAGGGGCAAATGTGTGTGATGTACCTATTGTTGGTGTCAATGTTTTTAATGTTTATTGCTTGCTTCTCATATGAACGGACCTGCAAAAGAGAAGATGATCAAGTAGTCAAATATGCATGTATATTTATAAAAATCATGCAAGGAAGTATATAAAATAAAATGTTGAAAATGTGAAAAAGGAACATGTGCACCTGATCTGTGATGAGGAAATAGTGTAAAAAGGATCCTATAGATGATGTCGATGCACGTGATTTTTTTGGGTGATCTCATGCCAATGTAATGGAAGAAGTATAGGGATAACTATCTAGTGTCATCCACCAACCTTTAAATGATTTTCGTTGTATAAAAAACCACTGCAGATGGTGTGCATGTGCTAAGGACTCTCTCCCTGTAAAAGCCATTGTGTAAATTCCCAGTGCCAAAGGACTCTATACCCTGTTAAAATCCTCTGTGACATGTTGAATTTGTGTAATTGTCACCTGGTTACTAGTACTCCAAGAAAGTCCGTTGTATTGCCCCCCTGAGTTCGGGCACTCCAAGAAAGGTTGTTGTGCTAAGGACCCAAGTCTGATTCTGAGCCTTGAAATCCGAAAAATTTTACTATATTGATATTGTGTCATGTTGTGTATACTTTGTATGGGGTGATTGATTCACCCAAATTATGCCCCCTCTTTGGGGGCGCATGCAACATCATTGAAAGAGGATGTGGCCCAAAAGAGGACCAACCGCTGAAACTATGCCCTACAAGGGGGAGGGGATGTGCTTGGTAGAAACCAAGGCACATGTAAACAAGTGGCTAGAAGACAATTGTTAGTACAAACAAAGACAAACATGCATGTAAATGACGAAAATGTAATCTAAGCAGATAATGTGTAATCTCGTATGCAAGAATACAATGGAGATTGTGAAAAGAGGGTTGCAAACATGGGACACCACTCACGGTGTTGCAAGACAATCAAGGCCGATGAATCCAAAAGCATACAAGTATGCACATAAGACAAAGGGAAAATCCCGCATACAATGACAAACAATGATAAGCAAGTACAAACAATATAACAGATAACCATGGTAGTAAGTAGTCCTCTAAAAACAATGTTTCACATGAAGTACTGTTAACATGTTAGAAAGATAAAAAGTATGTCAAAGCATGTATAATCTAATAAAGTAGTGTGCTATGAAAAAAATGAAATAATAGCACCTGTAGTGTACGAAAGTGGATGCCCCCAGGAGCCATGATGGGACTGCTAATAGGTACTGTGCCAAACATCCATGTTGCATGTAATGGATCTGTAGAGTCTGCGATCACAACTAGAAATCAAGTGAACGTGCATGTGTGTATGATAAAGATAATAGCATACAATATATCTATCTAGCATGTGTAATTAATTAAAAATGTATAAGTAAACATAAGAAAGAGAGAATGCAACCAAGATATGAAATATGTTGTGGATGTATGGAATGTAATGCAGAGTGAATGATAGGAGTTGCATGCCCCCATAGTGAATGGAATTGTATGTAGTGAGGTTCATTTGTTTATGTCCCCTCAAGAATCAATAATGAACCTTAAACAAGAGTGTGTCATCGGAAATAGTTCGAGTGATGTGTTTTGAGTATCGTAGTGTGGTGAATGTGTAGTGATGATATGTGACATAGAGATGAGGTGTGAAAACATGTGATGATGTAGCCTAAAGTGTATATCACAATATGAGTAGGATAAGTGATGATGTAGCCTAAAGTGTATATCACTAAATGATGCTAGAGGAAGTGATGATGTAGCATATGGCATATATCAATAAATGATGCAAGAAGAAGTGATGATGTAGCCTATAGCGTATATCACTAAGAATGTCGCATGTGAAAAATCTTGAATGGTTGAATGTGTGAAAGTGATGTGTTCCATTTGTGATTTATACCCTCAACAGTCTAGTATGGACCGTGTGACTAGAGTGTGTCTTGAGCGAAAGGAGTGTAGCATGTATAAGTAGATGTGTAAATTGTTTAATATGTGTAGTAGATTTGGTGAGGAGAAATCTTCATGTGATGGGTAATGTTGAATGTAGGATGTATAGTATGTAATGTAGGATGTGTAGATGATATAAGTGTATAATGTGTATGATGTATGAAGCACAAAGATGTAAGATGTAAAATGTAGGGTGTAAAATGTAAGATGTGTGAAGATGTTAGTGTGTAGTGTCTATTTTGTAGTGTGTGAGGATCATGTGTATAGGATTCCCTCAACAGTCAAGTGTGAACCAAAGCACAAGAGTTCGTTATCGGTATTCTCGATGCTAGAGTGTGGATAAAGACGATATGGTAGTGTAAGAAGGTGAATGTAAGACACTTGTTGAAGTAAGGGGGAATAAGCGCAATGCCCCCCAAGTGTGTGTGGATGAGTGTTTTATTTGATGAGAGATATATATGTGATGTATAAAGATGATGGAATATAATAAATAGTATTGTGTTGATGTAGTAATGTGATAAGTAATGAAAGAGTGTAATGTAAGTATGATTAGAGATAGATGGTATGTAAGTATGAGTGCATATGTAATAGATAGATATGTTAATTTAAGATGAAACGAGGTTCTTTATTATAACAGAACCTTCAACGGTCATGTAATAACCACAAAAACATGAGTGTTTCATCAGAAAGGTAAGGTGACAAGAGTCACCTACTAAAGACCAAGTTTGCGTGAAGTGGTGGAAGCATGTTTGACAAGATCAATAGCATGACCATTACAAATGTGTATTGGCTATCGTAGGAGGATTTGCTTTGACAAAATTAATTGGAAATGAAAGTGGAGTAGGATGTGGAGGAATATTGAATGGTGGTAGTTTTGGTGGTATTGATGATGCTGCAAAGACTTGATAGAAGAAGGTGGACTAATTTTGAGAAGTGGTTTCATAGTTTGATTAGGTGATGTTGCAGATGAATTGAGAGGAGGAGGTGTTACATTGATTTTGAGAGGTGGTTGCTTAGGCGGTGCTTGAATTTCCATAGAACAACCATTAGAAGTGATGGCGTGATGCTCATTAGACATAGACGAATCAGATTTAGGAGCCCATTGAGATGTAGTATTTGTATATGGGCATGCAACAAAATGTTGTGTAGTGAATGAGATAAATCCCTGACGCTCAAGATGTTTGATTCTTTATTGTAAAGTGTAATAGTAATTATCGTGATGTCCATTGATTTGATGATAATTACAATATGGGTGACCTTGATATTTTGCAAGCCGATAAGGAGGGTAGCAATCAGTAGATGGAAAACTGATGAGTTATGAGTTTCAGGAGAATATCTTGTTGCTTAGTATTGAGATTAAACCTAAGAAGCGCAGGGAGTGGTAAGACTTGAGGTTCACTAATATGAGCTCATGTAGAAGACATAGAATGAAAATGAGATGTAGAAGGAGAAAAAACATTAGCCAGAGATTTTGGATTTTAGAGATGTAATTGTGGATTACATAGCCTGAGATTTGTCTTGAAATAAAGAATGCAAAGCTTAAATTAACACCAACATGGGTTGACTAGATGGAGGATCATGAAGACTAGGGTTGTCAAATAAACAATCAAAAATAACACTCACTTGATGTGGAGGCATATCTAGGGGAAGATACATGGTGTTTAGGGATTTTTTAAGAATAACTTGGAAATTATGATGCATTTGAAGTAAATCGACAAAGGAATTTGAGGAGCCATGATAAATAAGATGATATGCCAAATAAGGATCTGAAATACCAATCACATGTCGATTCACCAAAATGATTATGCTAAAATGTAAAATAATATCCTAATCTAAATGTTATGGCAGCAATAAATAAATTGATGATAAAATACTTAAATAATACCCAAACAACTAAGTAATACAAATAATGAAACCCTAAGTATAAAGAGGGTTAGAAGAGCCTTAGCTAATTTGAAGAGGTAGCGGAGTCGTGTCATAGTGATGACCGCTAAACATGAGTGGAATATTGTCACACAAAAGCCCGAAAATGCATATTTGGGTGATTTAGGCTGGATTGAGGCACTGGAGAAATGGCGGGGATCCCGGGGTTCTCTGGGTTCCCTGATTTGCGTAGATGCTTGGAAAACCTCCTCTAAGGTGTTGTAATAGGTTCACACTTATTCACCTTTGATCTCCTCAAGGTCTTTGTAAGATCGTCGAGGTCGCTTATAAACCTATAATGAAGAAAACACATGCAAAACCCTCAAATAGACATCAAATCCTAAAAAGAAAGATGCAAAATGAGGGGTTGGATTGTCCTCATCTATCACAATGATGGACTTACTACTGAGCATTACACTACATCTCAAACCCAATGTAGTTATATGTGTGTGTGTGGAATTTTTCCCTAGGTTGCTCTTGTGCGCATCACACTTGAAGTAGTGAGCAAGTAGCTAGATACAGAATGTAAATAATGTGTGCATGGAATAGAATAAACTTCCCTCCTATGAAATGTGATGTAGATGAACTAGCCTATGTCCCTTGTGATGGAGCTAGATGGATGCAAATAGAGCCCTAGATGCCTTGATGGATGCACCTTAGGTGACGATAAGTAGTGCTTAAGTGTTTGGTCCCTTATTATGATCACATAACTTTATATTTATATGATTCATTTTCTTTAATTTTGTAATCAACCCTGAAAACTATAACTACCAAAAAGATAAGATGCTCAAACATCTAGAAAGTACCCAAAAAGTGTGACCAAATTGTAAAGAGGACAGGGCACCTAGAGGGAACAGGGGTTCTGGCGCGATGTCCTAAATTGGGTGCTAGTGTCTAGAATGATAAATCTTGAAAGGTAAAAACATAGACTGAGTAATGAAGAGTGAAATACTGAAAGTAGAAGAATAAATAAAATAAAGGTGGCCAAAGACATGGATTAATTATTACTTTTTATACTTAGGAATCATGTAAATAGTAGTATGTGATCGAGACTAGATAATTATCCAAAGTGCATATTTTTTGTCTACACATGTGCTAAATAAGGTCTCATATATGCGAAGTAGTTTGTGAAGAATGGTTTTTATGCGGTGGATAAAATGAATAAGTGTGATGAGCACTAGGAAGCTATTGAGAATTGTGTAGGTAATATATGCACTAAAGGATTGAAATATGACTCTAAGGGAGGGTAATGATGAGAAATAGTGCATGGGATTATAACCATATAAGAAGACCTAGAGCAATGAGATGAAGAGTATGCAACCAAAGGTCTATCATGAGACATAGGAGGACTAAAGTGAATAGTAATAGTGTGAAATAAGATAGGCCTAGGGAGGAATATAGAATTTCTAAGGCTATGACAAGCATTGTGCAAAACCAAAGATCTATCCATAGAAGGAGTAAGAGAAATTATAGAAGAAAAACTAGGAACGCTATGAGGGGAAACCTAAAAGGAATAATTTGATGGTGATAACCTACAAATTATGTATTAACCTAACATTTATGGATAATCAAGGAATGTCCCAAAGAGTACGCATCCAAGGGATACCTAACTGCAGTCACTAGAATCGGGAGTAGAAGTAACTAGGAATATAAGCAACCGGGAATGAAACTGTAGTAATAGGACCAACAGTAATGGGTAGAGTGATGTGGTGGTAGTGAGGATTTGTATTAAGTGTAAGATTTTACATAGAAATGCCTATATATAAAATAAATGAGAGATATAAATCATTGTCCTTATTGTTTTGATCAACCAAAACACCCTGTATGGGTATGTGGTTAATAGAAATATGGATACACAAGGTATATTAAGTAATCGCAATATCAATATCATATTCATCAAAAGTGATGATTAAAAAATAAGATAGTGTATGATTAATTGTTCCAATCATTACATATAATGGGTGATCATAAGAGGGTAGTGGAGGTACCACACAATAATCATTATGTACATCGAGAAGAGTTTATAGTGTCATGCTTAGGAAGTGGATCATTGAATATTTTTAGTTTAAATTTACCATTGAGTGGTTTTTAAGATTCAATGGGATTATCACACCCAATAGATTTAGAATCAATAAGATCTTGAATAACATAACAAATCTTTATGTAATGATTTGTATATTTCCTAACACCCGATGATAATCACAATAAGCATTAGCATTGAACTTCTTGCTTATAATTCTACTCATATCAACCTAAAAATGGTGGAGGGAGAGATATGAGATTACATTCAATTAATTAGTTTAAGAAAATGTAAGGAGGACTTAGTAGATGAATAAAGGAGGACTTAGTAGATGAATAAATTGGCAGTACCCATGATGTGATTGTAGCTTTACAAGTTATGAAATGGCATTAACAATGTCCTTAGGAGCATATTTGACATCATTGAGATTACCTTTTTAATGTGGTTTTGTTTGAAAACTTGATAGTAGATGTGGGAATAGAACTAACAATGTACTTGATTTTTCATATGGAACCATTTAGCTTCCTACTCTTTCAAGGTATAGCATAGATGGTCAAAAGACATAAACTTATCAAACATGATTGAATCTTGTAAAGGATCTAGTAATCTTTAGATGAACAGAGTCCTGCGTAATCCATTATCGACTAAAATATTTTCCATTTTGATGATCAATGTCTTGTAACACAATACATATGCATTAATAGGTTCATTAGACCCTTTTTGTAGCTAAGACAATTGTTCATAAGAAATTTTATACTCAATATTAATAGAGAATTGTGCTAAAAATAAATTTTCTAAAGTAGTGAATGTGCACATAGAGATGGTGAGGAGATCATAAAACCAATGTAATGTAAATTCCTTAAGAATTCAAGGATAATATTGGTAAGCAAGATGTTATTAGAAGCATAATCATAGAAAGTGACATGGAATGAGTGAAGATGCTCAAGCACGATCTCTTTTTCCATTATAGATATAAAATTCAAGAGCAAAAAAACCTATAGGTAATGGATAAGAAACCACTTTGGATGTGAGTGTATTTTGAAGCAACCGTATAGAATCCATAGTAGTATAGGAGTTGGATACACCTTGTTGCAATTGTAATATTTTTGCTTGTAAATTATGAATAAGGGATTCAAGATCTTGCATGATAGAAGAAGATACATGTGAACCATGAGGAGTATATATGGGATGTGTAGTAAAAATTTGGTAATAGATATATGCATAGAGATATTTGGGATTGATATATGGTGTGCCCCGAAGATGTAGGGATAGTAGAGGTCATGGTGTTTGATAATGAAACATTATTAACCTAATCTCATGTAGCATAAAGTATAAGGTCAATATTAGAGGGGTTATCTTGCAATGATTGGTTAAATTATTGGGCATCATCATCAAGGATACCTTGATCAAGGTGGTTAGGGTGATAATTGGAAGCTTAGGTTTGAACATGATCCATGATTATAGAAAAATAATGTTAGCAAAGACATCATGTGTTGGGTCAAAGAACGAGGATGGGCGAGAGAAAGAGGAGGAAACACATCATGAGAAACACATGTTATAGGAACATAGTCAATAGGAAGTAGTGTATGAACATTAGTCATGACTGCATTAATTACATAATGTGTTATGTCATTAGTAAATATGGATTCATCATGATGGGATGTGATAGACACATTATTGTGACCCTTATTAGGAAGGATGGTGTTAGAGTCATCATCACAATAGGAAACAAGTATGTGTGGAGGAGTGGATACATTATCATATTGTTTTGCAATGATCAATACAAAACCTCATGCACATCGAAGAGGTTGCACTTCTAATGGTGATGTGAATGCTCCAAGTAATTAGCAAGAAATCAAATCACAAAGAAAAATCAAGCATGAAATAATAGGTCTAGCATTCTCATAGATCAAAATAAGAAGGTACATATATAGGAGTGTTTTGTAACTCCCATACATAACATGTAGACACATGAAACCCTAATTACACCTAATGACCTATGATCTTGCTAAGTAAGATGACTAACCATATGAGGTGGACAAGACCCCGAGAGATGACGAGGTAAGTCACATACACCAACACCCCCTTCATTGAAGTTGAGGTAGAGGTCATGGAAAGTCAAAACAAAAATATAACTCCCCTAGAAAAATAAGAAAGATGTGTCAATGGGGCCCGAAAACTAAAGGCCTGATAAGGTACCCATGTACAAACAACATCTTCCTGGAAGAAAAGAAGAGGATAAGAGAAATGGGTTTTGGAAACTTAGTCTAATGAGATACCCATGTATAATAAGGATCTCAAGTAATGGAGGAAAAACCAAGGGAAAAACATCCACTTACAAGAGATAAAATACTCACCTAAACAACCTAATAAATATGCATCAAATGGGTCTCGAAACTAAATGCCTTATAAGGTACTCATGTACAAACTGCAATATTTCTACAAGAAGAAGATGAGGAGAAGAAGAAAACTAGACAGATCCTTCATAATATGAGTTCTAATGAAATCCCAAGGAATCTGAAGGCCCCCAAGGTCTATAATCATGGGTGGAGGGAGGAGGAACATGAAGTGTCTTTGAAGGTGGCTCAACATGTAAAGGAGACAATATATCAAGTGAGGCAGAGATAATCTTGTCAAGATCCATGAGGTGAGAGTTCACAAATATAAATACATTGTCAAGTGGGTTGAGTTGTCGTGGAAGATAATCCTGAAGAGGAGAGGAAGACAAAAATGCTCAAGAAGATGTGCGAAACGATGACTATACCTCACCCCAAGACAAGATCACAAGTAAGGATACTTGGCTGTAGCAAAGGGTTCAGTAAAGAATTCTACAACCAGATCTGAAGTTTGTAACTCTATAAAGTCTCTAAGAAGAGTGTTGATGATGTGGTCTTCCGCATATAGACTGAAGAAGGTCCATCCACATTGAAAAAAATTTATACCCTTAAGATGAAAAAAATAGTGTACCGAAAGTCTACACACTCCACAAAGGAACATGATGGAAACAATAAGAAGAACTCTGAAGTTGGTCCACAAATTAATCATGAGTCCATAAATAAAGTGCTCAAGAACATAAGGTAATGGCATTCAAGTAGAACTATCGAGTATGGGTATGAATCATTCATGGAAATAATTTCTATATGAAGTGAAGGCACAAAGAACCCCCACGGTGTTAGAATGAGTATCCACAACAATAGGCGGATCAATAATGATCTCCGAAATAGTGGAAGTGATAAGAGTCCAGAAGGGGCACTCCCAACAAAGGATATGAAGGACTCCTCTGAAACACCTGTAGAAGGATGAGAAACTCCTATATGGCAACACAAGTAGGAACTAAAAGTCATGACTAAGGTCCGATAGATACATGTCCCAATACGGTAGCTTGACAAATGAATGTGAAACTTATTCTACCCTAGATTATGATAGATTTTATCTACTTTTCATTTTTCCTACTTTCCTCATGCGATTTTCCATTTTGTCAATTTACTCCCACAAATGATTCTTCTTGCATGTAATTCAAATTGACCTTATTCCATTGACCCCTATGTAATAACTTGCATAATCAATCCCGTCTAGTTATATTTATTTCTCATGATTTTTCTTCCTTAACACCATCATCCCCTAGTAATCTCTTTACATGGTTGATCCTATCATAATAAATTTTCCATAACCTCTTTTCCGGTCACTTTACACTTGGAAATAATCACAATGGGGTATTTACTTAGTGGTTATAATTATTCTTATTCCATGCGGGTTCTTTACAATGACAATAACGTTGAAATGAATGTTTTTCCTAATCTAGTTCCTAATTACCATGATTTTTTAGCCATAGGAGATGCTAACACCAAGAAGTTAAAACCACAATATCATAATATTCAAACTAGATCTATCATTCATAATCCTTTATTTGATTGTGAATACCAAGGAAAATGTGAAGATATTCTTGAATATAATTAAATTATTGCCATATAAATTTTCCTTCAATAATTCCTTGAATTTATAGGAGAGTCACCAAACATATTACAAAATTACATTAAATATTATATTTCTAGCTAGTTTGATTCATATATTAATCATATTGATCCTCTTACAAGTGTAGAAAATGTTAATCCAAATAATAACACTACACCTTCTTTAACTAATGATCCGACTCAACTCATTATATAGCTTATTGATTGTTTATGCCAACAAAAAACTACATCTAACCGGTTGTTGCAAATACAAAACAACTTGGTTTAACTTACTAGTCAACCAAAAAAATATGTCTTGGGTCATTAAAAACCAAGGTCAACCACCTCCCCTCCCTCCTCCCGGTTGGTATAAATGAAGAACCCATTTCCTAACCTCTCATTCATAATAAGGGCCTTGAAGTTATTCAATTATATCCTCTTGAGCCATGCATTTCTTCCATGGATCTTGGAGGGGTGAAACCTTCCATCTCTTATGATGGCTCTATTGATCCTACCTTTTAGATCAAGACCTTTGGAAAAAAATACAAGGATTGGGTTAGATTCAAATTTTATTCCTCCACCAAGCTCTTGGATAAGACACTTACAGGGATATTCTTTGAATTGGTATCATACCCTTCCAACTAACTATATTGTTGAACTTAAAATCTTGGTGACCAACTTAGTTAATAAATCATAATATCACTAATATCCTTGAAAATAACATCAACGCTTTCATCAATTACAAACAAAGCTAACAATGAATCTACCCAATCTTTCATCAAGCATTAGAAAACCTTATCCACTAAGGCTAACCACAATATTCTTGATGTGATTATATTTTATTTATTATTTATATCCCTCAAACCTCATCTCCAATATAAGGTGAGATCCTTATCTCCTACTATGTTGGAAGAAGCATTCGAGCAAGAGAAAATCCAAGATTACCTCATGAAGGAATTCAAAAAATCACCCCTAAGAAACAACACCCTAATAATATTCAAGTTATCAAGCATCCTATAAATAAGAATACCACTAATGAAGGAGTCACAAACACTTTTTGTCAAAGAACCTCCTCTAATAAGACAATCCATAACATTGATCATTATACGTATAATCCATAAGAAAACTCTTGATCACATTCTTACTACCATCATGGCTATCACTAACATGTGTTTGAGGATGAATTGAGATATCATCTACCTCAACCATTCACCATGGTTGTATGCCCTTCTCAACCTATTCCTCAATGGTAGGATTAAATTAAATTGTTTTGGTGGCATGCTTTGATTAGGGCCATTCTTATGAAAATTATCATGCTCTTTTATCCTTCACCTATACCTTCCTCTTTGTAAATAGGCTTGATCATAAACCATTACTCAGGAAATATTAGATAAAGTTATAAAGGAAAGTGATCAATCCTACCAACATTATCAGCATGAGCTAATTCATCAATATAATGAACATCTAAAAGTCTATAATGAAAAACTCCTCGATCACTCTAAATCTCACCAACCTAATATTGGTCTTACTTAGAACAATAACACAACTAGTAATGTTGTTGACACTCCATACCCATCCACTAGTACACTTGCAAATAACATGATTAGCATGAACATTTCCAAGCATGTTATTTCTTATATTGAACTTACATATCCAACGCGTTTTCTCGGACAAAAGCTTACCAAAATTTTTATCCATGTTATCCAAATAAATATCCCATCCATAAGCGTCGATCCCTAAATCCACATTCTAGATAATTTTCATTGGCCCCTATGAAAAATTTCATACACAAGTGATCCCATTTTTGGCTTCAACATCCTCTTTAGATGTCATTGAACTCCTATGATCTTGCTTGGTCGATCTCATCAAATCTCACTTCCTATTTTATGTTATCCAAAATACCCCCCAGGTTATTTTGATAACCTATGATTCCATCTTAAACTTGACAAATAAAATAGATGAAATGGGAGAAAGTTAAATGTTCCAAGGCACTCCTTCCCCACTGTAAGGCCTTACTGCCCAATACTTAGCCAAAAAATCAAAAAAATGGGTAATTTTCGGATAGGATTGGCCAAATTGGCCTTTGGTGGAATAGGAGGAATTGTTCCTCTATTTCTCATGCTCCCTATTTTCCACATCATTTGTGGGAAGGCGTTAGGGGAATTTTAGCCAATAATGTCGAGGCCTTTTTAGAATAGGTGGAATAGTTCCCATGGGCCACATGTTCCCTGTATGATCGATTAGGCCGAAAAAAAAGTTTGGGAGTCGGTTGGATCGATTAAAGAAGGCACCGTGCGAATGGATGGAACATTCATGCACTCCATTGGTTCACCGAAAAACTATTATAGGTGAAAATTAAGTAGTTTCGACCCGATGTGGGTACCTCGGAAAAATAGAACTATTCCCATGTTCCATCAATTTTTTTGATGGGCCGACATGGCCAACTAAACAACATGTGAAGTGCAATGGACAAGGTGGTGGGAGAGCAGAAGATTTATGCCCAAGTGGAACACTAAGAATTGTTCCCCCTTTCCTTAGGTTCTCGACCAGTGATTCATCCACCTCATGCACAAAAGGATTAAAGTGGACCATCACAGCCCATAGGGAACTTTTTCACGACCCTCCCGAGATCTTGAACTTCAAACAACCATAACTTTCACCCTGCAACTCCAAATTTCACAAACTTAGACTCGTTGGAAGGTATCATCATGTAATACACCATGAAAAGTGGAAATCTCAAATTTGGTGAGGTTAGGGTGGGTGTAAAATATGAAAACTATCTCATCATTAAAAGAGCCATTTTAGGTAGCTTAACCACCATATTTGATGAGGTATATTGCCTTCTCCTACAAGTAAAGTATCATGGGAATTGGATTTGGAGGGGTACCCATGTATATTTTCAGACATTCAATGCATGTTGTTGGTGGTGAACGTGGAAATTTGAGTTTCCCTATATTTTACCTTCTCTCTTTATCCCACCTTGTATATATTTTAAAATGGTGCCCATTTGTAAAGGTTGGACCCGCTTGGAATATTGGTAAATCATCCTATAAGTGTCGTGCATATGTATTTTGAGTTGCGAGCCTCGGATATGGACCTCTACATGGTGTTTTCCCTTCTTCCTTCATTATAATGGACTGTGCATCTCTTTGAAGTAATAAAATTAATGTTTTGTGGCTATCTTCTTCCCTAGCTAGTATTTTATTATATTTCCTTACCTCTTCATCTACTTATAGGTATATTGTGCATGTTTATTATCCTCTTATAGGGTTCATTTCGATGTGCTCCATGGTGATGAGATTTTAAATGTTTATTTATATTATGGAACTCATGTTTACCCTCTCCTCCTTCATTTTCCTCCCATTTCCACTCATATGAGAGTGTATTTCCCCTTCTTCTTGGTGTTATCACCTCTGTTAGCTTAGGATTTCCCCTTTTTATGCATCTCTCTCTTCCCATGGTCCATTAGATTGTTAGAATAGGATTATATAGTTACATTTTGATGTAGGAGTAGTTTAGCATTAGGAATAGGTAGAGGAATCAACCTTCTTTGGAGGTATGTCTCAAGTAGCAAGTACCACAACTTGAGAGGCAATCCAATGTTATCCAAAAACACTAATTGCTCATTCATTCATTTATGACAAATATGAAGGTGTTGTTTTTCGGTGATAAAATTTTCTATACATCATCAACACCTATGGATATTCTTCTACCATGGATGATCCCAGAGATAAAAAAAAAATAAAAATATAGAGCTCTCTGTAATCCCTACTCCTTTATAACCTATTAAAACAAATACACCCAAGTTCGGCATGTTGCATTATCTATCCATGTATATTAGGACCACCTTATAAAACTCTCTAAACTCCAAAGTCAAATTCCATTTTTAGAAATCATTTGTGCCTAACGTAAACATAATGAGAATATTATTTCATCCCTATTAACTATGAATATCTCTCTTCCATCTTATTTGGGGTAGGAACCTACCCTACATGGCTCGAAAGGGATCATATTATGCCAATATGAAGAGATATCCATTTGTAATGAAATTTCTATTGACTATTCTTCTCGTATCCATTTACATATTAATTCCATGATTCCTAATGAGATTAGCTTCCATACGATAACCCTTCCCTCTTTAATTTAGTCTGAATTATCCACACTACAGCTTAATATATCCATCATAGAAAAAGGTTATAGTCTTTGTATGCAGTAATTTACATTTAATGTGAATAGACAATAGTTTATCCAATTGATTTTGAGTATTTGAGGGAGATAAAATATAGATCTTATGCATTTGCTTCTCTATTGTATTGTTATATTTTTGCTTTAGTAATGTTATGCATCGTTTGGGTGTTAAATTTGATAGTCGTTTACATGATTTTCATGATTTTAATTGTAAAATACTTGTGAATTTGTGAAATAATTATCACATATGATTTACATATTTAAAAAATAACCATCATTTTTTCCATATATTTATATACAAACTATATAAATATGATTTAATAAAATCAATAAAATTAAATCTAATTTTAGAGTCACTACTATGATAAAATACAATAGAATACAAATGTTAAGCACTCTAAAGATGCAACTATGTAAGAAAATAAGAGAGATAGGGAACTTATCTAATTTACACTTATCCCAAAGCAGATCTGAATCGGAGCAACGATGAATAGGTTGTGCGAGTGTTGTAAATGCTCGATATAGATTCTAGGAACCTATGGACCGAGATAAACACGGGTTCTTAGGTAAGGGTGAGGGCGCTTGGGTGCCAAAGACCTTCTGTAGGTACCTATGACTGCGTAGAGGGTCAGAATCTAATTTTTCATGTGTCGTTAGGGTTTCACTGTCACTTCCTATTGATCATCTAATATTCACACTTGGATCACCAAGGTACATATAACCTACAACACAAACCCTAGCTACCTACACAAGCTCACAAACACATCAAATTGGAATAAAAATATAATATGTGAAGTTAGATCGACCCCCAGCAGTCATCGAAGGATGAACTTACGACGTTGTCTTTAGACATTCCAGACTCCATGTAGTTATGTGTGCTTGTGTGTGAAATAGTGTCATTAGGTTTCCCTCATGCCAATGATGCCAATAAAGTGGGCTATAGCTAAATTAAATGCAAAATGTGTGGGATGGAATTATAACTTCCCCTTCCTATGCAATGTATATAGAGTAATCAGCCCAAAAATGCAATCCATTTGATCATGTGTAGATATGCTTACCCTTTAGAATTTATTGCCCATATAATGGTATTTATGTTGTGTATATATAGGGATATCTTGCTTGAATTTTGACACTAGTTACATGACATGCCAACTAGGACCTCGAGATAAGATTAATAAAACCAAAAATGCTAACCACAATTATTAAAAATGTGAACAAGAACAAAGATGACAAGAAGCACCCAAAATGGACAGAGTGCACTGGCACTAGTGTTCGAATAGGAACTGGTGTCCTTGGATAACTAATGACGAATGTGAAAAGACTGATAGACAGGGATCCCTATGACCTAACCAGAACTAGGTACATAAGTGACAGATGTGAGAGAGAAAGAAAATAGAAACAACCAAAGTAAGTAGATGGACTAGGGAATGTGTCACTAGTGAATAATTTTCTTACTCAAGATCCATGCATATAACAACATACTTGGAGGTATAGTAAAATAGTAATATGTGTGTGATTTTTGTCTACATTTTCCCCACTTTATGTTATTTTAATGAAATTCAAATAGTGTAAAGGAAGTAAGGAACATACCTGTGAGAATTCTGGAGAATCCTGTTGTAGTATGTGTAAAATATAAGAACATATAGCATGGCGAACCATGGATCAACGTGTTGATCCATGTGGTGTAAATAGAGACAATGAACCATTGTAAGGAGAACTTGGAGAAATTGATGACTTGATTTGGAGAATTTAGATATTTTTAATTATTGCTAATGGAGATTTGAAGGGGTAGGGAGTGATCAATTCCCAACTTGATTTTGTAAAATTTTGATCAAGGGAGGATTTGGGCATCCTTCTGCTAGAGGAAGAGTGTTGGGGAGAGAGGTCTAGTTTTACTCTCCATCCATGACTACATCCCTAAAAGGTTTTATCGTTGCAAACGGATAGAGACCAAATTTAGTTCCGTGTTGAATAACCCATATAAGAGTAATATAGGAAAGGTAATGACGTCTCATTGCCCCCACTACCACGAGTGTTCCGATTAGTATAGTGTTATATGGATTCCATGTTAGGTCATATGGAAGTAATGTAAAGTTATTCCCATGTTAGGTCATATGGGAAAGATAATGAAGTGATGTAAATCCCAAGTTAGGTCATTTGGGAGAGATAGTAAAGTATGTTATGTTATACCGATTAATTGATTTTATTTGAATATTAAAATATTGCTTTGAGATTGGATGTATGTGATAGATTACTCATGGAGATATTTTTCTTTTTTCCCTAAATTAGGTCATTAGGGGAATAGATAGAAAGTATTTGAATAGATTGATTTTTTCCTTTGTTTGAATAGCGTGAAAGAAAACAGCTTTCAATAATGATGTATTAAGAGTAACGATTGATTTATAGTCTCGAGAGGGGTCCAAGGGTGATCTCAATTGTATGCCCCCTTTCCATGAAAATTTGAGGAGTAGAGATAACGAGCACTGAGCCGAAAGTAGAGGTGAAACGGTGTAATAGTGAACAAGATGTAGTATAGAAGATGTGGAAAGATTATGTGTATGTCGAGTAGTATGTGTGTAGTATGGAATGTGTACATTATATTAGTAGGAGAAATTCTTATCCAAATGGCACAAATGGGGAGGCAAACGGTGTAACAAAGCTCAAGATATGATAAAAACCATGTGTTGTGTATTAGTTGGAAGAATGAGTGCAAATGGTAACTATAGTAAATGGAAAATTAAAAATTGTTATATGTAGTAATAGTAAAAGTGAATAGTAATCTTATTTGTACCATTAGTGAGTGAGAATTGTAGCTCGAGCTTATGAGGATGGCATGTGTTAGGAAGCAAGTTTGACTAGGTTTAAGAGAGTAGTGGAGGCCCTAAATTCACAAACAATCGATGAGCTAGTGAGTAAGGTTAATTTTGAAAAATGTGGTGAAATTTTCCTAAATTTGTCATTTTTACAAAATTTGAATTTTTGTATTTTTGTTTTTTTCCGAAGGCTGGGCAAGAGCGGTAAGGGTGTTGACATCATTTGGGTAACCAGTGCCTAGTTCCGGGCATTGGTGATCTATTTCTAGGCGTTCATGACCTGCTCCTAGGTGTTGGTGACCCGGAGAGGGCTATGATAGTGTAGTGTGAAATATGAATATGTTGATTAGTTTTTAGACTAGGAGTAGCTGGTTTTGAATATGTATGAGGCACTAATGTTTGAATTTTTTTGTCATTTGCGTTGCACGAGAGATATACACTCAAGAGAATTCCACAAGGGTCAACATTTAAGCACTTTGTTTACCTTGAAGATATCTGATGCTAAGTGGGACATACTAGATCATGCCAACCTATGGCACATATCAAGATTGTAGGAGGTTCCCATAATATGCCTATGGTGAATGCATTGTGTGAGAGGTGGTGTGTTGATACATGTACTTTTTGGTTTCCTACTAGGGAGATGACAATGACCCTAGAGGATGTATATCATATATTATGAATACCATTGTGAGTGAGAGAGTACAGTGATGGCTATAGTGGATACTCGGTGGTAGATGAGGGCAACTAGATGATACTTTCTTTGGGACATAGGTGTAGACAAAGACCCATATTAGTCTATATTTCATATTGAGATCAAGTGTTCCAAAGTTGCGGAAGTTCATCGCAATGGTTCTTACTTCATCGGTGATAGTATAGGGTGGCGGAGTGGGCATCTTGTATGATGGGTGTCATTATTCCCTTCATTTAATCAACTTCTTGTTGATTTCATATCAAACCAGGGGTGTGTCTAAAGCTATATGCAACAAGAGTAATTTTATCGATCTAGTAGTTGATTGTAGTTATTTTTGTATTTTCTACGAGGGATCTCTTCAATGTCTTAAGGACTTCTTAGTAAAACCTTATTTAAATCATACTATGAAAACTTGCTTTGAAAGTAAACACACTTTGAAAGCTTTGCCGAAAAACACACATTGTGCGAATGGAAACACACTTGCTTTTGGAAATAAACACACTCAATTTAGAATTCTTGAAAACAATTGCAAGAAATATAAGAATCTATCTAAACACTAAACAAGTATACAACATGATTTTAATGAAAGATTTAAAATGATATAGAATTAATAGATCTAATATATTTCTTTGAAGAAATATAAATACCAAATATATGAATATCCTAGTCCTCATGGGAGTGGGCCCTTGCTCCTCCTCGAATCAGGATTTAACAACTTAGAATTCTCTCAAATAGGAATGGTTATTTTATTGATAAAACATTCGGTATTACAAAATGTACTAGATCTAAGTACTTAGTCTATATTTCTCTTCTCTGTCCTATTTCTATCTCATATCATATTCTATCTAATATATGTATCTACCGTATAGGTCTAATTTTATATACATTTCAATCACAATTGTTTTAACGATTATCGATGAAATTGAATCATGCCCAAAATATATGCTGAGTCAGATTGTGGTTGATCAAATAGCTATAAAATAACTCTCCCTGGATCTGCATTCAGAAATCTTCTCATCCTTTCCTGATTGAAAGGGTCGTAGATGCAAAATCTCTAGATGTGGTTAGAATAGATAACTCCCATCGGTTCCGGAACTTCAGAGAAGTTCTAGAACCATAGGAAATTGTTATGGATCAACACTGTGAGAGTTCCAAGCTATACCTAGGAGTTCAAACTAAGTCCAAAAATTTTGGATTATCTAGTTGACTTCCTTATCTTCAGCCAAAAGGTAAAACATCATTATCCCATTATCTTGGGTAGACCATATTAAATACGATTCTTTGCTTTAATAGATTGCGAGTTAGGTGATATGACAATCTCGAATGGTAAGAACTCTAAACTAATTTCCTTATATCCTCTTTGCACAACCTTTTACTAACAATCATGAACAATTGTGGGTTGATTATCCTAAAACTGATAAGAAAAATTTGTCTTCTTTGGCTATGATCACATTGCAGGATCATGTAAGAGAAGTAGAAGAGATGATTAATCCACCATTGGATGAGAACCTGTTGTCCTCAAAGCAATCAAAAATAGTTCCGGAACCTATGAACTTAGTTCTAGAACCCACGAACTTAGTTCCAGAACCCACGAACTTAGTTAGGAACTGTGGCTATAGTTCCTAACCACCACATTTAGTTCCGGAACCACGACAACAACAGTTCTCTTTGATTGAAAATGATTTCACTCCGGAGGAACGAGATTTCTCGTGGGGAGAGGATGAATCGGTAGCTTCAGTTTCAAGTACATCAAGAAGTGGTGAAGAATTTCTGGAAAGTAGTAGTGATGAAGAATTTGGCACCGCAAAGAGATAAGTATCATAATTCTCATTACTATCCTTTTTCTAGTATTCGTCTCAAGGAAATTTTGGTGATGTTGCTACATACCATATGCTATTACAACATGCATGTCCATTAAATACTTTAATGAAACCCTTCCCACAAATCAATTCATCACATATTGGAACCAAGCACATTGAAATTCAATCGGGTAAAACTTTAAACATTAACAATAAGTGATGAAGAAGCTAAATTGGTTGATGTTCTAAAAAATCATACTAAAGCTTTTACTTGAGATTAAAAATACATGAAGGGATTCATCCAAGTATCTGCACTCATCCCATCTATCTGAAAACATTAAACCGGTTAGGAAACCTCAAAGAAGGATTAACCTAGCTTTAAGGGATATCCATCAAACAAGAAATTGAAAAACCATTACAAGTAGGTTTCATCTACCCTATCTCGAGATAGTCGGTGGGTATCTCCTCTTGTAATTGTTCCCAAAAATAACAGAAAATGGAGAATATGTGTTGACTATAGGAAACCAAACAAAGCCATTAATGAGAGATTATTTTCCCTTACCATTCATAGATCAAGTCCTAGATAAACTTTCGGAAAACAATACTTTTCTTTCTTGGATGGATTTAGTGGCTACAATCGATCGAGTTTACAAAAGATTAGGACAAAACTACATTTATATGTCCATGGGAACCTTTGCCTATATGATGTTACCATTTAGTTTATGCAACACTCTTGCAAATTTCCGAGAGAGTTGTACTTACATTCTACATCTAGCAAATGATTGTGTTAAAAGTATATATGGATGACTTCACTTTGTAATGGAAATACATTTGAAGATGCTTTGAGAAATCTGAAGATGTTAACAAGATGTGAACAACACAACCTCTCTCTTATGATGAAAAGTGTTTGATAATGGTGGATGAGGGGATTGTATTAGGACACCATATTTCAAAAAAGGAATTGAGGTGGATCAAACAAAATTAGGTTCATTTGAGATTTACCTATTCTAAGAGCCCCATAGATATCAAATTATTTCTAGGGCATTGTTTGGTGCTTTATAAAATATTTACGTGAAATTACCCTCCCATGTTTAATTTGCTTAACCAAGGATTGTGAATTTCTTTGGGATGAAAAGTGTCACTTAATTTTGAAGAAATTAAAGAAAAAATTAATCATGTGCCCCAATATTCCAATTGGGAAAATCCATTTCATATACAAACAAATGCCTCAAATTATTCCATTGTGCAGTGCAATTGGGACATAAAGATGAGGAAGGAAAGATGTCCATGCCATTTATTATCTCAGATGAATCTTACTCTATTGAAAAGAATTACACCACCACCTTTCTTTTTAATTTATCCAATAAATTTAGACATTACATTACGTAGTATATTTGTACCCAAATCATTCAAATTAAGTATTTAATGAACAAACCAATGGTTAGAGGAAGAATAATTAGATGGTTCTTTTGCTTTGATATTACCATTGTGGACAATCTAGACAAATCTAATGTGGTAGCTGATTTTTGTCAAGACTAACCAAAGGGGTAGAACAAGTTCGTCAAGGATAACTTTCCCGGATGAACAAATGTTTGCATTCCCATACACCATGGTTTTCTGATATGGATAATTATCTTGCGTAGGAAGTTTCCTCCTTCTTTCACTAAGAAACAAATAAATAAGTTAATTAAAACTATTGCACGATTCAAATGGTTAAATGGAATGCTATTTAATGTGGTCTTTTGTCTTTTCATCCTCAAAGCATGTCATGATGAACCAAGTGGAGGAAACTATTTAGTGAAAAGAATAGCTCGAGAAGATACTTGCAATTGGTTTATTTTTGGCCATCTCTCAGATAAGGATGTGAATAGATATATCAAGAGGTGTGATCCTAAGAAATGTGACAGTAAACCTTCACCAATTGCCTCTTGACCTCAAGTTGTGGTTGAGCCATTTGAGAGATGGGGATTAGATTTTGTTCTCCCTTTAATCCTCCTTCAAATTATATTCTTGTCATCTCGACTATGTGACAAAATGGGCGAAGTGAAAGCATCAAATGCCACTAAAGAAGCAGCTTGTTGATTTCTTGTGGAACAAAATTATGATAAATTTTGGAGCATCAAGATAATTTCATCGGGACCACAATTCATGTCCAATATGATCCATTTCACAAGGTATTTCCAAATCAATCATAGAAGTCATCTCCTTACCACCCAAATCAAATGGACAAGGAAGTAACAAACAGAGAATTTAGAACATTCTTACCAAAATAGTTCTCATAAAGAGAGTCATGTTGAGCTAGCTTATAATACAACTTGGAAAATTAACAAATTAGTCTCTTTCCTCCCATGTTGCCTATAAAGTTTGAACTTAATCGAGGACATCAAATTGGTTGAGTTGAATGCAACTCAAAAGAAAGAATCCTTCAACTCAATGAGTTGGATGAATTAAGGTTGGAAGCACTTCAGCAGAGATAGAGATAATTCAAGATCAAAGGAAGCAATGACATGACACACATATCAAGAAAATAAAATTCAAAGTAGGAGACGGTGTTTTTCTAAGTACCAATAATTCATAAAATTTAGAACCGATGGTTTGGGACTGATAAAATTCAAGCGAGCATAGGAATCTATAAGAATTTTTCTCTGCTCCTCCAGAGGTCATGCCGATGGATTAAAGATGAATTTGAATTCATGACAACTTACTCTCTATTCCGTTAAGTCATGAATTCAAATTCATCTTTTAATTCATGTGGAAGCCCACATACAATCCTTGATAATTCTAGCGAATGAAATGCTCTTCTTAAAACACACTATATGCGAGAGAGGGCCTCCTATAGGCAAGCAATTTTTCACTCATAATACAGACCATATGAATTTTTGTAAGACATTTATATTTATTTCCTTCCTCCTTATAAAAATTTTCTTCCCATTCTTTTTTTTCCTTCTTCTCTTCTTCCATCTTGGTCTTCAATTCTTCATTTGATGTTTTGGCTTCTCTGAGTTCCTTGCAAGTTTCATTCCATAGTTGTTTGAGTGGTAAATAGGTTAACTCAGTCTGTGTAGAGATTGTGGACACAACACTCTATTTTCTAGAAGTCTGAAATTCTTCCTCTTTTTCTATCAGTTGTTTCTTGGTTGTTGATAATTCCTCGATCCCGTCGTAGGTTGAGTTCTTAGCTCTCTAATGAGCATTTCCCTTTGTTCTAATTTGAGTTTGAGGAAATCCAATTCCTCATATTTTCTCTCGATAATGAGCTCTACTCTAGATAAGAACAGAGTCTGTTTAACTTGATGTCTTTCTTCTTCCTCTAAAATTACTTGAGTAGTTTGGCATTCTTCCTCTATCAAAGGAAATTTTTCTTTTCTTCTCTAGATGCTAAATCTTCTTCTTCTTGGCAATGTTGATGGTTCAACCAATTCCTAACAATATTTTCTCTTCAAATCTCTCTCTCCTCTATCCATTTCAGCTTGGCTTGGCTCAGGAGGAGTCATGCATGCTACCCAAAATATTAACAACTTCTTCTTCCATCCTTTCCTGCTCACTCCTTCCCTCTAGGGTTTCCCTTGACGTCTTATGAATTTTTCTTCTCTAGGGAAGTTCAACATGCCCAGTAGTGGATTTCTTTCTATAGCTTCTTCTTACTATTATTTCTTTCTCTTGCATGGGTGAGCTATCACCGTCGAGATGATATTGGCTCCCTCGGAGTCTGGTACAAAAGAAGGAATTTCCTTCACAGTACAAAAGGCTCTTACTGTGTTTGATCTTTCTCACCAACCTTCTTCTTTTTGGTATATTTTCTCTTTCCATTTCCCTCTATTCTTCTACGGGAATCAATTTCCAGATTAGTTAAAGGAGAGAATGGGGCTAGAATTGTCCTTCTGATAATATTAGGGTTTTTCTTGAATTTACCAAGAAACTTATCCCAAATTTCTTCTCCATTCTTCTTTGACAGAAAATGGTGCTGGCATATTAAATGAATTAGACCATGATGCCTAATTGTCCCAACACCCCAGGAATACCTCTAAGCCATGGTCTGGATAGAATCAAAAAGAAACCTGGAAGGTTTATTATGTACTCAGGTTTTGTGGCTCCATACTTCAGATATATGAGCATTTTTAGGACTTATTTTCCCACAGACCCAAATTGACCATCATAGGTTAAATATTTCACTATCCAAAATGCTACCCTATCAAAGGGTTTGGGAAAACTGCCCTTCTAACCCCTTTTATGATTTTCTTTGTATTGTAGATGTACTGGGGTTTAGTTTCTCCTTCTTGCAGTAAGAATTCAACCAATTCTTTCAAAGTCCCCTTGGCAGGTTGTGGGACATGCACAATTGGCACTCTAAACACGTTACTTACAATATTTATAGAAAAAGGAATAAAGATATTTCTCACCTTGGTCTGGATTGTTCTAGGTTTATGACTAATTCTCTTACCAATTCATCATTATGCCTTGAAAATTTCTTCAGGAACTCTAGCCATCATGCATGCTCAAAGATAGATGTCACTTCTTCATCTACGAGCAGCTGGGAATCATCCTCTAGTTTTGATTTCTTCTTAATACCCATATCGGTTTTGGTTTTGTCTCTTTTGATTTTGTGAAAATTGGTTGTAGGCCCTCTTACTTAGCTGTGGAACTGATGACTTTGGTTGCGGAACCTCTATTCTTAGCTGTGGAACCCCGTTCTTAGCTATGGAACCTCTATTCTTAGTTGCGGAACCTCTGTTCTTAGCTGTGGAAAAAAACTTAATTCGATGCTCCTTCTTCAAAATATCTCTGCAACTTATTTCATTTGAGTTTGCAATAATTATTACTAATGATAACCATGCCACCACTTATTCCATCCAAATCATCTTCATGATTACACACTTGTAATCATAATGTATAAATAGATGACTCATCATACCTACTTTTAAATTAATTCAAATCACACATGCAAACATTCAATTCAACCCTAAATGAGTTAAAAGACATAATTACCATCCTTGATGATGTAATCCTTTTGCTATGATGACTCGTCATTCCTACAAGTGGAACAAAACATGATTAGATAAGATAGTTGGAATTTAAAAGAACTCTCTTTTATTTGAACCATCCAAAAAAAGAGGTCAACCGCCATTTTCTAGTTTTCAATTGACCTTTGAGAGAATTTTATATATATATATATATATATGGGGAAGAAAATGCCATTTGCTGGTTTTCATCTTCTTCCCTTTATTTTGGATCTATCATCTGGTTATTTGATCATTTTGGAAGAACTGAGTTCTTCCATATGATCAAATTCTTTGTCTACTTTAATGTTCCTTAAGAATTCATCCTTAGTGTGAGGCTTCCTATAGAGTTCCAGCCTATATGCCCATTGACCAAGAGTGTTCTTCTGCTGCCATCAATGGGAAGTAACTGAATAGAACCATTGTCAAATTTCTACTCAATCGATAGGGTCCCGTGCGTACCCAAAATTATAGGGTACTGCACTGTTGGAACAACATAACACGTGCCCCAATGATGATACAAGTCTCCTCACAAGGTGTTCGGGATCCGAAAAGCTCCCCAAGTGTGCGTTAACATCCCGCATGCCCCGCTTAGCCCCCGCATGCTTTGTTTTTCTCTTTTCCCCTCTTTTCTTGGCCTTTTGCTCTTCAACTCATTTTGAAACCACCGCCGCCTCGCTGCGGCAGTTCAGACCTATATGGAACAAGGAACTCAGTGGCGGCGGTCCTTTACGCGTTTTCCAGAATGCTCTTTTAACACGACTCACATAAATTTCAATGTTTACCAACTTTTTTCACCGCCATGAGCTTGCATTAATGATTCTGGTTCCCTAGAATAGTGTTTTGCCATTGTTTATAGTTTAAGAGATCAATTTGGTTTTTACCTTGGGTAAATGCAAATGCTATAAATAGATGGCTTGTGCTCAAGAAAATGGCCCCTCAAACTTTCCTTTGAATTTCTCATTACAATATATTAGTCTTTCATTTTGTTTAGAATTCTTATTTTCATTCATTGCATGCCTAGTTAGTATTGTTTTGCTGATTAGGAAGCCACATATCCATCTTGTGCAAGTGTTGTTGACATTTCATCCAATCCATTGGAGTAAGATAGTCTTTTATTTTCAATAGGAAGCCATTAAAGTTGCAGGTTTTGTTCTTCAAATAGGATAGTTTCAGGTTCTGGACGTTTTATGTTGCATGACTCACAATAAATCCCGCTAGGAATTGCATAAGCCAAGCTCTGTACTCTTGCGCTATCTCTCTCCTACTCGCATTGTATTCAGTTTGTATCCTAAGCTGCTTTTTTCCCAATATCTACTTCTGTTGATGCTAGCATTACACGCTTTTATGGATCCATGTGAACACGAAGGAACGAGGAGATCACACTGAGGGGACAAGATCACACACACCATCGATTCACCACTGTTCTTCAGAATCCAAGTTCTAGCTTTCAAAGTTCTAATTAGAATCGTATCAAATAGAGTAGTTAATTACTTTATTTCAGTCAATCTTACTTTCGATATTGCCAGGGAAGCTATGGGGATTGATAGTTTCTGAGAGACTATGATTCTTTCCTCACTTCTAAGGTAGGATCAAGAGTCTTTCAAATAGATTAGATCAGTTATTTCATTGTTTAGAATAGATTTACAACTGCACAGGCAAGTAGCTATACTCGGTTACTTTGTTTGTTTTAAAATTCGACACTAGGTTAATTGTCAATTTCTAAATATATTAAAATAGCTGCTCTTTCAAATTCATTTATAAAGTTCATCAGAAAATAACAAAAATATAGAAGTTATATATGTAATAGACATACCTCGCATAGTTAATTTTATTTTACTGCATTTAGTTTACATTATTGCTTTTTTATGACAATCACGGGACCTAGAGAGCCCAGGGAATACGTATTCAAGCCAATCGTGCCCCAACCCAATCTCATCACATCCATAACTGATATAGATCAGAATCTCAGGATCCAAGTCTTCCAAACAATGGTAAACTTACAACAAATCAGTTTCCAACTGCACGGATTAAACATAGAAGACGACCAAGCACACACATTTTGGTCAAATCAACCAAACTACAGATTACCCTAGATTCATATCCACATGACTGTGGAAGGGTTTGAAAGAGAGCAGACCTTTGGTTGTGATCCTTTGGTCCCATAGCTAGACGCAAGAGACACTCTCATAGATATAGATACCAGCTTGAGAATTCAGGTTGCACAAACACCTGTAAGATATTCTGAGAAGATCGCACAATTATTAATTTTGAATATAGAAGCTGAAAAGGCATATGACTATTGGATACTAGGGATTAGGGATTGATTCCGCACATGACCATAACAGGACCACAACAAATATGAATCTACGGTTGTGACCCACAAATCCCACAGCCCAACGAATCCATAGGTGAATCAGACATAGATGCTGGCCTACGTACACTAGTATTCAGATCTACTCCACTTCCACCTATCATCATTGAACAGTTATCCTTGTTAGACATAGCAGCTAACAAAGCTAAGGAGTTCTAGACTAGGCCGAAAAATTACCAATAAAGTCGATATATTTACCATCCACCCTATGACCTTATCTGGAAACATACATGAAACTATCCCAGGACATTTTCCATGTATTCCACAACCCATAGAACCGAATCACGCGAGCTTGATATTGATTGGAGCCTTCGAGGGTCATCCTTGCTGATCGATCTATCACACCGGTTTAGGTTAGGAGGGCCTTCTTTTCCTTAGATTCACAATTTCCACTAGTGCGTATCGAAGACATCAAATTACCTAACTAGTTTGACCGCATCCCACACATATTTAATCCCCACCGATTGTCTCGGCATGACCTCGGGAGGTCAAAGTGCGAGAAAAATTACTTATAGATTCCTATGCTCGCTTGTCACTTTTCCATCGTACGGGGAGTCCCAACCATCTGTTCTAAATTTTCCCTTGAATTATTGGTACTTAGAATCAAATAGAAATTCCCAGTCTCCTACTTTGAATTTTATTTTCTTGATATGTGTGTCATGTCATTGCTTCCTTTGATCTTGAATTATCTCTATCTGCTGAAGTGCTTCCAACCTTAATTCATCCAACTCATTGAGTTGAAGGATTCTTTCTTTTTGAGTTGCATTCAACTCAATTCCCACCTTCACTGATGTCCTCGATGTCTGAAGTTCAAACTTTATAGGCAACATGGGATTTTTCCCAGAGACTAATTCATACGGTGAAAACCCTGTTATAGTTTTCCAAGTTGTATTATAAGCCCAAACAGCTTCAGGTAGTCTCTTTACCCAATATTTTCTCCCAGCTTCAACTATTTTGGTAAGAATGTTCTCCAATTCTCTGTTTGTTACTTCAGCTTGTCCATTTGATTGTGGGTGGTAAGGAGATGACTTCCTATGATTGATTTGGAAATACCTTGTGAAAGCTTGGATCATATTAGACATGAATTGTGGTCCCCGATATGAAATTATGCTTCTTGATGCTCCAAAATTTATCATAATTTTGTTCCACAAGAAATCAACAACTTGCTTCTTTAGTGGCATTTGTTAATGCTTGCACTTCGCCCATTTTGTCACATAGTCAAGTACATACAAGAATATATTCCTTCCTTTTGAAGGAGGATTAAAGGGACGAACAAAATCTAATCCCCATCTCTCAAATGGCTCAACCACAACTTGAGGTTGAAGAGGCATTTCATTGGTGAAGGTTGGTCTGTCACATCCTTTGACAAGGATCACACCTCTTGATATATCTATTCACATCCTTGTACAGAGATGGCCAAAAATAACCAAAGGCCAAGTATCTTCCGAGCTATTCTTTTCACTAAATAGTTTCCTCCACTTGGTTCATCATGACATGCTATGAGGATGTCAAATATTTCATCCTCTCTTACACACCTGCGCAAGACAAAATCAGGACCACACTTAAATAGCATTCCATTTAACCATTTGAAATCGTGTGCAATAGTTTTAATTAACTTATTTATTTGTTTCTTAGTGAAAGAAGGAGGAAACTTCCTATTGCAAGATAATTATCCATATCGAAAAACCATGGTGTACTTGCTTTGAGATTGCAAAACATTTGTTCATCTCGGAAAGTTATCCTTGACTAGAACTTATTCCCCTGTCTTTGGTTAGTCTTGACAAAAAAATCAGCTACCACATTAGATTTACCTAGATTGTCCACAATGGTAATATCAAATTCTTGCAAAAGTAATAACCATCTAATTATTCTTCCTCTAACCATTGGTTTGTTCATTAAATACTTAATTGTTGAATGATTTGTGTGTACAAATATCTTGTACCACAGTAATGTAATGTCTAAATTTATTGATTGCATAAATTACAAAGTAAGAAATTCCTTTTCGGTGGTGGTGTAATTCTTTTCAATAGGAGTAAGATTCTTCTTTAAGATAATAAATGGCATACATCTTTCCTTCCTCATCTTTATGTCCCAATACTGCACCAATGGAATAATTTGAGGCATCTGTTTGGATATGAAATGGATTTTCCCAATTAGGTCCTCTCAATATTGGGGCACAGATTAATTTTTCTTTAATTTCTTCAAAAGCATGCTGACACTTTTCATCCCAAAGAAATTCACAATCCTTGGTTAGCAAATTAAACATAGGGGCGGTAATTTCACGTAAATATTTTATAAAGCACCTATAGTACCCAAAGATGCCCTAGAAATAATTTGATATCTATGGGGCTCTTAGGAATAGGTAAATCTCAAATGAACCTAATTTTGTTTGATCCACCTCAATTCCTTTTTTTGAAATATGGTGTCCTAATACAATCCCCTCATCCACCATTATCAAACACTTTTCATCACTAAGAGAGAGGTTGTGTTGTTCACATCTTGTTAACACTCTGTCCAGATTTCTCAAAGCATCTTCAAATGTATTTCCATGTACAGTGAAGTCATCCATATATACTTCAACACAATCATTTGCTAGATCAGCAAAGATTGCAAGTACAACTCTCTCGAAATTTGCAAGAGTGTTGCATAAACTAAATGGTAACATCATATAGGCAAAGGTTCCCCATGGACATATAAATGTAGTTTTGTCCTAATCTTTAAGCAACTCCGATCTGATTATAGCCACTAAATCCATCCAAGAAAGAAAAGTATTGTTTTCCGAAAGTTTATCTAGGACTTGATCTATGAATGGTAAGGGAAAATAATCTCTCATTGTGGCTTTGTTTGGTTCCCTATAGTCAACACATATTCTCCATTTTCTGTTATTTTTGGGAACAATTACAAGAGGAGATACCCACTGACTATCTGAGATAGGGTAGATGAAACCTACTTGTAATGGTTTTTCAATTTCTTGTTTGATTATATCCCTTAAAGCTAGGTTAATCCTTCTTTGAGGTTTCCTAACTGGTTTAATGTTTTCAGTATAGATGTGATGAGTGCAGATACTTGGATGAATCCCCTTCATGTATTTTTAATCTCAAGTAAAAGCTTTAGTATGATTTTTTAGAACATCAACCAATTTAGCTTCTTCATCATCCTTTAACCAATTGTTAATGTTTAAAGTTTTACCCGATTGAATTTCAACATGCTTGGTTCCAATATGTGATGAATTGATTTGTGGGAAGGGTTTCATTAAAGTATTTAATGGACATGCATGTGGTAATAACATATGGTATGTAGCAACATCTCCAAAATTTCCTTGAGACAGAATACTAGAAAAAGGATAGTAATGAGAATTATGATACTTATCTCTTTGCAGGCCAAATTCTTCATCACTGCTACTTTCCATAAATTCTTCACCACTTCTTGATGTACTTGAAACTGAAGCTACTGATTCATCCTCTCCCCACGATAAATCTCATTCCTCCGGAGTGAAATCATTTTCAATCAAAGAGAACTGTTGTTGTCGTGGTTCCGAACTAAATGTGGTGGTTCCAAAACTATAGCCACAGGTTCCAGAACTAATTTTGTGGGTTCTGGAACTAAGTTCGTGGGTTCTAGAACTAAGTTCATAGGTTCCAACTATTTTTGATTGCTTTGAGGACAACATGTTCTCATCCAATGGTGGATTAATCATCTCTTCTACTTCTCTTACATGATCCTGCAATGTGATCATAGCCAAAGAAGACAAATTTTTCTTATCAGTTTTAGGAGAATCAACCCACAATTGTTCATGATTGTTAGTAAAAGGTTGTGCAGTAGGATATAAGGAAATTTGTTTAGAGTTCTTACCATTCGAGATTGTCATATCACCTAACCTGCAATCTATTAAAGCAAAGAAACTGTAGCTAACCATGGTCTACCCAAAATAATGGGATAACCCAATGTTTTACCTTTTGGCTGCAGTATAAGGAAGTCAACTAGATATTCCCATGACTCCACCATAACCGCCACGTCTTCAATAATTCCTTCTAGTTTTGCTACAGACTGGTCTGCCATCTGTAATATGGTATTAGTAGGTTGTATACCCGTTAATGGTAATGTTTTCATTGTATCCATTGTCATTACATTGATAAGCAGCTCCCAAATCTACCAAAACATTATGTATATCCTTATTTCCTATAGAGACGATAAAATAATAGGACTTTCAGATCTCCATATTTGGGAAGTAAAATTTTCCCCGCTAATAAATCATCAAATTTCCCATCTACTTTAATAGTATTGGGGTATTGTTTCTTCCTTCCAGGCTTTTTCATACATAACATTTTGATTAATTTGTTCAATTCTAGAATGTCTTTAATTGCTTGTAACAATGGTATTTCAATATTCAATTTCCTTAGTTCCTATACCAATTTAGACTCCTTGACTTCTATAACTTCTTTAAGTCTCTCTAAAAATGGAGTCTCAGTAGTGTTGCTATCTGGCTCCTTTTCTTTTCTTTCTATATCCTCTTTTGGAACAAAAGTACTAGGGATTTCATTTTCTTTTGTCATTTCAGTGATTATAAGGGGTGGACTGTTAATGATTTTTCCAGATCTAGTTTGAATATCCTTACAATCCATAGCATGTAAATCAACTGATTTTTCTGGTTCTGTTCCATAAATAGGAGTTATTTTTTTGTTTCTTGGATTTACTTGTTGGCTATGCCGGCATTTACATTTGGACTACATTCTCGCTTTGTAAATTCTGTGTAGGAGATCCCATGATGGCTGTTGATTCTTATTTAGAGATGTTCTTCTTTGAGAATAATTACTAGGGTTCCATCTAGGTTTTGACCAAGCATAAGGATTTCCTTGACCAGCCCATGGTTGTTGATGTCCCCGAGCATACCAATCTTGATTTGCCCAATCTTGAGGGTTCCAAGTTGGTTGAAGTACCCAAGGTGGTTTTCCCCAATTTTGTGGTACTGACTGAAAGGCACCATGACATCGTCCGTGGATTAGGAGTTGATCTTGGCATAAACCGCCCTTGGTTAGGTGTCTCGAACAAAATTTAATTCTTCTCATTGTAGATGAGGCACTTGGTTTTTTTAAGTTGATTCTTAATAACGGGAGTTATTCACGATAAGACACATTTCTATTTTATCCAAAGGACAGTCTTAATGCATGCTTCTTCCTACATCTAGGACAATACATAGCCAATGGTTCAATGTTGGAATTTGCTTTAGCTTGTAATCCATCCATAGTAGAGGTTAATTGCACTAAAATGTCTGTCTTAAAGTTTGCTAACTCATCCATTAGTTTGTTCATATCTAGATTCATAATTTTCACTGATTTTCCTTTTCTAGGTCCACCTCTCATTCTGGAATAGCTTCTACAAATCTCCTTAATTTCATTCATTCTTAACTAATCAATGTCTCCACCTCCTATCAAGTTAAGGGCTTCCCTAGATTCATCATCCAAACCTTTAAGAAAAATAGTTTTACTTAACTCCTCTGAAAGCACAAATCCACATCTTTTGCTAACAAAGAGGAATCTGTCTAAATAGTCTTCTATGTTTTCATCTTCCTCCTGCTTGATTTTGAAGAATTCTTCCTTCTTATTTCTCCCTCTACAATAATCCTAGTATTTATCTAGGAAGGCAATCTCCATTTATGCCCAAGTGCTAATAGAGTTGGATGGTAATCCCATGAACCACCTCATTGATGCATCCTTCGAATAGATGGAAACAACTAGAGTTTTTGATTATCTATTTTATAATCATAGGTCCGACATAGCACCTTGAACTCAAATGCAAAATTGGTCGGGATCTTCATATGACATCCCTCTAAATGTGGGTAAATGTACAGTGATATTTTACATTGATGTATCATCATCTCCCAATTGGATCGGTTAGGTAAAGGTCCTATCAAGTACTCTCTCGCCTTCTCATGCCATTTTAAAAATATTTTTTGAATTTTCCTCCCAATAAATATGGTAAGCGGTATGCCTTGGGGAAGGTGAAAAATCAGGAGTAGGAGGTTGACTACTCAATTGAGAATCAAAACTCACCCTAAATGGATCTTGAGTAATAAGCCTTCTCCTAGAAGTTCCACTTCCTTTAGGTGACTGATCTAAGAATTCTAAAGGTGGAAATTCTATTTGTATGATAGGGGATGATGGTGCCTACAATTCTAGATCAATTTCCTTACTTTGACTAGAGGATGTTATGAATTCTTGTGAAGATGTTTTTGGGAGGAATCTACCCTATGAGTCTCTTGGTCTACTCATATATTTTATGATATAGTAGGGAAGATCCTTCAACTACTAGATGTATGATTTGTTGCTCTTGCTAACACTTAATTAGAAAGTTCCAACTAGTGTTCCCGAAACGGTGCCAAAAATGATGGGTGTCGTTATTCCCTTCATTTAATCAACTTCTTGTTGATGTCTTATTAAACCAGGGGCGTGTCTAAAGCTATATGTAATAAGAGTAATTTTATCGATCTAGTAGTTGACTGTAGTTATTTTTGTATTTTCTGGGGGATCTCTTCAATGTCTTAAGGACTTCTTGCTAAAACCTTATTTAAATCATACTGTGAAAACTTGCTAAAAGTAAACACATTGAAAGATTTGTTGAAAGGAAACACACTGTGTAGAATGGAAACACAATTTCTTCTGAAAGTAAACACACTTGCTTTTGGAAATAAACACACTCAATTTAGAATTCTTGAAAACAATTGCAAGAAATACAAGAATCTATCTAAACACTTGTAGAACAAGTATACAAATGATTTTAACCGAAAGATTTAAAACGATATAGAATTAATAGATCTAAGATATTTGTTTGAAGAAATATAAATACCAAATAAATGAATATCCTAGTCCTCATGGGAGTGGGCCCTTGCTACTCCTCGAATCAGGATTTAACAACTTAGAATTCTCTCAAATATGAATGGTTATTTTATTGATAAAACATTCGGTATTATAAAATGTACTGGATCTAAGTACTTAGTCTATATTTCTCTCCTTTGTCCTATTTCTATCTCATATCATATTCTATCTAATACATCTATCTACTTGTAGGTATGTTTTTATATACATTTTATAATCACAGTTATTTCAACGATTTTGATGAAATCAAATCATGCCCAGAATAGATGTTGAGTCGGATTGTGGTTGATCAGATAGCTATAAGATAACTCTCCCTAGATCTGCGTTTAGAAATCTTCTCATCCTTTCCTGATTGAAAGGGTCGTAGATGCAAAATCTTTGGATGTGGTTAGAATAGATAACTCCCATTGGTTCCGAAACTTCAGAGAAGTTCCAGAACCATAGGAAATTGTTAAGGATCAACACCGTGAGAGTTCTGAGCTATACCCAGGAGTTCCAGAACTAAGTCCAAAAATTTTGGAACTAAATACTGGAGTTCCGAAACTAAGTCCGAAAGTTTTGGAACTAGATGATGATTGTGTGATGGAGTTCCAAAAATAGCTTGGAAGTTCAAACTAAGTTGTGTGGGAATAGATGTTACCGAAAACATACCGAATGCTTCCTAATTTATTTCCTCGACCGATTAGACTCGCTTTTTTAGAAAATTGAATTTTAAACACACACTTCGTTAGGAATTCTAGAGATTTTAACATTAGAATCACAATCAATCAAAAGATAGACAATTACATTCTAACTCATATCGTATCAACTAAAATTCACAAAATGCAATCAAAATTAATAAAAAGGAGAGTAAGATGAGATCATATATTATACACTAATCGGGCATATTCTAGCCTCATCATTGATAACATGTATGAGATTTGTCGGCATATAAGAGTGTGGTACTATATTAGCATGGGTGTTATGTGTGTTGGCTTATTTTTACATAGATCTATATAGATTTACATAGGAGGACCATGGGGTGGACTAAGAGCCACCACATTGCTCCATGTATGAACATATGAGCACATTACTATATTGAGGCCACTTAGTGGACCACGTGTTTATTAGGCGAGACTGATATATTTGCAACGAGGTGTGTAGGCACCCGTGAGTAGGAGACTAGACACAACCACTTATAGGTTGATTCTTGATCAAATGGGACTAGGGCCATTGTATGGAGGACATATAGAGACTACGATGGGTGGTTAGAGGATGGCAAAGAGTTACAAAGTGCATTTGACACACCATATGGTTGATAGACAAATTCCCAAGAATGGCCGAGTTTTTCCAGGAAGAGAGAGTATCAAGTAGTTTGGTACCATATCCGATAGAGGCCAAGCTAGCACATCCTGGTCCAGATGAGGTAGATGTGGCCATAGAGCCAATACTTTGGTGGATGATGTTGGTTGTACCTAGGCTTATAGCAAGTGGTGGGAATACATCGATGGGTGTTATTGTTTCCAGCTTATCGTAGATGTGGCGAGTGGACCAGCGGTTGGAGGAGGAGAGGGGTAGACACTTGCCCCGCTTTGAGATGGCCTAATAGCAGGTGCTAATGCGGAGCATAAGTATTGTGTGTTAGTATTTGTTGATTATTACTAAGTTGTTATATATGTGTAAACGTGTGTAGAACCTAATGTGGTGCTTGGATGGTTGCATGTGATGCTTATTGGTCATTGATTTTTGATTCATCGATCCACACATTGACACAAAATGTGCCTCTAGATATGCTCATGGGAGGCGGGATGTTAGAGTGAGTGGATGCTATTGTGGGTGAGCATGCCCATTTGTTTGATCCAATGGCTATAGCGGTAGCCACATGTACTGTACTATTGAGCGAGTGTGATGAGGCTCATATAGATACTAAGTGAGCAAGAGAGTGTGGGAGGAGGAGCCCTAGCTCATGATATATTCGTGAGATATGTGGAACTTCGTGGCTGATTCACTAAGCAACAAATTGAGGTGGCCTTACTATGGAGAAAGGTGGGGAGATATAGAGTTCATGACTAATGATGTAGAGTGTTATGTTGATAAATGGATGATGAATTTGGATAGACTAGATAAGTGATGATGTGAAATAGGATTATGTATTTAAGTGAGCATGAACTAGAGAATATCTCGTTGATAAGTAATAGATGTTTTTGATGTGTGTAATGAATAATAACAATATGAATGAGATTATATGTAATAGTAGAAGATTTATTCCTCGCTATTTGTAGGATGAAAATGATGTATGTAATTACGTGTGAGTATAATGAAGAGAGGGGGAAGGAATAGCGATGCCCCCAGTGTATGTGTAGGAAATATGAGGTTCATTTATATAAGACCCCTTGAAAATCAAGAATGAGCAAGAGTGCATCATCGAAATGGTTTGAAAGTGTATTGCTATAATTATAGAATGTAGCGTAGAGTGTGAAGAATGAGTGGGTTACTTATTGTAACAGATCCTCATCACCATGTATTAACCTTAATAACATGAGTGCATCATCGTGTAATGCGACGAGCATATAAAAATCACCTACCAAAGATGGAGAGGCATGCGAGGGATAATGGAAGCATATAGAGTGGTGGCAGCATAAGTGTAAGAGTCAAACCGAATGTCGATGAAATAGTGTCGATGATGGGAGATGTAATGGTAGAAATCACATATGCAAACAACTTAGGAAGTCAAGGGAAGTATTAACACCGTGAGGTGGGTGAAACGATACCACAAGGGATGAGATAGGTGGAGGATGTGGATGGATAATGATCTTAGGAGGTGGATGAATGATGACCTTAGAAGTAGGTGGAGGAGACAAGTGAATAGAAGTGGAAGCACGCTTATGCGGAATTGGAGAAAGAGACCGCTCATGAGAGTGAGAGCCAAAGGAAATGACACCCTTGTCTTCTAATTGTTGTAACTTATCATGAAGGGCACAATAGTCATTGTCACGGTGGCCATTGATGCGGTGGAAATTGTAATAAGGGAAATCGCGTTGGCAATGCAAGTGATGAGGAGGAGGATGTTGATTAGAGGGTAAGTGAATTAAGTGCTTATAAAGTAAAGCACACAAAACATCATGAGGCTTAGCAACATGTGAGAAATTCAATGGATCCCAAGTAGGAGATGGAGAAGACTTAGGTGGAGAGCGATGCGGTGGAGGAGATAGAGGGTGCTTATGCGGTGGAGGGGATGGAACATGATTATGAGGTGGAGGAGATGGAGACCTTGGAGGATGCTTAATAGATGGAAGAGGAGAAGAAGTAGAAGATGATGTAGCTATAAAAGGAATATAAGGGGGTTCTAAAACTTGTGAAACAATTAAATCTTATTCTAGATCAATAACTTTATAGCATAAAAGTGGATTCGACCATAGTATGCACCAAACTTCTTCAACATTTTTTGGAGCTGAGCTTCTTAGGATATCTTTCTTTGAGATTTTTCTCTCTTTACTTTGTTATTACTGGTTTTGGGTACCTTGCGGTGTCTAATTTTTCCAGCTTATTGTACATGGGTACCTCATCATGCCTTGTTGTCGGACCCACTTTATTTTTCGCCCACCTAAGATATGCTTACGAAAGGGTGTTAGTGTAGGTTATTATTTATCCTTTTATTTATTTATTAGGAAAATTCTTACACTTGTGTTAGCCCTACACTTTTGGGCTAACTTGCTTAGGTGTACTAGTTGTGTGGAGTTAGCTTATTAGTTGTGTTGAGTCACTTCTAAGTTATGTGGAGTTAACTTACTAGTCTTCCGGAGTTAACTTAACTACCAAAAAGACGCTTAGTGGGATTTCTTCACCACCGATTTAGGTAATAGTTACACTTCCCTCCTCTTATATGTACATCTTTCTTATTGAGCAATTCAAGTCATTGTATTGTAATGTATTGAGCATTATGAATTATGATGGATTTCCATATATAGCATTTTAACTCTTACGCTTTGCAAATCTAATATGGTGTGCTATTATCATCCGAGATCATGGCTTGGAACAATATTCTTATCGCTCCTTTCATAATATCAAAGCCGGAGTAGTTAAGCGTGTCCGACTTGTAGTAGTACTAGAATGGGTGACCTCCCGAGAAGTCCCGGTGTCGTTGCCTCCGAATGTCATTGGGCCTAATTGGGTGAATACGTGGTGGGCCCATAGCTCACATGGTTGCATCCGGCTCTATCATGTGGGGGTTTGTTGGCGTAGCATTTGGTTAACATGATGAGATCCCTCTCCACCACTAGTTTGAGCTTTTGATGTGACGAAAAATTATAACAGAGGAGGAGATTGCTATTGACATCCATATGTAAGTTTTAGTTTACAAATAAGTTCTTTGTATATTCATATATTCAATATTTTTTTGTATTTTTTGTAATATGCATTTTTATGTAAAATGTGCTTCCATTGGATTCGGAAGGGGCCATGTTATGTTTGTGGAGCCTATTTTCATGTTAGAGTGTGGTACACCTTCTACGTGTTACATTCGGGTATTTTTACGGTGGTCCCGCTCACCGGTGAGCGGGTCAAGGGGTTCGAGGGCGAAGCCCCAAGTAAATTTTCATGGGTGGTTTATTAACCCATGGGTAATGGGTAACCGTTATGGGCTGTTTTTGGGCCCATGGTTTTTGGTACCCATTGTTTTGTAAAACTGCCTCTTCGGCTACCCATAGGTTTATGGGACGGTTTTGTTTTTGCCCATTGTTTGATACCCATGGTTTTGTAAAATTGCTTAAGCAGTTGTCTATTTATATGGTCTTATGCATATGATAGAAAGACAAGCAAATGTATTGCAGATGTGTTTTGAATTTGGGTGTGAATTCTGTAGAGTTTGTTGAGCATAGCTCCAAACGGATCTGGGTATTGTATTGAGAGAGTGGAGGCTTGTAATAAAATTTGAGTAAGTGATTCTTGGTGGACGTAGCCCAAATTGGGTGAACCACATTAAATCTTGTCTCTCTGTGTTGTGTTATTTATTCTGCACTTTTATTTAAGATCTATAATATTTTCTGCATATTAGTTTCTCTTTGCGAATTGTAAGTGATTATTCTGCATATTTTATCATTTCTTTCCTAACAATTGGTATCGAGCTCGGTTTGGTTTCTTTGAAGCATTGAATCACAAGGAATTTTTTATCTTGAGTGGGAGCTATGGCAGATGATGGAAGATCTAGGGTTGATAAATTCAATGGGTAGAATTTCAGTCTTTGGAAAATGCAGATGGAAGATTACCTTTATCAGAAGGATCTTTATACTCCGTTGTCTGAGAAGGTGAACAAACCCTTGAGTATGACAGATGCGAATGGAATTTTTGGATCGGAAGGCACTTGGAACGATCCGGCTATGTCTTGCATCTTCGGTATTATTTAATGTTTCAAAGGAAAAGACTACAAAAGATCTAATGGATGCATTAGGGAAGTTGTATGAAAAACCCTCTGCCTCTAACAAGATATTTTTAATGAAAAATTTGTTTAATATGAAGATGTCTGAGAATAGTTCAGTAGCAGATCATTTAAATGATTTCAATACGGTTGTGAATATGCTAGCTTCGGTTACAATAGAATTTGATGAAGAAGTTAGGGCTTTATTAATTCTGTGCTCTTTACCTAAAAGTTGGAATAGCCTAGTAATGGCGGTAAGCAACTCGGTTCCAGCTAACTCGAAGTTGAAGTTTGAGGATGTTGTAGGGGTGATTCTAAGCAAGGAAATGTGAAGAAAAAGCTCCGGGAATCTTCTACTTCAGGGAATGCTTTGACAGTGGAAACTAGAGGGAGACAGAAGAATAGAGGAAACCGTGGAAAATCGAAAGATCGGGCAAGGTCAAGATCCAAGAGTAAGATTGTATGTTGGAACTGTAAAAATTCTAGGCATGCAAAGAAGGATTGTTGGGAGCTTCAAGACAAGAAGAAACAATAGGAAGAAAACAAGGAGGTAAATGTGGCATCGGGTAATGTATGTCAGGATGCTTTGATTCTTTTTTTGCATAATATTACTGAATCTTGGGTTTTAGATTCAGGGGCTTCTTTTTGTGCTACTCCACATAGGCATTATTTTGTTGATTATGTTCAAGGGGATTTTGGGCATGTTTTTCTTGGTGATGATGAGCCTTGTAGTATAGTTGGAAAAGGTTCTATTCAAGTTAATATGCAAAATGGGAATACATGGCTATTGAACGATGTCAGACATGTTCCTACATTAAGGAGAAATTTGATATCGGTGGGGCAATTGGGAAGTGATGGTTGTACTGTGATATTTATAGCTAACTCTTAGAAGGTTACCAAGGGTGCTCTTGTGGTGGCAAGAGGTAAGAAGGTTGGAACCTTGTATTTAACCACTGATAGTACTAATGATTGTAATCTTGTGGCTTCAGATGTAAATACAACATTATGGCACTATAGGCTCGGTCATATGAGCCATAAGGGCATGAACATCATAAAGAAGAATTTGCCTGGATATACAGAAAACATGTTTGGATTTCTATGAGAACTGCATATATGGGAAACATAAGTGAGTAAGGTTTCTCAAGGTTGGACCTACAAAGAAAGAGAGTAAGTTAGAGCTGGTACATTCTAATGTGTGAGGGCCGGCTCAGGTATCATCTCTTGGGGGTTCAAGTTACTATGTTACTTTTATTGATGATGCAACAAGGAAAGTTTGGGTTTATTGCATTAGAAACAAATCTGATGTATTTGACACTTTTGTTAAATGGAAAGCCTTGGTAGAGAATGAAATAGGTCTTAAGCTAAAATGTCTCAGGTCAGATAATGGAGGGGAGTATTGCAGCAATAAATTTAATGATTATTGTTATAAGAATGGAATCCGTAGGAAACATACGGTTCCAGGAACTCCACAACAGAATGGGGTATGAGAAAGGATGAACAGAACAATAATGGAACATGCTAGAAGCATGAGGTTATATGCGAGACTACCTCTTTCTTTTTGGGCAGTAGCGGTGAGCATAAATGCGTGACTTGATAAACAGAGGACCTTCAAGTGCCTTGGATGGAGGCATACCCGAGGAGGCATGGTATGGTAAGAAATTTGATTATTCATTTCTTAGAGCCTTTGGATGTGAGAAGTTTGTTCATATAGACAAGGATGATAGGACCAAGCTAGAGGCTAAATCAAAAAATGTGTACTTTCATTGGTTATGGTGGTGATGACTTTGGGTTTAAATGTTAGAGTATTAAGGACAAGAAAATCATTCGGTCTAGGGATGTGGTCTTTAATGAGAAAGTCATGTATAAGCAACAGTTGCAGGAAAACAGGGAAGAATCCAAGAAAGAATATGCAGTGGTAGAGGATCTTCCTGGATGGGAAAGTGACCCATGAATCATTTTAGGAACCTACTCAACAGAACCCCAAACTCCTTCAATGAGGAGGTCTTCTAGGGTAAGAAAAGAACCTAAACGTTTTTCTCCTTCTCTTTATTATTTATTACTCACTAATAGTGGAGAGCCAAAGAGCTTTGATGAAGCAATGCAGGTAGATGCCAGTAAGAAGTGGGAGAAAGCCATGGATGAGGAGCATAAGTCTCTCATGGAGAACCAGACTTGGGATTTGGTGAAGCTACCTAAGGTAAAAGAGCATTACAGAAACAAGTGGGTGTACAGAGTTAAAGACAAAGGAGGAAAGAAAGGATATAAGGCCCGGTTGGTCATCAAGGGTTTGCACGAAACAAGGTATATATTTTCATGAGATATTTTCTCCTGTAGTAAAAATGAATTCTATTAGAACTATTCTTGGAATAATGGTAGCAGAAGACTTGCACTTAGAAACAGCTTAGATGTAAAGACGCATTTCTCCATGGTGATTTGGAGGAGGAACTATATATGCAACAACTAGAGGGCTATGAGGTCAAAGGTAAAGAGGAGATGGTGTGTAAACTGAAGAAGAGCTTGTATGGCTTGAAACAAGCTCCACGTCAATGGTATAAGAAGTTTGATAGCTTCATGATGGAGCAAGGTTATATTAGATGTCATTATGACCATTGCGTGTATACAAAGAAATTTGAGGATGGAAGTTATATTATTCTCGTGTTTGTAAGTTGATGATATGTTGGTTGCAAGTAAAAACATGCAGGAAATAAAAGTACTCAAGAAATAGCTAAGTGAATCCTTTGATATGAAGGATTTGGGGGTAGCCAGACAAATCCTTGGTATGAGGATAACTCAGGATAGGAAGGAATGGAAGTTGACTTTATCTCGGAAGAGTACATCAAGAAAGTATTGGACAGTTTAACATGCAGGGATGCTAAACTGTTTGAGACTCCTTTGGCGAGCCATTTTAGGTTATCAAAGGAGCAAAGTGTCCCAAGACAAAGCATGAAAGAAACCAGATGTCCAAGGTACCTTACTCATCATTAGTTGGCGCTTTGATATATGCTATGGTGTGCACTAGGCTTGATATTGCCCATGCAGTGGGAGCTGTGAGTAGATTTATGAGTGATCTAGGTAAAGAGCATTGGCAAACAGTAAAGTGGATCCTTCGGTATTTGAGAGGAACCATGGGGACATTTTTGTGCTACAGTGGATCAGACACCACTTTACATGGTTATGTAGATTCAGACATGGCTGGAGATGTAGACAGCAGGAGGAGCACGATAGGTTATATTTATACTGTAGGTGGGACAGTAGTGAGATGGATTTCACGACTACAGAAGCTGGTGTCTTTGTACACCACTGAGGCTGAGTATGTTGCTGCCACAGAGAAGCAAGCAAAGAGAGTATTTGGTTACAACAATTGTTTGATGAGTTGGGGCATAAACAGGAGGAATGTAATCTGCATAGTGATAATCATAGTGTTATACACCTAGCTAAGAACTCGCTTTCCACTCCGTGATGAAGCATATATAGTTGAGCTATCACTTCATCGGGACAGCTTTGGAGGAAAATAATTTGAAGTTGAGAAGATTCATACCACTTCGAATCCTGCAATCATGATGACCAAGGTGGTCACAAGGATAAACTAAAGCTATGTTCATCTTTGGTTGGCCTTTACTGAGATGACAAAGAAGGGTTGAGAAGCTTTCTCAGTGGAAATCAGTCTCCAAGTGGGAGATTGTTATGTTTGTGGAGCCTATTTTCATGTTAGAGTGTGGTACACCTTCTATGTGTTACACTCGGGTATTTTTACGGTGGTCCCGCTCACCGGTGAGCGGGTCAGGGGGGTTCGGGGGCAAAGCCCCCAAAGCAAATTTTCATGGGTGGTTTATTAACCCATGGGTAATGGGTAACCGTTATGGGCTATTTTTGGGCCCATGGTTTTTCGGTACCCATTGTTTTGTAAAACCGCCTCTTCGGCTACCCATAGGTTTATGGGACGGTTTTGTTTTTTCCCATTGTTTGATACCCATGGTTTTGTAAAATTACTTAAGCAGTTGTCTATTTATATGGTCTTATGCATATGATAGAAAGACAAGCAAATGTATTGCAGATGTGTTTTGAATTCGGGTGTGAATTCTGTAGAGTTTGTTGAGCATAGCTCCAAATGGATCTGGGTATTGTATTGAGAGAGTGGAGGCTTGTAATAAAAATCGAGCAAGTGATTCTTGGTGGATGTAGCCCTTTGGGTGAACCACGTTAAATCTTGTCTCTCTCGTGTTGTGTTATTTATTCGCACTTTTATTTGAGATCTGTAATATTTTCGCATATTAGTTTCTAATGTTGTGATTCTCGTAAGGGATTATTCCACATATTTTATCACTTATTTCCTAACGTTAAAACCCTAAGATCAAGTGTAAACTTGACCATTTCTCGAGGCGCTTGATTTTCGAGTTTTTTTGTTATTGCAAAAGGAATGGACTATGCTCACGTGGAATCCATGCCAAAGAGGAACAAAACTTAGAAATTATTTTCCATCACAATAAACATATCAAAGCGTTGAATGATTTCATGTCAAACCGTATAGAAAGAGCCCTCAATACTCTAAATATGGGAAGAAGATCACACAAGAAGTAACAAATCATCAACATACAAGACAAGTATCACAATATCCTCACCAACATGCTTTGGAGATACACTTTGTATGATCAAAGTGGCAATGAACAAAACTAGTAGATAGAAGAAAATAATCCATCTTCTCATACCAAGCCTAAGGGGCTTGTTTGAGACCGTAGAGAGACCTTCGAATCCTTTAAACAAGAGAAGAATCTTGAACAAATCTAGCCGGTTGCTCCATGTATATTTCCTCTTGTAGATCTCCATGTAAAAAGGCACTCTTCATGTCCATCTAGTATATGGGCCACCCTATGATGCAGCAATAGTAAGTACAAGGCATACATAATCCATCTTGGCAACAGTGCAAAAGTATCAGAGTAATCAATACCTTCAACTTGTGAAAAACCTTTGCAACAAGACGAGCCTTATACTTGTCAATGGACCCATCAACTTGTGTATTTGGTTTGGTATACCCACTTACACCTAACCATCTTTCTTCCTTTAGGAAGAGATACCAAATCCCAAGTATGATTCTTCATCAAAGAAGAATACTCAGCTGTCATTACATCATCCCACTCCTATATCCCATGAGCACGTGAAAAGACTATGGATCCCCGAGAAACCGTAGTACGAGCCCACTTAGGCATAGTGACAACATCAATGGGAATAGGATCCTCAACGACATCTATAACCTCCTCAACAACATTCTCAAAGAAAGGATCCTCAATATAAGATGAAGGAGGAGGAGGCATGGAAGAAGATGAAGAATCATGAGGAGTGAAGCGCTCATCAAACTGAACATGTGTTCAAAAAATAACATCATGAGTATCATGATCTAAAATTTGATAAGCTCTCATGTCCTCACAATACCCTACAAAGATCAAGGGTTTGTTCTTCTTATCCAAATCTTTCATTTTCTTCTTTGGCACAAATGTCAAAGCAGAGCTCATCGTAACACCAAAAGCTTGAACTAGTGGTGGAGAGGATCTCATCGTGTTAACCAGCTACTACGCCAACACACCCCCACACGATGGAGCTAGATGTAACCACGTGAGCCCTAGTCCCACCATATATTCACCAAATTAGGTACAACAATATTAGGAGGCAATGACATTGGGACTTCTCGGGAGGTCATCCATCCCAGTACTACTCCGTGCTAGGCACACTTAATCGCTTTGCAAATACTGATACCATGTTATGATTTGTCGTCACACCAAAATCTCAAACTAGTGGTGGAGAGGGATCTCATCGTGTTAACTAGCTACTACACCAACACACCCCGCACGATGGAGCCGGATGCAACCACGTGAGCTCTGGGCCCACCACGTATACACCCAATTAGGTCCAACAACATTAGGAGGCAATGAAACCGGGACTTCCTAGAGGTCACCCATCCCATTACTACTCCAAGTTAGGGACGCTTAATTGTCCGGCTCGATATCATGTACGATTTTCCATCACACCAAAAGCTTGAACTAGTGGTGGAGAGGGATCTCATTGTGTTAACCAGCTACTATGCCAACACACCCCGCATGACGTGAGTTGGATGCAACCATATAAGCTCTAATCCCACAACGTATTCACCCAATTATGCCCAACAACATTAGGAGGCAACGACACTGGGACTTCTCGGGAGGTCACCCATCCCAAGACTACTCCGTGCCGGGCACACTTAACTACCCGGCTCGATACCATATTACGATTTGTCGTCACACCAAAAGCTCGGATGGGTGGTGGAGAGGATCTCATCATGTTAACCAGTTATTACACCAACATGATGGACCTAAGATGGCTTACATGATTGGAAGGTCGTCTCTGCAGAGTTTGGCGACGTCTCTGTAAGGTTGGGTAGGTGTCTGCGGGGTTGACGACTGTCTATGTGGGTTGGACGACATATATGTGGGGTTGGGAGGCCATTCTTGCGGGGTTGGGCAGCCGTCCTTGTGGGGTTGGGTGGTCGCGGCTCGTCTTTAAGGGATTGGAATCCACCACCATTCTTTCCGGTTTCCACATGCATTCCACATCCACTCCTTTTTTATCTTTATTCCTTCCTCCTCTCTTACCTGCAACTTTAACACCTTCATCTACATAACAGAATCCTCATTTCATAGTCTTCTTTTAATTTTTAATCTTTATTTCTGCCGCTTTCTTGGGTTCATTTGAATCGAACTCCATGGCATCATCTTCTATGACTGAGAATCCTTTTGAAGGATTTGCACTATCTACTTCTTCCAAATGAATGAAAAAGATGTCACTGCCCTACGATGTATTTATTAATCACCATGGCCCCAATGTTAAATAGCAGCTAGCCATGACTCTCTATGACACCATTTCTGCCATGAGACTGAGGGTTTTTCTCGATTCAAAAGAACTTGAAATGGGAGATTTCTTTCCCAGAGAAATAAAAGAAGCAATGTCCAATGTCTTTATGCTTCATATAGCAATTTTTTTAGAGAAATATGCAGAATCCCCATGGTGTTTAGCAGAGCTTTCATTTATGCTGAAAACTCCCACCCCAATTGTTCATGTTTTATATCATGTTGACCCATTTGATATCCGATGGGTTGATAAAGGAAAAGTATTTTATGCTCCATCATTTTTCCACCACAAAGAGAATGAAAAGAACGATAAGAATATTGTTCCAAGCCGCAATCTCGATGATAATAGCACACCACATTAGAGATTTGCAAAGCAAAAGAGCTAAAATACCACATATAGAAATCCATCATAATCCATAATGTTCAATACATTACAATAGAATGACTTGAATTATTCAATAAGAAAGATGTACATATAGGAGGGAAGTGCAACTACTACCTAAATCAGTGATGAAGAACTCCCACTAATTGATACTAGTAGTTAACTCCAAAAGACTAGTAAGCTAACTTCACATAACTGAAAAGCTAACTCAACACAACTAGTAAGCTAACTCCACACAACTAGTACACCTAAGCAAGCTAACCCAATAAGTGTAGGGCTAACATAAGTGTAAGAATTATCCTAATAAATAAATAAAAGGATAAATAATAACCTACACTAACACCCTCCCGTAAGCATAGCTTAGGTGCGTGGAAAAGAAGGTGGGTCCCAACGAACAAGGCTTGATGAGGTACCCACATGTACAATAACTAGGAAAATGGACATCGTGAGGTACCCAAAACCAGTAATAACAAAGTAGAGAGAAAATCTGCTGCAAGATATCCTCAGAAGCTCGACTCCAAAAACTTGTACAATGTTGAAGAAGTGTGGTGCACACTATGGTCTGAATCCACTACTCGATCATATAACTCAAAAACAACTGACACTGGGCTTCACCAGAATAGCTCCATGCAAGGAGACTGTCAATGGAGTGATGTCAAAAAGTGAAAAACAAACACCAAACATAATTTGATCAACTGCTACAAATAGGTGTGCCACGATCCAAGAAAAACCAAGGCAACAAGGTAAGGACATGAGATCCAAATAAATAGGAGTGCCACGATCCAAGAAAAAGCCAAGGTAACAAGGCAAGGGCATGAAACCCGAAGAAGCAATATCAACACCACACCCTCCCATACTTTGCAGAATGGGTAGAGTGACACCACATATCTGTATGAGTTGTCAAAATTAACTACTCGAACACTAACAAACTAACACTGGGCTCCACCAGAATAGCTCCCCCACAAGAGAGACTATCAACATGCCAAAAAAAGTGTCGAAAATACAGATCCAAAATATCTCAACAAACAAGAGAGATATAAATGTATACACCCATAGATACAAGAATGTAATACCTAAAATTTTAGGACGTCGGCTCAACCGAAAATGCATCCACAAGTGATCACAACACCCTCCCAAATTTGGCACTTTATAATTGAGTGCATGTAAATATTACAATGAGTAATAGTACCTTTTACATTTGAAATATGTGTATAAAAATGTCACCAATGCGTAGATCTCAAAAAAATACACAATTTCAAAAAAAGATCACCTTAATCCGAGCTACGGATCAAAAGTTATGAGCTCTACAAGGTTTTGCTATTAAAATAATATTTTAATGTTGATCTTTTTAAAAGGTACACGTGACACCCAAATGTCCAAAGGGTAAAAGAGTGCATCCACACAATACATGCTTGCAACCAAAGGATAAAAGCTGCGCCCAAAACCTAAAATGTCCAAAGGGTAAATCATTGCGTCCAAAGGGTACACACTTATATCCAATGGATAAAAGAATGCACCCAAAGGGTACAGATCTCACGTCCAGTGGATAAAACACTACATCCAAAACCAAAATACCCAGAGGGTAAAAGAATGCATCCGGAAGGTACACGCTTATATCCAATGGATAAAAGAATGCACTCATAGGGTACAGATCTGCATCTAGTGGATAAAAGATTGCATCCAAAACCAAAATACCTAGAGGGTAAAAGAATGCATCCGGAAGGTACACGCTTATATCCAATGGATAAAAGAATGCACCCAAAAAGTACAATTGTGAATACAAACTTTGACTGCAAATATCTTTTTTTTTGGCACCTGTATCAAAAAACAGAGAGAAACCCAGAAAGTTTCTCGAAAAACCTAGAAATATGATATAATTTTTGAGCCAAAAAATATGTCTATACATAATTGTACGGATTTTTTGAGAAATGTGCCAAAAACCTTTTAAATGTCTAGATTTGACTATCTCAAAACATGGTCGAGTTTACAGTCGATTCTAGGGTTTTGGCACCTTCCAAATCCAATGGCGCACTCTGTTTTACATAAAAGTATATTTTGCAAAAAATTTCTCACAAATTCCAAATACATGAAAATAATAAACCCTTGCTTGCAAAGAAAAACTTACAGATGGATGTCTACATCATCTATGGCTCTGATACCATGAAAGAAATGATAAGAATATTGTTCCAAGCCGCAATCTCAGATGATAATAGCACACCACATTAGATTTGCAAAAAGAAGAGCTAAAATACCATATATGAAAATCCATCATAATCCATAATGCTCAATACATTACAATAGAATGACTTGAATTATTCAATAAGAAAGATATACATATAAGAGGAGGGAAGTGCAACTACTACCTAAATCAGTGGTGAAGAACTCCCACTAACTGATACTGGTAGTTAAGTTAACTCCAAAAGACTAGTAAGCTAACTTCACATAACTGAAAAGCTAACTCAACACAACTAGTAAGCTAACTCCACACAACTAGTACACCTAAGCAAGCTAACCCAACAAGTGTAGGGCTAACACAAGTGTAAGAATTATCCTAATAAATAAATAAAAGGATAAATAATAACCTACACTAACAAAGAAGGGTAGATACGCCCTAGAGATGCTTCAGACTGGAAGAAGGCACTCTATGAAGTTTCATTTTATTTTGGACACATCATTACCAACAAGGAGTGAGTACCAAATTTTGTTTTTTCATTAATCTTTTATGTTATGCCTTCATTATGTATTAATATTATGTGTAATTTCCACCTAGTAATGTGTGTTCTATTTCATTTTTATGTTGTTCTATATGTTTAGTGAGTAATTAAAGATGTCCCATTACATCGGTTTCAAAACCACCACTGGCGAAGCTATAAAATAATTTGAACTGACTATCCTTTAATCTGCCCAATTAGGCCATCACAATGTTCAAATTGTGGGAATCTGGGGAATAGGTTGTTCCAGAAAAACCACCCTTACTAAGCAATTTTACAACAATAAACGTGCATATATGGAAAGGTTCGGTTTTAATTTGATGTTAGAGATGCTTGAGCAAAAATTTATTTCATAAAAAACAACAAAAAAACTCTTGTAATGGATCTTGTTTATTTATTAATTTTTGGTATAATCTTAAATGTTAAGAAAGAAGTTTGTTTTATTTCAATTTTATGGTGTTTCACATGGCAATGATGAAAGGAGGATGCTCAAGAAAATTTTGAATAAAGATATCGAAATTGGTAAAAAGGTCTCATTAGTTGTTGATCATCATGATATAATGAACATTGTAATAAATTATGTTATAGACTACTTACACATTTGTATTTCTGTTTTGCAGGAAAATTATGAAAAATTAAAGAAAGAAGCAGTTGTATTTGATGCACATTTGAAGAATGCAAAAAAACTTGTATTATTAAATAAACAAATACTTTGAAAAGGATAATCAAGGAGCATAAGATGGATCCAAAAATCTTACTGAAGGAAAAGACAGATGCAGATCCATCACTTTTATCATCAGGAGATGTTGCGAGGGAGGAGCGAGAATATTCTATAGAATATCATCGATATCTAGAAATGGATTAGTTTGTGAAGGTATTTGTGAAATTTCTGCATATAATTTTATAAAAGTGTTACAAAAATAGTATTAATTTTATATATTACTAAAACCACTGAATAAACATAAAACAAGAGTGCAAAGAGTTTGAAAAAATAGTATGAAAAACATAATTATTAAATTCTTACCCCGATTTCTAGAATTTGTGGATATGTCACTAAACAGGGGACCGACAGGTATGGACTCGGATATTGAAAAACAAGTGACAGAATCTAGAGGATGGCTTTGTGTCACCGTTGGATGACTTTTAATAGGAAAAATCTTTGTTGTAGCTACGCACCAAGAAGGTTGGGTGATTCACAATTGAGGTTGGGTGGACCGATCATCACATTACAACTAGACAAACTAGCGATTGATGACTCACTATCGAAGTTGGATGGCTAGCAGTTAACGCAGATGTCCGGATGGAAAAATTATAAGTTAGCGAGGTTGGGCGGTTATGTCCTGTTGAATAGCTCGAGGTTAGATGGCTCGCACATTGGACAAGACGGGGTTGGGCGTGCAAGTAATTGGATGGAAGAGAGTTAGATGCCTAATTGGTCTATGGATTTTTATAAGACTTTCGATTTTGTTAGGCAATAAGGGTTTGGCGATATGCTTGTAGTCATCCCAACGAGAGGTTGGACGGGATACTAATAAGTAATCAAATTTGGTGGAAAAACTTGCAAAATAGGTTGGATAGTTGTCTATATATACTTCGCAAATATGTGCCCAGATTGATTTGAAATGTTGGCAAATTACATGCATAAGTTCATATATATGTGTAAATACCGTGAAATGACCCATACTAAGGACTTGTCGACAAATATTTCCAGCGAATAAGGTGCTTGTTGGCTGAAAATTCATCATTTCCAATTTTCAAAACTCGTATTTTCGTGAGTATACGAAAAATTTCGACTAAAATTTTCCCTAAAGCCAAGTTATATTTGGATCAAGGGTAGAGAATGCATGTGAGGATTAGAATTCTCTAGAATAGATAATTCTAGAATTTGAATTCAATATTCATTGAGGGAAGAAGCTTCCATTAAATGGAAGAAGAGAGTTAGAGAGGCTTCTAGAAATAAAAGCCTCTAGATTTAGAGGTGAGGATGTGATTAGGATTAGAATTAGATTAGGTTAATAAATGATGATTAGAGATGAGGTTACATAGAAAGGATAGGTGTAGGGATGTGTAGGGTAGGTGGGTAGGTAGATGTAGGAATATTAAATTCCTAGAAAATGTTAATAGGGATTATAATAGGATAATAATAATTAATCTTGTGATTAATTATTATATAGTTGAAAATGGATAAAATAAAGGATTAAAGGGATAAATGATGAAATGGGATATTTAGATAAATGATAAAGGGATTAATGATAGGATTAGATAAATGATGAAATTAAGATGAAGGATAAAGGGATTAATGACGATATTAGGATTAAATAATAATAATTAATCTTGCGATTAATTATTATATGGATGATGTTGGGATATTTTGGGACAAATTAATCGTAATTAACCATGTCAACATTTTATATGTCTACATTTTCCCCCTCTTTCAATGGTTATTATGTAGCAGTGACCGTTGAAAGAAAAAAAGAAAAAATGTTTGAGTGGTGATATGATGCCCCCTCGAGGGGTTAGGCGGGGAGGAATGAATCGGGTAACCACTCAAAAAGAGGAGATGCCCAAGTTGTTTGATGAGATAGGATTATAGGATGAGAAGATTAAGGATTTAGAGGATTAGAAGATTGAGGATTTAGAGGATTAGAATATTTAGGATTCAGAGGATTAGAATATTGAGGATTTGTAGAGAGTATTAGAGGATTAAAGGAGATAATAGATAAGATTAGAGAATTAGAAGATTGAGAATTACAGAGAGATTAGAATACAAGAGGATTAGAGGATTAGGAGAGAGAATTAGAGGAGATTAGAAGATGAGAGGATTCAAGGATTAGGAGAGATAATTAGAGGAGATTAGAAGATGAGAGGATTAGAGGATTACGAGATATTGGATTTTGGAATTTAGATTCCCGACCAATGATGTATGACAAGGGTGAAGATTTAGGATTTGTGGATTAGAGGATGCCCTACCAAAGGGTTGGGATTGAAGATTTGTGATTAAAATTTGAGGATGTTGGATTTTAAAATGTTAGATTTGACGATGTTAGATTTTGGATGAGAGGATGTTGGATTATAAGATGCCCCAATCAAGAGTTTTAGGATTTTGGATTAGATGATGTTGGATGAGATAATAAGGATTGGCTTTTGGATTGATTTGGATGATAAGACATTGATGAGAGAGAGGATGGAGATGATGATAAGGCTAAAAGATGATGATAGGAGGGCGTGTGCTACCATAAAGTGCCCGTTGTTATAATCATTAGCAAGGGTTATGGATGTGGCATAGGAAATATGCTATAAGGTATAAAGGCCATGATGCTTAAATTACTCGATGGCGCTTTCCTCATATCATCAAACAGATTAATATAAAAATATGGTCCTCGTATCATTGAACGAAAAAAAAAGTGGCCTCTATCATCAACTAAAATAGTTCAAAAATATGGATCATGTAAAATAAAAAGATAGAAAATATACCTCATATCATCAGCCAAAATGTAAATGCAGACAAGCAAGAAAACACAGACAAGCAAAAACACACATTTGCATTTTTATATTTTTTTGGATTGTTAGATTTTGTATTTTGGATGTTGAATTTTTATTATTTTGATTTTTAGATGTTGGATTGTTTTGATTTTTGATGTGTTAATTTTTGGATTTTGGATTATGGAGGTTTATATTTGTGAATGTTTGGATTTTTGGATATTGGATTGTGGATGTTTAGATTTGTGAATGTTTGGATGTTTGGATATTGGATTGTGGATGTTTTGATTTTTAGATGTTTGATTGTTTTAATGTTGAAATTTTCAGATTTTGGATCGTTGATGTTTGGATTTTGGATTTTTGATGGATAGGTGATGGGGATGGGAAGGAATGTAAGGTGGGATGTGACTTTCTCCTATAAGTCCTAAAGTATGTTCGGTAAGATGAAAGGGAAGGATTGAGGGAAATTGTTGGATAGGATATGGATGGGTCGATAGGTTAGGATTAGATGGGATGTGGGATGGGAGATAGATAGATAGGATGAGGGATGTGGTATAGGATAAAATGGGGGATATGGAAGATGATAAGATATACCCCCAGGCATAGGGTAGGATGAGAAGTGAGGGGTAGCTAAATTGGATGATGCCCCTAGTGGATGGTAAAGGGTGTCCCTAGTCATGATGATGACGATTAAAAATGGAAATGAGGAGGATTGGATGAAAACGAAAGGATCATAGTCTGCCCACAAATGTTTGATCCAAAGGAAAAAGGATGTAGATGTGATGGATATAAGGAAAGTAACATCAGTGATGAACAAAATATGAGCCTAACGGCACATGTTGTAAGGAAAGAATTGGATTTAAAAAAAAGTGTGACCAAGGTCTAAACAATACCTAATAATATGTGAGCCCTATGTCTCTACGAGATCAAATTTTGTATGATTATGATGGTTAATTACCGCTTGAAGTGAAGACTTAAAGAGTAGTATGTGAAGATAAACTAGCCAATGTATATGTAGTGATTAAGTCAAAGAGGTGGATGGAGGGTGAACGGAAGGTTAAGTCATGCATGCATTTCTCTGCTACTGCCAAAGCATCCATAGCCCCTATGGAGATACATTTGATTCTTATCTCAACATTTCTATCTACCAACCGCATCCATAGCCCGGTAGAGTTTTTGGATACACCCCTAGAGAGATTCTTGAGGTGGATTTTATTTGATATTTCTAATTTTGATATGATTTTTTCTTTTTGATATTTAGATATAAAGTAGTTCCACTCTCTTAAGAACTCTCAAGGGGTTAAGAATCACCAGTGGATTGATGGGGGATGGAAATGAGTGTGGTGATGACATTGGCTAGAGTGTAAAAAGATGCACCCAAGGGTCTTCACCACAAGTTGATTAAGTATGTTAAAGTGTGTGGATCTCTAAGAGGACAATTATGCTAGAATGTTGGAGGTAATGATAGACCAAGGTCACACGGTTGTAGTAGGTACTATTGTCTTACAACATGTGTGAGAAAGCTGATCAAGTGTTCAAATGAATGGATTGGAAGAGGATATGAATGGATGTGATGATAAAAATGAAAAGTTATTTGGATGTTGGATGGAAGAAGTATGTGTGGGAAGGAAATAATATCCGTGCGTAGGCGAAAAGTTATGTGCTCAATCCATTTTTTAGGTATTTGGTATGTGTAGGGGGATTAAATGATTTTTGATTGGGTTGAGTGGTTGGGATGGTAGGTTCAACAAGAGGAGTGGTAAAAGTGGGTTGTGATGGATTAGTGGAGGGACGTTGTTAGTGTTAGGTATATACCCTAACCCTAAATGACCTAGATTTTGAGGAAGGGAAATGGGTTCACAATGACTTGTTCATGGATTCCTAAGCCTTTACCTTGATGTTTAATATTAGTGAACATATTTTTGGTTATATGATATGAATTTTATGGGGAGGATGATGCCATGTGGTCATCATAAGACTGGGGGTTATATTTTTCATCCGCTAAGAGGCCAAACATAACAAAGGATGGGAGGTGAGATTTTTTTGGTTTTTATCGGTGAGGGATGTTTGGATATACAATGAGATTTGGATGGCTGAAGATGTTTGGATTTCAAGTGGGATTTGGATGGTTGACGATGGTTAAGGATAGAAAGGTGGTGAATGAAGAGGTACAAGGACAAGAAGCCTTTGGTTAATGAGGTTTTGGACATAAGACCTAAATTACATACAATGATTGGTCGAATGTCCATGGGTGTGATGGAAGTCACAATAATAGTGTTCTTGATACCAAGATGGTTTGGAAGGTTTTTGATTGCATTATTTGATTGGGGATGAATGATCATGTTGAAGGTTTTTAGATGATGGAAGATGGTGGTCAAGGATTCTCCTAAAGGAGTGAAGTGGTTTAGGTTAAATGGTTTTGGGGAGTAGGAAGTAAAGGTGCAGATTGGGTGGATTATGAGATGTTTTGGTTGATTTGGATTTATGAGTTGGATTAGATTTTGTGGCTTAGAAGATGAAGGGTATGGATTAGGATTGGGGGAAAATGGGTGGTTTAGGCTTAGAGGTAGAACTCAATTTGGTGGATGTTGGATTGGTTGAGTATGTGGTTTTCGGTAGATGGTTTTGTCTTAGGATTAAATTGTTTGGGATTAGTAGATGTAGATGAATGGGATGGGGTAGATTTGGGGTTGGATGAAGGGGATGGGTGTGATATGGGTGTGGTGTAGGAACCACATTAGATTTTTTGATTTAGGGGATGAAGTAGATGAAGGTGACATAAGATCCTCATTATATTGGGTAGGAGATGGGGTGGGGAGAGGATTGGGATTGGATTTGTTAGGTTTGGGATTTGGTGACTTAGGATTCACTTTAGATGTTTTAGGATTGGGGGGGGGAGATGAAATAGGATTAGAGGATAGGATAATGTGAGATTTAGGTGATGAAGGAGATGGATTAGGATTAGATGTGGATGAAGATGATGAGGGTGGCATAGAGCTACATTAGATGGTTTAGATTGGGTGGATGAGGGTGACTTAGGAGTCACAGTGGATGAGATAGTTTTGATAGGATTGGGTGTAGGTGATCAAGGGGATGAAATAGGCTTAGGGGCTAAATTTGATGGTGGATTAGGGATTGTGGGACAATCTAGGAGAAAGTCCGTAGGATTGGATTGGGATGATGAAGATGACGAAGATGGAGGACTAAGATGAGATGTGGGTGATGATGATTTTGGATGAAGTTGTTGGGATGGTTGTGGATATGTGAATGAGACTTGATGATAAGTTTTATGATGATTGGATTTAGGAATTGAAGTTTTGGATGGTAGTGGATTATTTGCATGAGTTTTGATGGTAGGAAGGTGTTGGTTATGATGATTGATAGGGTATTTTTAAGTTGTGGTTTGGGATGTTTGTGTGGGTTTGAGATGGGTGGCTAGATTAGCAAGGACATAAAGGAGGTCCTCTTGGTCTAAGTCAAAGTTAGCAGATGGTCAAAGTCAATGAAATTGGCTTGTTGGGATAGTGATTTATGTTGATTAGGTCGGGTGTGGATTGGGATGATTTGGGTTCCTCAAGGAGGAGGTCAATGGGGTGAGAGGTAGGGATCGTAGAAAGGGGAAATTGTGGATGGGGTTGGTTGGGAGATGATGGCTTAGAAGATGATTGATCAATGCATGATTTAAGATTTGATATTTTTTGATTAAGATATTGGATGGTTTTTAAGATATTAGGATCAATGTGGGATGGTTGATTTGGATGGAGAGGAGAGGATTGGTTAAGGTAGGATGTTAAGTTTGATATTTATTTGTTGATGTGTTGGATAGTGTGTGGGACTTCATGGTCAAAGCGATATGGTTTACTTTGATGGGTGGGGGATAATAGGATAGCTTTGTTGATGAATTTATAAAAGAGGTAGGGTTTTGGATGTTGGTTTGGGTATTGAGGATCAAACAAAGGCCATGGTTAGATAAGATGTGTGGGGGATTGGGGGTGTGGATTAAGGATGGTGATAGGATTAGCATTGGGATCATGTGATTAGGGATAGTTAATTATGATGATGTTTGATTGATTAAAATTTAATGTGATAAGATGGTTAAGGGTGTTCACAAAAACACAACAAGTATGCAACACACACCCTAACTAGTCAAGTGTGTTTGCAATCAAGCTATAACCCACTTTCAATACCACACACCGACGATGGTGCCATAATTGGCTCTCCACCTATGTGTCAATGTGGGGTCAGCTAGTGAGTGATCTTGGGGAGTGCGGCCTCCTTGCACTATATCTCGATATGCAGCCAAAAGGTTTCCTAGTCTAGGATGCACGATCTCACTAGGGGCATCCCCGATATACCTTATAGTACATGGGTCCCAAGTCTATGTCACAAGGATGATATATGAGGCCTATGTATTGGGACATGGAAGCCCCTCACTTCACAATGCTCTTAAAATAAGCAAGCGCTTATCCAATAACGACATTTTCCTTGAATTTGTATATCTCTTTGAAACACATGGTGTGTCTACGTGCATGGAGATGAAGCCCACGGTCACGAGACCCCTAGGACTATGAAAAGTGTGTGGATATCACTTCCACGTCACATTTCCCTACAAAATAAAAAATGGGAATGCTAACCACTTTTGATCCTCAAGATCATCCTAGGATGCGAGAGGAGAGCATACACAGTTTTTCCTTTGGGATGAACAAGCAACAAAGGAAACACGTAAGAAATATAATGCAAGAAAATAAATGCTAGATGATAAAATGAAATGATAAATATTAGTAGTTTTATGATTGGGTCTTTAAGAGGAGGCCCTACAAAACAAAGATTAGTAGTTTGATTATAACCCCAAATGTCTTGGACTAATTGTGCTACAAAACAAAGGGTTAGTAGTTTTAGATTGATTTTTTATCTTTGGTAAGTGTAGGAAGCTACACACAAAGTGTTAGTAGTTTGGAACAAGAAAATATAACTCAATGTGTAGTTAAAATGACAAGATTTAGGAAAATGAAAACCATGAATAAATTATCCTATAAAATTCTAAATTAACACTTTCATTACATAGATATTTTGATACCTTTCTGGGAAAAAAATGGAGTTGTTTCGAGTTTAGGATCAAAAGTTATGGCTCTCGAAAGGTAGGAAAAAAATCAAAACAAAGGTGCCAAAACAAAACAAAAGTGCCAATTTAGGACATAGGTGCCAAAACAAAAAAAAAAAAATTCAATTCGGAAAACATAGGCATCAAAACATGGGTCATAGGAGCCATTTCATGTGAAAAAACGACAAATGAGCACAAAAATTCAAAAATTTGAAGGTGTAAACAAAATTGAAAATTCTTAAAACTTTGACATCTTGTTCTAGGGATACAATATAGTTGAGAAAATAAATAAATTGGGGTAAGCCCCATGGTGGGTGCCAAAATGTATATGTTAAAAAGATTAGAATGAAAATGCAAGAAAACAAACAAATTTGTCTTCCTACTCTAATATTCTTAAGAAATACCTCGAGATAGAAAATGGATTGAAGAGAGGAGAGAAATTACACTTGCACTTACCTACAAGTTGTAAAAATCCTCCTTCGATGTGTTGGATTTGCTCTTGATTAATTGTTGATTTCTCTTGGATTGCTTCATATTTGTGTGGACAAGTTTTGGCAGCACCTTCCTCCCCTTGATTTTCTTGATGATTGTTATGGATGAAAATGAAGGGTTTAATGATGATTGATGGATTTATTCGATGATTGAAAATATAAAAATGGCAAAGATTTGTTAACTTGCTAACTATCTAATTTATAGTTGAAGGGCGGATGATTCAATGGCTAGATGAAGCCAAGTTGGATTTGGATCAAGGGTGGAGAATGCATGTGAGGATTAGAATTATCTAGAATGGAGAATTCTAGAATTTTAATTCAAAATTCATGGAGGAAGAAGCTTCCATTGAATTAAAAATTCAATGGAAGGAGAAAGTTAGAAAGGCTTCTAGAAATATAAGCCTCTAGATTTAGAGGTGAGGATGTGATTAGGATTATAATTAGATTAGGTTAATAAATGATGATTAGGGGTGAGGTTACATGGAAAGGCTAGGTGTAGGGATGTGTAGGGTAGGTGGGTAGGTAGATGTAGGAATATTAAATTCCTAAAAAAATTAATAGGGATTATAATAGGATAATAATAATTAATCTTGTGATTAATTATTATATATTTGAAAATGGATTAAAGGGATTAATGATGAAATGGGATATTTAGATAAATGATAAAGGGATTAATGATATGATTAGATAAATGATGAAATTAAGATGAAGGATAAAGGGATTAATGATGATATTAGGATTAAATAATAATAATTAATCTTGCGATTAATTATTATATGGATGATGTTGGGATATTTATGGGATAGGTTAATCGTAATTAACCATGTTGACATTTTAGATGTCTATACTAGGTAAGCGATCATGTGTAACTCTAGGACCATTGTTAAGTATAAAGTGTCTAAGAAAAACATCTTCCATTTCACAATATGTACTAATAGATCCATAAGGAAAATGAGTATACCATTGAAGAGCATCATCAACAAGACTATGATGAAAATATTTTAGTAACAATTGATCATTAGAATAAGAAGCCATAGCTAAACAATAATGTTTAAGATGTAAATAAGGATTTTCAGTGCCATTAAAACATGAAAAGGTAGGCATGATAAAATCCTTAGGAAAAGTTGAATTGTGAATTTTATTGGGAATAGGATTTCCATGAAGAGATTTATTGTCAATAGAAGCATAGTAGGCTTTGATTTCAAGAGTAAGAGATTAAACTTGAGATTGCAAATGGCCAATAACATGCATGAGTGATAAAATATCATGTGAAGGAATCATAGAAGAAGTGAGAGGCACATGAAGAGGTTGAAGTTTTCCATTGTGAGTGATCATGGGAATGTGAGAAGAAGAAGTGGAAGATGAAGGCTCTATGGGAATGCTAGATGTAGATACGAAGAAATAAGAGGAGGTGTACTAGTAGGAATGGTAGAATCATCATGAATAACATCTAGAGAGGAAGAAGAAAGAGGTGGAAGAGGAGGAGAGGAACATGGAATATCAACATAAATTCTAGAAGTAGAATCAAAAGAAATGATAAGAGGTGTACTAGTAAGAGTGGTAGAATCATCATGAATGCCATTGGAAACAACCTCGAAGTGGTAGAAAGTGGAGTGGAAAATTCACATTCAATAGTCTTAAGAGAAGTAACATCCTCACTAACATGTTCATGATCGAAATATAATCAACATCACTATCAGATATATTTTCACATGTAAGTAATTCATCAAGAGAGTCATCAACATATAGAGAATTAGTATGAGAACTATCATGAGATGTATCTTTGCATTCATTGGAAACATTTTTAGAAATAGAAGAAACATGAGATATAGTGTTACATTCATCTTGACTAGTAGTAGAGACATCATCATGCACATGTATAGTTTCAACATTGGAAGTAAAATTATTTGTATCTACAGTAGCACAATCAAGACCAAGCATATAATCTATAAGAGTGTCATCATGTGCTATAATAGGAGTAGAAGAGGGTGGAGCGGTATGTGTGGCCCTGGAATAAGGAAAACATGAAGTAAAGATTTTGTCAGGCATAACAATGCTCATGCTAGAGTTGCAATAACTAGTGGGAATAGTGTTTTCATGAGCAAGAAACTATCTTTGAACTTCGTCATCAAATCGAGCATTGCGATAAAGGGCATTAATTTTAGCCTCAACAACATCATCAAGGATATGATTCACATTATCATAATAATAGCTTGCTAAGAAAGGAGGATCTAATTTTAGCCATGAGGGTGTTTGGATCCTAGGGCAAGGAGTTTGACTAAGGATGGGGTTCACCAAATGATTTAATAAAAATTGAATATTATGAAATATAATTTGAGAGTCACTATTATGATAAAATAAAACAAAACAAAAATGCTAGGAACTCTAGAGATGTAACCGTGTAAGAAAATAGGAGGGATATGGCACTTATCTGGTTTACGCTTATCCCGAAGCAGATTTGAACCGGAGCAACCGATGAATAGGTTGGGCGAGTGTCACAAATGCTCGATATAAATATTTGAGCTGCGGATGAGTTGGACATGAGCGCTAGGCTAGGGCGAGGGTCTCTCGGGTGTCGAGACCTTCCGTAGGCACTTGTGACTACGTAGAGGGTTAGAATTTTATTTTTCCTATGTCGTTGGGGTTTTTCTATCACTTCATATTGATCATCGATATTCACACTTGGATAGCCAAGGTACTTGTAACATGCAACATAAACCCTAGCTACTACACAAACAAACTCACAAACACATCAAATTGGAATTAAAACTACAATATGTGAAGTCAGACTAACTCCCGGTGGTCATCCAAAGGATGAGCTTATGATTGAGCACTTTCCAGACTCCATGTAGTTTTGTGTGCTTGTGTGTGAAATAGTGTCCTTAGGTTTCCCTCACGCCAATGATGCCAAGATAGCGGGCTATAGCTAGATAAAATGCAAAATGTGTGGGATGGAATTCAAAACTTCCCCTTCTTATGTAGTGTATGTAGAGTATCAACCCAAAAATGCAATCCCTTTGATAGTATGTAGATATGATTTCCCTTTAGAATTTCCCGCCCATATAATGGTATGTATGTTGTGTATATATAGGGATCTCTTGTTTGAATTTTGACACTAGTGACATGACATGCCGACTAGGACCTCGGGATAAGAGTAAGAAAACCAAAAAGGCCAACCCAAAATATAAAAAATGTGAACAAGAACAAAGAGGATAGAAGCGCCCGAGAATGGATAGGAGTGCACAGGCAATAGTGTCTAGTAGGGCGCCGGTGTCTTGGGATAATCGACGACAAATGTGAAAACACCGACAAACAGGGATCTCTATGAGCCGACCGAATCGGGTACAAAAGTTATAGATGTGAGGGAGAAAGATAATAGAAAAAACCAAAGCAAGCAGATGGACTAGGGAGTGTGTCACCGGTGAATACTTTTCTTACTTAAGATCCATGCATATAACAACATACTTGGTGATATAGTAAAATAGTAATATGTGAGTGATTTTGTGTCTACAAAATATAAATAAATATATATTTACAAAGTTAAATAAAACAAATTAATCTTTGATATTTTTATTATAGTATACAAATAAGGCTATTTTTTATTTTTGACGTATACTATTGGAAAAATGCAATTACCTAAAAATTGTTTGACAAACATAAGTGGCCATCAAATTCAACCCATAAATTAGCGTGCTTATCCATTTGACCTACTTTTCTCAAATTGTTTAATCATTTTAAAATGTTTAATATTTTCAAGAATGTGTATAATGACCGTGTTGTATTTGTTTTGAGTTTGAGTTGTTTCTACATGTGTGAATGCATGTAGATTTCATCTATTATATCGTACAAAGTTTTTTCTGCTACAAACTAAAACCTAAACATAAAACAAGAACAATGATGTTGTTGATTACTAACGTAGCAAAAATTGTAATGTGCATGTTGTTAGTATGTTGGAATTTATTTTTATTATTGAAAAAGAAAACACAAACTATATCAAGAAAAACAAAATCCAAAAACGTGTATATATTGAAATTTGAAAAATATAAGAGTGATATGAGTGTATTGAATGCTTAAAATCCCGTAACGGCCTTTGAAATTGTCATCCTTCACCTCATGTTCTGCAGATACGCAATACCTAAAAAACAATATTGTCATTTTTATCAAGAAATTTTACTTAACAAAGTAAAGATTGCAAAAATTTAAAAGATAAAGAGAGTTTCAATGTTGACAATGCTTTAACATTTGACGTGAAAAGTAAGAAAGAGAGAATAATTAGATTATTTTGAGTTAGGAAGAGAAAATATCTAAAAGAAAAAGATATTGCACTCAAACCTGAGTTCAAATTTGAAACAAGACAGGGTTATTCTTTCTGTAGTGTTCTACGACTGTATTATTCCGTAAGTTTAAAAAAATAATGAAAATATGTAAATCTTTTAGTGCACTGCAACAAAAATTTGTTAGTTAATAGAATTTTATAAGGGCCGTAATTGAAATGTGCGATGACAACCATGACACAAATTGTATTTATTTGTAATAAATCATATGACATCATGTTTTTTTAAATTCTAAGTTGGCGCTTTCTTACCACCATAATTGACTCTCTATTATTAGTCAAGGAATGTAAATGGTCTTGCAAATGTTATCATTTTGTTTTTGTTTTTTTGTCCTTATATGGAGTTGATTCTTAAATTTGTTTGTCTAGTAAAGTGTAAAAGGTATCTCAACATATATTATCTCTCTTGCCTCTTTATCATAACATTATGTTAGTTGATACTTTCCTATTAAATGTCGAACATGTTCTTTAAATAGCACGAGAAAAAGGTAGATCACATTCCATACATCCATTGTTATAAGGACAAATAAAAGAATAACATATGTTCTACCATATGAATGCAAGGTGATATTGTTGTCATTTTATCAATAAAAATGGTTTTGTCTGAAAGTCACAAACTATGATTAACTTTGAAAGTAAAATATGCAGCAATATTTAAGTTGTTTTACTAGTTTTCTGTTAAACATTAAAGTCTGTTGAAATTAATTGTTTTAGTAATATTGAGCCCCACATAGATTTTCAAATCTATTTTTCTCTCTCTCCCAACCACCATGTAATGGAATTACTTGAATATAATGCAGATATATCAAAATATATAATGTACTAGCAATCACATGTGTACAATGCAATGTGAACGCTGAACGGTATATGTTATTTTATTTAGAGGGATAATTATTACTTTTGTAATTGATGTTGATAAGGGGTGTGATTGATTTTGTAAGTGTAGGAATATAGATGAAGCATTACATTTAAAGGTTCTATCTCTACATTTCAAATTTGTTACAAATTCGTACATATACATTTACAAATCTTATATCACGAGTGGTAGCATTTTGCAAACTATTTTATTTGAACTAAACATGAATACCCAAAGAATTCCATACATTTGCATATTTTATAAGTGGATTAATGCAAGAAATAAAGTCTATCTAATTAATCTAATGTAGTTTAGCTAAGCAAAACAGAGATCGCTAGAATTCATGATGATAAATAACCACAAGCTATTTAAATTAAAGTTAATATTCTTTGCCTACATTCAAAGGTGACAACTAATTTTGAAGTTAAGATGACTTTCATGAATATCTTCATTGTTATTTACTACAATTATTGGTTACTACTATATTATTCTAAGTTATAGTGCCCCTATCATCCTCTAGGACATAGGAACAAACATACAACCATCAAATTCTCAAGAGGATAGAAAACAAGTGGCAATAAATCTAGATAAATATGCAATTAACGTATGCTCCCTTTTCTTGAAGAAGAGTAAATTTAAGTAATTATCCTTGTCATTAATTGGTAATTAAGAATATATATAATATGTAATGCCATTGGTCACAATACGTAATGTCATGGCAAACTTTACAGAATCACAAAATATCCTTGTAGTTATTGTATCAATTCAGATGTAGAATCATTTGCAAACGTTATTATACATTTATAGAAGCAATATTAAATTGATGACCTCTAGTAAAGAAATCCACTATTTACCCTTACATCTGCATTCGCTTAGATAGAATAGATCCACGGATCCAAGTACATTGGATAAGGCAAGATTAGTACATATCAAACATATTGACACCATGTATCCATGGATACATTGCCTTGCAAGCCTATTCACCTTTTCAACTTTTCTTACATTGGTATAACAAAACATCATCTACTCTTGGATCCCTATTAGGTAAAATACATAGTCCAAGACCTCATTTCTGATAACGCATAAATTAAATTCGTCCACTGCAGTTCTCAAAAATATTGGAAAATTTCTTCTTGTCTCAGTTGCTACGCATATGCTCATATTAAAATGCTGACAAACTAGACATAAGAATACCAAACATAAGTTTAATGCCATCTAAGAAGATCTATGAAACAACAAAATTCTATCATATATAACCAATTGAGATATTTTGATAACGGTCGACCTTTAGTGAGGCACACATCTAGTTGTTAAACATACTAAAGATGTAAATCCTGAAAGTCATTCTTTGGGGTATTTTTTCAAACAATTCATGTCCATACCAATTTTAAAAATCTGGTTACAAATTTCACTTCAATGCCCAACCATTGTCACTCTTATTGGACCTACATCATTTTCTTGTTATATCAATTCAATCCTCTAACAAGGGGAAGTTCATCACAAGATTAATACTTCGGACCTACATCAATGCAACCACCAACATTACCTTTATTTGTTGTTATCAAATTGGATAGATACGACGGCCCATGTTGGGATCCCTCCAACCCGTTACATATTCCCATAACCCCTATTTTGAGAGGGAATCGAAGACAATTGCCTATTAAAATGGCCTGTATCCACAAGTCGCAGGGACTTACTTTGCATAGAGAAACCGTCAACATTGGAACCACTGAAAGGCATGGTCTGACTTTCACATAGCTTTCTCTAGAGTTCCCTCGCTTGCAAATATGTGCATTTCACCTGCTTTTTCATTCGAGAGATACTCAAATATGGCGCAAGTACCAACACTTGGAGCAAGAAGAAACGAGGAAGCAAGACTACAATCACTCAACCCATCGTAAATACTACCCTCTGCTTTGATAGCACCTCCACTACTACTATACTCAACACTTCTTGTATCCAAAGCGGCACTGTTGTTCAAGGGGTATCAAATGTAATCATGTTTATTGAAACTAAAAATGCCCACTAAAGGCTACCATTCATGATATAAAAACTACAAATGTATACATGTCTCATTATCTGCACGTAGATCTACATTTATTTGATGTTGTGAAATATGATATACAACATCAACTATAAAATAAATTAACTATCAAAAACAGTATCAAATGTATTCATGTATGAATTTTTAACAAGTTTGAAATGTAGAAACAACCTTAAAATTAAGTGGCCCATCTATATTTCTACACTTACGAAATCAATCACACCCCTTATCAACATCAACTACAAAAGTAATAATTATACCTCTAAAACAAATAACATATACCGTTCGACATTCACATTGCATGAAACACATGCGATTGCTAGTAATAATTTCCTTATAAAACTCAAAAAAAAATAAAAAAACAATTCATACATTTTTTAATTTTGTTTATGTTTTAAAAACTATTTTTCTATGAGAAGACGTGTAAAGAAATTTAGAATAGCTCATCTCACGGAATCACCGAGCAATTTATTTTATTTTGGACTAATGTTTTTCAAAGTATTGTGAAGAGATGCTATGGAATGTCACTTACATTCCACTCCCTCATTAATTAATTGCCACATTGGAGAGTATGTAATGCACAGGGTCTCCCACCACGAACAAGAGTCGTGGTATGCGTCAAAAGTTATAGTGATTGTGGAAGGCACCTAGCAACTTCTTATCTTGTTTGCTTGGTAAATGAATGAATAGAATTATCGAGAACCCAAATTTAGTAATCTTTTTAGCGGAATTGTCAATTACTATTGAATGGCTTAAAATACAGGGTAGTTCGAAGGTGAGTGTTGTGTTCCTTTGATACTTCCCCGCAATAACTAATTGCAATTTGACCATCTTGCTCGTCCTACCAACCCTTCTGTGCTATAAATTCACCGCAAGCCTGCATAAGCTTTTTATTTCTGTATTTGCTTCATGTGGTGTGGAATTGATCCTGGGCAACGGTGCCCTGCATTGCCTTCTGGTTATGTTTTGCCAGCCGGGTTTTCCAGAGCTACCTATTATAGATATCGCAGATTGAGGTAGCTCCCTTTCCTTCACCATATGGAGAAAAAATCGAAAGCGTTGGATAACGGCAAGGGCGTTAAAGGGGAGGGACTGCACAGGCACCCTCATCATGGCCATGGAAGTTTCTCCAAACCCTGCAGCTTTAATAGCGCCCCGCTCCACGGGGATCCGATCGAAAAGGTTCCAGACCCCAAATCCAAGAAGGCCATCCTCATGAGAAGGCCGAATACGCACCCTGAGCTTCTCAATAGGGAGAAACCTGCTTTCGAGCGGACTCCTTGGCTCAATTTGGAGGCGCCGCCTCGTTTAAGTAAAATATCACCCCAGTGGAATCTGCCAAGGGCAAAAGCAGCGCTAAGTTGCTGGTTAACGTGACCGTGGCGCAGAGCATTGGCCCCCTGCGTGTGTTACTTTCCAACGACGCAACAGTTGTGGAAGCCATTAAAGCTGCACTTGCTGTGTATGCCAAAGAAGGGCGGAGGCCAATTCTGAGCAGCGATCCGCTTTCTTTTGGCATGCATTACTCCCAATTTAGCATCGAATGTAAGTCCTTTCTATATAATTTCTCTGTTAATCGGTTCAAATTCTGCCAAAATTACTGTTTTTACAGTTGCATTTTTGTTGCAGGTTTAAACCCTAACGACAAAATAAAGGAGTTGGGTTCTCGTAATTTCTTCCTGTCTCCGAAGAAAGAAAATATAGAAAAGGACGTTAGTTGCGGGACAGAGATGAAGCAGATGTGGATAGCGTGGGTGCCGTGATTCAAGTTGGTGGATTGTTTTTTCGCACTGCCATAAGGCTACTGTGGAGGAAACTAAATCTAAATGTAACCATAGGTAAGTACATGATTTTCATGGCAAAATCAGAACTGTTGGGATATTTGTCACGAATATTCGACAAATTTATATGTGAACTTATTAAAACATAAAACATTAATTTTTTTTCTCTAGCAATGGATTGTAGAGGGCTCTATAAGAATTGAGAACAATGCAAAATCGGCTTTTTCAATTATGTTTGATAAATAAGTTAATTTCATTAACGTTAAACAACTAAGGATGATATAGCAAAACTATAGAGTCCAAATCGTCCAAAGATTTGCATCGTCAAATTATAAGTATGACGCGAAACCAAGTGAACATTGAAAGACCCACCACTTTGCTAGAGAAAGGATGTAAACAACACAAGAAGGAAGTTACATATAGCCATCTATTGAAAACGAAGGAATAAGCATAATAGTAATAATGTTTCACCAAAAGGTCAAATAAGAGTAAAACTATCAATTGCACTTTAAGTAGTATAATGTAAATGACAATAGGAAGGTGCACGAAAAGATAAAGTTGGAATGAAGGTGAAACATTGGAGGAAGAGGGGGTGTATAACATGGAATGAAAGACAAGTGCTATAAGGCTATTGAAATGACAAGAAGAGGGTTTAGATGGAAAATGTGAACAACAAAGCAAAGCATACATAAACTAAGGGAAACAAAGTGACCGCGGCTACATATATAAGCCCATTTGCACCGATAACTTTAGTTTTTTTTTTGTGATTATATTGCTTAGGGTATTCTCCACATTTACCCAATCAAAAATAGAAATTACTTACATTAATAACTACTATCAACCCAAACATTGTGATAGGTTGTTTATTGATAAAGGCTAACAGTCTAGATCTTATACCTCGCCATTCTTCCTTCCAACAATAAATGACAAAAATGGTTCATTATTACTGTTGCTATTGATGATACCTTTTTTTAGTCAAATATACAAACCCAAAATTTATGGAGCTATTTTTGTTATGGGATTTGAAATTGTATGGAGATGCCATCTTGATGTGGGCCCTCGAATCAGTAAGGCAATATTTTTCATATTAATACCATTTTTCGTGAATTTGAATAATAGAAATGTTTCATCAACTTCTATGGTTATGCTAGAAGACAATGAAGATGGCCAACCTAGTTGAAAACCCCGATAACATAAATTCCTCCATTTTTCAAAGACTATGTAAACACATAATCCTCAAGAGAATACATTAACGTGCAAACATATAAGCAAGACTTATGAGGTTGTCTAAACATATATACACGCAACGATATAAAAAAAATCTTCAAAATATAATTTTAATTTAAAATATTTCAAAATTTAAAGAAAAATACAAGTTTTAGAAGTACAAAAAGTGAAGACACGAGACATCAAATCAAAAGAGGTATATTGATGATAAATCAATGTGTGTCAACAAACCAATAATAAAATCAATTGAATCATAAGCTAGAAAAAAAGGACTTAATCATTATCATCATTGCAATCATCTTCTAATCAACAAAAACATTTTTTTAATAACATCTCGACTAAATGCATGAGTTTTAGCCAAAAAAAATCTAATATTGTCGATAATGTAAGTAAAGTTTTGCCCCATGTCGGAAAATCCAAGGACCTACATAGAAATGTGGAAGCCTCGACTGCTTCCCTTAATGTTCACAAGCTCCTTACCCTTGGGGATAGGAACCTTTCTAGTCAACATTGATAAGGTGAATCCCAATTTGCATATACTCTAAAGGACTCTAAAACCTCTTTTTATTTCCCTTTTAATATTTCCATTCTAGTTGATTTCTAATCTAGTTGACTTCTTGGCCTCATGTACACATTAATATTGCTAGGAAATAATATGGTTAGTGCTCACTATGGGTTAATGTAATGTGAATAATTACGTGAGTAATAATTCACTAGTAAAGATATAGTTAGATGTTTGTTGTGAGATATAATCTCACGTATATATTTAAGATATATTTGTTAGTGGGTTGTACTCACCCCACATAAATAGGTTTAGGAAGATTTGATAGTTAATTAGTTTCCTATATTCTAGGGAAACTAAAGCCTATATATAAGGCTATTGTATTGTGTGAAAGAAAATGAGAATGAGTTTGAATTAAGTTTTATTCATATCAATTTTGTGTTTATTTCTCTCGTAACTCTAATCCCTTAGTAGACAACTTTCTAATCCCATGCGCATCGGCCTATCACCCAACGGGTGTTTGGGCGCTCATCCATGGCACACACGGATGTTGAGCCCCTCCTTTATGTGAGCATTGTGAGAAGGTCTTTCCATTGATGGAGGATGATTTGCAGAATGAGAATACATTTACTTAGTTTAGATAAGGAAGAAGAAACATCTAACAGATCCACATCTTAAATGCATTATAGAGACAGAGTACTAAGCATGCTAAAACAAACCCGAACTATGATAGCCATTTAACAAGAGGGTTTACACCCTTAAGCATGATATACAAAACAAACCATTATATATATTCATTTAGAGTGATTCTGGTAGCCACATTACAATCAAAAGAGGTCATCACAGACCATACATATCAAAATACTAGGACTCATCCCTTACAGATCTTCCCGGTGAGAGATCCTAGCTAAACCCTCCCATTTCAACCCTTTTTGCAAACCCTAATGCTATGCAAATGCTTGTTACATCCTTTAAAACCCTGAGCACTAAGTGCTCTAAACCCTAACATGACTACAATATCATACTCTTGATGCATCCCCTTCGTCTATCTCCTATATCCTTCAGTCCCTTCCTTGCTCCCGAGCATCTCTATATATAGGTTCAACACCCACTGCCATGCCTTCTCTTTTAAACAGATCGCATGCCAAGTGTCAATGTGGTCCTCCAATGGTGCATGTTTATCTCCTTGCGAACCCTCCACCTTCTATAATGATGTCTTCTAAGAATATTCCATGCGTGGAATATTCTTTTCTTGACCTCCAAGGTTCCAGGATGGCACCTTATCCACTCAACATGCCTAGTCGGGTCACGTTTTTCCTCAAGTGCCTCTAGAATGCCGAATATGGCTAAGTCCTTTGAACTTGATGTCCTACCTTCCGTGCACTCCTTATTTCTCCAAAACCCTTCTTAAACCTCTTTGTCTTGCGCACTTCTCCCTGTGCACCCTTCTCCTTACTAAAGTCGCGTGCTCATGCGCCCATTGGTACTTAGCCAACATTCGAGGCCCAACATCACAAACTATGATTAACTTTGAAAGTAAAATGTGCAGCAATATTTAAGTTGTTTTACTAGTTTTCATTAAACACTAAAGTCTATAGAAATTAATTGTTTTAGTAATCTTGAGCCCCAAATAGATTTTCAAATCTATTTTTCTCTCTCTCCAAACCACCATGTAATGGAATTACTTGAATATAAATGCAAATATATCAAAATATATAATATATTATTAAGCCACGAGGGCAACCTCCTAAGTCTTACAATAAGACACTAACTCACACTCTTCACCCTATGGGGAGGAATTACTCACCCATATATATAGGTATGATTTTGAAAGGTCATACCCCTTCATTATTATTAGTTTATACCTAATGACTAAGTAACTAATGAATATAAGTATAAATGTTATATAAGTCATATGTTAGCCCACACTTAGACATATAAATGGTATATGTTAGGGCATAACACACCACCAAATGACACACATTAATTTCTATTTTGGTTGTTAAATTTAAAAAATCTCGCCATAGACATGACACGTGTCGTCATTCCAATGATCTCCCAACCAAAGGCCTCTTGCGGACTTGAAGGTCATGGAATAAGTTGCAGATTGATATAGCTTTCGAGATCCGGAGTGGGGGTCATGACACGTGTCATCATTATGTCAATATCCCCACGAAATGCTCCTAGAGGAATTGAAGCACGCGCGGAATGAACCGCATTCCATAATCTTTCGTGTCCATAGTGGGACAATGCGAGTCACGGACATAAATCAATGGTCCAAGAAAGACACGTCGTGGCATTCTCGTCACACTTCGGGTGATGGACTCCGACGGATCTCAAACTCACGGGATAAGTCGAGTTAATATAAATTTTGGGTCCGTGTCGTGGTGTAATGATGTGTGTGTGTGTGTGTGTGTGTGTGTGTGTGTGTGTGTGTGTGTGTGTGTGTGTGTGTGTGTGTGTGTGTGTGTGTGTGTGTGTGTGTGTGTGTGTGTGTGTGTGTGTGTGTGTGTGTAATAACAAGGAGAATATAGAGCAACAACTCAAAGAGACACATGTAACATTACGAAAAGGAACAAAAAAAATAGAGCAACAACTCTAAAATTTGTATGAAGTGAGTTTAAATAAAATATAAAATATATATGTATATTGTATTCTCTTTTGGTTGTGTTTTTCCTTGTCCTGGGTGTTTTGACACTATATTTTGCCAACATTTTAGTATTAGAGAAGGGATTGTTGGAGTTATTGAGTTCTTATTTTTGGGTTTGAATTTTAATGGCTTCTAGTAGCAACAACTCATGTGGCAACAACCCCCAATATTTGATGGAAAGAACTATGATATCTGGTGTATTAAGATGAAGACACTATTTTCTTCTCAAGATCTATGGGAACTAGTGAAGGAGGATACATAGAGGTACCAGATCAGAGCTACTTTTAATGCACTCACACAAGCCCAAAAGAATATTTTGAAGGAAAATAGAAAAAAGGATGCAAAGGCTTTAAGCTACATTCAAAATGCTATCACCGATTCAATTTTCCCAAGGATAGCAACAACTATAAACTCCAAAAAACATGGGATACCTTGCAAAATGCTTATCAAGGAAGTGACAAGGTGAAGATAGTCAGATTGCAGATGTTGAGGAGGGATTTTGAGACCCTTCTCATGAAAGAATCAGAATCAATAAATGATTTTTTCACATAGATATAGACATAGATGAGTAGCAGGAGATTAACTCAACCCATTTTTGAAGACCATAGTCAATCAAATGAGGACTAATGGATATGTTTTTGAAGACCATAGGATCATAGAGAAGGTATTGAGGAGCCTTCCAACTAGATTTGATCCATTTTTGTTGCAAATAAATGAGTTTAAGGACTTTAGGTAAATGATAGTTGATGAGTTAATGGGTTCTTTGCAAACCCATGAACAAAGGATGAGTAGGACAGCTAGCTCCTCCAATGAACAAGCCTTCAAAACAAATACAAATGTGAGAGGCAGGGGGAGAGGAGCCTACAATAGAGGAATATTTTGCAACCAACAAGAAGGTGGAAGACACAACCATCAAGAGCCACATGCAAGAGGAAGAGGAAGGAGTACTAGCAACACTTCAAGAGGTGGTTCTACACAAAGGTATGATAAATTGAATGTACAATGCTATTATTGCAAAAAGTATGGACATTATGCTAGTGAATGTAGAAAGAAAGAGTATGATATGAGAAATCATAATGTAATCTTTTCTAATACAAAATAAGTTGAACCTGAAAAGAATGAAAAGAGTGGAGCTTTATTTCTAACTTGCAATGTAGCTAAGAAAGGAAACAAACAAATATGGTATTTGGATAGTGCATACAAAGCAACCATATGTGTGGAAATAAGGAAATGTTTAATAATATAAATGAAGCAATCAAATCTGAAGTGAATATGGGAAAAAATGACAAGGTTCCAATGATGGGAAAAGGCAATGTATCCATTCTCACCAAGCAAGGAGACAAGAGGCAGATTCATGATGTCTTCTATGTCCCAGGATTGAAGTATAATCTTCTAAGCATTGGGAAGCTTGTCCAAAAAGGATATAAGGTGAGGTTTGAAAATGGAGAATGCATTATATATGATAGAAGTGGAAGTAATAGGCAAATTGCAATAGTGAAGATGACACAAAATAGAATGTTTCCTTTGAGGATGTAAAGTGAAGGAGCAACAACGTTTAAAACAATAGCTATTGATCAATCTACTCTTTGACACCTCAGGTATGGGAATTTGAGTTTTGGTGGATTGAATGTTCTTTATAAAAAGCAAATGGTTAGAGGGTTTCCCCCTATTGAATAACCAAATAAAGTATGTGAGGGTTGCATATTGGGGAAGCAACATAGAAATGTTTTCCCTCAGGAAAATCTTGGAAAGCAAGCTCACCTCTTGAGCTAATACATTTAAACTTGTGTGGTCCCATGAAGACTCCCTCCTTGTTAGAGAGTGATTATTTCATTACTTTCATAGATAACTTTAGTGGGTTTTTTTTTAAATAAATTAGGGACATTTGAAGTATTCAAGCAATTTAAGGCCATGGTTGAGTAATCACAAAGTGGCCATTATATAAAGACATTGAAAACGAATAGAGATGGAGATTATATGTCAAATAAGTTTTTAAACTTTTGTAAGGAGAATGGGATCAAGAAATAATTTACAAAAAGGTATATACAGCAAAAAATGGTGTAGCTGAGAGGAAAAATTGTACAATTCAAGAAATGGCAAGAAACATGATCAAAGCAAGAGGATTTCCATATGAATATTGGGTTGAAGCAATGGATTAACATTGTATTTGTTGAATAGATGTCCTACAAAAAGTGTGAGGAACATGATACCTCAAGAGGCATGGAGTGGAAGAAATCCAAGTGTTGAGAACTTGAGAGTTTTTGGGTGTGTAACATATGCACACGTGTCAAAGCAAAGAAGATCAAAGTGGGATAATAGAGGAGAGAAGTGCATTTTCATTGGGTATAGTGAGAAATCTAAAGCTTATAGATTATACAATCCAATCACAAAGGAACTCATAAATCAGTCGGATGTTCAATTCATTGAGGAAGCATCTTGGGGAGATGTACAAGAAGTGAAGCAAACACAAAAAAGGTAAATGCACCTATCATTGATGTTGAAACAACAGATGGTAGAGTAAACAACGCACCAAGTTGGACACTTATTTCACAAAGGGGTGAATCTTCAAATGGTAAAGCAGCCAACAAAGCATACAAGGAGCAGCTAATGAGGCATATTCATCATCATCTGACTCAAATCAGCACCAAGGTCAAATGAGGAGTGTACAAGAGATTTATGAGCAGTCAAGGTATGATGAAAATGAAGATGAAATGATTAATTTTGCTTTATTTTTAGCAATTGATCCTATTTATTTTGAGGAAGCAATTAAGGACAATAAATGGTGTGAAGCAATGGATGAATAAATGCATGCAATAGAGAAGAATGGAACATGGGAGTTAGTAGATCTTCTAGTGGGAAAGGAATTCATTAGATTCAAGTGGGTTTATAAAACCAAGACTACTCCTAAAGGTAAGATTGAAATACATAAGGCAAGGTTAGTTGCCAAAGGATACAAACAAATGCTTGGATGTGATTATAATGAAACCTTTTCTCCCATGGAAAGGCTAGAAACTGTGAGAACAATCATTGCCATAGCTGTCATCACAAGTAAAGCTTCATCAAATGGACGTCAAATCAGATTTCTTGAATGGTATGTTAGAAGAAGAGGTGTATGTGGGACAACCACTAGGTTATGAGATTCCAGGGCATGAGAGAAAAGTATACAAGCTCAAGAAAGCATTGTATGGACTCAAACAAGCACCAAGGGCATGGTACAATGGATAGACTCCTATTTGACTAGCAATGGCTTTAGCAAAAGTAGTAGTGAGCCCACACTCTACATCAAAGCAAGCAAGGATGGTGAGATTTTGATTTTGTTTTGTATGTAGATGATTTAATATTTACTGGAAATGCAAACAAGGCTATAGATGAGTTCAAATCATCCATGAAGAAGGAATTTGAGATGACTAATTTGGGATTGTTGAAGTATTTTCTTGGCATTGAGGTCAAGCAAATGGAGCATGGCATATTTTTTTCTCAAGCAAAGTATGCAAAGGAAATTTTGGAAAGATTCATAATGTTGGATAGCAAACCAACATCTACACCAGCTAAAGTAAGTTTGAAATTAACCAAATATGATTGTAGAAGCAATGTGGATCCCACAAGGTACAAAAGCATGGTAGGAAGCTTGATGTATTTGACTGCAACTAGACTAGATATCATGTATGCAATTATCCTTATTTCTAGATTCATGGAGACTCCAAAAGAGGTGCATTGGCAAAGCAGAAAGTGTATTTTGAGGTATGTGAATGACACAAGAAATTATGGAATTTTATATGTTTTTGATAATGATTTGCAATTAGTTGATACATGGATATTGATTGGGCAATAGCCTTGATGATATAAAAAGAACATCTGGATATGTGTTCAATGTTGGGTCATGACCCATTTCATGGGTTTCAAAGAAATAGTCATTTTTTCACTTTCCATACCAAAAAGTATATTGCGATAAAACTCGACCACATGTCGAAGTAATATGGTTAAGGATAATTCTCTCATATTTGCATGAAGAGAAACAAGGAGGTTCTACCATTTTTGTGATAATATGTATTTCATTGCCTTGTTAAAGAATCTAGTATTTCATGGAAGAAGTAAACATATTGCAATAATGTACCACTTCATTCATGAATTCGTTGAAAAGCTAAAATAAATCTTAAGTTTTGCATGTCAGAGTAGAAAATTGCTAACATTTTTACTAATCCTTTGTCAAAAGAAAGGTTTGAGTGTTTGAGAGCAAGTTTGGGCATCATAGATGTTCATACATTTAGCTCTAAACCATCTAGCTCCGAAATTTGAAAATCAATTTTTGAATGAATTTTTGGTTGTTTTGGCTCAAGATTAAGGGGGAGTGTTGAAATTAATTGTTTTGGTAATCTTAAGCCCCACACAAATTTTCAAATATATTTGTCCTTCTCTCCCAACCACCACCAATTGGCATGTGTTAATTTCTATTTTGGCCATTAAATTTTGAAAATCCCCATGCACACGACGTGTGTCGTCATTCTAGTGATCTCCCAATCAAAGGCCTCGGTGGACTTGAAGGTCATGGAATAAGTTGCGCTTGATATATCTTTTGGGTTCGAGTGGGTGTTTATGGTACATGTCATCATTCCGTCAATATCCCCACGAAATGCTCCTGGAAAACTTGAAGCCCACGGAATGAACCGCACTCCATAATATTTCAGGTCCATAGTGGGATGAGGCAGAGTCAGTGGACATAAATCACCTATCCAAGAAGGACACGTGGCGTAATTCTGTCACACTTCAAGGCGATGGAATCTGGTGGATCTCACTCACGAAAATAAGTTGGTGTTAATATAACTTTCGGTCCTGGTTTGTGGGTCAACACGTGGTGGCTAAGTATATATAGCACATATAGTAAGGAGAATATAGAGCATCACTCAAAGAGACACATGTAACATTATGAAAGGAACAAAAAAATAGAGCAACAACTATGAGATTTGTATGAAGCGATTTTAAATCAAATATAAAATATATATTTATATTGTGTTCTCTTAAAGTTGTGTTTTTCCTTGTCCCCCGTGTTTTGGCACTATATTTTGCCAACACGGTCCTAATGCCCAACACATAACGAACAAGCAACATGAGCAATAATCAGATTCTTCCTCACAATAACTTCCAAATGTAAAATGAGAGACAAAAATTGAATTCCCTCACCAAAATACTATAAACTTTAGCCTTCAATAAAACCATGCACAATTAATGGTTTAGGGGTCAAAACCATTGACATAAAGGGGTGAACATACTTTGCATTCTTATCCACTTGTGCACGTTCCAAAATTCCAAAGAAGAAACCCGTAATATATACACTAAAAATCACAAACTATACATTTCTACCATAGAAAGCATCCATATGGTTCGATCTTTACATGTGACTCACAACTTCAAGTTAATTACACAAAGTCTACATTACTAACTCGAATTTTTTTCTCGTATATATGGCCCTTAGAAAGTGTGTTTCGGACACTTGACTTACTTCACGACATTTGAATGATGATCATTCATGCTTTCGCACTATTGACGGATCTATTTCATTCAATCTTCAACGCCCTCATCCCCTCCCCGCCTCCATCAATATCTCTTATTGTTGTTTAAACCCCACTATGCCTCTCGGAAAATGCATTTCAGCATAACAAGGTTGTATCATTGTCCAATTAAGGACAAATTATTTTATCATTGTGTTTTCTTCGTAGAGTTTTGTTGTTATCCTTAAGTGGTATTGGTTATCCATCTACATATTTCATACATTAAAATACAAAATAAAATTACCTATTATTTTTCTTAGTTGTTTCTTTCTTTCTAAATGTATTAACTTGGCTTTGTTAGATCGCTAACAATCGCACTCGGTTAGTGTGATGGAAATGTGGAAAGGGATAGAAGGGGGTCTACCATATGTCAAGTGAAGTTGGGGAAGGAGAGAGCGAAGAAAAATTTTAAACTTGGGGTCCAGGGATTAAAAGGAGTAAATGAAGGACGAATTAAAACTGGGACGAGTTTATGAAGGGGTAAAGTGCGGGGTGGGTAAGTGTTATCCAATTTTGCACACATGGAAAGATTGGACAACGGGGTCCTATCACGTTCAAAATGAAATAATAGTCCCAGGAACCCACCTCTGGTCATTATCGAGATACAATAATTAAAAATAATTCTTAAATTGCATATGAGAGATCACCTAGCATCGAAAGGCACCCAGTTGATCTCAACTCAGTGAAGAGTTCGGGGTCGAGTTGATAGGGAGCTCGGTGTCAAATCTAAAGAGGTCGATATGATGTTGCTCGCAATGAGACCAATGGAGCTCAGGCTTGGACTAATAAACCACCATGCATAGAGTTGGATAAAATGTGAGAAATGAGATGAAAGTGGAGGTAACACGCCTACTTCACTAGCTTGTAGCTTCATCTATAACCACCATATCAAACCCATGGGCTAGGCACTGGAATAACTTCCGACCACTACTAGAAATAGTAGTGAACACAATCTCAGCCTCATTTGCAAAACTTGCCTCAAGATTTGATCGAGCTTCTTCCATGGAAGCGACTTTCCAAAATGAAAAGGCGAGACAACTCAACTAAAACTTTATCTCGTTCTTCTACTACAGCTGCAAGATTTTGCAACAACTAATCACGACTGTGGTCGCGTGCAACCAGAACATCAGGATCAACACCAATGGTTCCTTGGGATCGCCCTGCGGCAGCTATCACAATTAACTCTCTCTAGAGGCCACTGATTTTCTGAGGTAAGTTTACTTCGTGGGATGAAAGAAGAGCCCATCTGGCTCGACTCGGCAGGAGGTAAAAATCATGGTGATCCCGCGTGCTGGTGGGAACGGTGGAGAAACTTTCCCCTCTTGCCAAGTGGGGATGTTAGCATGGTATGCCGTGATGGCAAGATACTCTGCGGGTTCCCAAGACCGCATTGCCAAGTGAGAGTTTTGGGGTCGATGAGCTATGACAAGCCCAACGTAGTCGGAAGAGATATATAAATCCCGCGCTAAGGCATGAATAGGGGAACTCAGGGAATACATTCCCAAGTGGAAATATTGGGTTGGTAAACCATGGTGATACTTCCGAGTGTGGGAGAAATCGGATCAAATTGCCAAGTGGAGATCATACGATGGCGATCCGTCATGAGAATTCCGCGACTTGGAGTGGTCCGAGTCATTGTGCGAGTCACCAGGAGAATTAAAGTGGCAGTTGCGAATTGGGCGGCGAGTAATCCTCCAAGCGATGATGGAGGCTACAGGCGAGATAGAGTTTCACTCGCCGCATTATGCAGATGTTTGTTAAATGATACCAAGCAACATGGCGAGTGGGGGTCAGCGCTTGCAGTTTCGAATGCGTGGAAAAAGGAGAACATTTCAGAATTTAGCCTGAAGAGTCACTCGGTTCACCACTATGAGGGCATGGTCCCATGGAAGGGGGCTCCTTAAATATCTCGGTGGGTGCTTCTTTGAGAAAATTTAGGAGCATTTTAGCAGATTTAAAGGTCCCATGATTTTATATTAGTTTCCTCAATAACATCCATTGAGGTATTATAGGATCTCATTGGATATTTATGGTTATTTGTAAGAAATAAAATCATATTTCTCTTTAAAATCACCAAAAATAATGGCGAAATGCGTATTAGATTCTCTCACCCTAAACTATAGTGGGAAACTCCCACCCCCTCTCCACCACCTCTTAAGTTTAGGGGGCTAAAAAGTGGAGCTCCTATTTTTAGGCCTAGATTCTATTATTTCTGTAGTTGGCTTTAAAAATAAGCATGGGACCTTCTGCTGCACAAAAATAGGAGCCCAAGCCCCTCCATGGACCATGCCCGAGGAATGAAAGTAACTTCGTATCTCGTCGTAGACCCAACCAAGTCAATGCGTTAATGGCTCAGTCGTGGCTCATGTGCGAAGAATTTGACGGGAAAGCGATGCTGAAAACTCATCCAGATGGAAGGGATAGGTGACAAGCTCCCACGCACCAGGCAGCAGGCATGTTGCAGTATAGTAGAAGCCTTTTTGAGCGCTTCTAGCAAGCAGGTTGTCCAACTATGTTGTTATCTGTTCAGTATCGAATGCATCCTCAAATTCGGATTTTCCTTCAAGATATTTTTATCAAAATCGATTAAGTGACAGTGAGAGTGTTACCAAGAGACCTGATGAAATTTATTACAAAGATTCTCTATTGAGACCTTACTTGTTTTACGATGTAACTCATGGAAGTGAATCTCATAGAGGTGGATCTGTTTCATATCAGAATATTCATGAAGCACAAATTGCTTTGCAATTATATGAGCATCTTCAACGAGTCACTAAGTTGGCAGGCATAAAGGTTTATGTTGGAATTATCACACCTTACAAGCTACAACTGAAATGTTTGCACCGAGAGTTTGATGTTGTCCTCAAATCTGATGAAGGAAAAGGTTTATATATCAATACGGTAGATGCCTTTCAGGGCCAGGAGCATGATATAATCATTATGTCTTGTGTCCGAGCTTCAAATCATGGGGTTGGTTTTGTAGCTGATGTTCGCCACATGAATGTGACATTAACACGAGCTCGCAGAGTGCTTTGGGTTATGGGCAACACAGCTGCATTGAAGCAATCTAGTGACTGAGTTTAGTCGAGGGAAGATCTGCTCGATGCGTAGAGCTTGGTAAAACTCATGAGAAGCTCACCGATTCAGAGGAAATGGAGCCCTAGTAAGGATAAACAAGGCTCGGTGGGAGTTATTCAGTGATGAAAACACTCGGGGCTCGTAGAGACGAGTCGCAAGCTTCATGCGAGGGGAGGGACATGACGACAAGCGTGGTGCAGAGAGAAAATGAGCTCAGACATCGATAGAATGAAAAAGTGGGGTTCAAAACGAGTATCCCGGTCTATTAATAAAGATGATTCCGGAGTTTCAATGTGGAATTCAATACATTTGAGTTCATGTTCGATCAGTAAGACACGAGCGAAGGCGAACCAAATCACATGGAGCGATTCGGTCAATTAGGTGATAAGTACGAGTCGGCCGGGCTACGATGGAAATAACTCGGCACTGAAAGAGTTTCAAATGGAATTCACTGAGTCAAAAATCCTGTGACAATAAGGAGCTCATCGGTAAAAGAACTTGAGGGCTCATCAGAACATGTTTGTTTTAGTTCACCTCACATGGAGTGAAGAGGAACAGACGAGATGTTCTGCAGTAACACAAAACTATGAGGCTTAGGAGAAGTTGGCAGTCATAGCAAGTCGAATGGAGTCAGGCTTAGCTTGCTTTAAGAGTGTAGTAGGCGGATAGCCTAGTCTGAATCAAGAAGAATCATGATCGAGCCACGCTGAATGAAGATCTCATTCAGGAATTGACAAGAAAACTAATCTTGTGGTGAAGTATTCACGGATTAAATGCCAAGTCTGAATCAAGAAGAATCATTGCAGAGCCAATTGAAAAATAAAGTGTGCAAGTGAGGTCGAAGAATTTATAGAAAATGGTTTGCATGGATACATCACAGAAAACGGTAAAGGCTCGAGAATAAAAATGCTAGTTGAGCACACAAACGTGTAAGGACGACTCTAAGAATGAAGGCAGTGGAGCTCGGTACTTTACGCACGGTGAGGTATCCATAGCGAGCAAGAGGTTCAAATTGGAATGGCTCGAGGAACCGATCTAGGTGTCAAGTGCCTCGGAGGAAAGAATTCGCCGCATAAGCCATCTGCATAAGCCTAAGACACGGTTCACGTCAAAAATGAGTTCGGGAGAAAGCTCGCATGAAAGATTCAGATAACCGAGTTGAGCCATTCGCCATTCACCGAGTGAGTCAGTCGGGGAACGCTTGGATGGGAACCAAGTCGAGTGAATAGCTCGAGCATACAACTGCTCAGTAATTCATTCTAATTAACTTTGTTTATTTCATCAAGCATTAATGCCAAACTCAAAATTCAAAGAGAGCTCGACAAGCTAAACTCGTGCCGAGTCACTGGTCGATAGAGATGCAAGCTCGGTTGTCAGTGAAATAAGTGACTTAGGATGAGCCGAGTTGCAGTCTGAGTGACCCGATGATGAGCATTAGAAGAGGTGAGAAGAGCTCGATGCAGATTGGGAGCTCGGTGAGTTCGGTATGTTGCTCGAAGCTCGTCAAGTTGGGATATGTCCAGACTCTATTCACATGGACCCCCCTCCTCTTCAAGTCAAACGGGTTAATTTAATATTTCTATTAAAATATATTAATAATAATATTTATTATTATTATTTAAATATTCTTTTAATTAATTGAGAAGACTTGGTCATCAGGCAATTAATGACCCATGATGGAACCTTCTCAGGTAGTTCAACTAACTGTAATAAATACATCATGGACCTTCAATTTAGGAATGTAATTATGACATTTCCTCTTCTTTCTCACATATTCTTCTATAAATGTAAGTTGGAAGTTCATTTCAAAGGGTTCCAACAGCCTCGCATAAGTTGGACAGAGTTAGATATCTCAAAGCGAGTGTATACTTTTCAAGAGTCCTCTCTCTTACGCAAGTTGTTCTTGTGTGTTGAGAAACTTTCAAGCCTCCTCTTCAAGACTGTAATGACAACTATTGCCTCTTCTGAATGTATGATGCATTGTGCATGTTATTGAAGCAATAAAAGTGTGTGTTTTGTGACTAATCTTGGTCCTTTCATCCTTCTATGCTTCTTTGTGCCTTTCTCGTACTTACAGTACACTATGCAAGTTTAAGTTTCTATTGCAGGTTCTTGGAGTTCTGCTTATCAGTGGTGGAGTATTGCATGCGTTTGAGTTGTGGTGTTTGTTCACCCTTCTTGAGTTCATCCTTCTTCACTGGGAAATTGGTATATTTCTCGGTCTGATAAGGTTTAACAAAGGGAATGCATGTCTCTTAGTTTGTGGTATCTTGTACCCTCTCTAAGTTGCAGTAGGTGAAGTTGACCTATGGTGCACACACCCTCTTCAAATTAACCCTTCCCGAATCTAGAAACACCCTTTATTTGGTGCATCACCATCCCTAGTATAGTTTCATTTCTGTAAATCTCTTTCCCTAAAACCCCATGAAGATGTTAGCATAGGATTAGATAATCATTTTTATTACACTAGGAGTAGTACAACACTTAGTTTAGGAAGAGGAAGCTGGCCTTCTCCGGAGGTTCACTTTGAGCCCAAGTCCCACAGCTTGAGAGGTGATCCCATGTGTCCCAATCACATCGAACGTCCTATTCACATCCTAGCCATTTGGAGGGTGCAGTGATTTGGCGACAACAAAGAAGGACATAAATATGAATTGTAGAAAGATGAAACAAAAATGGGGAAGGAAGAGGAGGTGTTGGATGATGCAATGCAAATGTTTGTGGCACCACCGCAGCTTTTTTTCAATAATCATAATGCAAGTAACAATTTAATGTTTTCACCCAAAGAATTCCTCGTTAAACAACGTTTTTCCTCAAATCAACAAGTGTCAAAAATCATTGCAATGGAATTATTTTCACCTGTCTAGAAAACCTAAAAAATAACCAACACTAAACCCTCAAATAATGGGGAAAAACATATGAACCATTAGATTCCAAATACTTTTATACTTGTATGTGTGGCTCTTACACCTAGGCTCATGGACCTATGCATTATATTCAGATCTTAGAGGGCATTTACAAAGTTGGTGATGCACTTTATCGGTGACTATCGTGTGACTTCCAACTATACTTTTATAAGAAAGCACGAGAGAATCTTTCGTTAGTGGTGTGTGGGTATGATGAAATAAATATTGGGCGAATGAGGAAACTTAAATAAAATAATAATGAGCTTAAGAATAACATCATATCACATCTTCTTTAGCTATATAGAGGGGTTTCTTAGTCGGGGTTGTTAACTTGCTCATCAACTTTATGAGACCAACAATTAAGCCTTACACAACTAAAGAAGAGTTGGAAAAAGGTGGGAATTAAATATTTCCATGTCACATGGTTTAGATTGTGATCTAGAGTTCAACATTAGGCATCAAAAGTTCCTAAGATCTCCTAAACATATTCCTTATGGAAGTAAAAGTTGAGATATTTCATCACCTATTAGAACACTTGAAATGGATACCATACGCTCTAGATGTAGTCCACGCAAGAACATGGAGTAAAGAGACTAGAGTAGGGCACATGGATGTAAGGATTGGACACGTTGCAGAAAATTGACATGTGTCTTCATGACGTCGAAGTGACTCGAGCAAAAATAAGGTTTGCGAACCTCCAGTCTTTGACAAAATGGAAAAAGGGTTTGAAACAGGGGGGTCCAATTTTATTTCAGAAGGGGGGGCCAAAGCGTCATATAATTCCAAGTATTTCATCGAGCTAAGAATCGAGTTGAGCTCAAAAACTAAGTTAATGGGGGATTTGATAGAGCTCATTGGATAGGTGAGTTGGGTGAGTTACCACCAAGCTCATGGAAAGCTAATCGACGAGTTGAGCGAGTCCCAACCATCCACATAATCGGTAAGACAACGAAAACATGTGAGTGAAACGGTGCAAAGATGTGGCCAAAGCCACACACATATAGTGGAGGATAAGTCTTATTAAATCCTTTCCCCAATCGAACCCCATCACATGTGGGATAATCCCCACCAACTACAAAACCAACCTATGGTATATATGACTCGGCGGGTGACTCACCAACAATTCAATGAACACGGCGGATGTGGGGGAAAGTGTGGATGGGTTGAGACGAAACATAGTGGGCAACATGTCAATTCAGCAGAGACATCTCGGTAAAAGTTAGAAACCTAGTGGAAGTGACGATGGTAAAAATGGTGGGGTGGGATTCGAACCATGAACTGTCATGTGCAAGTCACCAGTGTAACCAACTCATCCAACCAAGATGGCATGCCATGAGTTAGCAGAGATAAGGGATTTAAACCCTTATTTCGGGTTGGGATTTTATACCCCCTAAGCAAAACACACAACAAAGATTTTAAAGCTTAGTGTAAAGGAGAGGAGTAAGGGAGCCTTAGAATAATAATAAGGCATTGAAGACCTATTTTTAGGCATGATGATTTAATGAATTAATTATTTTTGACTCAATATCATTTGTAAAATTTTATTACGCCTTAGTCTTCTCACGCGGGATGGAGCTTAGGAGTGGAACCAAAGGACTTTGATATAGCACTAGAGAAGTATACTCAAGAGCTCGATTCTTCATACACTAGAAGTTTTAACCAAGTTCATGTTACTTGGAGGCCGCGAAGGGGAATCATATTGCAGATTTTAATGACGACATCGAATCCAACTTAGCTTTATGTAGATATTGGAGGTCAATTATCAAAGGGAAATTCTATAGGAGGATTTCATCAATGTGGACATTATCCGACTTAGCTTTTGTAGAGGTGGAGGTTGTACAAGTAGAGTGAAAGTCAATAGGAGGGTGATTCCATCCATTGAAATTATCCAAATTGGCTCTATGTAGAGGCTCGAGGTCGTGCAATAGAGGGAAGTCAATAAGAAGTGTAAATCCAAAATGTAATGCTAGAACATTGAGCAGCTTTCCAATACCAACCCGAGTTCGCTGCATAAATTGGCACCAGAGTTTGGGTGAGCCGAACATTTAATATAGTATTGTAATTTTATTTGTACTTATGATCGAACTTTATAATGAATTAGTTTAGCATTTAGCAAACTTAGAGACATAGGCAATTTCGAACTCTATTATCAACTCCTGTGCAATGTCGGTAATTTCTCTTGCATTGCATTTTCTTTAAGTTGATGTTATTTTCGGGGTTTTAAATGACATTAAAATATTTTTCCTATAAGGATCCGTTGGTTGAGAAAAAATTCAACCAGTTTACTGATCAATTTGGTATCTAAACAAGTTGTCTCTCCTGCAAAATTTCTATCTCGAAAATAAGTTTGGTATCATAACTGGTTTTTCACCTTGGTTGTAGTGAAATGGACTTCTACCAGTTCATCCAAAGGCTCGTTGTACTCACCATACCGAATACTATGATGCACATGGTGATTCTACATCGATGAGATTAGACGCGTTAGATTACCGAATTGAGAACGAGTGTGAAATTCTTATAGTCTATGTTGTAATAATAATGTCATCACTAAAGGATCCAAGAAGAACGAGATGGTCCTCGGTATGTGGACATTGCTCTATGACTGGGTATGATATGGAACAATGTTGGTATTTATTCCCATATAGAGCACCACGATGGTTCCAACGTAGAATGGTAGAATGTAGAAAGGCACCGAAAAAGACTAGTAGTAGTCGACTGCTTTGTTCTTTACATCTCAGCACACACCCCATAGCTCGAGAGAAGGATTATTAATTGAGGAAAAATCTACAACTTGTGGAATCAAAGAAATAATAGTTGTAAGATAGGTTTGAGTCTTAGGCAGAATTCCTTGGAGGAGTAATCACATAATTACAATGTGAACTGCAAGCTAAGGAAGAGATCGTAGAAAAATTACAGGATGGTGAAGAGGTGGTGAAGAAAGATACACCCACCAATAAAAACATTGTAAGTGATTCATTGAATTTTCCTTCCCGTGAAGCTATAAATCCTACTTTTGGTGAATTTTAAAATCACACTAGAGGTATAGGATCAAAAATGCTTTTAAAATGGGATATGAAGGAAAAGGCCTTGTTATAAATAGCCAAGGTATTACTAACCCCATCCAGATGGAGGAAAGACCTCAATATTCGGGTCTAGGCTACAATAGTGGGAAAATCAGGCGGTAGAAAGCTATGAGATATTTGAAGTAAGAAAATCATCGAGTGTAGAGCCCAGGCCACCAGTCCTCTAGAAGCAACCTATGGCGGGGTATAAACTAGACTCTTTAAATAATTGTGAGATAAAAGGCAAGTAGAAAGTTTCAAGGGAGAGATCATCTATTTTGGAGAATAAGACTTCCAAGGAACATAGGAAATATCTTGAATCCAACACCGAAAATAAGGCTCGGTTTATCCCCGTAAGTCTTGCAAAGTTGACAACCACGAGAGGCGTGATCGTGTCTTCTTTGATTACAAGAAAGAGCCTATAATAACCCTAAAGATATTGTGGACATATCCATGTGTTTATTGTGGATCCAATAGTCGTTGTGTGATTTGGTGTCGAACATAAAAGAAACACGCGCCAAGAGGGTTATGGTCATGTGATGACAACGAAAATTCTACCTTTTCCTTATAGACACTAAATCACGCACTTTGGGTTTCCATCTAGTCCCGATCACATACTACTATTCATATGATTCCTAAGTAATAAAAGTATTGATTGACCCATGTCTTTGGCCATCTTTCTTACTTTTTGTCACTTTTGATATTACTCTCTTTCTTTCCCACCTATCTTTTTATACTTCAAAGATTTCTCACCCTAGACACCAAAGACTCTAGTCGGATGCTAGCATTAGGCACCTCCATCCCCTTTGGGCACCCCGACCTCTTTGTATTTTGGCTCACATATTTTGGGTCCTTTCTAGCCATTTGGGCATATTATATTTTTGGTATTTTTCCTTTTCGGGTTAATTATAGAATTCAAGTAAGGGAATCATATAAATATAAAGTTATGTGACCATAATAAAGGACCAAACACTAAGCATTCACTACCACCACCTAAGGTTGCATCCAAAGGCTATCATAAGAGCATTCAAGCATCCATTGAAGGGACAAGGGAATTCATTCTTTTACATACATCCCGAGAGGAGGTTGCAGCTCCCACAGATGCCCTTGACCCATTCCAAGCATCCTAGTCCAATAAAATCTTATGGCAGCACAAGATTTTGGCTTACATATTTTGGGTCCTTTCTAGCCATTTGGGCATATGATCTTTTTGGTAGTTGGAATTTTTGGGTTAATTACGGAATTCAAGTAAGGGAATCATATAAATATAAATTTATGTGACCACAATAAAGGATCAAGCACTAATAATTTACTACTACCACCTAAGGTTACATCCAAATGCTATCACAAGAGCATTCAAGCATCCATTCAAGGGACAAGGAACTACATTATTCTCGCATATATCCCAAAGTATGTTTTGCAAGGTGTTTGTAAGTTCCCTTGACCCATTCCAGCATCCAAGTCCAATAAAATCTTGCTCACACAATTTTATGAGGCTCTATGCAACACTTTTCCCTTTCATTCAATGATTCGTCACTTCACCACACGATGCAGTAATTAATTGTGAATCACCACGTCTTTCTATATTTTCATTTGTAACTAGGGTTTCATATTTCTTAGCGTACTTTGGGCCATATTTATATTTCATTGCCCATTTAATTTATGGTGTTGTTACATATTTAGATTAGGCATTTTATTCATTTATAAATAGTTTTTTTAATCGGAGTCTTAATCACTTGCAGGTGTAGTGAAAAGAGATGGCACATGACCGGAGCTACCAAGTAAGAAAATACTTTGTGATATATTTATCATGCTTAGTGTTTCTCTTGAAAAATTGGTAATTAAATCTCTATTATAAAGTCCTTATAAAAGAATAGATGAAGATTATCTATCCTGATTTAGTAATGTCAACATCAAAGTGGTGCAAGTAAAGGCAATGGTGTTAAGTGCCACAGGTCCCAGGATCAAACCACATGGTGATTGTTCAATTAAAGGAGTAACGATTTGGAGACCATCGAGACAACTATAGAGATCTCTTCAAGGTATCACATAGTTCCAAATCCAAAGCAGATGAAAAGAAACTTTTGGTGGATCAAAAGCCTCCTTATTGGGGAGATGTGGTCTCAGATGTCAACATTGGGCATCAAAAGTTCCCAAGATATCATTTAACTTATTCCTTATGGAATTACAGTCAATATATTTCCATCGCCTATCAAAACACGTGAAATGGATATCGTAGGCTCTAAATGCACCACGCAAGAACAAGGATTTTTAGGATAGAGTAGGGCACATGGATGTAGGGATTGGGCACGTTGCGCAAAATTGGCACGCTTCGTCATGACATCGGAGCAAAAAGAAAGTTTGTGAACCTTTGGTCCTCGATAAAATGTAAAAATGGTTTACAATAGTGGGGTCCACTCTTGTTTCAAAGGGGGACACGGCCGCCATAGAACTCTAAGTATTTCATGGAGGTAATACCGTGTTGAGCTCATAAACTAAGCTAGATGTCTTACATGGTTTTTACCTTTGGTTTTCTTGATTTGGTTCAAGGGGTAACAACCAGAGCTTGACCTTGATATGGCGGGGTTTCTAGGGTACCCGCAATGTTGATTATTTTTTTATTGTGCACCATGTGAAGTAATGGATCAGAGCTTATTTTCTTGTAAACAAACTTACAAAGATCACATTTAAACAAGATAATGTTATTTCTCATAAAGATGGCTTAAGCTTTTATTGATTTTTGTGATCGTGCTACAAGATACTTTGAGATAGAAATGTGACTATCACTTATTTAAATTAGGTACATATATAGCTAATATTAGTCATGGTTTAAAACCATAAATCAGACTCCTGGTCTGTGTAAAGGTTCTCAGTCACATTAGAGGCTACAAAATCAATTATTTCTTCCTCCCCTACAATGGTGTCAGAATCTGGAACGGAAATATAATCCTCCACAAATAAATCAGAGGATTCTTCTAGGGTGTCGAAGAGGTGAGTGAGGGGAGTGTTGGTGCTTGATATACTGATGTGGTTGTGGTCTTCAACTACATGTGTTGTGCTATGGTCTTCTGATAAGTCCAAGCTCATCTCATAAGCATGCTCGTATTGTGTGAGGTCTGCATGAAGCCTTATAGCTTCATTGTATGCGTCCCAGAATGCTTTGGTGGTCTCTCGTATGCACTAATTTATTGCAAATATATCCTCCAGACGGTGAAAGGGAATGCTTTGAATTGCGTAGAGCTCAAGATCGTGGAGGAGCTCATATTGCTCCTAGTAGAGCGGGTGTTGGATGATAGGAAAAGCACCGATATCAGTGCAGATAATTTCTACCACCTAATGCCATCCGAAAACATCAAAATAGATAGAGGGTTAGTAGATAACAAGAAAAATCTATTCATTTTGGTTAAGTTCAGTAAAAAATAGTGAAAAAGCCTAAGAAAATAGGAATCGCTAGCGATTAAGGAAATCGCAAGTGATTGGGGTAATCGCTAGCGATTACTATGAAACTTGACTATTTTTCTAAATAGAGTCAAAATCAATGATTTAGCTATCAATTTTATCAAAAATAAAGAATTAGCAATGTGTAATTGATCCAAAAATAGAAATGTACCTAATTTTGGTTTTTTTAAATGAACAAAAATGAAAGATTTACCTTGCAAGATGTCGGTGTGATAGAGGAATGGAAGCAGATGGTTGGAGAGGAAAATGAGCAATTTGTTGACAAATTTGATGTTCCTCGGACAAAGTGTGGTGTTGAGTTGTGTTGATGCAGAATGCTTGAATGCATGATGAGTTGAAAACGTGACAAAGTGTACCTACAAAACTTGTGAATTCGTTCCTCCTCTCCCGAAAGGAGGTGTAAATGCTTGTATTTATAGATCGTTGTGCAATCGGGAAAATCGTCGGCAATTGCGGAAGATCTTTAGTTTAGTTAAGAAAACAAGTGTTTTTCTTCCATTTCGAGCAAGATAACTTTGAGGTTGTTAAAGTGGTGGCGTGGGTAAATTTGGTTAGGATAGGAGGAGTTAGTCTTTTTAGTAGGTTTAATTAGTTAGTGTTTTTGGAATGTTTAGTTAATTTAGCATTTTTGGAAGGTGTAGTTAATTAGGAGTAAGTTAGCATTTATGGAAGGTGTAGTTAATTAGGAGTAAGTTAGTGTGTTTTTAGGAAGGTGGTTTAGGTGGTTAATGAGGTGTCGTAGTGAGGTGTAAAAGGGGGAGGGATTATTTAATTAAATAATTTAGATGTGAGGGGTGTGTGATTAATTAATTAACTAGAGATGATTTAAGAGGGTATAATGTCATAAATGTGGTGTTTTTTATCGTAGGTGTGTTGAGTTGAGGAATGCAAATTTTTGTGTCTACACTAGAAACTAAGTTGATGGGCGAGTTGTGATGATCTCATTGAATATATGAGTTGGGTGAGTTCTTGCCAAGCTCATGGCGAATCGATCGGTCAATTGAACCAAGTCCTAACCATCCACATAGCTAGAAAGCCAATGAAAATAGGCAAGAAAATTGATACAAAGATGCGTCTAAAGCCACGCACATATGGTGGAGGATAAGACTTATTAAATCCTTTCCCCACCAAATCATGTCGCATGTGGGATAATCCCCACTGATTACAAAACCAACATGTGGCAAATGTGAGTCAACAGGTGACTTGGCCAACGCGATTCGGGAACACAACAGACATGGGGACATATGTGGACAGTTGAAACAAAAACACGGTGTGCATATGGCATCTTGACAAGAGACAACTCAGAAATAGCGAGCATCTCTCGGTGGAAGCGATGGCGGTAAAAATGGTGGGGTGGGATTCGATCCGTGAGCCCATCACGTGCAAGTTTCTGGTGTAACCAAATCAGCCAACCGAGTTGGCATGCCACAATTTTTGGATAAGGGATTTAAACCCTTATTTCGGGGTTGGGCTAGTATAACCCCCCCTACCCTTATAAAACACATAATAAAGATTTGAAAGCTTGGTGTAAAGGAGAGGAGTAAGGAATACTTAGAAGAATAATAAGACATTGAAAACCTATTTTTAGGCATGATGATTTTAAGATTTAATTATTTTTAAATCGGTATCATTTTTAAAAGTCTATTACACCTTAGTCTTCTCATGTGGGAACAGAGCTCACGAGTGGAGCCAAAGGACATTGATATAGCACTAGAGAAGCATACTCGGAGCTTTGATTCTCCATAAGTTGGGCATTATAACCAAGTTCTTGTTGCTTGGAGGTGACGAAGGGGAATTGTATTGCAGAGATCAACGACAACATCATATTTGACTTAGCTTTGTGTAGAGATTAGAGATCGTGCATTAGAGGGTAAGTCTACATGTGGGTGATTTTTTCAACAAACACTATCCAACTTATCTTTGTGTAGAGGTTGGAAGCCATGCGATAGAGGGAAGTCAATAGGATGGTCATTTCATCCACCGACACTATATCGACTTAGCTCTGTATAGAGGCTTGAGGCCGTGCGATGAGGGGGAATTATACAATAAGTGTAAAGTCGGAAAGTAATGTTGAAACATTGAGCTACTTTCCAAGACTAATCTGGGTTATGTTGGACCGATTGGCACCAAAGTTCGAGTGAGATGGAACATTCATTATAGTATTGTAAGTTTATTTGTACTTATGATTGGAAATTTATAAAGAATTGTTTCACCGTTTAGCAAACCAGGAGATGTAGGAAATTTCCAAACTCATTACCAACTCATGTGGAGTGTTGGTTATTTCTCTTGCATTGCATTTTCTTAAAGTTGATTTATTTTCAAGGTTTAAAACGAAATAAAAATCTTTTTCCTTTAAGGATTCGTTGGTTGAGAAAATTTTTGACTAGTCCTCGATTAAAGGTGTCAAAAACATTGTAATGGAATGCTTTTCATCTTGTCTAGAAAACCTAAAAATAAACAACACTAAACCCTCAAATAATTGAAAAAAACATACAAACCTTCAGACTCCAAATATTTTGTATACCTGTGTGTGTGGCTCCTACACCTAGGCTCATAGACCTCTACATTATATTTAGATTTTTGAGGGCATCTTCAAAGTGGCGGTGCCCCTATAAGCGACTTATCATGTGACCGCCAACTAGAATTTTTATAAGACAACACGAAAAGAATAATTCTGGGCGGTGTGCGGGTATGATAAAATTAGTATTGGTCGGCATGAGGAAACTTAATAAAAATAGTATTAAGCTTAAGAATAACAAAGTGTACCACATATTCTTTAGTTATATGGACGGGTTTCTTAGTCGGGGTTGTTAACTTGTTCATTACCTTTAGGGGACCAACAATGAGGCCTTACACAACTAAAGGAGATTAGGAAAAAAAAGGTGGGAATCGAATATGTGCATGTCACATGGATTAGATTGTGTTAAATGCATTGCAAATAATACATATTATCAATTCAACCGGGAAGGAATGACACGCATCTCCTTTGGGGAAAAATATTTGGTATATGGGCTCCACTATATAGTTGTGATCTCACTTGGACTATTCACGTGAGTACAATTTGTGCTTAAAGGATCCAAACAATCATCAAAAATTGAGCCCGTACATGGGCTGCTCATCATTAACAAATGAGAACTTATAAATTGTAAAATCCTATTCAATAATATTTAAAAATAACACCCTAAGATGAAAACTTGTATTATATGACATAATCACCATCATATTGTATAACACAACATGGGAAAAATCATCCCTCCCCAATACCATTGTCTTAAAGATATATTAGATAAATCCAAAAAAAGTAATATATAAATTAAAGTTTTAACAAAAAAACAAAAATATATTCATGTGAATGTAATTTGCACTTATTATCCAAAATAAAAAATGGGAAAAAACTAATAGATTAATTATTTGAAACCCAACCGCAAAAAAAGGCACATGGAGACAGATGTTAAATTGGACGTACATTTATGTTTGTCTCCGATTTTATGGGTTACGTAATTTTCCAATACCGCCTTTTAAAAATAGAAAACAATTTTATTTATACCTTACTAATAAAAATATATAAGATTGTTACGTATTTATTTAACTATATTTAATATGTACTGATATAATTTACATATAAATCTATATAAAAATGACGGTCATATTTTAAATATGCAAGTCACATATCATAATTATTTCAAAAATTGTAAGCTTTGCACAACTAAGATCATAAAAATGTCTAAACAATCGTCAATTCAACCCCGATATGGAGGGGCATGATGAAACAGAGACAAAAACGGCTAAACTACATTTTAGGTAAGATTAATAAAAATGTATAAACGTATCGAGGTAAGATTACAAAAAAATCTAAACGACGTCAAATTCAACCTCAACATGGAGGGGCGAATAAAAACAATAACAAAAACATCTAAACAACCATCAAACTTAATTCTGCGTGGAGGGTAATAAGATCTTTTGGATTTTGACGTTCAATGTTACATGTCACAATAAAATTATTTGACGGTCTAGAAAATTATATGGATGTCATTTGGCGTTCAAAATTTAATATGCACGTCAAATTTGTTTTTATAATAACTATTACAAAATACATAAATTAAGTTAAATTTTATATGGATGTTGTTGTTCTTTATAATATTCTCTCATAGTTATGTGACTTTTATTTAATTTTGGATAATATATTAGACTAATCAATTTCATAGTTTTTCATAGATTCATTTTTCCCATAAAAATTAATGTTGCACTAATTAATTTGAAGATCCATAAACATCATTAAAGTTTATGAGAATTTAAAACAAAATTTCAAATTACAATTTAAAAAATTATTGAAGAAAATGATAGAAATGACTCACTCAGAATCACTAGTATAAACTTAAATTTTGTAGGAAATAAATTCCAACTTCCATCCAACACCTTGCAATTTTAATCTTCAAATTTCACTTTTCTTGCAAAATCCCAAATCCAATGCATCTAGTCCACTATCCAATTTTTATTTGTAATAAATCAAACAAATAAAATTTAAAAATCAATTACAAATCAAAATCAATAAAGGTACTTGTCATCGATGGAGAACACGAGCGATGGAGAAAGAGATAGAGGTACTGTCAGCGCAGTTTCTGCAGTTCTGGCTACAGAATGTCTACGCACTAAGCCAAGAATTGCTGAGGAGAGGCTGCTCTCTGGCCAAAATCAGACGGTTGTAAATCTGCAAACTAAAAAGTGGAAATGTTGGGATCCACACCTTTGGCCTAGAATAAGATTTTTCAAAGCCCTATCATAAAAGTGGGTCCGCATTCTCCTGAAAGAGGTCAGTTCACGTGGGAAAAGGACAGTGAAGGTGCCACCTGCCTGATGGTCCCAGATGGTTGCGTGGATAGGGCTTTGAGCAAAGTGAATCTCTCCCTTGTTGGTAAGTTTCTTGGCCCTAGACCTAATATTGATTTTATTAGAAAATGGGCTCTGAGAAAGTGGATGCCTAAGGGGGATCTGAGTATTACCATCATGCCACAGGGTTTTTTTTCTGGAAAAATTTAATCAGCAGGCTGATTTGGAATTGGTGCTTCTGGGAGGACTATGGTGGCTAGGTAATATGGGCCTCTTTTTGAAAAAATGGTATCCTGGATTTGACCTAAAACTGAAAATATAAACACCATTCCAATGGGTGTAGGCTTCTGCAGCTACTGACGTTGCATTTTTGGGATGATGAAATTCTACTTAACATTGCTAAGTCCTTAGGTGCTCCGATCGGGCTGGATGGGCCCACGAGAAATAGATCCAGACTTGCTTTTGCTCGATTCTACATTTCTTCCGAAATGGAGCAGGAATTACCTGGAACACATCATCTTGAAATCTAGGTATGGGGTGTGGATTCAAAAAATTGAATTTGAAACTTTTCATTTAAGGTGTAAGCTTTGCCATCGCATAGGACACTCCACCAAAAACTGTCCCAAAAAGGAGATCCCTACAGTGGAAGCCAAACAACCTGTGGATGGCTTAGCTTTGAGTAAGGCGTAGGGTTCTTGACACTGATAGCGGAGAGAAGACAAATCCCCTAGCCAGACTGAGCTGGACTACAATAGTAAGGGGAAAAAAGGGGTTTTAGAACTCAAATAAGGAAGCATTTGGTCTGGCGTCCTAAAACCCCAGGGGCAGCTTTGCTTGCAAAGCACCTAGCAAAGAGGACTTGGAAAATCCTATAAAGGTGTCCATGGTGGTGGATGAGAAAGAAGGAGCTGTAAAGATTAATATCATCCCTAATGATCAATATCAGTCTTTGAGCAATAAGGAAGCTGAGAAGGATAAACCTAAAACCCCAGTGGCAGCTTTACTTGCAGCACCTAGCAAAGAAGACTTGGAAAATCCTGTAAAGGTGTCCATGGTGGTGGATGAGCAAGAAGGAGCTGTAAAAATTAATATCATCCCTAATGATCATTATCAGTCTTTGAGCAATAAGGAAGATGAACCTCTGTGCATCATTGAGGAAATATTGAACATGGATAGCATGGATTTTAAAGAATCTTTGCTGATAAACACTCCTAGGGGTGAAGATAGATTATCTACAGATATACCTCCTTGCTTCAGCAACAGGTCAGTGGTTTCACCTTGCTACAGCATCAAAATAACTGGCTGATCCACACTCAATTGACAGGAATCAGAAGGAGCGTGAAGAGGGAGAAGTAACGCCTGTCAAAGAAGATGAGGAACTAACTTCTGGATTCACAAAGGTCATTTCAAAAAGAAAAAGAGAATGAAAGGATTTGAAATGATCCTAGAATCGCTTTACAGTGATAAGAAAAAGAAAAAGGACAACTGGGATACCTCAACATCCAGAACTACTAGGTCTTCTGCAAGAAGACTAGTAGATTTTGGAGGTAGCTCTAAAAGAGGAAGGCCCTCAAAAAGGCTCTTAGATCTAAGAGAATAGAGAGAGACATTGCAGATGGCATTCAACGTCAATTGAACCATCAGGAAATCCCAACTCCCAATCCCTCCAAATGAAGATTATTTCTTGGAACATCCGAGGTCTAAATGGAAACTCCAAGCAGAGAATCATCAAGGAGTTATGTGTTTCTAGTAGTCCTAGTATTATGATTTTGCAGGAAACTAAGATGAAAGCTAAGATCCTTGAAACTAATAAAAAGAGTTTTTGGGAAAACTCTGAAATGGCAGCGGTAGACTCTCAGGGAGCCTCTGGAGGTCTGGCTACTCTTTGGGATAAAAGGCACTGTACTGGTATGGTTCTTAATGCTAGCACTAATCATCTTGCTATTAAGAGAACAAGGGTGAATGGATCCTTTCTAACATCTATGCCCCTAATATGGTTAGTGGGAGACGTAAACTTTGGACTGATCTTAAGATCTTTAGAAACCAATATAGTACAACTGACTAATTGGCTTATTATGGGAGATTTTAACTCTCCTCTAAACCCAGGTGAAAAATATGGAGGAATCTCCAACTTTTCTACAGGTATGGAGGATTTTGCTGATTTTATTGCTGAACTTAATCTCTTAGATGTGGATCTTCATGGAAATAAATACACTTGGAATAATAGAAGGTTGGGAAAAGATCTTATCCAGGTTAGATTGGATAGAGCCCTGATTTCTGCTAGCTGGATTCTCAGTCAAGACTTCCACCTCTCTTCCTTGCCCAGAATTGGATCGGACCACAATCCGATTGCTTTAAATCTTCTCAATTGGACTAAACCCATCAGAAGCTCATTCAAATTTGAAAATATGTGGATGGAGCATGACAAACATCTACGAAAAAAATTAAATAATGGTGGGGTTGGAATGGGGAAGGCACTGCTCAATTTAGATTGATTCAAAAGCTCAAAAATGTTAAAAAGCAAGTTAAAATCTGGAATAAAAGCATTTTTGGCAATGTGTTTGATAATAAAAAGAAGTTAAAACAAAAGCTCCAAGATTTGGAAATCAAAATGGATACAAAGGGGAGATCCGTTGAAGACCAAACTAATGAAAAGAGTATTCTTTCAGAGTTGCATACGATTTGTAGCAGAGAAGAATCTTTTTGGAGACTTAAGTCTAGAGCTATCTGGCTTAAAGAAGGAGATAGGAATACGAAGTTTTTTCATATGACCACTTTGAAGCACAGAGCTTGTAATAGGATCATGGAAGTAGCTAAAAGTAATAGAAATATTATAAAATATCCCAATAGCATCAAGGAAGAAGCTCTAAATTTCTATAAAAAACTTCTTAATGAGAGGAATATCATCAATGTTGAGGCTAATGCTTTTATGCTGGAGGCTATTCCCCAAGATAAAATTGAGGAGCAGAGATTTAAAAATATCACTAAAGCTATCACGCTTGAAGAGCTACAAAAAGTTGTGTTTACTTTAGAAGGTGATAAGGCTCCAGGCCCGGATGGTTTCTCCATTAATTTTTTCTAGAAATTTTGGGAAATTTGTTCGAGATGATCTTCTCAGAGCGGTGAATGAATTCTACAGAACTGGAAATCTTTTGAAAGAGCTGAATAACACCCACATTGTGCTAGGCCCCAAAAAAAATGGATGCTAAAGACTTTAAAGACTTTAGACCCATCAGCCTTGTGAATGCTATATATAGAATTTTTACAAAAATTATTGCTACTAGGCTTCAACTCATTATGAATGATTTAATTTCTAGGCAGCAGAGTGGATTCATTAAAGGCAGGATTATCCAAGATGGAGTGATTATGGTTCATGAGACCATACATTCTATGGAGAATAATAAAAAAGCAAATATGGTGCTTAAGCTCGATATGAATAAAGCCTTTGACAAGGTTTCTTGGGTTTTTCTTGATAAAGTCTTAACTAAATTTGGTTTTCCGAGACAAATTCAGAAAAATTATTAAGGCTTGTATCTCTACGGTCAGATTATCAGTGGTGGTTAATGGTGAGCCAGTGGGTTTTTTCACTAGTAGCAGAGGGCTAAGGCAAGGGGACCCCATCTCCCCCTGCTCTTCATTCTTATGGTTGACAGTCTTAGTAGAAAAATTGCTAAAGTTGTCAATGATGGTCTTTTGAAAGGCTCAAAGCCCACTTCCATCAACCAAGTTGTTTCCCATCAGCAATTCACGATGATGCAATCCTCCTTCTATTGGCTTCATCATTGAAGCTAAGGCTACCAAGGCTATTCTACAGCTCTACGAATCTGCTTCTGGTAAGAGATCAATTATGATAAAAGCTCCATTTTCTTCTTCAACACTCCTGAAGAAAGACAACTTAAAATTGCTAAAATTCTGGGCTGTAAAATAAGTGCGCTTCCAGCCACTTACTTGGGCCTTCCTCTCGGCACAAAAAAAGTCTCTAACAAGGTGTGGGGTGATTTATTGGAGAGATTTCAAAAAAATGGCTGGTTGGAAAGGAGCCATTTTATCTAGTGTTGGTAAGTGCCTACTCATAAAAAGTACTCTTCAAAATCTGCCCATTTATATCATGTCACTCTATAAGATCCCCTCTTCCTTCAGAGAAAAGTTTGAGAGGATTCAAAAATTTCTTATGGCAGGGCATGGAGGAGAAGTTTAAATTTCACTTAGTTGCTTGGGATAAGGTTTGTACTCTGAAGTCTATGGGAGGACTGGGTATAAAAGATATCGAGAAAATGAATGAGGCTCTCATTGTGAAAATGGGCTGGAGAATGCTTTCAGAGAAACAACCCTGGATAGAGTTAATTAAGGCTAAATACCTAAATCAACAAATTGTCTTTTCTTTCTGTAGGATGAGCACCTCCCCTTTGGTTCCATTTTTTGGAACAATCTAGTAAAGAGCAGAAATTTCATTAAGCAGGGCAGTAAATGGAAAGTGGGTGATGGTAGTGATATAAATTTCTGGGATGATAACTGGTTTAATGGCAGTCTTATGGATAGATTTGGGATGGTCAAGGATAGTCTTGTAAACAAGTATGGCACTAAAATCAAGGATTATATTGAGGGAAATGGCAACAGAAAGAAATGGAAAAAACTTTCTGTGGAGAGAGATGATCTGATCCAAAATATTTCCTCCCTTCAAGATCAGTTAGATCTTATTCCCTTAAGTCAGCTGGATACTAAGGATGAATTGGTCTGGAATAATTCTATTGATGGGGACTACTCTGTCAAAATTGGATATAATACTTTCTTCGATAGTAGTCAAGCTGAGTTCAATTGGAGTAGGATTTGGATGGCTGAGTTAACTCCTAAAATTAATTTCTTCCTTTGGCTGGCTCTCAGAGGCAGGATTCTTACCACTGACAACCTGATGAGAAAAGGTTTCATAATGCCTAATAGATGTCATCTTTGTAAAAAAGATTCTGAGGATATCAGTCATTTGTTTATACATTGTGATTATGCTACCAGAATATGGAGTTTTTCCCTCTCTAAATTTGAAGCTTTATGGGTAGTGCCGAAGGATTTCAATTAGCTATGGACTCAATGGAGCCCACCGTATAAGCATTGTGTTTATAGAAGGATCTGGAAGCTGGTTATTCCTCATATTATTTGGAGGATATGGAAAGATAGAAATGATATTATCTTTAGAAATAAAAACCAAAACTACAAGCTCAGTATTGGTAAAATTTCTAATGATATCAAAGAGAATATTGCTAGATTTAAACCCCCCAAGAACAAGAGTTATCTAGAAAATGAAGATCATATCTTATCCCACTGGCAGATTGGAGCTGACAATAGCTGCAGTAATTCTGGTAATAGTATTGATAGATCTTTGATTCATTGGCATCCTCCTGATTTTAATTGGTATAAGTTGAACTTTGATGGGGCTTCTAAGGGTAACCCTAGGATTGCGGCAGGGGGAGGAGTGATCCGGGATCATAAAGGCAGTCTGATTGCTGCGTATGCTGGAAAAATGGGAATTCAAACCAATCATTTTGCCGAAGCATTATCTGCTTTGTGGGGCCTGAGAATTGCTCAAACTCATAATATCCAAAACCTCATTATTGAAGGGGACTCACTTAATATCATTAATCATCTTAATCAGTGCTCACCTCCAAGTTGGAACATCAAGGATTTTATCTTGGAATCCATAAGTATTTGCCAAACCTTCAATAACATTCGGATCATGCATACTTACCGGAGGGTAACAAGGTGGCAGATGCATTGGCTAATTATGGCATTAATGTTAACCACATTGTTTGGGATAATAACAACATTCCTAAACAGCTTCAAAGTAGCATTCAAGCGGATATCTATGTTCATGCAAATTCATGATTTGGGATATGAGCATTGGGAGTGGATTTGTATTATTAAAACTCCCACACGTGCTGACTTTAAAACAACAATTATACATATCTTGGTGGACAAGCAAGATTGTATGAAGTATAATGGGAAATTCAAGTGGATTTATATGGAAATGAAAGTCGCGCATGCGGGCAATATTGAGCTCTTAATAACTTGTACACAAGGCTTTACGGATTCCCAAGACAGAAATAAAGATAATGATGATCTGGAGTGGGCTTGCAAAAGGACTGTAGTTCCCACATGCGGACTTTCACAGGGTCATAACAGCAGTTACTCAGGTATTCGTGGGAAAAGCAATGGCTATTCTAATCAGCATTCTCACTGCGTGGATAATAATAGTGAAAGGCGGACTGATATTAGCACTCTAAAGGATTCTGAAATTTTTATTTGCAAGCAGTTAAACACGGTGAGAATGGGGGGAGCCCCTTGCCAGATTGAGCCCAACGCACGGATCCGGAATGGAAGGATAATGAAGAACTTTGGAATATTCTCAGCCAGGAGGCATCACCAACTTTATGGAGAAGATTCAAGGCCACGACCAAAGTATTTCGGTGTGATTTGTGAAGGATTGGAAGGATCGCACTATGGATTACGGTGGGCAGAAGATTTCTATCAACGAGGAGTTAATTGCTGAAGCGACTAGCCTTGGCATGGAGGGGTACCACTTTTTTAATAAAAGGGTGGACAGAGAAGCTGAGGAGAGGAAATTTGTTGAGGGAACTGAGAAGTTGGTCTTTGTCACGGTGGGCCTGCAAGTTAGTTCGATCCCTTCACCTTTTGACGAGGTTACCCGTATGATGGTGCATTTCATTTCTTTAGAGGGGAGGTTCGTCACTGTGCCCGCTAAACATCTTGTGTTCCTCAACCACTTCCGTAGGAGTCACATGGTATGTTTCCCCCACTATCTGCTTAACTCTCTTGAGCGCTCCATTTTGGAGTTTCAAAAGCATGCTCGTGTTGTTCCTTTGCACTAGGGACTCATCTTTTTGCTGCATAAACTGTGTCTTCTTCGTTCTCCCGGTATCCCTTCCTCCCCTGGCTCTGTTCCTCCTCTTCCTGGTGCCACTGTTGCCGCTAGCCCTTCTCTCCACCTTCCATCTCCCCACTACCATAATGTCACCCCTTTTCCGGCCTTCTCGGCTCCATCTTCCATTCCCCCACCTCTGCTCCCACCCCCTACGCTTCCACTTCGGCCAGACATTTACCAGATCTTCTAGAAGGCTGAACCTTGATACCCCTGCTATGGGGAAGGTTCCTCAAGAGATTGAAATTGCCCATAACCTCCTGCATATTAGTAGTGCTAGTTCTCAGGAAGCACATATTGAGAGCTCCACAAAAAGGTTGGAAGCCTTAGAAGCTGATATGAAGTTGTTGAAGGAAGAGGTTAAAAACTTGGCAAAGCATAAAGGTAAGAGGAAGAAGGAGGAGGAGGTGGCTATGGATAATAGTCAGAGTTGAAGATATATACAAGAAGCTGAACTCCTTAGACACCCGTTTAGGGAAGGCCAAGACTCACCATGATTATAATATGGCCATTTTTAATGCAATTGAAGAGTTTATTGAGCAAAGCATGTCCGTAGCGTCTCCAATCTCAGCGAGTTCCGGCAACCCTTTGGGGCACTGATAAGGAAAGCAAAAGGACCATTGAACAGCTAGATGTTACTGATTCTACCCACATGACGACATTGGCTATGTTCACCTCTTGGCAGAATATCAAATCCAACATTGACAAAGCCGCCAAGAAGTAATTATGGGTGCTTTTGCTACACTTCTTTGTAATTATTACTATTTTTTTGTTGTCTTTTTGTTGCTTTCCTGCAGTGCTCATGTTGTTTTTGTCTTGATGGGGTAGCTGCTCTTGGGCTACTTTGGTTTTCATTGTCCCATCTAGATTTTGATCCTTTTTGTTCTGGTTCTCATTCCTATTTTGGCTTCTAGGCCCTCTTTTGTTCTCAAGGGTATAGTCCCTTTCAAAAAACTATTTGCCAAAAATAAAAATAAATAAATCAATAAATAAAAACTAAACAAAAATCAAATAAAGCTAAAAACTCAAACAAAACTAATTAAAAATCAAAATTAATAGATGTTTCTATTTTATCAATGAGATATGAAGATGTTTATATTTCACTAATAAGATATTAAGATAATTCTATTATTTTATTTTATTTACATTCCAAAGTTTCCATTTTCATTTATGTTATATTTATCATGAATCTCACAAATTTATAATGTATAGTATATGTGTAATATTTAATTTATTAACTTTTTCTATATATAACGGTCAATTTTGAACATATATGTCATTTTCACATTTAAATTATTACGCCAAAGGTGTTTCTTATCATGGGAAAGGCCTTGAGGTCTCTAATAGTTGTCGAGAGATGGACACCCCGCATTACGACGTACTTCAACGTCCGCACGGCATGATCTATGATCGTTGTTACGTATCTTTTTATGGCTCAAAAATGAGGTGAGATCTCAACAATTGTTTTGATTAACATATGCTCCAGATCATCCTAGGACCACGGTCATCAACAAACATGATCACATATTGCGGGCGTGGTTGCCACACCCGAGATTCGAGAAACCAATGAACATTGTTACGGTCCGAGGCTAGGTAACCGGAGCATGAGGTTCAACGAACACGAGAGAAAGAGCCACAGTATTGAGTGGAAGAAAATGGGTCCCGCTTGACCACGTGGGTTCCGCGGGAAGTAGGACATATCTGTGATAACACGCACCACGTCCGCGGCCCCTCGATGTTTTTTTCCTTTTTTCACAATCTTTAAAAATAATGATGTCTTATGGTAGAAACAAATTAAAAAAATTATGGTTAAATAATTATCTTTAATTATTAATTAAATAATTCATTTTAATAACTAAAAATATAATTATATGTTTGTCTTCAATAATAAATTATTAAATATAATTCTCTTTAATCATTATTTAATATAAAAGTAATAATAGTAATTAGTATGGATATCTTAAATATATTTATCTAAAATACCTTAAAGGTCTATCTCGGGGTGAATATTATAACCTATATAAAACATCCAATATATGCATGCACGCTTGAGATTGATATCTATGTGTATTTTAGATATTTTAGATATTCATTACATTATCTGTTGATTTCCCACGAAATTGTGACAAATGATATCGATTTAGCTGCACCCTTGTGTCGATTTCAAAAGAAAATGCATGATAAAAAGGTCCAAGCATTACCATATGGGGTAAGTGCACCAAGTTGATGGACAAATATAGGGTCATCCGTGGGCGTCATATTGCAAAAAAACAAGAAATCTCAACTTGTAGGGATTATTAGCTATACATGCACTCTAAATTAGAAAAAATTATATAAATATGAATCGTAGCATTCGAATCTAGTTTCTAAAATACTAATTTTTGTAAAAACGGACAAGTTTAGCTATATTAAACACTTAAAATTATATGACTTATTTTTTTTTCAAAAAACTTATAAGATTGTAGATCTGTTTGCCCGCATTTTGGATGACCAAATCTTGTTATTGTTTTTTTTTCCTTTGGTGAAACGTTATATGTAGTTGTCTATCTTGGGATGGATTTTATTTTGTATTTTTTTAGCAATTTTTTTTTTTTATGATTTTTTCTGTGAAAGTGGTCTGAAAATATTTAGAAAATGGAGCGCTTTCCATTTGCCCGCCATAACTATATCAAAAAATATCGAAATCAATTTTTTTTTTTTAAGGTGTATAGAATTTGTCCACGCTTGGGATGGTATAATTTTTATCATATTTTGATAAGTGAAACAAAAGTTACAGTCTTAAACGTAGACATGAACATTCACGGGAAAAAATGTCTTAAGGACCTATTGTTAGTAATAAATTATAAAATGATATTTATCTTATTCTATTCACTTTAAAAACAATATTTTTACAAAGCTAAGAGTCTACCCTACGTGATGGCACCATTTTTGTGAAATGTTTTCAGTTTTTTAGCATGGTTCAAGTCTTTGGAAGAGCAGATTTGAGGTTTTTTGACCTTTTGCACTTCATAATGACCTTCCATAGCTTTGGTTGGGGAAAAACAAAGATTTTCCGAGGCTAAGGTTCGGAAAATAGCTCCGCGATCGCGGTTTTTTGTAAAAATACATGAACGTGATTTATAAAGCGCTCGCGCTTTATAAATCATATTTACACACATCCCAATGTCTGAATTACCATGTGATTTTTACTCTCTGACCTTACCGTACGAATTACTGCGAAATTCTGTCTTTTTCCAGGCACGTTTTTTTATCACCGAAAGCAAAAACATCATGGGAGACAAAAAACGAAGTCAAAAAAGGAAGTCATTAAGTAAAAAAACACCAGACGAATTAGAGGCCAACAAAATTGAAAATGCTGAGCGAATGCGGAAACTTCGTGAATCTAGAAGAGGTTCATCTTCAATCCCAACTACTGTAAGCAATGAAGAACTAGGTAATGTTTCTACTGTCAATGTTGAAGTTGAATTAAATACTCGTGATGAAGAAGTTTTTACTGTCAATGTTGAAGAAGAATTAAATACTCATGATGTAGCAAATGTTGAAATTGAAGGAGACAATGAAAATGTGAATAAGGAAATTCATGTTGAAACTATAGACAAGCAAAATTTGACAAAAACACCTCCTAGGATTTTACATAAGAAACCTAATTTTTTGATTGAAATTGATGAAAACATTTTGAAACCAATGTCTGACAAACTTTCTGAACGACAAATCAGAAGAAAAGCCACTGAAATTTGGGATAATCATTTTGAAATTTTAAATGATTCCCAAAGATGTCAGTTGTTGGTTAGTTTGATGAAATTGATTAAAATGAGACCTACATTAAACACCTTAGGATTGACAACATCTAACATACGTGGTCAAACCTCTACAATTGTTGAAAACCTTCATGATGCATATCACACTGTTGGTGTCAAGAGACGCACTAGGGATAGTAATATTGTGCGTCGTGTACTTGCTACTAGTGTTGTAAGTGAATCAATAAAAAAACAACGTTTGATTACGCAAACAAGTCGAATGTTACAAGTTAATTGAAAAACTCTAATGAAAGCAATTGAAAGACGTAATATCCTTCAATCACTCAATAATGTCGATTTTTGGGCATTTTCTGCTAGAGCACCGCGTAAGGACAAAAATAATTCTGATGCTATAAGAGAAGTTGTTATTAAATTTTGGCATGATAACACTAGAGTTTCACCTAATACAAGAGATGTTATAAAACAGAGAGTTGGTTCTACTAATCGTGAACCACATCCAAAGCATTTCTTAGATATGACTCAAACTCAATTTTTTCGTAAGTTTGAACAAGAGAATCTGGAAATTAAAATTAGTCAACATTTTTTGAAATGTTGAAACCATTCTATGTGAAAATCAACCATGCTCGCACCACTTGTTGTTGTAGGCAACATGTTGAATTTGCGATGCATTATGCTAAATTTTTACGTATTCGTTCTATTTTTCATTCTGAAACTATGTTATCTGAATGTGGTGTTCAAGTTCCACCAATATCTTCTAGGGATTTCATTCCTACTATATTTTGTGAAAAAGAAGTTGGACAATTTTTTTATAGTCAGGATTGTTTAGATGGAAGTTGTAGTACATGCGGCGGATTACCTAAATTAGAAAGTTGCATCCATGAAAAAATTGAAGGTACAATAGAACATAATTTAGTTGAATTTGATAAATATAAATCAGTTGCATACCAATTGAAAGATGGAAAAGAGTCGAAACGGTGTGAGCTAGTTACAAAACAAATGCCCATTTTTCAATTTATGACAAAATTTAAGGATGAAATTGTTTATGAGTATGCGAGGCATACACATAGAGCTCGATGGTTGGATGAACAATTCAAGCTATGCAAAGACACATTTCCTATTGGTACTATTGTTTCAGTGGTCGATTTTGCAGAGAATTACACATTGCAACCACAAATGGAGGTTCAATCACAATATTACAACTCAGTACAAGTTGCCATTTTTGTGCATATAGCATTTCTACATTCTCCTGACAATACAGAATGATCGAAAAATTTTAAGAGAGTACCAATTTTATATCAGTGATGATCGTACTCATTCTACTGAATTTGTGCAAGGGTGTTTCCAGTTATTTTATGGAAACTTGTGTGATAGGGACATCCACTTCAAACAACATTATATATGGTCAGATAATTGCACGTCTCAATGAATGCAAATGTTTTATGGGATGGGTGCAACATATTTGGAGTTTCACTGAGGCTGGACATGGAAAAGGAGAGCATGACGGTGCAGGGGCATGTGTGAAAAGAGCTCTTGCAAGAGAAGAGTTGAAGTACAAAGATGGTGCTGAATTAAAAGATGCAAAAGCATAGTGGAATGGTGTACTAACAACATGGCCCGAGGTTCTCAAGAAAATTCCACAGTTTGCAGATTTTTTTGGTTGATAGAGGAAAAACATATTGCTAACTACGAGGATTGTATGACACTCACTGGGTCCAGTGATATGCACTCATTTTGTAGCTCAGACGCTACTTCGTGGGCCGTATGGACAAGAAAGTTGACATGTTTTTGTGCATCTTGTATCGAATTTGTCACTGCTGAGTGTGATTCACAAGAATGGGTGGAAGGATGGATTTGTAGGCCTCTAACTCCGCTTCCTAGTTATCAACCTCCACAAGCATTACAACTTGTTTCTGCAGATGAAGTTACAACATCCAAGGACTTTGACGAAATTTTGATTTTGGTGCGACAAGGTATTTATCCAGTTATTTATTTAATTTTTGTATTGAGTTATGTCCATTGAAATTTTAATATGTAATTTAAATTTGAGTTTTTCAACCTTGGTTATTTTTTTGTAGGACATGTGTTTGCGAATTGTGACGAAAGACAATGAAGAAGGAACAGACTATTTCTTATGTCGTTGCATCGAGGAAAGAAAGAAGTTGACTTCTCCTATTATAGATGGCGAAGAGATTGAGTATCCTACAGGGTCAGTGGTAGTTACTGGAACTTGGCTTCGACGGTATCCATTAAAAAACTCCTCTGTTTGGGTGTTTGAAGACTTTGAGACACACAGGAAAATACTCTTATATTCACATCTAGTTCTAGCGACAAATATTCAGTTGTATAGATATCGAGGAAGACCTAATAACAAGATTCTTTGGAAGGTTCGAGAGTCAGATCATGAAGCAATCTTGTCTGCTATTCAGAGTAGATCCGATCCTGATGGTTCATTGGAATGAATTTACAATGCTCATGTCTGGTATATATTTAATTTCAAGTTTCAATTTATATAGCGTATATATATATATATATATATATATATATAATTTTTAGTTTAAAGATCTAGATTTAAGTTTGAATATATTTTATTTTAAATTTGTGTATTTTGTATGTCATGTATATAGATCTAGTATATGGTTTTGATTTGAAACTTAAATTTCTTTGACTAACAATTTTATGTTTAGGTTAGTGGTGCCAGAAAAGCTTCCACCTTCACGTGGTTGGTATCGTTAGTAGATGATTTTAAATTCTCGAAGCTAAGAGAAGCTTGAACATTGTTTGAAAAATTTGTAAATTTTGAAAAGTCAAGTTTGTAAATTTTGAAAATGTTGTAAATTTTGAAAAAGTTGTAAATTTTGAAAACAACTCCTCTAGGTGCCACGGAGTCCGAATAGTCACTCGTCGAATTTGAACGATATTTTGGTCTCAGGGCTCTTAAGGGACTAAGCCCGAACGAAGTAGCCTGGAAGCAACGACCCTTTCGCGCACCGAAACACCGCCTCCTCTAGCGTTCACCTGGCCACCCAGACGTGCCGGCGTAGGCGGTTCGGTGCCACGGCCCACCGTTTGCAAAATACAACATTTGACAACCTTACACTGGCTCCAACTGCACTATTTCATGCGTTTGCAAACATTAGGACAGTGAGAGCACCGAAATGAGAAGGAAAAAAATGATAGAGGCTATTGTAGAGGGTCCGTATGCCGAGGTGTCAGATCAGACGAGGCCTCTCTAGGTGCCACAGAGTCCGAGTAGTCACCCGTCGAATTTGAACGATATTTTGGTCTCAGGGCTCTTAAGGGACTAAGCCCGAACGAAGTAGCCTGAAGCAACGACCCTTTCACGCACCGAAACACCACCTCCTCTAGTGTTCACCTGCCACCCGGACGTGCCGGCGTAGGCGGTTCGGTGCCATGGCCCACCGTTTGCAAAATACAGCGTTTGACAACCTTACACTGGCTCCAACTGCACTATTTCGCGCGTTTGCAAACATTAGGACAGCGAGAGCACCAAAATGAGAAGGAAAAAAATGAGAGAGGCTATTGTAGAGGGTCCGTATGCCGAGGTGTTGGATCAGACGAGGCCTCTCTAGGTGCCACGGAGTCCGAGTAGTCACCCGTCGAATTTGAACAATATTTTGGTCTCAGGGCTCTTAAGGGACTAAGCCCGAACGAAGTAGCCCGGAAGCAACGACCCTTTCGCGCACCGAAACACCACCTCCTCTAGTGTTCACCTGCCACCGGACGTGTCGGCGTAGGTGGTTCGGTGCCACGGCCCACCGTTTGCAAAATACAGCGTTTGACAACCTTACACTGGCTCCAACTGCACTATTTCGCGCGTTTGCAAACATTAGGACAGCGAGAGCACCGAAATGAGAAGGAAAAAAATGAGAGAGGCTATTGTAGAGGGTCTATATGCCGAGGTGTCGGATCAGACGAGGCCTCTCTAGGTGCCACGGAGTCCGAGTAGTCACCCGTCGAATTTGAACGATATTTTGGTCTCAGGGCTCTTAAGGGACTAAGCCCGAACGAAGTAGCCCGGAAGCAACGACCCTTTCACGCACCGAAACACTTGCCTCCTCTAGCGTTCACCTAGCCACTCGGACGTGCCGGCGTAGGCGGTTCGGTGCCACGGCCCACCGTTTGGAAAATACAGCGTTTGACAACCTTACACTGGCTCCAACTGCACTATTTCGCGCGTTTGCAAACATTAGGACAACGAGAGCACCGAAATGAGAAGGAAAAAAATGAGAGAGGCTATTGTAGAGGGTCCGTATGCCGAGGTGTCGGATCAGACGAGGCCTCTCTAGGTGCCACGGAGTCCGAGTAGTCACCCGTCGAATTTGAACGATATTTTGGTCTCAGGGCTCTTAAGGACTAAGCCCGAACGAAGTAGCTCGGAAGCAACGACCCTTTCGCGCACCGAAACACCGCCTCCTCTAGCGTTCACCTGCCACCCGGACGTGTCGGCGTAGGCGGTTCGGTGCCACGGCCCACCATTTGCAAAATACAACGTTTGACAACCTTACACTGGCTCCAACTGCACTATTTCGCGCGTTTGCAAACATTAGGACAACGAGAGCACCGAAATGAGAAGGAAAAAAATGAGAGAGGCTATTGTAGAGGGTCCGTATGCCGAGGTGTCGGATCAGACGAGGCCTCTCTAGGTGCCACGGAGTCCGAGTAGTCACCCGTCGAATTTGAACGATATTTTGGTCTCAGGGCTCTTAAGGGACTAAGCCCGAACGAAGTAGCCCGGAAGCAACGACCCTTTCGCGCACCAAAACACCGCCTCCTCTAGTGTTCACCTGGCCACCCGGATGTGCCGGCGTAGGCGGTTCGGTGCCACGGCCCACCGTTTGCAAAATACAGCGTTTGACAACCTTACACTGGCTCCAACTGCACTATTTCACGCGTTTGCAAACATTAGGACAGCGAGAGCACCGAAATGAGAAGGAAAAAAATGAGAGAGGCTATTGTAGAGGGTCCGTATGCCGAGGTGTCGGATCAGACGAGGCCTCTCTAGGTGCCACGGAGTCCGAGTAGTCACCCGTCGAATTTGAACGATATTTTGGTCTCAGGGCTCTTAAGGGACTACGCCCGAACGAAGTAGCCCGGAAGCAACGACCCTTTCGCGCACCGAAACACCACCTCCTCTAGCGTTCACCGCCACTCGGACGTGTCGGCACAGGCGGTTCGGTGCCACGGCCCACCGTTTGTAAAATACAGCGTTTGACAACCTTACACTGGCTCCAACTGCACTATTTCGCGCGTTTGCAAACATTAGGACAACGAGAGCACCGAAATGAGAAGGAAAAAAATGAGAGAGGCTATTGTAGAGGGTCCGTATGCCGAGGTGTCGGATCAGACGAGGCCTCTCTAGGTGCCACGAGTCCGAGTAGTCACCCGTCGAATTTGAACGATATTTTGGTCTCAGGGCTCTTAAGGGACTAAGCCCGAACGAAGTAGCCCTAAGCAACGACCCTTTTCGCGCACCGAAACACCGCCTCCTCTAGCGTTCACCTGCCCACCTGGATGTGCTAGCGTAGGCGGTTTGGTGCCACGGCCCACCGTTTGCAAAATACAGCGTTTGACAACCTTACACTGGCTCCAACTGCACTATTTCGCGCGTTTGCAAACATTAGGATAGTGAGAGCACCAAAATGAGAAGGAAAAAATGAGAGAGGCTATTGTAGAGGGTCCGTATGCCGAGGTGTCGGATCAGACGAGGCCTCTCTAGGTGCCACGGAGTCCGAGTAGTCACCCGTCGAATTTGAACGATATTTTGGTCTCAGGGCTCTTAAGGGACTAAGCCCGAACGAAGTAGCCCTAAGCAACGACTTTTTCGCGCACCGAAACACCGCCTCCTCTAGCGTTCACCTGCCACCCAGACGTGCCGCCAGCAGTAGTGGTTTGGTGCCACGGCCCACCGTTTGCAAAATACAGCGTTTGACAACCTTACACTGGCTCCAACTGCACTATTTCGCGCGTTTGCAAACATTAGGACAATGAGAGCACCGAAATGAGAAGGAAAAAAATGAGAGAGGCTATTGTAGAGGGTCCGTATGCCGAGGTGTCAGATCAGACGAGGCCTCTCTAGGTGCCACGGAGTCCGAGTAGTCACCCGTCGAATTTGAATGATATTTTGGTCTCAGGGCTCTTAAGGGACTACGCCCGAACGAAGTAGCTCGGAAGCAACGACCCTTTCGCGCACCAAAACACCACCTCCTCTAGCGTTCACCTGCCACCCGATGTGCCGGCATAGGCGGTTCGGTGCCACGACCACCGTTGCAAAATACAATGTTTGCTTGACAACCTTACACTGGCTCCAACTGCACTATTTTGCGCGTTTGCAAATATTAGGACAGCGAGAGCACCGAAATGAGAAAGAAAAAAATGAGAGAGGCTATTGTAGAGGGTCCATATGCCGAGGTTCCAGATCAGACGAGGCCTCTCTAGGTGCCACGGAGTCCGAGTAGTCACCTGTCGAATTTGAACGATATTTTGGTCTCAGGGCTCTTAAGGGACTACGCCCGAACGAAGTAGCCCGGAAGCAACGACCCTTTCGCGCACCAAAACACCGCCTCCTCTAGCGTTCACCTGGCCACCCGGATGTGCCGCGCAGGCGGTTCGGTGCCACGACCCACCGTTTGCAAAATACAGCGTTTCCTTATTTATTTAAATTAAATTACAATGACTTGGTTGTTATGTTATCTGTTGTTGTCATCTTGTCCTTGGTAGGATGATATACATCCAGGGCTATGAGTGTGATCTAGGATGTGGTTAGTTGTATTCAGATGTGTGTCTAGAGTATGACAAAAATTAGGTATGAGTATTTTTATCTAGTGGATATACGGTGCGAGATAGATCAAGAAGGCGCCTATGGTTGTTAAAACAATGCATAAATGAAGTGTATATCAAAATAAGTACAAAATTCTATATTTCCAAGTTCCCAAACCAAATTTTGGGTACTAAACATTTATATCTTAATGAATTCAACACTACATGACACTTTTACTATTGCACATGTGCACCAATTAAATTACAACCCTTTTGATCAGAATATTTTAGTGAATTTTATATATTAAAGATATCCTAAAAATTGACACAAATACACATTATATCCAGCATGGTGTTCTATATGGCATGGCATGGTGTTATATCCTAAGTAAATTGTTTCTCTCATATTTGTTTATCAGATCAAATTTATAGCCTTACATCAACACCACTTTTTTGTTAACATAGTAATATAATTGGTTTATTGAGCATCCAATATTATAAATAAGGTGTGGAAGTTATGGAATCAATATAATAATTCATATTTTTAGAAGTGACATGTAAACAAAATAAAAAACTAGAGAAAAATAATGAGAAAAATAAAAAGTAATCAACCTACAAAAAATATCCAACATGTAAAACTACAAATGATTGAAGAGAGGGAGAGAAGCAATATTTCTCACATTTAAAAAATATCCAACATGTAAAACTACACATTTATTGACTATGCTTAAAGCATCTTTCTCACTCCCAAATTCTAAGTCCGCCATTTCATTACTTTTTCTTCATGTAAATTGGTACCTCAAGAATCAATGCACGTTATACATAGCACATCTCTAGTTACTAATACTTAAGTTGGCTTGATATAGAGCTAACAATATTGTTTTAGTTTGAAAAATAAAAATTCAAAATGCCCATGGCACGAAATATACCACAAATAATAATCAGAAAGATACTAGAAAATATATAACTAGAAGTAATACACTAAATCCACCGAACAGAGATCAAAACCCACTTTCTCAGAGTTAGCAATAATACCAAAATAACCAAATTTATAGCCTTATTTAACCAACACACACACACACACACACACACACACACACACACACACACACACACACACACACACACACACACACACACACACACACACACACACACACACACACACACACACACACACACACACACACACACATATATATAAGAATCAAATAAAGTGTGCTCAAGACGCGCACGTCTCTGAAAATATATATGTACACATATAAGTTCATAATGTATGTATACATCTCGAACTAAGCGCGTGTCATAATGTACATATGGGACCACATGCGGTCGCAAAAGGCTAGATATATATACAATGGACTGTGAATAGATGTACTCATGACCACATATATGTGGCATCCAAGTGGACTATAAATCTACTCATGAAACATCTTCCCTCTCTTCGCCCTGCTAGAAGTAGCACGTCCACGACCTGGGGATGTAGTGGAGGGAGATGCCACTACGGATTTCATCCGTGTGGTCCTAGGTGTCTCCAAGCATGCCTGCAACCTAACCTGCACATTCATAAACAACAAGTTTTTAACACCCAAAATTTTAAAATACCTTCAAAATTTAGAAACTTGTACAATTTAGTTAAAATGCATGTGCAATCTTACCGCAATGTCATGATCCCTATCGATTTGTTGTTGACGCGTCGCAGGGACAACAATAGACTCACGAGGGGTAAGCTACATACAAATAATTAATTTTCAAATTAATTATTTCACACATATATATACCTACAAAATTTGATATTGTAGATTTAAGTTTAATAAGAAATAATGAACCTCCAAAATTTAACAAATTTAAAAAATTGTGTACCTCGGTTAGTGGATTTGCAGCTATGGCAAGATGATTACAAGAGCCTCCACAAATGGCATATGTGGAGGAGTCTCTCTAGCAGCCTCCATAAGCTATACAAAAACATGTGGAGGAGTCTTTATTAAAATCATAAGAGCTATACAAAAACATGTACAAATCAATATTTAGTTACTAAGAAAGAATAAAAATACATTATTAAATTTTATCTTCTATTTAGGCTAAATACATAGGATCTATAAATGTTAGCACGGAGGCCATCTATCTTCATAAGATTTTGACAAACTTTTGTATTTAATCTAGGTAACCCATAGTCATCTTCTATGACAATTAGAGCATCATTCAAATTTGAAGAACTTTTAAATCTAACATCACCAGACCAAACATATAGATCAGACGAAGAGTAGACTAGAGTTGTATATCCTTGGTGGGCAAGTGTGTTGCAAATATATAGATTATAATGCACTATTTATATGTATTTGTGTCCAAAGGTAGCTGAGTTTGAGTTTTGGTGCACGAGCCTAGAGGATCTTACTTGTGTGTTATCCCTTTGGAAATAAAGAACATAACCTCCTTCCACCTTGCTGGCTTAGAGATCTTTATTTCGGGTTTTTATGTCCACGGAATTGTCCACCAACTTCGTGCACTTACCCTGTCAAGCGGTTGGGAGTCTGACTACCCAGGGTGGTCTAGCATCAAACACACACATATTTTTCTCCTTTGGTTTTTTAATGCTTTGATGAAGGGTTTTGTAAGTTATTAGGGTTTCTACTTTACTGTTGATCATTACAGGTCATCTCGATGTTGTGTGAAAAAGAGCAACACAATGATCACACAATTTCTAAACAAGCAAAGCACTAGAAAGTTGAGAGCTCAACTACCTTATGATCTAAGACTGTAAATTCCTTGTATTAGACTGTACAACTACTACATAGACCATACATATCATGTATGGTCTTGAACCTACATGTTTTCCAGTTCTATAATCTTCTTTGTAGAATCTAAAGTCTTATCTTCTCCTGCTCCGCTACCTGTCACATCTAGCTCATCCCAGAATCTTCCTAAACAAGCTAAGTTTCTCTCCCCTCTTGTATATTGATAAAGTTATTGTTTATCACTTAGTCCATTTCAAGTTGGAATGAATTATTTTTGTCATGCTTAATTGATGTTGGAAGTTAATTAGATAATAATTGTCTACCTGTTTATAATCCTTGTACCTTTTTCAGTAGAAATTTTAAATAAGGGTATAAATATGACCAATACATTATAGCTCCTCAAACCCATTATGAGGTGTGGCATAATATATAATAGAATACAAGCCCTTGATTCATCCCTCACACATGGAAACATGCACAAATTTAGCTCATGTTTGATCTATGGGAAGAAACATGGATAACTTCAAACTGGTAGTTTGTTGTTGTTATGGGTACTCTTAAGGAATCAAATGGTCCAATGTTTCTTCTTAATTTTATTAGAGTGAGAATAGAGGATCCTTGAATTTTCCAAGGTCACCCTACTAGGTTTTAGTGAATGAATATTTATATATGACCAATCGTTAGATTTCTTACTCAACAAACCTAAAAGTACTACCTAGGTTGACTAAGCCAAGTAACCCTTTTGAAAAAGTTAATATTAGAAGTGTATGGGATAGGTTCGTAGGGGGTGGATAGGTTGGAGTTTAACTTATCCTAAACCTACAAACATGTCCATGATGTCTAATAAATTAGGTCTGAGACACATGGAGGATTATGCATATGTTCAATAACATGTGCAGTGATTTGTGAGGGGTTGGGATGGAGAATACTTGTTATCTAGTAGAAGCGAAGTGGATATAGAGTGAGACATTTCCTTAAGTTGTTCAAGTTATGTGTGAATGAGATATATATCATTATAGTTGTAACACACGTCATGTTTCCAAGTGTTGGGAATACATTTAGGTACTACAAATTACCCCCATTTCAATATAGTATTGATAAATGTTGGATTAATAGATAAGAAACAAGTAAATACAAACCTCACTTCTTGATCATACAATGATGTTGTAAATTCTTAAATCTCAGTACACCAATCCATATAAAACTTATAATCATATGGAAAGGACGCATAGATTTTTTTAGATAAAGGGTACAAGAGGATTTAATAACCTTTTTTACATTTCTTCATCACTCTTATCATTCATTTTGATTACGAGTTGATCGCTTCCACCTTGTCAAGTATCTTTTCCTTCGTGACTCATGGTGTTACATATCTAGAGGTAGTTATTGAGAATCAAGATATAGTCTAGGTAAATAAGTAGATATGGGAAGATATCATTTTACATTGGATTGAGAAGTTCATCATGTACAAATAATATACCTATGACAGTGCAGTACGTGTCATTATTTTGGATGTTGGGAACATGTAGACCATGTGTATCCAGTTTAGTACTACAAACGAGACATAAGGGAATTTATCAACTGGCCCGAGAGGATCAAGAAGATCAAGAGGATTGGGTCAGTAACCACCTAGAAAAAATACTTATGAGATTTCTATTTCTGGATCTAGAGGATAGGGTCCACATCCATAATAATCACTTAATAATCCTCTTCACCTAAAGTAAGCACCTCAAGTCTATTATGACATGTATCTCCAATTACAAAAAATTTAGAGGTATTGAAAATGCAGCAGAGCATGTGTACAAGTGTGAGATACTATGGTATTCTAAGCAAATTACAACTTTATATATGGTAGCTGTTGTATGTATTTTATATACGTTGAGTATAAGAAAGTGAAACTCATGTACACAGAGGTCCAAGAATTAGAAACAAAGTGTTTAAAGAGATTTGTAACTAACCTGCGTAAAACTCATGCGAGGCATGCCAGTAGCTTCAGTTCCCTGAGCAGATGATGACCCGCCAGGCTCCTGTGTATAAAAGAGAAAAATATTAATACATGTACAACATACACGTGAAACAAATTATAATAATAATCTAGTGCAATTAAATGATTTATTAAAAATGTAAGTTTGTACAACTTGAAACTTACGTTTGAAACACGCCCAACCGCAGTAGCTAGCATGTCAACACCGGATGTTTCCTTCACCGGCTCTTGCTATTTAAAATAAAATAAAAAATTAGTTTTTTACATGTATGTACATGACGTAATCATATCATATATATATATATATATATATATATATATATATATATATATATATATCAAACATGTGAATTAAACTATTGTACATATATATATTATTTAAATTTATTTAAAATTTACCTGTGAAAGACCAATATCAGTGGCTCCAGTTCCAAAAACATTCCCCAGCATCTCATCTATAGAAAAAAAATCATGTGAACCAGCAAATGATGTCTCACTGCAGTGCATATGGCACCACATGATCCATAGTGGTGTGGTGCACTAGAACCGGCGCCTCCACCAACATCACCGGATGCAACTGGGTGCTATCTTTGAGGTGAGTGTCGATGAGCTCCCTCAATGCATGCAATGTATCAATCTCCACAACCTCCTTCACTGTAGGAGGGATAACTGAAGGCAGTGGGGGTTTTGGGGCATGGGGATCCTAGGCGACCTACGCGCACTCAGTGCCGCTGCATGCAGAGCCACCTCCTCAACCAAAAAAAAATCCGAAAAGTCAAAATAATTCGGGACCTCATTGAGCACAAACTCACAATATAATTTCTTCAAAAAATAAAGAGGAACCTCATTGTTGTTGCATGGTGGATAATCAAAAACCATCCACCATCGGTCCCAAAAATTGTTTTTGATTCTATCATCATGGCACCAATGGATTGGGAACCGTTTGCAAAGTAATCCTGGGGGGCATTGGTTAGGTCGGTAAATAATGCACAAATGAGGTCTTTTCCAATTTTTTTGTCTTTGACGGCCGCATGAGATAGTTTATCCACATACCACCGCCTACAGTCACTTCTAAAGGTGTTCCATCTATGTATTTGGTTGGTTGCAGACTCGACTTCGCCAATCAATGTTTGCAATGTATTGGCTAAAGTCATGCGGGATGGATTTGTAGCATGATTTTGTCTTATAGTTTGAATTAGGTTCTCAATGACAATTTTATTTTCTTGGATTCTTCCAATGATATTATCTTGCGTTCCTGTTGGCTCAGTGGGGACAGAAGGAGCCACAGGGGGCGGATCTATGTTTGGAGGAGGGTTTTGAGGAATGTTCGGAGGGTTTTGAGGAATGTTCGGTGGGTTTTGAGGAATGTTTTGACGGTTTGCACGAGCCCGAGCTTGCCGACCAACTGATAAAACAATAAAATTGTATACATAAACAAACAATTCACAAAACCCATGAAAATGCCAAAAAAAACCTAAAATGCAAAAAAAAAAACCTAAAATGCAAAAAAATGATTACAATCGGGGACTTACCTCCTCGTCTTGGTGGCATGGTTGAATCTATCACTATCTAGAAGTCCGATGAGCAATTTTGAGATAGTATTGAAAGTGCGAGTGAAAAACGTTTAGGAAAAGTCGCGGTTCGAAATGAAAATTAGGAAAATAACGAGTCGCGGGACTGTTAAATTTTGTCTCAGAGTTCCGCGATCGCGGTTTATAACCACGCCAAGCGATTATAAACCGCGATCGCGGAACTAGGTTCGGTAATTACCGAACCTAGAATTCAATAACCGCGATCGCGGTACCTTTATTTCGGGTTTTTATGTCCACGGAATTGTCCACCAACTTCGTGCACTTACCCTATGTTCACCAAATGAATGTCAAATTAAATGAGGAATCATTACATGATAGTCAAATGGATGTCAAATTTAATGTTGAGAATAAAAGTGAGCAACTCATGCCATTATAGTACCCGGATGCCTTTGTAGGAATGCCTCACCGCGTAATTATGAATAACTAAATTACATAGATACATCCCTACCCATGTTTTAGATTACATATAGAAGATAACAATGTTGAGGAAGTGTGCATCTAAATCAATTTTTTTCTTCAATAAGCAACAACAACTAGAAGAAATTTAATCCATCAAAGTCATCCAAGAACCAATACTCGTATTCCAATCTCGTAAAGTAGGTTAATTGTGTCCCACCACACTCATATTCTAATTTAGTTGGATGATCAAGATCAGTTGTAACATGTTTTCTTGATATTTTCACTTACCACTTTTCGTAAAAGAACGTAAAATTGAGTATTATGCTACAAACCCAATTTCTCTTAATCATTTTATTATTTTACTATTTCCTATAAGTCTCTTTTATATAATTAGATATCTAATTATTAACTAAATTTAAATTAGGTCTTCACCCTAGAACACAATGTAGTTCAACTTCTTCATTCTCCCAAAGCTCTCTAAAAATTTTCCCGAGTGGCGGATCTCGTTGAGAAGCAACACTTCCAATTTTTGCATATTCCGATGGTGTTGGGAATAATGCCACTGAAATTATTATTATCCAGAGAATCACTCGCATATTCCTCATACCACCCAACTATGAGGGTACACTTCCCGTGACCTTGTTCCCAAAGACCAAAAAAGTCTAAGTTTCGTAAGGCGAGAAAAAGAGGAGGGAATTCGTCCGTTGTAATTCCTCAAATATTCAAGTGATTTTTTTCAAGAACCGAGAGATATCATATGGATTCTAAGATAGTTCCAGTCATATGGAGGAATTTCGTGAAGGTTCATAGTTGTGTACACCTCTTACTCTCGGGAAAATTTGGGTAACTCGACCCATGATGATATCACATTCGATGTCAATCTAGTTTTCGCAATGATTGTTTCCTTCCAAATATTGAGAACTCCCTTTAGATCGTCCATCACATTGGCCTTAAATTTTAACAATGTAACTTTATCCCCCTTTGCATAAGTTGGTGATTGTGCATTTCCCACAACAATTGCTGCCAAAAACCAACACCACCCAAAATACTATCTTCATCATGACTCTTCAATCGTAAACTTAATTTTTCGTCATGCTCTATGATCTCGTGTCTTAAACTAACCACCACCATTTATAAGAAGAAATTTGGCATGGTTGTGGCTTTGGCATGTGGGCATTTAATATTATTTATGCTATCTTAATGAATTTGGCACAAAATTGGAGATAGATAATATATATATATATATATATATATATATATATATATATATATATATATATATATATATATATATATATATATATATAAAGTTAAATATGGAAATATATGCCTAATCTAATTGTTATTGTAGTAGTAAATGAATAAACAATTAAATATAGAAATTAACCCAAGTAAACTAAACAATAAAATGTGAAACCCTAGTTGCAAAGAGGGTAAGAAGATCCTTAGCTAGTTCACGATGAAGTCTATACTTGTGCCGAAGTGTTGACTAATGAAAAAGAGGAAGAAACATCACACGAACCTCCAAAAATTATGTGAGCTAACGATCTACCTAGATAGGCGCTGGAGAGGGATAGGGGCATCTGCGGGTGTCCTAGACCTGTTTCTAGGCACTTATGTTTGAAAAATGCTTAGAAACCTCCTCCGAGTGGTCGAAGGTATTCATTATTTTTTGCCTTTTCTCGCTATGAGATTGCACAATGATCACCGAAGTCACTGGAAACCTGTAATGAAGTAATGACCTGCAAAACCCTCAAAGAGACATCAAATCCTAAAAATAAAGATGCAGAATGAGGGATCAGACTATCCTCAGCTATCATAATGGTGATCTTACAACTGAGTGTTACACTACATCTCAGACCCAATGTAGTTATGTGTGTGTGTGTGTGAAATCGTGCCCTAGGTGGCTCTTGTGCATGTCACACTTGATAGCAAGCAAGTAACTAGAAGTGTGCATGGAATATAATGAGCTCCCTCCTATGAAGTGTATGCAGAATAACCATCCCTTGTGTCACTTGAATGAAAATAGATGAATGTAATGGAGCTCTTAGATGCTTTATGGATGCAACCTTAGGCAGTGATAGCTAATGCTTAGTGATTGGTCCTTTATTATGATTACATAAATTTATATTTATATGATTCCCTTGCTTGAATTTCATAATTAACCTTGAAAAGGATGAATTCCAAAAGTATAAGATGCTCAAACAGCTAGAAAGGGCCTAAAAAGTGTGAACAAAGTATACTGAGGTCGTGGGCACCCAGAGGGGGACGAGGGTGCCTAGCGTTGGCATCATGGCTGACCACTAGGGTCCAAGATGATAAATGTTAAGGTATAAAAATGTAGACTAAGCAAATAAAGGAGCAAGATCAAAAGTGGAAATAGAAAGCAAAGAAATATGGCCAAAGACATGGATTAATTAGTACTTTTATTACTTAGGAATCATATGAATAGTAGTATGTAATCAGGACTAAATAGATACCTAAAGTGTGTGATTTTTTGTCTACATTTGCCCCCACTTTATGTTGTTGAGAAAAATTTTGATAACATAAAGTAGATAATAGATGTGTACCTGATAACCATGTATATTGATGATGAGAGCATGTCGAGGACAAGACAAAAGCATGGAGTGATAAAAAATGTGAAGCATGGATGCTAAGGAGGAGAAAGTGCAAAAAGTGATGATGAAAATGACCCTAGGGAAAAAAATGCATGTGTAGATGTCGTGATGTGCCTGTTGTTGATGTCGATGTTGATGTGATTATTGTTGTTGATGTTGTGAAGTGACTACCACTTCCCATAAGGACGAACCTGCAAAAGAGAAGAATGAACAAGTAGTTAAATATGTATGTACATGATTGAAATGTGTAAAAAGTATGTAAAATACGAAAAATGAAAAAGGAACATGTGCACTTGATCCATGATGAGTAAAAGGGTGTAGAAAGGATCCTAAGATGTTGTAGAAGAATGAGTTTTTGGGCGATCTCATGTCATTGCGTCGACCACGAGTTTTTGGGGCGATCCCATGTCAACTTGCGTCGACCACAAGTTTTGGGGTGATCTCATGCCAAGTAATGGAAGAAGTGTAGGGAGAAAATTCTGGTGTTATCCTCCAACCTTTAACGGCTTTCTCGCAATGTATAACATCATTGCAAATGGTGTGTAAAATTTAAACAATTCAATCCAACGTGAAAGTGAAAAGTATTGTGTAGTGCATGCATGTTGAGTGCTAAGGACTGTGTGCCCTATAAAATTCATTGTGTGGATTTCTATAGACTGTGTTGAACTGCCAAATTTTTGTAATCGCCCCGGTCACAGTGTCTAGAAAGGGTCAAGGGCACCTACGCACTATTGTCCTAGTCTGAGCACTAGTGTATGTGATGTACTAAGGACCCAAGTCTGATTCTAAGCGATGTCTCGATCTTGAGTAATGTGTTGTACCAGTATGGTTCTCTATTAAACCGTGATTATCCGACATTGTATGGGGTGACTAATTCACCCAAATTATGGCCCCTCATTTGGAGTTCATAATACATCGCAAGGAGTACGTGGCCCCAAGGAGGATCGAGAGATGTACCGAAACTATGCCCTATAGGGGGAAGGGAATGTGTTTGGTGGAAACAAAGGCACACACAAACAAAGTGGCTAGGAATAAGTGTTAGAACAAGAAAAGGCAAACACGCATGTAGAAGATAAAAATGTAAGCTAAGCATACAATATGTAAGCTAAGATGCAAAAATACAATATAGATTGTGAAAAGTGGGTTGTAAATGTGAGACACCACTCATGATGTCGTAAGATAATCAAGGCCGATGAAGCTAAAAGTAGACAGTGTGCACGCAAGATAAAGGGAAAATATCGCAAACAATGTCATAAAAAGAGAAAATAATGACAAACAATGTAATAGATAACCATGGATGAAAATAGACCTGCATAAAAAAATGTTGCACATGAAGCACCCATTAGCATGTTAGAAAGATTTAAAGAGTATATCAAAATGTGTATAAGCCGATATATAAATACGGTATGAAAAATGAAACAATAACACTTGTAGTGTACAAAATTGGATGCCCCTAGGAGTCATTGTGGGGCTGGTAATAGGTAATGCACCAAGCATCCATATTGTATGTAATCGATCCGTAATTTGCGATCACAACTAGAAAGGAAATTGAACACACATGTGTGTATGATAATGATAATGACATATAAGATATCTATCTAGTGTGTGTAATAAAGTGTACATGCAAATGCATAAGTACACAAAATTAAATGCAACCAAGATATGTAGTATGTTGTGGAATGAGACGGAATGGAATGTAATGTCAATGATAGGAGTCACGTGCCACCCAAGTGGATTTGTATGCATGAAGTGAGGTTCATTTATAGATGCCCCTAAACAATCAAGAATGGACCGTAAATGAGAGTGTGTCATCGGGAAATGGTTGGAATATGTGTGTTAGAAAGATGTGATCATTAAAGCGTAAAGCGTGGGGAGTGCACAGTGAATGAGTGAATGTGCGAGTGAGGTGAGGTTCATTTTATATTGAAACCCTCACCAATCAAGTAGGAACCATGGGACTAGAGTGCGTCATTAGGAAATGAGTGCAGCGCATGAGAGATAGATGATCAAGATGCATAATCTATGGAGTGTGTGGTAGATTCTTGTGGTAAGAGGGTGTCAAATGTGTACAATGCGTGTTGTGGAAGGTGTGTAATGTGTTATGTGCACATCATAGAAGGATTTCGTGAATATGTCATTATTGGTGAAGTTATGTTGAATATTATTGATAGAAATTGATTGTGGGCACATTGAGTGTGCAATGTTGTGTGTTGAGAAAGATGCATTGTGGATATGTAGAGTGTGTAAGTTGTGTGTGTTGATTACACGCAAGAAAGATGCATCATGTGATGTAAGAGGGGTATGTTGTGAAATCATTGATCATGTAGTAAACATGTAATTTGTGTTGAATATGCGTTGTTTATGGTGTTGAGGTTGTATTGATAGATAGGCATGAGAAGAGTGTATTGTAAGTGTGAATGTGTCGCAAGTGTGTTGGTTGTATAGTATGTGTGAAAAAGATATATCGTGAATGTGTAAAGTAGATGTTATGTAGAGATGAATGTGTGCAATGCAAAATGTGTAGTGCGTAGTGTATTATGCAGTTTGTGAGGTTCATGCATATAGTATGCCCTCCATAGTCATGTGTGAACCAAAGCACGAGAGTGCATCATCGAGAAATGACAATATAAATGTATCAAGATGTGTATGATGAACATAGAACACTAGATGTGATGTGTGTAAGATGTATGACAGTTGATAATGTTAAAAGGTGTGGGGGGAGTAAGTGTGATGCCCCCAAGTGTGTGATGATGAGTGTGTTATTTGATGAATGATGTTTGGAATAGATAGATAGGTGAGGTGTGAAGATGATGAAGTATAATGGATAGTGTATAGTTGATGTGATAATTGATGAAAGATTGTATTGTATGCGGACTAGCGATGGATGGTAATAGATGTATGTATGTATGAATGATTATGTAATAGATAGAGATGTCAATGAATCATGTAATGTGAATATGAAACGGGTTTCTTATTGTAAGATATCCCTCAAAATTCATGTAAGAACACGAATGTGTCATCAAGAAATGACGATGTAAATATATCAATAGGTTTGTAATAATTCTTAGATAAGATTATTCATTAAGTATGAAGCGTCAAGTGCATGAGATGATATTGAAATTTGATAGTAATGCAAGTGGGAAGAAGTGGATATGTGAGGTGAGGTGTGAAGATGATGAATTATAATGGATAATGTATAGTTGATGTGATAATTGATGAAATATTGTATTGTATGTGGGACTAGCAATAGATGGTAATAGATGTATGTATGTATGAGTGATTATGTAATAGATAGAGATGTTAATGAAGCATGTAATGTAAAGATGAAATGGGTTTCTTATTGTAAGATATCCCTCAACATTCATGTAAGAACCGTAAGAACACGAGTGTGTCATCGAAATGATGATGCAAATATATTAAGAGGTTTGTAATAATGCTTAAAGAAGATTATTCATTAAGTACGAAGCGCGTCAAGTGCATGAGATGATATTGACATTTGATACTACGTCAAGGGGGAAGAAGCTATGATGCCCCCGATTAACTAAAATGTGGATATTCTAGTGTAATCTAATGTTATAGGAGCAGTAAAATAACAAAATAAACGAAGTAATAAAATACTGAAATAATACCCAAGCAATCTAAGAAATGAAATGTGGAACCCCAATGTCCAAATAGGGTTAAGAAGACCTTAGTTGATTCAATTATGTCCCGGACTATGTCATAGTGGATACTGGATGAACATGAGGAGGAAACCTTCACACAAGAGCCTAAAAGTGCATATTTGGATTGTTTGGCTAGACTAGGGTGCTTGGAGAAGGATAGGGGCACCCACAGGTGTCCTGTTCGAGATCTAGGTGCCCTAGTCTACAGGAATGACTAGAAAACCTCCTCTAAGGTGTAGTTGAGTGTTTGCATGTGTTTTCTTCCCCGTTTGAATATTGTTGTGTGATCTCCGAAGCATTGATAAACATGTAATAGAAGAATCACCTGTAAAACCCTAAACAAAGCATCAAAACCCTAAAAATAAAGATGCATATGAAGGGATCTCACTTGTCCTCATCTACAAAATTTATGGAATTATCATTGATCATTGCACTACATCTCAGACCCAATGTAGTTCTAGGTGTGTGTGTGTGTGTGTGTGTGTAATTGTTCCCTCGGTTGCTCTTGTGCTAGTCACACTTTGTAAAGTAGCGAGCAACTAATTAGATAAATAATGTAATAAATGTGTGCATTGAAACAATAGACTCCCCTCCTATGAAGTGTGATGTAGATGAACCAATCTTGTGTGCCTTGTGATGGAGCTAGATGGATGTAAATGTAGCTATAGATTCCTTTGATGGATGCAACCTTAGGTGGTGATAGTAAGTTCTTAGTGCTTGGTCCCTTATTATGATCAAATAACTTTATATTTATATGATTCCCTCGCTTGAATTTTCTAACTAACCCCAAAAAAAGCTGACCACTAAAAATATAAAATTCTTAAATGGCTAGAGAGGACCCACAAAGTGAGAGTAAAGTGTAAAGGGGACATGGGCACCCAGAGGGGATGAGGGCGCCTAACGCTACGTCTTGGCCGGGCGCTCTAGTCCGAAAAGGTCAAACTCGAAGTATGAAAAGACAGACTGGGTCAATAAAGGTACAAGACTGAAAGTAGAAATAGAAAGCAATGAAATATGGCCAAAGACATGGGTTAATTAGTACTTTTCTTACTTAGGAACCATGCAAATAGTAGTATGTGATCGAGACTAAATAATGACTCAAAGTGCATGATTTTATGTCTACATTTTCCCCCACTTTATGTTAGTGAGCAAAATGCTTGGTAACATAAAGTAGATACAAATGCATGTTTGATAATCCATGTAGATCGATGTAGAAAATGTTCCAAAGGACTAGAAAAAGTGCGGAGTGACAAAAGGTGAATCGTGGAGACTAAAGATGCAAAAGTGTAGAAAGTGATGAAAATGAACCTAGGTCATAAATAAGCATGTAAATGTCAATGTGTGTAGTGTACCTACATGGTTAGTATCGTGTGTGTGATGTATCCTCTATGTGTGTACCTAAAAGTAGATAGAGATGCGCATGTAAATGTCAATGTGTGTAGTGTACTTGCGTGGTTAGTCTTCGCACTAGATCTCAAACCCAATGTAGTTCTAGGTGTGTGTGTGGGTAATTATCCCCTCATTCACTCTTTGCCGATCGCACTTTGTAAAGTAGTGAGAAACTAATTAGATAAATAATGTAATAAATGTGTGCATGGAAACAATAGACTTCCCTCCTATGAAATGTGATGCGAGATGAGCCAACCTTGTGTCCCTTGTGATGGAGCTAGATGTATGTAAATGTAGCTATAGATTCCTTTGATGGATGCAACCTTAGGTGGTAATAGTAAGTGTTTGGTGCTTGGTCCCTTATTATGATCACATAACTTTATATTTATATGATTCCCTCGCTTGAATTTCGTAACTAACCCCAAAAAGGCCGACTACTAAAAAGATAAAAATTCTCAAATGGCTAGAGAGGACCCTAAAAGTGAGAGTAAAGTGTAAAGGGGACAGGGGGCACCCGAGAGGGGATGAGGGTGCACGCGTTGGCGTCCTAGCTGGGTGCTCTAGTCCGAGAAAAGGTCAAATCAAGTATGAAAAGAGAGACTCGGTCAATAAAGGTACAAGACTCGAAAGTAGCAATAGATAAAGCAATGAAATATGGCCAAAGACATATGTTAATTATTAATTTTTGTACTTGGGAACCATGAAAATAGTAGTATGTGATCGAGACTAAATAATGACTCAAAGTGCATGATTTTATGTATACATTTTCCCCCCACTTTATGTTGGTGAGCAGAATGCTCGATAACATTAAGTAGATAGAGATGCGTGTTTGATAATCCATGTAGATCGATGTAGAAAATGTGCCGAAGGACTAGAAAAAGTGTGGAGTGACAAAAAGGTGAAGCGTGGAGACTAAAGATGCAAAAGTGTAAAAAGTGATGAAAATGAACCTAGGACCGTGGATAATTTTAGTGGCGAATATTCATAATATGGTGAATATTCCATTTTTGAAAAATTGGAAAAGGCAAATTTTCTAGCACGGGTCAGTGCCCTATTCGCCTAAAAATAACATTTTAATTTTTTTAGGGTCGTCTTTGCCTACCCATTTAAAATATCCCCTATATAATCCTAGATTATTCACTGTGTCGAATACTACTAGATCACTCATACCACCCGGGGTGTATGTATTATCAAGTACATGCGAACGTGTAAAAGAAGGGAAGAGGCTACAGATGTGCGATAGAGGGTTTGTTGACGCGCGACAGGGAGAGTTTGTTGACGTGCCACATGGAGAGTTTGTTGACACATGACAAGAGTGCGGAGGAAGTAGACGCATGATAGAGAGTTTGTTAACGCACGACACGAATATTTTTTTGTCACACGAGCAAAGGGCGGAGGGCTGCGGATGCGCGACAGGAGATTTGTTGTCGCGCATCAACAAGGTAGTTGACGCGCATCAACAAATCTCACTGACACATGTCAACAACCCCTAACATCCTCATTGACGTGCGTCAACTAGGCGGTTGATCGCATCAAATAACCTCATTGGCGCGCATGTCAACATGGTTTTTGACATGCGTCAGTGAGGTTTGTTGACGTGCGTTAACTGCCTTGTTGATGTGTGACAGAAAATCTCCTGTCGTGTGTCTGCAGCCTTCTGTCACACCACTTAAAAATTAGGCAAAAAATTTCTTGCTCGACCCCCAAAAATTTTCCTTTCCGTGAAACCGGTTCCGAGGATATTCACCAGGTATTTTCCACCTCCGATTTCTAAGAGGTCTCTTAAAATGAACCCTACCTAGGAAATAAATGCACATGTAAATGTCAATGTGTGTAAGATACCCGCATGGTTAGTATCGTGTCCGTGATGTATCCTCTATGTGTGTGATGTTTATTGCTTGCTTCCCATACGGATGGACCTGCAAAAGAGAAGATAATCAAATAGTCAAATACGTATGTATATGTATATGTGTAATGTGTAATGTGTCAAATATGAAAATGAAAAAGGAACATGTGTACCTGATCCGTGATAAGAAAGAAGGGTGTAGAAAGGATCTTTTCGATGTCATGCAATTTTTTTGGACGATCTCACACCATTGGCCAAAGAAGTGTAGGGAGAAAATCTATTTATCCTCTAACCTATAATTGTTTCCCAAAAGTGAAGAGATCTCTATATTGTCTAGATTTTTGGGTGATTCGATGCCATGTCGGATAGAGAAGAAGGTTCGGTTTATCCTCTATCCTTTAACTACTCCCGAATGTGCTAAGGAAACCTTGTCTTGTAAAATTTGTTGTGTATGGAGTTATGTAGACTATGTTGAACCCACTCGCTTATGTAACCCATTGTGTCATGGACAAAAACTAAAAATGAACTGTGCACGGTAGTGTATGTGAACCCAAATCATGCCCCCTCTTTGGGGGCACATGCAATGTCGTGGATAGGATAATGCAGCCCAAAAGAGGACCGACCACGAGATACTAAAATTATGCCCTACGGGGGGAGGGAATGTGCTTGGTAGAAACCAAGGAACAAGCAAACAAGGTAGCTAGAAAACAAGTGTTAGTACGAACATGCATGTAGAAAACAAGTGTAATCCAAACAAACCATGTGTAAGCTAAACATAAGAAGATAATATAAATTCCCAAGAAGACAATGTAGGCTGCATAAAGTAGTTTAAAAACATGGGACACTACTCATGGTGTCACAAGACACTCAAGGCTGCAGTGGCCACAAACAAACAAGTTTGCATAAAGGACAAAGGGTAAATCCCAAAAACAAGAACAAGCAATAGAAGACAATGCAACAAACAAGTATGGAAGAAAATATTCCTTCAAAAAAAATGTTGCACATGAAGCACCCATTAGCATGTTAGAAAGATAAAACGTATGCCAAATCATGTAGAAACCAAAGTAGTTGTATCAATGTATTAGTTAACTAAGCTAGGAGAATTGAAACTAACACCTTAGTAGCTTCAAAACTAAGTTAACCCTACAAAGATCATCATGCTAAGAGCTTAAAGAGACTAACTACCAACATTATGCATTATAACTTGAAATGGAAATCAAACTAATATGCTAAGCACTTGAATCTCTACTCTTTAGATTACCAAAACAAATGAATGAACCTAGATAGATCCATGGCAATCAAAGTTGATTGTTTGATCTTCAAGGGTTTGGGAATGAAGGCTCATCAAAGTATGACTACAAGACCATTTTGATTCTCTCCATATGACCCAAAAGCTTGGATGGATGAAATGCAAGAATGAGGCTATTAGCTCAAATGAAAGATGTTCTAAGATGAAATGCCTATAGTTTAGCTATATGCATGTAAGGTGTAAGTAGAAATGTAGGAGGAGGGTTCCTTTTATGACCTAATGGTTTGAATAAGTTTTGCATCCTATTACATGTGGGATAATAGCAAAGCTAGATTAGTTATCGATAAGCATGGTTTAGGAGTGGTTTAGTTTACTTTAAGAGAGTTTAATTTGTCCTCTAGTTACTCATGGCAATTGAGAGGGTTTATTGATTAATTAAAGAGATTAATTAATAGGTGTGCAAGCTTATAGAAGCTTTTTAGAGGAATAAATAGCATGAATTAGACTATGAGAGGGATTTAATCGAATAAATGATGACTTATTGATCTAGTAGAGAGGAAGCTTAATTAATTAATCTAGATAGAATGGGGGTTAATTAACGGAAGGTTGTTAATTGGCATATTTTTTCAATAGAAGAGTTAATTAATTAACGTAATCTAACTAATTAACGATGATAGAAGATAAAATGAACATTTATTGACGATGTGTCGTCAATTTGCAGGAAAGCGTATAATTAGCACAATTTAAGTATTTAAATTGCTCGAGCTAAATTATTGGTGTCTACATTTTCCCCTCTTTGGGGTGGCATAATGACACCACTTCAAAGATAGTAGACAGGTAAAATTTTAAAGGGGTAGAAGAAAAATTAACAAAAGTGAGAGATACCCCCTCGAGTGTCGATGGGGTGATGAAAGAAAGTGATCGATGATCGAAAAAGGTGAAAGAAATGGATAGAAGAATAGGTAGGGGCAAGATGCCCCAAGTGAATTAGAAGAATAGTGTTGATATGGGAATGTGGTAGAGGAAAAATGAAGATGGTGAGAAAGGAATGAGCTTTCATCCATTGTATTAAAAACAACTTATGTGTCATCATATTGCCAAGGATCTACATCATTGGTCCTTATTAAAAATATAAGCATACGACAAAAGTATAATGACATGAAAAGCCATACTATGAACAATTTTCCATTGCTAAAAATACTAACTCAATGCAACATACAAAAAGCAATGCAATATGAGAAGGAAACAAGCTCATTTAATAGGGAAACAAGTACAAACACACATACTCAAACCAACAATGGTCAAGACTATTACACAAATGTTTTGTTATCAAGTGAAGATCCCCAAGTGTTCATGATTGATGACAAGGGTTAAAAATGATGCCCCTGGCAAGGATACATGTGAGGGAAAAGGATGAAGGATGTATGGTCCAATGATAAAGCTTTGTGCGCAACGAAACAACATCGAAACTCGATGTGCCCTAGAGTACCAACGAAGCAAGTAGGATAGCTTTGTAAGTGGTTGTAGATATGATGATCCGTAAATTTTTTGGTTCAGAACACATGAAAATACCAACAAGATATGGAATAAATACCATGCGCAAGACATGAGTTTCAACCGCTTGGAGTTGTTTACCCGCTTTTTACAAGTTTTTGATGTTTTTGCTTTTTTTTTGTTTATAATTTTTAGGGATTTTCAAATTTTAATGGAAGAAAGGAGAAAATAAGAGGTCACATGAAAGCAAGAAAATTTCCCGGAGAAGAAACAGGTGCCATGCTGCAAAAATATGCCCCAACGTAGCGAAAAGTAGTTAAAAATGATTATTTAATAAAAATAATCATCACGACGGAGAGAGGAAGTGTTAGAATGACCATGGCGGTCAAAATATGCCCCTAGGGAATCACGACAAGTTAAAATGGCTAGATATACCCCTCCCGAGGGTAAACCATCGTGACAAGTTCATTTACTATTGAGTGCTACCGAGTTCTTACTATGAGTGATTCAAGAGCGAGTGGTGAGTGAGTGAGATGGCGTGGGTCCGTAGATAATGGAGGAGAGCCGATGTTGTTTCGTAGTAATCTTCTAAGAGGAGGCCAACCCATCATTTGTGAGTGCCTAAACCCTTCTCATCAAATTTTGCATTTATTAGCATTAATTAGGGTTTATTTAGGCGTCAAAAATGTGTACGCACACCTAGGGGTGCGTATGTGGTCATAGGGGCACGTACACATGTAAAAAATGTGTACGTGCACGTTTACATGCCCAAATAGCATGTACGCCCATGCCTACATGTCACACATGTGTACGCGCATACATGTAGGCATCAAAACCCTAGCATACACAAACTTAGGTTAGAGCATGCATACGCCTTAGCGTATACACACAAAAACACACGTAAGCGGTAAAAAGGCTACATACACGCCATTTAACAAATAGAAAATAGATGAATGAGAGTGTGTATGCCACCTGGGCATGTACATAAGAAAATAAGCACGTACATGCCTAAAAGGGTGCGTAGGCACTGAAGAAAGAAAACGTCGCACAATTTAGAAGAAAAACGTAGGAGTTTTTTAGAGGAATATGAGTAAAGGTGGATGAAATTAGTTGATTGAGGACTTGCTTAGAATAAAATAGAAGGAGATAGAAGAAATGTTAGTTCATACACATGTTGTGTTTTTTTTTCAAAGCCGACTACCCATTCTACAAACGAGAGAGCATCATGCTTGTCTTGCGGCCATAGAGGTGAACTTCCAAATATGACACAGTGAATGATGAACGTTCTCCTATAGGTGACTAGGTTAGCCCACGTGGCTGAGGATGCCCTCTATTTCTTTGGATCATGGTCTCTTAACAACCTTGGTGGAGTGGTGGGATAGCGAGAGTCAGTGCTTTTGACTCCCAACAAGGGAGATGACTATGACTCTCAAGGATATTTGGCACATTCTTCGTGTGCCAATACAGGATAACTTATTGATTACATCAACAGGAGGAGGACATTTTGGACAACTTGATTAAGGTTTTTGGTCGTATTGATATACCTTATCAAGGGATGATGGTTCATCTGAACCGTTGTATATAACAGATCCCGCCATCATATGGTAGTTTATATAATGGCTCTTGTCGGTGGTGCTTTGTTTCATTGACAAGACAGGTGCCACATTTCCTCTTGGTTTGATCGGCATGATACATGGTATATTCCATGGTGAGTTTTATTATTGGGGCCAGTGTATTATGGCACATTTGTATTAGGATCTACACCTCATTACTTACCATGGTTAGAAGACCGTGGGTCCTACTACACTATTGTAGATTTGGGCTTGGGACCATATTTATGTCGGGCGCCATGTAGGTACTCTTTTAGTGCAGGATCCAAAGGATCCGCGGACATGGGATGGGCCTCCATTCGTGATAACATCCATGGGCATCGTGGTGATATGTACTATTATCGTAGATTTTTCGATGATGTTCAACAACGTGACATAGTATGGCGGCCCTACCGTCATTACCAATGGGCAGAGGATGCTCTTGAGCTCGACATAGCCATGGTTGAGCATTTCTTGATTGGCATTCAGGGCTACATCATGGAGTTTTATAGGGTGGACAGTGTTAGAGATGGGCTTCGCATAACACGGATGTTTCCTGCCTTGATATGTGGTACGAGAGATTCGACATGGGCCCAACCATTCAACTTGATAGGGCCCGAGGTAGTTTTGATGGGATGGTGCCACTAGTATGGGCACCCATGAGATAGGTCAGAGATCCTAGGATCATGGCTGAGTATGGAGCTTGGTACCTGACAGTTCTACCACGTCGGCTTACTATTCCACAAGCTTTATGGGATGTCAGAGTTAGGCCACCTTTCGATGATGACCATGATCCTAAGCATGAGGATGATAATGATGAGGATGACAATGATGATGAGGATGAGGATGACAATGATGAAGAAGAAGATGATGGTGATGGTGATGGGCGGGGTCCTCCACCATTACCATGATAGAGAAAGATAAAGGTACCCATGGTCATACGATACAAATACCCCAAGTGTGCATATCAATTGGTATTCACTTTCCTCTACAGAGGTGGCAGACATAGAGCACCACATGGTCCTCCTCCCAACTAGATTTATAGCAGGGGCTTATACCTAGCCCACCACATAGTCCGCCGAGAGGTGGAGGGGATAGAGATGGTGGAGATTAGGGAAAGGTAGATGCATTATAATAAGCGATTCTAATAGGCCATAACCGTCCAACTTCAAGTAACGGCCGAGAGGGATCGTGCTCGGGCTCGAGATACATGTTCTTACTACAGAGTGAGACTAGGCCATAACGCAAGTCATCCATGAAGGTTATGGAGATGAGGCCACCTGGTTCTAGTAGATTCAGTGAGTTGGGTCAGTGCAAATTACACAAACTACGAGATTTTATAAAGCAGCCTCGGAAGCACAAACACACGCTATTACTACAGAGAGAGATGAGGTCACATTAGAGAGGGACTAATTGATAGCTAAGAGATCAGTGGGCCAAGCCGATTCGGCAGGGTACGAGCCAAGGTGGCTTCATTCTGGCGGATAGATGGGGCCACTATGGTACCGAGTGTATTCATGGACTTGGCTACGGCCAATGGCAAGGTCTCCTACTATAAGGCCCTATACTATGAAGTTGTTTTAGAGGTTCAAAGGATACCAAACTTTAGTGATTAGTTGATGTGTAGATCACCAAGGCCTAAGGCATCAACGAGATCCATGGAGTATCCACGAGACCCCCAAGCAGGTGACAGACATGGAGAGCTAAGAACATAGGCGATGCCCCTCCTCAAGATCATAGGCCTCCCAGTCCTCATGAGGGATCGAGTCAAATTTGACTCGTTTTACATATATGCACTGATGTATACATTTTGGATGTACACCTCTTATGAAGGCTCATTTTGATCGATGTATGTATTATTTTGGATTGTATGCCTCTTATGAAGGCTCCTTTTGATCAATGCCCTTGATGGCAGATTTTGTATCGATGATGTATATCCTCTTGAGACAAGACATTATATACATGTATATGGACATTTATACTTTCCATGCATTTATATGATTCATGATGATTATTATGGTTATGGATGATGATTATATCATGATGTTGTTTGATTGTACTTCTTATGTATGTATCATGATGGATATTGATGATGTATCACATGTGTTTGATTTTTATGATAGATCTGTAGATGATGTCAATTGTATTGTACATGTGATTTTCTAGATTAGTGTATGAGATGATATGATGATATCGGTATGGGGGATAGATTTGATATTTTCGACCCCTCTTGCCCCCTTTGATGATACGATATGTGATGACTAGCTTTAGCATACATGTATGATGTAGACTTTAGCATTTTTATTTATATATGATGTATAGATGATGTTAGATGTGATGATATAGATGGAGATATGATGATGTGATAACAAAATAATGTACAAGAAACAAACAAGCACAAACAAATGTTAACAAATCTACACATACTAAAGCAACACAAGAAATCACAACTATGTACAATTATTCACAAGTATGCAAAAACACGCTCCATATGTACAAACAAGAGTGAATCTAATCTAAGTAAGAAAAGATCAATCTAAAATGGTATGTTTAAGCAACACACTATACAAATGTACAAGTAAGTAAAAACTATACAAGCAAAGTACACACAACCAAATAAGAAAAGCAAGAAACAAAACAAAGAAACAAAGCAAGTAAACTAAAACTATGTTTTTGTGATATTGTTTTCAATGTGTTTTGTGTTGTTTTTGGAGTGTTGTGATACAATTTTCTATTGTTTTTGTATTTTCTGCTTTTCTATTGTTTTGGGTTTTTCAAGCTTTATGCGAATGTTTTTGGTGGTTTTCCACATATTTGCATGTTTTTGCGATTTTCAAAATATTTGAATGTTTTTGTGATTTTCAACATATTTGAATGTTTTTGCGATTTTCAACATATTTGAATTTTTTTGTGATTTTCAACATATTTGAAAGTTTTTGTGATTTTCAACATATTTGAATGTTTTGTGATTTTTGAAGGTTTTCCAAAGCTATGTACAGGAAACTAAGAAACGTGGATGCCCCAAAGTGTTAGATGGGAATATACAAGGGAAGATGCCACGTGTTATATACAAGAAGGTGAATGTGTGAAGGTGCCCCCAAGTGTTAGATGGGGAATATACAAAGGCAATCCCTTCACCGATTTACAAGAGGAGAAATAGTCGATCAAGGCTTGACATGATAGGTTCACAAAGAATCTCGGATGTAGGTGCAGAACTAGCCCTAGGCTAAGTAAAAGTACCCCTAGACACAAGATGCTTGTGAAAAATGAATCCTCCCAAGGCATCGAAACTAGTTTTCACCAAGGGACCTATCCAAAGTGCCACAATTGCGTGGTTTTCACATTTGGATGACCTGTTTTCTCTTTTTCTTTTTCTCCTTTTTTCTCCTTTTTTGTATTTTTCATAATTTTTTTACTTTTTTGGTTGTTTTTTTATTTTTGCACCATGTTCAAACATAGAACCACTTGATTTGCATGGTGTTCATGGGTTCACGGAGCTTATCTCCAAAAGTAGGATGGGAAATTTTGTATGCTCCTTGACCATATTTGGCCATAATGACATAAGGTCCTAACCAATGAGGTTCGAACTTTCCTTTCTTCTCTCTTTCTACCCTTGTGTTGAACTGGTTCTCTTTCATTACCAAATCTCCAACCTCAAACTAACGAGGTATGATCCTTTTGTTATAGTTTTGTGATACTCTATTTTGATACACCTTGAGATGGTTTAGTGCGCGGATGCGCCTTTCATCTAGGATCTCCAATTCGGCCAGTCTAGCCACCCTGTATTCCTCATCTTTATCTAGATAATCCCTAAAAGATATTCTCAGGGAAGAAAGCTTGATTTCCAATGGGATGATGGATTCAGTTCCAAATACTATGGAGTAGGGTGTCGCACCAATGGGGGTACGAATGGAATTCCTATAAGCTCAAAGGGTTCGGTGAATTTGGAAATGCCAATTGCGACCTATTTTATTCACCATCTTTTCCATGATTTGAACAAGTGTTTTATTAGTGGATTCTTGCTTGCCCATTACCTTGAGGGTAATATGACATGGACCACTTTAATCTTATCTGAAAGCATTGACAAAGAAGTTTTACCATCTTGTTCTTGAATGATTTTTCATTGTCACCACAATGGCAACAGAATGCCATAACGGCAGATAAAATGATTCATGATGAACTTTGATATTTGAGCACCTGTAACATATGTCAATGGAATAGCCTCCACCCACTTGGTGAAGTATTTTGTGGCCATGATGATGTGGGTATGACCATCATATGAGGTAGGGGTGAGATTCCCTATTAATTCTAATCCCCATTTAGAGAATGGTCATGGTGTTGTTATTGGCTATAAAGGTTACGACGATGCATGAATGAAATTCCCATACTTCTGACATAAGACACACTTCCTTACATAGTTGCAGCAATCCATTTCCATAGTAGGCTAGTAATAGCCTACTCTTAACAACTTCTTTGCTAGAACCATTCCATTTGTATGGGATCTACACACTCCTTCATGTACCTCCTTGATCACTTGTACTGACTCTGTTACATCTAGACAACATAACAAATTCCTACTTGCCTTTTCGATTTGGGGATAGTTGAGCTCATATGAAATTAGGGTATGGCTGAGATAGTACACTATTTTTTTCCTTTTGGCTTAGGTCATACTGAGCAAGCAAAGCACCAATAACAAATCAAGTTCTGAGATATGTATAGCAAAAGTGGTTCACCTAGGGTTGGAGGCATGAGGACTGAAAATTTTTCCAAGTATTGTTTGAGCAAGGAAAAGGCATGTTGTTGCTCTAGTCCCCAAATGAAGTCAACATCTTTCTTAAGTAGATGGGTGAAGGAATGACATTTGTCGACAAGCTACGAGATAAAGCGGAAGATGGCTTGTATTTTCCCTTACAGTCAGTGCAGTTGTTTGATGTTCTTGGGAGGAGACATTTCAATAATAACAATTACTTTGGATAGGTCTACCTCAATCCCTCTTCTTGATACAATAAATCCCAATAGCTTTCCTAACAATACCCCGAAGACACACTTCTTTGGATTTAGTCTGACCTTATATTCTCAGAGACATTCAAAGATACACCTCAATACTTTAGGATGGTCTTCTCTTTTCTTTTATTTCCCTAAGATATCATCTACATAGTCCTCCATGATGTCATGAAGCATATCATGGAATATTACTGTCATTGCCCTTTGATAAGTTGCACTAGCATTTTTGAGGTCAAGGGCATTACTGATAATATAATGTCCCCCAAGGGGTTGTAAAGGCCATCTTATGCTGATCTTCCTCTGCTATCTTGATTTGGTTGTAGCTGAAAAGCCATCCATAAGAGATAGCATTTCATAGCCCGCAGTTGAATTGATAATCATGTCGATGTTAGGAAAGGGAAAATCATCTTTTGGACATGCCTTGTTGATGTCTCGAAAGTCTGTGCAAATTATGATTCCAACAAGTTTCTTTTGTACTAGAACTATGTTTGATATCCACTCAAAGTAGTCAATGGGTCTGATGAATCCTGTTGCTAATAGTCTCTCTAACTCCTCTTTAACTAGAAGGGCCACCCGTGGATGCATTTTCCTTAGCTTTTGTTTAATAGGCTTTGTGTCTACATGCACAACTAAGTTTTGCACCACCAAAGTTAGATCTAAGCCTGGCATATCTTTATAATACCATGCAAATATATCCACAAATTCTCTAAGAAGCAAGGTGAACGTATTTTTCTCTTGTGTTGAAAGTGAAGCTCCCAGCTTGACTATCTTTGGTTGTTCTTCTGTTCCGATATTTACATCAATAGTTTCTTCTACCAAAGATTTTTTTACATATCCTCCATACGCATAGGATCAGGAGGAAGGTTGATATCTTCTTCTAAGGGTGTCTCTATGATATTTTCACCCTTAGCGTGGTCACTTCTTTTTCCATTGTTTTTTTACTTGTTGGTCAGCCAGTGCCTCAAAGAGGTTTTCACTGTGTGACTTGGACTTATGTTTTTCCGAGGATTTTCTTTGGAACTTTTGCCCACTTTTTCTTTAATGTTATTGACCATGAAGCTCAGCTTCCTCATCAAGTATGCGCAGGTATATAGGTCAATGAAGAAACCCTTCTTATGATCTCCAATAGGAATGGTATCATGTATGCCCATAAATTTTGCAATAGCCTCATCATTCTCAAAGAGGTCCAATGGCACATGATGTTGTTGGTCCCAATCGACAAGGGTAGGGTATACAAGGTCAATTTTAGGATCGGCAGGGGTTATGGTAAGGACAATAGTATCCATGAAAATGTTTATGGAGGTAAGATCCTCATACTAGCTATAATGGGAATTTGTGTCTTTATCGTATAAATGATTTATCCTCGCATTCGTGAAAGTAGCATATTGATCCATGGGGTGCGACCCATATGGCTGAATACCTATACCATATCTTTCAGTTTTGAAATGTGGAAGTGGGATTGGTTCTCTTGCTCCTTGTTCAAACTTTCCACATCCGAGTCCTTTGTAGCCCATGGAATACATCATTTTGCTAGATTTTGTATATTCTAGAATTTCATAGTAGGTAGGCTTAGTGTCTTCGGGGACCCAAGTTATAGGTGGGTCCAACAATTTCTCTTCAAAAAGCAATCCACCATGTAAGAATGTCCCAATAGTCTATTCGTATTTAGGCCGTTTGAAGTGATAATTGGGTCTGCCTCTTATTTTTGGTGACAAAGATAGATCTGAGACCATAAGAGCATGTTGAACATTATATTCTCCACAACAATAATCAAGGATTTTCATCTCCCACGAATCAAAGGGAGAGGTAGATGTAGAAGCCTCACGAGCACAAGAACTTAGAGAGTCTGAATCTACCCGTGATTTAAGAGCTTCTGACTGAAGAGGGATGACAATATTAGTGGAGGGACATGTATATGTACCCCTACATGCAAAGCTATTGAGAGCTCTACAGTGAGTGAAGGGTTCTAGATCACCTTAAATGGTAACAGTGTGTCCCTCATGTTTCAATTTAATACACTGATGAAATGTTGATGGTATGGCCTAGCATGGCATGGATCCATGGGTGGCCAAGAAGCATATTGTATGGAAGTTCCAAATCTAAGACATGAAACTTTGTTTTGTGGCAAGTAGGCCCTACTTCCATCGGTAGTGTTATTGTTCCAGCTTGACTCCCACTTTGCGTTGTCATATGCGGTTATGGTGATAATGTGAGACTCTAGATCTTCCTTTGTGTGTCCCAATTATTTGATTATTTTCAATCCCAACCCATTGTCCACAAGCACCCTCTTTATCTTTCGGCAAGTAACAAATACTTCTATATAAAGAGGAAGGTTATGTGTATGATCTTTATTAGGGATTTCCTTATGGTTAAAAGCAATGTGTTTGCTAGGTGCAATGTTTGCCACCACAACTTGTAGGTGTGAAGGATCTACTTTCGTTGACACTCCTGACCCCTAGAGGGTTTTGTATAGGATGTCTTTATGTACATTTGATATCTTGAGAAGATCTAAGATTGAAATCTTAGCAGACATCTTCTCAAGTTTCTCTAGGATATTGTATTGACCATCCTAAGGGGTAGACAAAGGAGGTTCTGAGACCGTGAGATGAGTGTGCCTTGTTACCACAGCATAATATTTTCCCTTGATCCTAATGGTATTCACATGCTCATCAAAAGAGAAAACACATCCAATGAGTGAGTCATAATGATTGTTATCACTTTTGGTATACAAATAGTTTGTGACTTTGTAGCTTTGGGATGACTCTCCTTGATCCGGCTTTTTCTCACTTGGTTTACCATGCTTCGGGAATGGTTCTTTGAATATTCCCATATTTTGATTGGGTGTTTGATTTGATTCTAGTGAATCGACTTCTATGTCCCCACTATCATAAGATCTTGGATATAGTGGCGAAGTCTTAGGCATTTATCTGTCTTATGTCCCTTGACACGATGGAAGTCACAATATTTGTGCTCTTTGTACCATGAAGGTTTAGGAGCATTTTCATCAAAGGGTTACATTGTAGGATATGTCACCATGTGGACTACATCTAATTGTTTCAAGATTGTGGACAAAGATTCCATAAGAGGAGTGAATGTTCTGCATTTGACTGGTGGTTGGATCGGCCCTTTGGTCAGTTTAAAAGGTTGACCAACTTGGACTACTTGTATACATTTGGAATCTGTGATTCCATCTCTTACCACTTTCTTATTATTGTTAACGGTCTTTGGATTTTCTGTAGATTTGGTGGGTTGATTATATTTGGATGATGATTTGATTGTCCCTTTTGCAATGAGGGAATTTTCTATTTGTATGCCCTTCTCGATGACCTCTTCAAAACTCCGAACACAATGCATTTGTAAATGAAAGGTGATGTCCAGGTTTAGATTTGGTACAAAGATGCTAACAAGTTTTTTTTTAGGAAATGAGCAAGGGAAACGGCTAGCTAGCCCCCACCATCTTTGTAGGAAACTTGTGAAGGTTTCATTTGGACATTGTCTAGTATTACATAAGTCACCATGGTTATGTCACTTTCCATATTGTATGAGAATGTCACACAAATCTCTCTGCTAGTTTAGGCCATGTGAAGATAGAGCCACGAGGTAAGCAAGTAAACCATTCTAAGGCTTGTCCTCCTAGACTTTTTGGAAAGAGTTGTATGAGGTAATTGTCGTTGTATGCCACTTCTTGGCATGCCATGTAAAAATCTTTCACATGATCCCATGGATCACCTTTCCCTCTATACTTATTAAATTTTGGCATATCAAATTTCCTAGGAAAGGGTTGAAGCAACATAGCCTTATCAAATGGTTGAGGGCATAGTTCTTCATATTGATACCTTTTTTATGTCCCCATTACTTTCTTAAAGGCTTGTGAGCGTTTCTTTCATAGATTGTAGTTCTTGTGAAAGAATTTGGTCTTTTGGGGGAAGGCACATATTCATGCAACTATTTTTCGATGTTTCACCTTCTTGGTTTTCTATGTGAAGTTCACTATTTTTGACCTTAGGTTTCTCTCGATGTACATTTTTGTTTGTTTCTTTTTGTACATGAGATGTTAGTAAAGCTAGTTGTCGACTAAGGTTCTGAATTTGTTGTGGTATAGTGACTTATTCCTCATGATGTTCTTCTTCATCTTCATTGAATGGGGGTTGTTCCACATTTTCATGTTCTATTCTTACTCTATGTGGTACCTTGATAAGTGGCATTTTATAACCCCCATGTTGTTGTTTCCCATGTTTGATGTGGAAGCATGTCCATGTGCTAAGATGTCATCCATGTTGATGAGAGGTGGTTCCTCCTCATTAGCCTCATTTTTGGGTGGAATAGTTTCATGTTTTATTGGCATTCTAGCACCTAATTCCACTACTCTCGCAAGTACCCTATCTTTGTTTATGAAAAGGAACTCATCTAATAGGGTGGGGTCAAAATCAAACTCCACATGTGGTGACCCTAACTCATCACCACTATGATCTACCATTTCTTCTCGCTTCTTTTACGTGGAAAATATAGGCCCTAAATCATGACCAATAAAGGGATTTGACCCTTGTTTGTTTGATGTTTCCCATGCTTTTTTGTTTTGATTGCTTGTCTTTTAGCTCCCAGTCTTGTTTTGGGGGCCATGATGAATAATAATTTCACTAAGGTGTTTTGAATTTGTTCAAAAGGTATTGGTCAAACCTAAGTGAAAATTTATGAATGTCAAATAATTTCAATAGTTCAAAGTGATTGTCCTAAATGAATAAGTCAAAAATGACAAACAAGACACAATCACACAATGTTTATTCTAAACCAATTAATCAAATGAGGTACTTCCTATGTTTGTTTTCAAATGGTAGTTGATGTTTAAGATGATCAAAAAAATGTCACCACTTATGTCAAGTTCAAAGAAATGAACAAGGCATAAGTAATAACAAGAAGTTGATATGATCCCCAAACAAAGTATACTAAAAGCGAGCTTGAATCCAATCAAGACCTATATCCCAAAAAGTGGAAGTTACGAGTATGAACAATGCAACAATACCACTAAGATATGTTAACCAAACTTTATGGAAAAGTAAGGTATTAATATCAAAATAATATTGATACGATGTGCACAAAGGTAACAACAACACCTTTCAAATCGAGGTAATGTTTGAAAGAAAACTAATGCTAGAGTATACCAAGGAATTGTTAAGGTGTGTATAGTGTAACGTTACAATCTAGACACTTAGGCCAAGTTTGCAAGAAACAAGACATAAGTATCAAAATTGTGGCGATACGATACAATCAACGTAACATTTCAAAGGATATTCTAGTGAAGAAACAAGCCTAACTAAAATGATGATCTTGACTTGGATATCAAGATCAAAAAGGATACCAATGATATGAAAATGTGCCCACACACTTTAGACATTTAACAACTCAACCGCAAACATGGATGAGTGTAAACGGACACAAAAGTGGTGAATACAATCAATTAAGCAACACATGGGTAGTCACTCTTCTATTGATCAACAAAGTGTCAAAAGAAAGTGAAGGAAGTAGATCAATTGGGGTTGAAGAGAGTTTGGCCTCACTTTGGCAGAGTTTTACCTTGCCTTAGGGTGAGTGAAAAACTAAGCAAAAGTAATGCTTCATAATCTTCGTGATGAATGATGCGTCATTTGAAATTTAATGGAGTCTCCACTTCTTCGACAAAAAGGTTTTGATTCTAAGAAAGTTCTCCTTTGCATGATGACTCTTAATTCAAATTGTATTTGACATGGTCAAAGTTGGCTCTTGGACAAGATAGCTTCCTAGGTGGTTCACTCAACTAGGTGTCACAAGTTATCTAATGTAAGCTCAATTTTCCAAGGTTTCCCAAGGATTATCTTGGCTTTAATTTAGCCCCTTCAAACACAGTGAGCAATAAATGTGTTCATTGTGTGTTCTCACTGGGGTCGCAATACATATAACTTTGATGCTAAATCTCACATATATACTAGTCAAGTAGGTGTGTGGAGAACTTCCCATTTTGTCCACAGGTTCCCTCTTACATGGACTAATTTAGGGTTCGTAGGATCACCTCCATTGTTGTAGCTTAAGGATTATGCCAAAGGGGTTATGTCCTAGTTAAGTGGACGGGGTGTACCCTTATCCGAACCTACAAATACACTTTTTGATTATGGTGTGTTTTATTATCTTTTATTATTAATGTGGTTTTCTTGTACACCTTTTTGCAACCTACATGGAAACTATATTAGTATTTTTATGTTTCAAACCATCTTTCTTTGATAATCGTTTAGGTCTTGCACGACATTTGCGATTTAATAGTTTTCCACAAACAAAGAGAGGATAAAATGTCATTTCTGATTCTCAAGATCGTCCTAAGATGCAAGAGAAGATCATACATGACGTAGAATCCAACTATGCAATTAACAATGGAAAATACTCAATTTAAACACAAAATTCATTCATTTTAACCAAATTTGACATTCTTTCCTTTAGCAACAAGTGTTTTTCAAAGCAATAAAAGATATAGAAATCATTTCTGATTCCCAAGATCACCTAAAAGGTGTGAGGGAAGAGCATACGCGACTCTAATCTCCTAACTAAGCATGCAACATTCATTAACCCTTAAACAAACCAAGTTATCAAAAAGCATGCAAATATTCTCTCTCCATATGATCTAAAAACTTGGATGAATGAAATGCAAGAATGAGGCTATTAGCTCAAATGAAAGATGTTCTAAGATGAAATGCCTATAATTTAACTATATGCATGTAAGGTGTAAGTAGAAAGGTAGGAGGAGGGTTCCTTGTATAACCTAATGGTTTGAAGAAGCTTTGCATCCTATTACATGTGGGATAATAACAAAGCTAGATTAGTTATGGATAAACATGGTTTACGAGTGGTCGAGTTTACTTTAGGAGAGTTTAATTTGTCCTCTAGTGACTCATGGGAATTGAGAGGGTTTATTGATTAATCAAAGAGATTAATTAATAGGTGTGCAAGCTTATAGAATATTTTTAGAGGAATAATTAGCATGATTTAGACTATGAGATGGATTTAATCAAATAAATGAGGACTTATTGATCTAGTAGAAGGGGATGCTTAATTAATTAGAAATAATTAATTAATCTAGATAGAAAGGGGCTTAATTAACAGAAGGCCATTGATTGGTGTATTTTTTGGATAGAAAAGCTAATTAATTAACGTAATGTAACTAATTAATGATGATAGAAGAGAAAATGAGCATTTATTGACGATATATTGTCAATTTACGGGAAAGGGTATAATTAGCCTAATTTAAGTATTTAAATTGCTCGAGCTAAATTATAGGTGTCTACAGTAGTGTGTTATGAACAAAAATGAAACAATAGAGACACATGTAGCGTACAAATGTGAATGCCCCTTAAGTCGTTATGGGATTGGTATTCAAACATCCATTTTGTGTGTAGCCTCCTTGTATAATCTGCGATCGTAACTAGAAAGCAAGTGAATGCACATGTGTGTATGATAATGATAATGACATACAAGATATCTATCTAGCATTGTAATAAGTGTACATGTAAAATCAAGTGCAAGCAAGAGTAAATGCAACCATAAAATGTAGTATGTTGTGGATGGATGGAATGGAATGCAAAGTGAATGATGGGAGCCATGTTTCCCCTGAGTGAATGGAATTGTATGCAGTGAGATTCATTTAGTATTCCCCCAAGTCAAGAATGAATCATAAAGAAGAGTGTGTCGTCGAGAAATAATTAATTAATCTAGATAGAAAGGGGCTTAATTAATGTAAGGTCATTGATTGGTGTATTTTTGGATAGAAAAGTTAATTAATTAACTTAATGTAACTAATTAACGATGATAGAAGACACAATGAACATTTATTGACGATATGTCGTCGATTTGCAGAAAGGGTATAATTAGCATAATTTAAGTATTTAAATTACTCGAGCTAAAATATAGGTGTCTATGAGTGTGTTATGAACAAAAATGAAACAATAGCACATGTAGCATACAAATGTGAATGCCCCCAAAATCTGTTTGTGGACCGGTATTCAAGCATCCATTTTCTCAGTGTAGTCTGTGATCATAACTAGAAAGCAAGTGAACGCACATGTGTGTATGATAATGATAATGACATACAAGATATCTATCTAGCATGTGTAATAAAGTGTACATGTAAAAGCAAGTGCAAGCAAGAGTAAATGCAACCATAAAATGTAGTATGTTGTGGATGGATGGAATGGAATGCAGAGTGAATGATGGGAGCCATGTTTCCCTCGAGTGAATGGAATTTTATGCAGTGAGGTTCATTTAGTATTCCCCTCAAAGAATCAAGAATGAATCATAAACAAGAGTGTATCATCGGAAATGATCGAAATATGTGTTGTGTACAATGCGTTGTGATGAGTGTGTAGTGATGATATGTGACCTAAAGATGAATTGTGTATGAAATCAGTAGCCTAATCATATATCATGACAAGATGAATAGAAAGGAGTGGTGATTTAGCCTAAAGCATGTACCATTAAATGATGCAAGAAAAGTGATGATGTATCCTATCATGAGATGATGGTAGAAGAAGTGGCCTTGTAGCCTAAAACATATATCACTAATGTAGGAATGTCACATGAGAAAAGATTGAATTATGAACGTGTAAGGGTGATGAGGTGCATTTTTGTTGTATACCCTCAATAGTCCAAGATGGACCATGAGTGTAGTCTTATTTTTGACTCAAACCCTAGATGCACTAGCACATCACTCAAACATATCTAAGCACTCACCCAAAGCGCACAAAGGTACCAGGTCCCTCTTTGTTACTGCCTTACTAAGGTGTTAGCATGCATGTTCATAATAACCATAACCAGAGTGCATATTCTATTTTTTCAATCGGATCTATGAGCTTGATTTTGGAAACACACATAATAAAGAACATATTGATCACATAAATATTAATACTAAATTCACCATACAATAACCATGAGAAGAAACATCAATAACCAATATCCATCCATAATGATCCATTATATTAAGTCATCACAAAATAGTAGTTGAACACATCATAAATACCATCAAAAAGTCATGTGCACAAAATCATACCTACAAAGATAACTCTATTACAATCCGGATCTCAACTCATAACTCCCTAAACCATGCAAATCAATACATACATACATACATACATACATACATATATATATACATATATATATATATATATATATAATGGTGGTGACTTTCCCTTCACCGCCCATGCACTCTCAAAATAGGTTACATGCTCAAAATAGCCATGTGATGCTATAAAGATAACTAAAGAAGCATGTAAGCTTCACTTAATAATAGATTATCTATAATTAACTCCAGATCTAATCCTATTATTATCTCAAACTCTACATGACTCTTGATCTTCCTCATGTTCCCAAAATATCTTTTCCTTAGCCCCAAAGTTTTATTTTCTTTATCCAATGTGTTCTCTTCACTTCATCCTATTTTTAGCTCATAACATACAAAATGACTAAGTCCCGAACATTTTATTTCCCAATGCACCCTTATTTCACTGAACTTTAGTGATCACCTATGCACCCCCTTCATGTGTGCCATGTTCTCATGCACCTCTCGATACTTAGGCGAAATTTGTCTAATCAACATTACCCCACACTAATGTCATTGCCACCCCCGACAATGGGTACTCATACCTTATCTCTCCAAAGAATAAAGAATAAAGAAGTAAATAATGACTATACATGAAAGAATACTTCTACATCCTAGGCATTATTCTTCTGTAGGCAACAAAATTTCAAGGTACTCATTCTTGATATCTACTTCTAGTTCATTCCACTCACCGAGCCCCTTCTTTGCCTTTTCAGAATATCCCCAAGCACTCCATCCATATCATCCAAATTCATGTCTTCACCCTTATGCCTTAGCACTCGAGAACATTTTCCAAAATGGAAACCATTCCATCCATTCTTCTTATTATCGCTTTTCAAGTTCTTTTATCTTCTCCTTGTGAGGATCCCGTGCTATTGTGAGCACATCACACTTCTTCGATCGATAGCAATGTCAACCTCTCCTCATGTCCCAAAGTCTCATTTTCTTTGCAACAAGGACCTCATTCTCTTCAACCAATGTCCTTGTTTTAATGATCGGATCTAGATCTACACATATATTCAGCGCCAAGTCTACCTTCTTCATTTCATCCTTCAATGTTTGGAGTAGAGAGTCATACCCAACTATTTTATGTGTTATTGTTTCCTCTGTTCTCTCCTTCTTAGTTGTTTCATCCTCCCTAGTCTCCATCCATTCCCTAAATTCTTCTTAATACACAAGTGGGCACAACCCCGTAAGAAGTGCAAGGATGACTAATAGGTCTTCTCGGTCTGCTCATCAATGTCTAGATGTGTATCGATAATATCCTTTCCCGCTTCTTCTCCAAAATCCAAAATCTCCTTCGATTCTCCTATCCTTTTTCCACCCCTCGCTAGCTGCTCCACTTATTCCTTTAGGCTCTTATTATCTTCCATTAGCATCCTTACCACGACCGATTCATCTATATTTCTACGCACCACTTCAGCTACCATCTTATTCAAGGCATTACTTGCATGTTCATCCATAAACTTTGTTGGCCTAATTGTCCAATGTGTGGCTTGATATTTCTTCTTCATCTTCCTCCTTATACATGTGTCCTCCTTCACATCAAACTCAGGTTCATCAATGTGAGTTTGCATGCTCCAAGATAATTGGTTTTGCATGCACATGCTTGCTGCCTCTGGATCCATTAAATCTCACCCATATAACTTCTCAAGCTCTAAAGCACTCTGAAACCTAGCGCAAATGATTTTAGAGGGGTCTTCAATGTATCCAAGTGCAATTTTCATGTACATCTCTCCATCCTTATTCCTCCTAGAATGGAAACCCTTAGGAATGTGCACTTCAATATCTAAACTCGATTCTCCACGTACGTCACCCACATGTTCACCAGTAGGCTCACCGGATGGTTCACCCTTATATTTTTCTTGCTCTTCTCCTGTGGCACCACCTACCTCTTCATGCTCTTCATGTGCCTCTAAATCACGTTGTATTTCTTCATACGAGGCTCGTTTATGTCCACATTAATAATAAGATTCTCCTTAATGATATGTGCACTTTCATCTGACTTCTCCTCCTCACTATCCTTAGTGGGAATATACTTGTGCCTCTTTGTCTCTAGTGGTGATATCCTCGATGGCTATGAGGGTCCCACATTTGTGCCTTACGGATTTTCCTTCTCAACACTCTCCTAAACTATTCTTCTTCAAAGACCCTCACCTTTCTCTATCTCCACGATGCCCATTTCCACTCTCACTTCTCCACCTTATTCTTGTCTAAGAGGTGTTGCCTCACGCATTATCTTTTCTCCCACCGTCGACTACCTCCTTGAGCCATGATCTAGGTTGCCACTATCTTCCTTTAGTTCTTCCTCCTCTTATTCTTCATCTATGTGGGGAGGATTGGGCTCTTCATCCTGTAATGTGCCCACCGTATGCTTTCCTTTTGGTAACTCAGGGAGCTTGAACTCATTTTCAACATACTTCCCATTCACCAATTTGGGATTAAGGTAGATGTATACCTTATCCATGCCAAGTTCCCAACTTCTAAACTCATTGAGTTGATATTTACATCATCAGAGATCAACTTTTTTATATAATTAGACTTACCCGGATACACGTATGTCTTCCAGAGCGTATGATAATCATAGTCCACCTTGTTTACATCAAAATCCAATCCACGCACATTTCAAAACATGTGCACTCGAGGCTTGAAATAGTACATGGTGACAAAGATACGAGAGCTTGCACCAAGGGCTCCACTTTCCATCCTTCATTCCAAACTCCGCCTATGCAAAAATGTTGATAGACCACGAACTGGGCTTGCTTATCCAATACCGAAGGAAGGTCCTTGGGTATTCTCCATTCATACTCAAAAGCTTTGCAAGCACTTGTACTGAGTTCTATCCTTTGCTCAGAAAGGTCCACTCACGCATCCATCACATGTATTTTTAAAACTGACTAAAGTTGACTTTTTCTCCTCAAGAAATTTCCAAATATTCTCCTTTAGCCCATTGGGCACCCTAATTTCCACAAACACAATAGATAATAAAATAGCACCAAAACTTATCTTGTCTCCATGGTGCACTTCTTCAATTATAGTCTCAACAATGAAAGAAGACAAGTTGTACACCACTCCCTCAAATCATCTTCTTGGTGATATGGAGCCACCTTTTATTTACCTAGATCCAACACTCCTGGTTATTCAATTTGGTGAGGAGGTGCATAATAGCCTAGATAACATGGTGATTTTATAGCTTTAAAATATCCATGTCACACCCTCCTTTGCATAATCTAGTGCAACAAAAGTTTCTTCTATGCCCTCATCATTGTTAAGTTCATTGTCAATCTCAGTGCCCGAGCTCCTCAACCCTGTCAACCTTCCAATAAAGGGTGCGAGAGGTTGCATTCGTTCCCAAAGTAGAAAAAGTCCTCATAGACTTGGGACATCAACCACTGATATAATTTTTCTGGTTTTCCAAAATATGGCAGCTCATACATATGCATGACTCCAACACTCTCCAACAACTTTTGTCCCATGTCGTCAGTAGACACCATGTCATTTTATATCTCGCAAATATATTTTTACCACTAGGGTATTGTCCAAATCATCCTTATTATCCTTAATGAGATTATTATAGTTGCTTACTTTACTTCATCTAATGTGTGACTCCCAATCCAATCCCATAATGACACCTTTAAGATATTGCATCTATGAAAAAATGAGGCTCGGGAATATCCTCAACCTCTACTTCTACTTCCTTCTACCTCCTACCTCGTGTGGCTGCTCTAGGTGCTCTTTTGGGTGTCATTGTGATGATAAAAATTTCTTCTTGCACTCATTCAATCACTAGAACTTAAACTTCACATGTCATAGTTGTAATTTTGTTTCCTCGAACCCTAGCTCCATAAATCTACTTCTTGCACACCTTTCCCTTGCTCAAACACCCTTTTGATGGAGCTCCTTCAATGGCCATGCATAAATAATCACTGGTTCGACACCCTTAAATGCTCTTTCATGCACTTTTATACTCAAATACTCCTTGTATGCACTTCACAGCTCGAACTCTTCAACAAGGTAAAAATAAAATTACAAGTACCTCTTTATATAGATTTTCCATCTTTTCCCACAATTATTTCTCTCTACCTACCACCGTAATCAGCATTAATCATGCCATTTTTCTTTTTTCGCACTTCTCGCTGATTTTTCGTACACGGTGATTGTAACCTTTTGCACGCCCATTACTTCTCATTTGCATACCTCCTTTCACATCCCTTCATGTGCTAAAATACATTAACCATTGTTCCTCATATCAAGTAATTTCTAATGTTGATGCCTACCTCACTCGTTACACGATGCATTCGTCCATCCATGTGTGGTCTTCAATTTGAGAAAAAATTCTTTAAAACACCTTCAATACGAGCACACCGTAACATATTTATTTTCTACCCACCAATCTTCCAAAGAACATTCATACTCCAACTCATATATATACCTATATAACACTTATATCTCCTCCACCCCACACTAAAATTATGTGTGGTTCTCTGTGTATAATTCCACTAGATAGTAATCAACTATCAAGTGCGTAAGCGTGTTTATTACAACAAAACACTAAACCAAATTGACAAAGCATAACAATGATGAAAGGAAACACATATAAATAAAATACATTAAAGGGAAATCCAATCTAAGTGGCAATACTATCTTATTACAAACACCAAGAATAACTATTTAAAGTAGGGTTTCACCTAGTCCCATTGAAGTAACTGCTGGGAAAAAAGTGTCATCCAAAGTCTGCTTGTAATCGAAAGCACCTTATTCCAATATCTTTGTTACTACAAATGGTCCCAACCAATGAACTTTCAATTTCCCTGGGTGGCACACAAACTTTGAATCATATAGAAGAACCATCTTTCCCACCTCAAATTCTTTATTCCTAATATGCCTATCATGTCATGCCTTTTGTCATCCTTTTTTGTCTTCCTGGCTCCACCAAGCTATTATACGACGCTCATCCAACTACATCAATTTGTCTCAGCTTGTTCATCATCTAATCCTCTTATGCACATAATACGTAGGGATGTTAACAAAAATTCAATAGGAAGTACAAATTTTGCACCAAAAATCAACTGAAAGGGTGTGGCTTTTTTCAATCTCTTGTAAGTAGTCCTATACGCCCAAAGTACAACAAAGACTTTATAATCCTAGTCCTTCCTTCCAACGTCACAAATCTTCGTCAAGATATGTCCCAATATCTTGTTGAAAGCCTCAACAGAATTCCATTGGCTTGTGGGTGATAGGGTGTTGTCTTGTGGTGCACCACCATAAACTTAGCCAAAATAATTTTGATAGTCTCATTAATAAAATGAGTGCCCCTATCACTTGTCAAGCTCAAAGGACATCCATACCTGTTAATAATGTTTTCCCATAGAAATATCATTATTGTAGCTATCGTGTAATCCTTTGTAGGCATTGCTTCTTCCCACCTTGTAAGATAGTTTGTACAAGTTATAATGTAGCACACGTCAGTCCTACGTGTGGGTGGGGAAATAGGACCCAAAAAGTCAATCTCCCATTTCTCAAAAGGTTCAACACTTGCAATAGGCCTCAAAGGAATCTCATCTCTGGTTCCAGGATTCCCAAGGCACCGACACCCAAAAGAGCACCTAAAGTAGCCACCGAGGTAGGAGGTAGAAGGAAGTAGAAGTAGAGGTTGAGGATATGCCCGAGTCTTTAGAGCCAAAGTGTCTTCGTGTACTTGTGCTTCCCCATTCTCTGATCCTTCTTCAGTAATGAAATTGGCCTTGATTCCTTTGAGTTTTCCACTAAGTATATCTTGAGCTCGAGCTCTACAAAATGAAGTTGTATGTCCCTTTTTCTTACAGTAGAAACATTCTCTTTCCTCTTTATATTTAGAAACATTTTTGTATTTCCTTTTTACATACATTGTTGTTTCTTCTTCTACATCTTCTTTGGTCCTTTTTTCCTCAGCTAGAGAGCTGATATCATATCTTCCAATGAGTTGGAAGGCATCTGACCAAGTGTGAAGACAACATTACTGTATTTGGGAGGAAAACTATTCAATAGAATAGATTTTGCATCTTCATCATCTACAGGAGCTTTTACTTCTGCCAGCTGTCGGAGGAGAGACCGTAAATCATTAATATGGCTGGACATTGTAGCTCCTTCACCCATTTTTAACTTGAACAATTGTAATTTAAGAGAAAATTTTGCGTTCACTGCTTTAGCACCAAAGGTTTTGTTCAAGTTTTCCCACATTTCATGAGATGATTTCTCGAGATCAACATAGTGTAGCTCAGTATCTGAGAGAGCAAGACCAATAATGGCTTTGGCTTTATCATCTCTCGTTTCCCATTCTGCCAATTTGGTCGGATCTGTAGGTGTTGGTTCTTTTCCATCTACTATCCTCCAAATATTTTTATTCATTAATTGCATCTGTATCTTCACTTTCCAAGTATGAAAGTTGAGCCCATTGAATTTTTCTAGTGGAACTTCCATTGGATGGCCAAAAAAGAGGGTATTTTCAAAATTGATATTTTCTCCCAAAATTATAACAAATGCAATAGAATTAAAAAATAAGCACTTTTGCAAAAATGGCGCTCGATTTCGAGTTACCGTGCAAAAGTTATGGAGGTTACAATTTCCCGTAAAATGGTATAATATAATTAAAATTGATACAATGATTAAATTTTTTTCTCAAAATGGTGAGAAAATTAATTGTGTGACCACTCGTTGGAATCGGGAGGAAATGAGGATTCCAAAAATACCAATATTTTAGAGAACTGACACCCAAAACATATTAATTTGGCGAAACAACATTAATTGCCATCAAAATGCAATTATTAAACAAAAACTATAGGAAAAATTGATTTTTCAAAACTATAGTCTTTATGAAAAATTAAAATAATTGCCCAATCAGAGTTGGCTGTGCAAAAACTCATGTGAATTTGGGAGAGCATAGATCTGTTCATAACTGGAGATCCAGAGCTCCGATTTGCGAACCGTTTAATGCGCCGGAAAGCTTATTTTGATAGCTTCGCAATGGTAGTAATTTTGTTTGATTTCATTACATAATCTGAAAGTTGTTCTTGACTGATTTTGACGCCCAACTCACTAAAAATCATGCTTTCTTTTCTTTGACAACCGTATATCTGCCCAGGTCTGCTGAAAAATGTATCCATCTAAACAACCAACTCAAATGCTTTTATTCTCTCCATCAATAGTGACACATAGGATAAATCCACAAAAGATTAATTCTGGGATCCTTTTTTTGATCTCCATGGCAGCCACTCCCAAGTATATTCATCAATCACAAATCACACGGTTTTTTTTCTTTTGCAACTAGACAGGCATCCAAACTTCTGTGCGTTTGGACATCTGCTCCTTATTAACAACTGGCGATGGATGGCCGAATAGAGGGCGAGGATCTATTGGTTGTTTGAAGACTGGTCTGATAAATGAGTGCAACTCTTCACAAACAGGTTCTCATACCAAAAAAATATTCATACACGGGCCACCATGGATAGCATAGCAATGGATTTTCCCTGTAGATTATCTCAGGACTCCATTAATCGCTCTGGTACCAAATGACAAAGTTGAACAGACTTAACACAATAATAATCATTTCTATATTCTATGTATTGATATTCAATATGGAAAATTACAATTATAAAGGAGAAGATGCTCCTATACTCAAGGAGGTTGCTCTAACAACTCTCCCTATAATAGCTCTCTCCACAAACAACTCAACTAATACAATACGTGAGTTGTTTCAACAACTCACCCAATATAATAATCACCCAAACTTATAAACATAAATGTGGAGCACTAACTATATGAATTCCTAACAAAAATGATCACACACCTTGACATATTCCTTGACATCCTTATAAAAAGTTTCCCACCATAATCTAACCACCAGAATCTTACGCATGGTGGCATCTCCTACATAATGACCTCCTACAATTCCACTATGATCTTCTTCAATAATTATCTCACGCTCATGCTCCAGTACACACTGACACAAAACCTCATCAAGGCCTAACTTGTATAAATCTCCACCTATCAATTGGTAAGGTGTCAAGCGTATTGCAAGTTTCTTCTTCTCTAAAGTCTTCATTTGCTCATGTTCCTATCCAAAGTGTACAAAAAGAATGCAATATCTTCCAACTCGGTGGGCATATGATTTAATCTAAATATTTTTACATCCAACATTGTGTCCTTAATGCTCTGTGCATCCTCACTAGAATTGATCCTTGACAAATGGTCAGGTCATGAGTTGCTCTTTCCTAGTTTTACAACAAATATAAACCGAAATTCTTGAAATAGTAGTATCCACATGCAAATGCACCCTTGTAAAACAAGCTTGTTGACCAAATACTTAAGTGCCATATGATCTATGAAGAAGATAAATGGTGTAGCTAATAAGTATTATCTAAAATTTTGCAGCGTGTAAATTATGGACAAAGCCTTGCGCTCAGTAGTTGTATAATTTTGTTCAGCTGGTGTCAACTTCCTTCTTGCAAAACAAATAGGGTGGTCTACAATTCCTTCACCTAGTTGTGCTAACATGACGCTAATAGCCATTCCATAAGCATCAACATGAACATGAAACAATTTGTCCCATGAAGGAAAGCACAAAATAGGTGCAGTGGTCAACCTTTCCTTCAATGTTACAAACGCCAATTGTTGTGCCTTACCCCAATACAAATTTCCTTTACCCTTCAATAATTCCTCCAGGGGCACAATGATCTTTGCATATCCTTTGATGAATTTCTTGTAATACCCTATATGTCTAAGGAATCCATGCACTTCACTTTGATTGTTAGGTTCTTCCAATCCCAAGATCACAACGACCTTGGCTGGATCTACCAACAAGCCTTCCTTACAAATAATATGCCCAAGAAAAGTGTTAAAAGGTGTTGCAAAGATACATTTCTTAATATTCAGAGAGATGCTCAACTTCCTACACCTTTCAAACATAAGCCTCAAATTGTCACAATGATCCTTAACCAAACCATACATTGTCCAATCATCTAGATATACTTGTAAAAACTTATGAATGAAGTCCTAAAATGCTTGTACAACAATGCACGAGAACACTACAAGTGCATTCTTTAGTCTAAAGGGCATAATTGTGTATGAAAAAATTCCCCACTCAGTGGTGAAAGTTGTCTTTTCCTAATATTCCTTAGCGATATGCACTGGTGATACCCAAAAATCTATCTCGTGAAAGAGTAAATCCTGCGCCCGCGACACCCTCCAAGATCTCCTCGGTGAATGGGGTGGGAAAAGATCAATAACACATGTAGCATTCAACTCCCCGTAGTCTAAATAAATCCTTATCCTCCCATCCTTCTTAATGTTTACCATCAGGCTAACCCACTCGACTCCTCAATGGGCTCATTGATACAAGACTTAAACATCTTATCTATTTCTTTGTTGACCTTGACGCATAGATTAGGATTCATCCTATATGGCCTCTTCCTAATCGGGTGTGCACCTTCTTTAAGTTTGATTCACATCTCACCTAAAGAAGGGTGTACTCCTTTTAACTCATGATAGCCTCGTGGAAATAAGTCCTAGAATTCACGCAGATAAGTCAATAATCTTTACCACTTCTTGCTCAAATCAATAGTCACCAATAATCACTTCCTTAGGTTTTGCATCTATCCCAATGTTAACCTTCTTTGTTTTCATAGGTTCATGATACATGTGCACCTTTTCATCTGTTGTGTCCATCACCTCACACGTACCTTCAATGTGGTTAACATCCAAGTTATTATCCTCATCATCCTCATCATCTATTATGCATACCAGTTTACCATTTTCCTTCTTTTCCCAGTGCAGACCATTTCTTCTTCTTCAGTCTCTTCAAGGTCAAGGTGCACCTCTAAATCTAACTCTCTAAACATATCTAACAGAAGTTCCTCAGCCTTTGCACTATCTCCCAAAGTAAGGCGCTTCATAATCTGTAGTACTTCATTAACCTAAGTGGTTTAGTAGAAAAGTAATCAAAAGTATGAATCATACCTAAGGTCATCCCTTACCAATTAATTGTTTCTTGTGTTAACTTTGTATGGACATACCACACGCGCATTTAGTTTTAGAGTGTTGCGTAGAACTTATGTGCCTAGAGTGATGGTGGAAAGGCCTCCTGCCCCCTTTTCCAGAGTCTCTCACACTTCTGAACGTGATGTGAAGCAGTATTCTTCCCATGGAATTCATATATCTGTGAAGGTATATTTCTCCTTAAGAACCAAGTAGAAAAGGTGATTCTCACCTCACACCATTCTAATAGGTTCTCTCTATGTGTAGCCCACTAGTGTGGTGTTGTCCCATACAGTATATAAACCAACATATTTCTTCTATCACTAGCATCCTTCCACTGGGCTTCCATAGTGTGCAAAAATACATCAGGGTTTCCTTCACCAATGAAACAAGGTACTTGGTTAGAACTTAAGTGTCTAACCATGTGTGACCTCATCATGTGAGTAATTGTGTTCTTAACCTCATGCCCAACCACTTCATATGTTCCATGTGCCCGCCACAAGCAATACTTGTAGTATCACTAACTGAATGAGCATCATCCCACTGTATTACTCCTTCCTTAGATGGCTCAATCACCTCAAGGTCTCTGATTGTATGTGTGTATATCCTATTCAAATATTCTTCACTTAAAGGCTCAACATACGGGGCAGCCTTTGCATCTATCAATGGTATAATAATGTGCTCTTCTTTGTTCTCAAAGCTAATGTACCCCTTGTTGAAGCACAAATATGCATTATTCATATAACACTAGGGGTTCCCAAGTAATGTTGGGAAACTATTTACCTCTGCGAGTTCCAATACTTCAAATTCCCTAGTAAACTTGGCTCCCTGAATCATAATAGTAGCATCTTTTAATACCCCAATAGGATTATCCCTAGTTCTATTTTCCATATACAACACATTCGAGGAAGGCTACAATGGTGGTTTGTCCATCTAATTCCAAGCATCCAACGTGAGTACATTAACTTTTGCACTTGTATCTATCAAAATGTTTCTTAGAATCCATCCATCAATAACCACATTCAATGTAATCTCCTTTTCATACTCATGATTATGGGGAAAAGATTTGCATGAAGTATGTGCCTCTCGTGCTTATTACCTATGCATGGTAGTTTTTCTCTTAGCCATTCTCCTAATAGAGGGATTGTGTTTTTCTGTGCAACATTCTCTAGACTTCCTTCAAATCATCTACATCCTTCAGGAATTTCAATCTTCTTAGCGTGTTCCAAAGATGCATGCTTGCTCCTTCAAGCTCTAAATCTCTCCTTGTAGATTCCTGATAATGTCCATAGTCTCTAGGTAAACTTCTTTCTGATGTTCAACATCATGGTACTTGCATTAATCACTTCTTTCTTTGTTATATTCAGCTTATACATCGGAGGTTCACGAGCATGCACAACTTCGGCGTGTGTAATGACTAAAAAAGGTTGTGATTTAAAATTAAGCCCCACCTTTGGCATCCATTGATCTCCATCCGTGTGTTGTATCTTAATCATAATTGCTCCTTTGTCTTGTTTGTGTTGCTTACTCATATGCTCATACAAGTCGAACATTCTTCAAATTTATGTTGTTTTCCACACCATGAGCAAACCAAATTCTGAGGGCATTCGCATTGATAATGATCGAAGATCCACAAGTAAAACAAGTTCCTCTAGGAAATCCTCCTCTTCCACTATCGTGACCTCGGCCTCTATATCCACCACAAGCCTTTATTCCTATTATCCCCATTATTGCGCCCTTCATTATGTTGTTCTCCTTGTTCCTTAGATCCACTTGCTACACTAGTCTGGCACACACCAGTTTCAATAGCTTCATGTTTATGATCTATCACTCTACAATTAATAGTGCCATGAGTATTGTAAATCTTACAATACATAGACACATTCTTTCGAGATCACACACTACAAAAGAGGACATCTACTCGCATCATGGTCTAGATGACAAATCTTGCAATCCAACAACATGGTGTGCACGACTTGTGAGAGAAACTATCCTTGGCATGTCTTTTAACCTCACAATTTTCATACACCAAATTCCATTGCATGTCTCATGAGCTGAATTAGTAGAGAGCTTTTAAAACTGTTTAGCCATACCTGTAATATGCACTTTAAGAAATGGGCTTACTCTAGTGTCCACACTCCCAACTACCTCAAAGATGCGAGCTACCTCTAAAGCATTGCACGGATCTACAAAGGTCTTATGAGATAACGCCCTTTGTTAGGCAATAAGGGATAAAATATGTGGAATAGTCCCTCACTGCAATTGCAGCAATAAAGAGAAACTAATATGCAAATTATTACAGATCTCAAATAAAAGTGCGAATAAAATAACACAACACAAAGAGACAGTATTTAACGTGGTTCACCCAATTTGGGCTACGTCCACCAAGAATCACTTGCTCAGATTTTATTACAAGCCACCGCTCTCTCAATACAATACCCAGATCTATTTGGAGCTATGCTAAAAAAACTCTACAGAATTCACACCTGAATTCAAAACACATATGCAATGTTACATTATACCTACCATATGCATAAAACCATATAAGTAGACAACTTCTTAAGCAGTTTTACAAAATCGTGGGTATTAAAACCATGGGCCAAAACCGTCCCATAAACCTATGGGTCAAAAATCCTACCCATATGAGAAAAGCACGTTTCCCGATATATCGGGCACGTTTTAAGGCCATAAAAATTTTTGGGGGCCGCAAGACACAAGCGTGGAAAGTGTACAAGTACTCTTAGTGTACAGTCTTCAACACTTTCTCACATGAAAACAGGCTCCACAACCTAACACCCTTCTAAAAGGAGTCAACAACCCACCAAAAAACCACTTTGTGCATGTTGACTATGATGTATGTCATACGATATATTTGACAACAAAGTTTTAAATATGCATCGTACTCTTGAACACTTTCGATAAGCCTTGCTTAATGTCCTTACGTGCGCTGATAATTTTTTGTTCAAACTCAGGAATATGGAACTCAGCTAAAAATATAGAGCACAAAACATCATAATCCACCACATTCTGGTATGGGTCATACTTTTTATACCAGTTATCTACGTGCCCTTGAAGAGTAGTACTAAATTGACTTGTATATCTATTTGGAGTGGCGATTCCTTTAGCGCACCATAAAGAACTCACACTTTTGTATATGCTCTATGACATCTTCAATACCTCTATATTGTGGCAAGTGAAGAGACATCTCATAAAACACTTGTTGTGGTTGATGAGGATACAGACCTTGTCCACCAAATCTAGAATAAAAACCCTCACCAGTATGCCCTCCACCACCAGAACCACCTGATCCACTAGATCCAGAGCCTCTTGATCCTCCTTAACCATCTCCTATAGAGGGTGTCGGACCACTTGGATGTACTTCCTTGCATCCTAATCCTAATATTAAATTGAACTCCCACAGTCTGTGAAGTTGTATTACTTCCAGACGTGTTCCCAAGGTTCTGCGCATGCCCACACTCTGCCCCTAATGACGCACCATAAAGTATTCCTCCAAACAAAGCAAGGATGTTGTCACCTATGATGTCATAGATGTATGTGTTTCTTGATGTACTTTTGTATTCAAAGGAAAATTATATCTACCTGAAGCCACTAGATTACCTACACTCACATGTTTATCAATAGTTACTTCGAACTTGAACACCAAGCGCAAGGGCTAGGTTTCCAGTGGGATCAAATGTGTGTCTCATGGTCCTTAATCTTTCCTCATCAGACGTGCTCTCATCAGAAGCTGGAGGGATTCTCTATTGTGCTTTCCTAAGTGGGGGAGATCCTGATGCTTCGGCTCCATGTCTTCCATGTGAGCTTCAAATCCTTCATGAGACATCATCCTCTGCAACTCCACAGACTCCTCAATATCACGCTTCTTTGCCAATTCCCTCTCTCATGCCTCATTATACTTAAGCTGCCTTTCTTCTCTTTGTCTTTATTTCGCAAGGTCTGCCATCTTTCACCACACATGTTCTTTCCCCTACACGCGATGGTATGTTTAGCTAGCCATAGGTAGGTGCTCTAAACTCAACACCACCATCAAGATCTTAATTGAAAAAGGAATAATGTGAATGTAAGATCCTTTGGGATCACGTAAAATTCAAACTCAACAACTTCTAGATAAGAATACATAGACACAATGTACTCCAAAGTATAATTGTGCACAACACTATCCCACCAATGATCTACAACACACGTCCAAGGTTCATTTGCATCAAATAAAGCCTGATACTCTTCATGTGTCCAAATCCTTGGTCTATAACTCCAACTTTTCTTTGATACAAATGCAAACAACCACTCACATAAATCTATAGGAAAATAGAATAAGAATGTCTCATAAAGCTCATGATAAAGATGTTCTTCAACCCACGCGTGCATTGAAATCAGTTTTAGAACTATATCTTCATGCAAAGTGATCTTGTATGTCAATCACCCAATATTCAATGTCTACAAGAGTCAACCGATACGCCATCATCATGCAACATTATGGTAAGTAGTTTGAAAATAGGTCCCGACAATGGAACCAAAATGTAGTCTTATTTTCCCACTCAAACCCTATATGTGCTAGCACATCACTCAAACATATCTGAGTGCTCACCCAAAGTGCGCAAAGGTACCAGGGCCCTCTTTGTTACTGCATTACTAAGGTGGTAGCATGCATGTTCATAATAACCTTAACCAGAGTACATATTCCATTATATTAATCAGATCTATGAGCTTAATTTTGGAAACACACATAATAAAGAACATACAGATCACATAAATATTAATACCAAATTCACCATACAATAACCATGAGAAGAAACATCAATAACCAATATCCATCCATAATGATCCATTATATTAAATCATCACAAACCAATAGCTGAACACATCATAAATACCATCACAAAGTCATGCATGTAAAATCATACCAGCAACATAACTCTGTTACAATCCATATCTAAACTCAAAACTCCCTAAACCATGTAAATCAATACATATATATAGGTGGGGACTTTCCCTTCACCACCCATGCACTCTCAAAATAGGTTGCATGCTAAAAATAGCCATGCACCGCTACAAAGATAACTAAAGAAGCATGCAAGCTTCGCCTAATAATAGATTATCTATAATTAACTCCAAATCTAATCCTATTATTAGCTCGAACTCTGCATGACTCTTGATCTTCCTCATGTTCCCAAAATAGATTTTCCATGTCCTTGAAGTCTTCTTGTCTTTATCTAATGTGTGTTCTACACTCCATCTTATTTTTAGCCCATAACATGTAAAACGACTAAGTCCTAAACTTTTTCTTTCCCCAGTGCACCCTTATTTCACTGAACTTCCATGCTCACCTACACACCCCCTTCCTGTGTGCCCTATTCTCATGCACTTTTGATACTTAGGTAGTAATTTATCCAAATAATCATGAGACTAGATTGCGTCATCGGGTAGTGAGTGCAAAGGTATAGAAGAGAATGTAAAATGTGAAATATGCATAGTAGGGTGTATGGTATGTAATGCAAGATTCACAGATGACTTAAGATGTGTAGATGCATAGTATATATAAGATGCAAGATGTAATATGTAAGGTGTAGGATGTAAAATGTAAGATGACGTGTATGATGTGTGAAAATGTGCAATATGTAGTGGCTATGGTGTAGTATGTGAGGCATGAGTAGAATGTGTATGATGTATGTAGGACAAGATGTGAGATACAAAGTGTAGCATGTATGAAGATGCAAAATTTCTATAGTGCAGTGTGTGGGGTTCGTGTATAGAATTCCCTCAATAGTCCAAAGGTGACTCGAAGCAAAAGAGTGTGTTATTGGGCAATGGTCGATGTAAATGTGTATGTTAAGATGTATATGTAAGTAGGAAGAATGAGGTGTTGTGTGATTTTGGAGGGGGGAGTGTATATTACATGCCCCCTAAGTGTCTGGTGGTGATTATAATCATGTGACATTGTCTAATAGATCATCATTGTCATGATCGAAACCCACTGGAGCAGCATTCGATACATGATAAGAAATAGAATGAGGCAAATCATATAGAGAACCGTTTTGATGTAGAGTGTAAACACTCATGGCATACTCTTCATCAGTGAAGGGTACTGGTGGACAGTTGTGTGCATGCCAATGAGAAATATCCTAAGCATAAGTAGAAGATGAATCAATAACAATGAATATATTCCCGAATGACATAGGGAACGTGATGGAGGTGTGGTTAGAATCCAAGGTTCCACCAACATAGTCAAGTCAAGATTGCCCAAGTATCAATGGAGAAGGGAGAGGTGTATGTGCAACAAAGACTCACAAATGGGACACATGCAAACCATAGATAGTCGTAACATGACAATAGCCATGGTAAAAATGTGGTGAGTGAATCGGTGGTATAATGTCATTAAACATCAAGCCAAGCCTATTTAAGCCCTCGTGTGTAAATAATATCTAGACAAATGCAATCGACCGAGATATGATGCCAAAAAGAGTTGTTGATCAATAACATGCATGTGAAAGGTGGTGGTGTAGATGCAGATCATGTAGGAGGAGATGAAACAACATCTAAAGTGTTAACAAATCCCTGATAGAGTATCATAGCATTGGTAGAAGGAGGGTTCTTGAATTTATATTCAACCGGCCATTAGCCAAAAAGGTGTCTTCGAAGTAAGAGTCATCTACATCGACAGGTGTAAAATTCAGTTGGCCTAATGCTTCATCGGTGAGTTCGATAGCATCGATTTGTATCTCGAATCCTCGAATCATCTGTGTTAACATTATCATGTTGTATATCTTTCTCAAGAATATTTCTAGCCGGTGTACTAGGTATAGGAGCGAGGGAAACCTCGACATGTTGAGTAGTAGTGCAGACGGAGGTAGGCCTTTGTAAGTGAAATGATAGCAGAAGAATGTGAGTAGAAATTACTAGAGTATTCTGAGTGGCGAATGAGTGGGAAGCACTAGACTGACCAACGTCATATGTATCGATACTACTTTGTATGGGATACGTTGTGTAGGAGGAATAGGCATAGCCGTAATGGGGTCTATGCGATAGAATTTGAAAGGTTCAGGATTTGCCAAAATAGTGTGTTCATATCCATCATGTAAGAATTTGACACATTGGTGAACAGTAGATGGGACCACTTGCATTGCTTGGATCCAAGGCCTACCTAGCAATAGATTGAATTGAAATGAAGCATATATAACATAGAATTTGGTGAGAATGGTCTTAAGCCCAACCTGAATATGTAATGAGATAATTCCTAAACAGTGCGAGTGGTAGAATCATAACCTCATATGAGAGTAGAATTCTTAGAAATTAGATTATCATTAATACCTAGTTGTTTTAAAAGAGAATGAGCACATAGGTTGATGGCTGACCCATTATCAATAAGTATGCATTTGATGTAAGTGGTGCTAATGATGGCGATGTAATGAGCAAGGGTGCACATGGATTGCTTTTAGCAAAAGGTGATAGATCCTCATTAGTGAAGGATATAACATGTGGTAGATTTTTGAGATATTGTATGAGGTGTGTAAAGGCCACCACAAAATTATCACTTTCTATATGAATGACATGAAGGGTTGCTTCTAGTGTTTGATGACATTCTGGTGCACTACGTAAGAGGTCATAGAGAGAAATCTTAGTTGGTGTGTTTTTAAGTTGTTCTATGATATCATAACCCTTAGGAGGAGCCGAAGGAGTCGAGGAAGTGATAGGTGGAGGAAGAGTAGCGGGTGGAACCATAGGAGGGTGAGTGCGGTGAGTAGTAACTACATTAATGGATGGATCATCCCTATGGGTAACAAAGCGAGGAGGATGTTGAGTACGCACTTGCATGAAATCAACAACAATAGTGACTATACCAGAGACTTTAGTTGGTGCAAAAGAAGGATAAGATGATTGAGTCATGACTTGATAAGGAGAAGACATGTTCAAAAGGAAGGGTTGGATCCATCGGTTCACCAAAATGATTAAATAAAATAGATTATTCTAGTGTAATCTAATGTTATAGGAGCAATAAAATAACTAAATAAATGAAGTAATAAAATACTTTGAAATAATACCCAAACAATCTAAGCAATGAAATGTGAAACCCTAATGTGCAAAGAGGGTTAAGAAGGCCTTAGTTGATTCAATGATGTTGTGGTATTGTGTTGCAATGGAGACAGGATGAACCGGATGAGGAAACCTTCACACAGAGCCCGAAAAGTGCAGATTTGAACTATCTAGCTAGACTAGGCGCCCGGAGAGGGATAAGGGCACCCGCGAGCACCCAAGTTTGAGATCCGGGCACCCTAGTCTACAAAAGTGACCAGAAAACCTCCTTTGAGGAATCACAGAGTGTTCGCCTATGTTCTCTTCTTGTCACGTGAATATCACAAAGGTGTGATCGCTAAAGTAATGGTAAACTTGCAATAGAAGAATCCCTTGCAAAACCCTAAAAAAAGACACATATGAAGGGGTTAGAATGTCCTCAACTGCCAAATTGATGTACTTATCACTGAGCATTGTGCTATATCTCAAACCCAATGTAGTTCTAGGTGTGTGTGTGTAATTGTGCCCTAGGTTTCTCTTGTGTCAGTCACACTTTGTGAAGTAGTAAGCAAGTAACTAGATGTAGAATGTAATAAATGTGTGCATGAAAACAATAGACTCCCCTCCTATGAAGTGTGATGTAGATGAACCAACCTTGTGTGCCTTGTGATGGAGCTAGATGGATGCAAATGTAGATATATATGCCTTTGATGGATGCAACCTTAGGTGGTGATAGTAAGTGTTTAGTGTTTGGTCCCTTATTATGATCACATAACTTTATATTTTTATGATTCCCTCATTTAAATTTCATAATTAATCTTGAAAATGATGACCACCAAAAATATAAAATGCTCAAATGGCTAGAAAGGACCCAGAAAGTGAGAGTAAAGTGTAAAAGGGATAGGGCGCCTGTGAGGGGAAGAGGGCACCCGATGTTGGCGTCTGGATGAGCGCTCTGGTCTAGAAAAGGTAAAATTGAAGTATAAAAAGATAGACTGGGCCAATAAAGGTGCAAGATCGAAAGTATCAATAGAAAGAAATGGAATATTTCCAAACACATGGGTTAATTATTACTTTTCATACATAGAAACCATGAAAATAGTAGTATGTGACTGGGACTAAATAATGACTTAAAGTGTGTGATTTTGTGTCTACACCCCTCAAGTATGTAAGCAATGGAGATCTAGTCAAAGACACTAAGTGGATCAATGTAAGGAGTAGTTTCCTTAACAAAAGTGATGGGATGTTGAGGTGGTGATTGTTGAGTTGTGGAGTTAAATGGCTTCACAAATAGCATGCTTTACAAACGTGCAGGTTTACATAGAAACTGGCGTTGGTCACCTGGGAGCAACCGACATCGGTTGGGTAACCAACATCGGTTACCTCAGGCATGAATGTTTTTATTTTAGATGTATGTTTTAATCTGAACCTTGGTTATAAAGGTGATCGATGGTTGTAAATGCATAGCTAAGTTTCCCTAATGTTTGTATATGCTTATAAGCTAGAAAGCTAGGGTTAGAAGAGAATAATTGAGATTATTGTAAGAAGATATTCTTGGAGAGAGTTGAGTGAAGCTTGTGAGGAAAAATTTCTATAACTCGGGAGAGGTGTGGAAGATTGCAAATCTTCATTGTATTTCCTCTGTAAAGAAAAGAATAATAGATTGGTTGTTTCTTGGTGGACGTAACCCACACTGGGTGAACCACGTTATATCTTGTGTATTTTTTATTTTGGTTTAATTTTCGTGTTTATTGCTTGTATGATTCAATTGATTATAGATCTGTACAACACTGGTGTGTGTCTAACCCCAACAATTGGTATCGAGATTTTTTTGTTTGAGGGTTTTGTGTGTTGACATATTTACTCATAGAGGGATTTTTGATTGAGTGGGAGCACAACAATGAAAGAAGATAAAAAATACAAAGTGGAGAAATTTGATGGCCGTAATTATCAATTATGGAAGATGCAGGTGGAAGATTATCTATATCAGAAAGATTTATATTTACCATTGGATGTGAATGCAAAGCCTATAAAGATGACTGATGAATAATGGAAGATTCTTGACAAAAAGGCTCTGGGATCTATAAGATTGAGCCTAACAACATCTGTAGCTTCTAATATTACTGAAGTAACAACCATGGTAGATTTGATGAAATCTTTAGCTAATTTATATGAAAAACCAAGTGCTTCAATAAAGTTTATTTGATGAAGAAATTATTTAATTAAAAATGCAAGAAGGTGGATCTGTATCAAGCCACTTGAATGATTTTTGTTCCATTGTAAATAAATTAAAATCGGTTAATATTCCATTTGATGATGAAGTGAAAGCACTTTTATTCTTATGCTCTTTGCCAGATAGTTGGGATAACTTGGTAATGGCTATTAGTAATACAACATTTGCTACTAATATTTTGAAGTTTGATGATGTGGTTAGTATAATCCTGAATGAAGAAATACACAGAAAAGTACAAGAGAGTCATCATCCGAAATGCTTTGAATGTAAAAAGTAGGGGGAAGGCAAAGAAGAGATCCAAGAGAAAGAATAATGGGAAATCAAAGTCAAAGATGGGCATATCTAAATCTAGAGGTAAAGGAATAACTTGCTGGAATTATGGAAAGAAAGGACATGTAAATAAGGATTGTTGGTTCAAGGAAAACAAAGAGAATCTACCAGATAAAGGTAAAGAGGTAAATTTTGCAACTGAGGTAATGCAAGATGCCCTTATTCTCTCCTTGGATAGTAAAATAGAATCATGGGTTTTAGATTCAGAGCTTCTTTCCATGCTACCCCTAATAAGGGTTATTTTAGAAATTATGTCCAGGGTAATTTTGGGCATGTTTATTTAGGAGATGATGAACCATGCAATATTACTAGTAAAGGGAAGTTCATATAAAATGTTGAATGGAAATACATGGATATTGAAATATGTGAGGCATGTGCCAAGCCTCGGAGAAATCTAATTTCTGTAGGATAACTAGGTGAAGTTGGTTGCATGGTTACATTCACAATTGACTCTTGAAAGTTACCAAGGGAGCTCTTGTTGTGGCAAGAGGCAAGAAGGTAGGAACATTGTATTTGTCTACATGTATTACTGATTCTTTTTCTATTCTATCTACTTCAGATTCAGATGCAAGCATGTGGCATAATCAGCTAGGCCATATGAGTAAAAAGGGAATGCAGATCTTAAAGGCAAAGGGTAAGTTATCATATTTGAAAAATGTAGATCTTGATTTCTGTGAGCATTGCATATTTGGAAAGAAAAAGAAAGTGAGATTTCTTAAAGTTGGGGCAACAAAGAAGGAGAAAAAATTGGAGCTTGTGCACTCAGATGTGTGGGGACCAACCTAGGTAGCTTCTCATGGAGGATCCCAATATTATGTGACTTTCATTGATGATGCCACAAGAAAGGTATGGGTTTATTGTATAAAGCGTAAATCTGATGTTTTTGAGACTTTTAAAAGATGGAAAGCCCTTGTGGAAAATGAATCAAATTTAAAGTTAAAATGTCTTAGATATGACAATGGTGGTGAGTACTACAATAAGGCTTTCAATGATTATTTCACAGTGAATGGAATATGCAGAGAAAAGAACAGTTCTTAGAACACCACAGAGAATGGTGTGGCTGAAAGAATGAACATGACTATCATGGAACGTGTAAGAAACATGAGAATACATGTTGGATTACCCTTACAGTTTTGGGCAAGAAGCACTAAACACGGTATATATTTAATCAACTATGGGCCTTCAAGTGCACTTTGGATGGTGGAATACCAAAAGAAGCTTGGATTGGAAAAGAGGTAGATCTTTATTTTCTTAGAGTATTTGGTTCGAAGCTTTTGTGCATGTTGATAAATAAAATAGGAAGAAGTTGGATGCTAAATCCAAGAGATGCACTTTTATTAGTTATGGCTCTGGTGATTTCAGATTCCATTTTTGGGATTTAGATGATGCTAAGATTGTTAGGAGTCATGATATTGAGTGGAATGAAAAGAGAATGTACAGGATCAAATTTTGATACCCAAGGATGAACCGATGGAAGAGTTTGTGGAAGAAAATACATTCTTGGATTTAAAATTGACACCTACAGTACAGGTGTTGGTTATAGTAACCGGTGTCGGCAGAGACACGGGGACCGACATCGGCAGCCAGAACCAACGTCAGTGGAAGAGCATGACCAACGTCAATCTCCGGACTAACGTCGCCTATAGATGACTCGCATTGGTCACTATCAGAGGTTGATATGAATGTACATGATGTACAAAATGAGCCTTCGGTACCCCATATTTCTGTGAGAAGGTCACAACGAGTAAGTAGACCTCCAGAAAGATTTACACCTTCCTTATTTTATCTATTATTGACTGATAGTGGTGAGCCCAAAATTTTGAAGAAGCAATGCAGGATGATACCCACAAGAAGTGGGAGCATGACATGGATGAGGAGATGGACTCCTTAGAATAGAATTAGACATGAGATTTGGTTAAGTTTCCAACATGTAAGAGAACATTGCAGAACAAATGGGTTTACAGGATCAAGGAAGAAGAGGGTGGACAAAAAGATACAAGGCAAGGCTTGTGGTAAAAGGATTTGCACAAAAATTAGGTATTGATTTTGGTGAGATTTTTCTCCTATAGTAAAAATGACTTCCATTCGTATTGTTTTGAGTTTAGTTGTAGTAGAATATTTGCACTTAGAACAACTTGATGTTAAGATGACTTTCCTTCACGGTGATTTGGAGGAAGAGATATATATGCAGCAACCGCTTGGTTATGAAGTCAAGGGTAAGGAGAAACTTGTGTGCAAGTTGAAAAAGAGCTTGTATGGGCTCAAGCAAGCTCCAAGGCAATGGTATATGAGGTTTGACAGTTTTATGCATGAGCATGGTTATATGAGATGTGAATATGATCATTGTGTTTATTTCAAGAAGCTTGAAAATGGAAGCTATATTATTTTGTTATTGTATGTAGATGATATGCTTATTGTAGGATCTAGTATGCAGGACATTGTTGAGCTTAAAGAAAGTTAGCTCATACATTTGCAATGAAGGATTTAGGAGTTGCAAAGAAAATCCTTGGCATGCAAATTCATAGAGACATGAAGAATAAGAAATTGTATTTGTCTCAGGAAGATTATATCAATAAGGTGTTGGAAAGGTTTAAAATGCATAATTCAAAACTTGTAAGTACACCTATGGTTGGACACTTTAAATTAAGCAAATATTAGTGTCCTACATCACATGAGGAGGTCGAGTACATGGCATGGGTTCTATATGCTTCAGCAGTTGGAAGCCTTATGTATGCAATGGTTTGTACTAGACCAAAAATTGCATAGTAGTGGGATTTGTGAGTAGATTTATGGCCAATCCAGTAAAGAGCATTGGAAATCAGTCCAATGGATACTCAGATATTTGAGAGGGACATCCAACATGCATTTATGCTATGGAGGGTCAAATACTTCTTTATGCAGCTATGTTGATTCAAATATTGTTGGAGATTTGGTTGGTAGGAAAAGCACCATTGGATATGTATTCACAAAGAGGTGGCACGACAACTAGCTAGATTTTGAGATTACAGAAGGTTATGGCCTTGTCTACTACAGAGGTTGAATATGTTGCACCTACAGAGGCTAACAAAGAGATGATATGGATGAGTAGGTTCATGGAAGAGTTGGGAAAGGAGCAAGAGGAGGATTGTAGTTGCATCTGCACAATGATAGTCAAAGTGTGATTCATCTGCAAAGAACTCAGCATTTTATTCAAGAATGAAACACATTCAATTGAGATATCACTTCATACGATAGGTGTTGGAGGATGGGCAAATGAAATTGGAGAAAATTCATACAAATAAGAACCCTACGGATATGTTAATGAAGTCATTGGAAAGGAGAATTTGGAGCTTCAATCCACTTCTGTTGGTATTCAAGCATGAGACTTGAAGAGGAAGAAACAGAGCCAAGTAAAGGATCCAAGGATGGATTTATACGGTACATAGGCAACAATTTATCTCCAAGTGGGAGATTGTTGAGTTGTGGAGCTAAATGGCTTCACAAATAACATGCTTTACAAACTTGTAGGTTTACACAATAATCGATGTCGGTTGGGTAACCGACGTCGGTCACCTGGGAGCAACCGACATCACTTGGGTAACCAAAGCATCGGTTACCTATGTGTTAATGTTTTTATTTTTAGACGCAGGTTTTAATCCGACCCTTGGTTATAAAGGTGATCGGATGGTTGTAAATGCATAGCTAAGTTGCCCTAATGTTTGTATATGCTTATAAGCTAGAAAGCTAGGGTTAGAAGAGAAGAATTGAGATTATTGTAAGAAGATATTCTTGGAGAGAGCTGAGAGAAGATTGTGAGGAAAAAATATTGTACATCCGGGAGAGGTGTGGAAGATTGTAAATCTTCATTGTATTTCCTCTGTACAGCTAAAAGATAATAGATTGGTTGTTTCTTGGTGGACGTAGCCCACACTGGGTGAACCACGTTATATCTTGTGTATTTTTCTTCTAGTTTAATTTCTATGTTTATTTCTTGTATGCTTCAATTGATTATAGATATGTATAACACTAGTGTGTGTCTAACCCCAACAAAGATGTCATAGAGCCTTTGGCGAAATTCAAAAGAGGTTAACTAGATTTTGGTGGTCTTACGTAGTGAGTGGTTTCTTATTTACCATAGATGACTTGAGAGGTGGAGGAGTTATATTGATCTTTAGAGGAGGTTGCTTAGTTTGACTCGGTAATACTATAGATGACTTAGTAGGAGGAGGTGTTGGAATGATTTTTAATGGAGGTTGCTTTTGCGGCGCTTAATTTTCAATGTAGAATGAACATGAGAGGTAATGACATGATGTTCATTAGACATAAACGAATCAGATTTAGGAACCCATTGCGATGCAATAATTGAAGATGTAACAAGATGTCTTGAAGTGAATGAGATAAAACATTAACACTCAAGATGCTTGATGATTCTTCATTTATAAAGCATAACAATCATTTCCATTATGTTTATTAATTCGATGATAATTACAATATGGGTGACCTTTATATTTTGTAATTTGATAAGGAGGATAGCCTTGAGTAGATTTTCATAAAGTGATCAATTGATGACTAAGGAGCTCAGTAAGAATGTCATGTTTCTTAGTATTACAATCAAAGGTGAGAGGCTTTGGTAATGGTATGACTTGAGGCTCATTGATATGAGCACATGTAGTAAGTGGAAGATTTGATGTAGCAAATGGTACATAACATGTTTAGATGAGTAGATGAAGATGTGATGTTTCCATGAAGGAGAACAAACATGAGCCTAAGACACGTCCTTAAGATGTTGGATTTCAGATTTGAGAGATGCAATCGTGGATTCCATAGCTTGAAATTTTTGTCTTGAAATAAATAATGCAAAGTTTGAATTGAATCCAACATGGATTGATCGAGATGGAGGATCACAAAGACTAGGTGTCGTTAGATAGATGATCTAAAATAGCACTCACTTGATTTACGCTATTTTTCGGTGACATATCAGCTTTGCAGGTGAGATATATGGTGTATAGGTTTTTTTCAGAACAACTTGGAAATTAGGATGCATTTGAATTAAATCATACAAAGAAATTTGAGGAATTTTAGGAGACATGATAGAAAGATGATATGCCAAAGAAGGATTAAAAGGTTACTCACGATCACGAATGGGGTTCACCAATCATGATTAAGTGAAATGTGGAGATATACACCTAATCTGATTGTTATTGTAGCAGTAAATGAATAAACAATTAAATACAAAAATTAACCCAATCAAACTAAGCAATAATATATGAAACCTTAGTTACAAAGAGGGTAAGAAGAGCCTTAGTAATGTTTCACAAAGTGAAATATGGATGGTGCCAAGTGGATCAATGAACAAAGAGAATGAGAAGAATCATCACACAAAGCCTCGAAAAATTATGGAGCTGATAATCTTCCCGGTGGGGTGCCCGGAGAGGGATAGGGGTGCCTGTCGATGCACTAGACCTATTTCTCGTGCACGTGTGTGAGAAATGCTTAGGAAACCTCCTCTTGAGTAGTTGTAAGGTATTCATTTTTGTTTTCCTTTGGTCGCTATGAGGTTGCATAATGATCGCGAAGTCACCGGAAACTTGTAATAAAGTAATGACACAAAAACCCTTAAAGAGACATCAAATCCTAAAAAGAAAGATACGAATAAGGGGTCGAGACTATCCTCACCATCACAATGGTGATATTATGATCGAGTTCTACACTACATCTCAGACCCAATGTAGTTCTATGTGTGTTTGTGTGGAATCGTGCCCTAGGTGGCTCTTGTTCGTGTCGCACTTGATAGCGAGCACATAACTAGATGTAAAGAAATGTAATAGATGTGTACATGGAATAGAATGAACTCCCCTCCTATAAAGTGTATGCAGAATAACCAGCCCTTGCATCCTTTGAATGGTGCTAGATGGATGCAATGGAGCTCTTAGATGCTTGATGGATGCAACCTTAGGTAGTGATAACTAATGCTTAGTGCTTGGTCCTTTATTATGATCACATAACTTTATATTTATATGATTCTCTTGCTTGAATTTCGTAATTAACCCCAAAAAGGCCGACTACCAAAAAGATAAGATGCTCAAACGCACCGAGAAGGAACCAAAAGTGTGAACAAAGTATACTAAGGTCGGGGGCACCCAGGAGGGACGAGGGCGCGCCAGTGTTGGCGTCCTAGGTAAGGTGTTGGTGTCCGGGATGATAAATGTCAAGGTATAAAAAGGAAGACCGAGAAGGAAATGTGTAAGACCAAAAGTGGCGACAAAAAAAAAAGAAAGATGGCCAAAGACATGGGTTGATTAGTACTTTTCTTACTTAGGAATCATATGAATAGTAACATGTAACCATGACTAAATAGATACCTAAAGTGTGTGATTTTGTGTCTACAATATGTGTGTGTGTGTGCGCGCGTGCTTAAATATGTGTATATAATGGGAAAGACCCATCCCGCAAATGGTGATAACATCACCGAAATCAAAGATGTTGAGCATGCTTCATGGACGTCGAAGTGCGACATGCTTGGAGCCGTTGACTGTGAATACTTCTACATTTTTTATCTACTACAATTTTTAGTCTTCTTTCATTTCTTCTACTGGTATGTTTTGCAACGTAAGAGCTTATTATGCAAAAGGGCTCCATCTTTGCAGTGACAATACTAGATCATGAAGCTTCTCTCCACTAATGAGACCAATAAAATGGAACTCTATACAGTCCTCTCTAGCGAGACTTGCGAAAAATTATGATGACCATAAAAAATCCTTCCGAGATAGCAAAGAATAAGGGATTGAGGTCTTGATGCAAAGATTACTTACCTAAAGGGAGGAAGGTAGCATTAGAGGTGTGACGTGATTGACCAAGTTTTTTTAGAGAAAATAGAAAGGGCATGCAAGCAATCTATATACGGCAAAAGGAATTATTGGTTCAACTTATCAATATACAAAAATGGGCAATGGTAGAGAGGAATGTTTATGGAAGGTTGAGTGAGGAAGAGGTAGATCATAGAACTTACGAAACAATTTCTCCTGCCATCTCCCTTACCCACATTTTGGCTCCAACTAAATGTGGAAAAAAACACAAAGAATTAAACCTTGATAATACTTGAGGATATTTCTCATAAGGAATTTGGAAGAATGAAACCCATAACCATCGAAACACTTGCACATGACTAGACATAGAATGAAACCCGTACATGTGACCACAAAGAATGAAACATTATGAAGGCTCCAATTGTTCTATGTAACGCTGAACACGATTAATAAGCTCTTCCAGGTCTACAAGTGGGGAGGAAGGAAGTACTTGCCTTATTTGCAAAAAAGCAAAGATCATCTCCAATGATCCAACGAATGAATGCTAATTAATTGGAGGCGAGGCGCAGGATCTAGGTAGACACGTATTCACTAAAGTATTGTGTAGTTGTGTCTATAGATGCAATATCTTCTTATTCAATAACATCGACATTAGGAGCATTCTCAAGCCATATTTATACAACTAGCTTTCGACACTATGTTAAAGCTCTTCTCTTGCAAGAATTACCTTCCTCCATTACGAATGATAATTCAAGGTACTGCAGGGACAAGAAAATGGTACCTCATTAATGTTATGAAATTAGTTTCATCGCGCCAAACATGCTCACCAAAATTGACTACCACCTCCGTGAAGCATTTCCCCATTCCAGGACGTTTGCATTTGGAAAAACAATTATCATCCTCGTCGAGAGACTATCGGAAAATTTCACCCGTATTGGACATTCCTATGTATACTAGCACTTCATATGGATCAAAACTCGAAATCATTTTGTACTTCAATCTCCATGAATTCCATTATCTACCAACAAGATATATCTCTTGCACAAGTTTCCATTCGGGAACTGCTCCTCAACATCCACAATTATGTTTAGTTGTTTAAGGATTGGGAAATTCTCATGTTATGCACTTATTCGACATGACATCCTTACCTTAAGGGAAGCCCCCCATTTATTTGGAATGAATGGGCAAGTCGACCAACACAACCTTCATATGTTAAAAGGATTGAACTCTTTAATTACCCAATCCATTGCTCAAAATACTAGACATAGTGAATCGGAGATTCAAATGATGATCAATTTTAACAAAGAGTCATTTTAAGGAACCAAAAGTCATGTTCCCACTAATTTATGGGTTCAGATATGTCTTGTCAATGGTACAATCGGATGCATTTGTGACATTGTTTACGATTCTTCCTCTACACCGCCCGATCTACCATTCTTTTTTATCATTAAATTTGATCGATATACTGTCCCAATATGAGATCACGATAACCCTTCCCATATTCCAATCCCCCTTTTTCTAAAAGAATCGCAGAAACAACTTTGTCAAAATAGTTTGGGCTTTAACTATCCACAAGTCTCTAGGTCTTACTTTACATAGTGTCACTATTGATATTGGTAGGACCAAAATACATGGTCGACCTTCACGAGATATCTCTCTGACTCCTTCTTTTTCCAATATTTTAATTTTCCCTCCATTCTCCTCTACACATTATTCTAAAATGTCTAAAACACCTTTACTATAATGCCACATAAACAACGTATCAAGGCTACATTCTCTTAAACTCTTCCCCGCCCCTTGAACAACATCGCACTTGCCTTCCACTCCCTTCCACACTTTGTTTATTATGTCTTCCAGTAATCCTTCTCCTTCTACCCTCCTCTTTACCTATCAATATTTCAGTTCTATATTCCCCCTTATCCTTGTACTCACCTTACTTTATGCCTTGTTATTCACACTTCTCTTTCTAACATAATTTCAGTCCCCATTTCCGTTAATTCATCTTCCTCTTCCCCTTCAAAGATGCACATCGCACTACTCGCATGTGATTGCTAGTATATTTATGTGTCAATCATGATGGTCATATTTCAAAAGTTACATTTTACATCTAAAATGACTAAAAGGTCTAAACACCTTGCAAAATCCAACACTTAGTTCCTCTTCCCCTTCAACGCGTGCACATCGCATTGCTTGCGTGTGATTGCTAAGTATATTTATGTGTCAATAATGATGGTCATATTTCAAAAGTTGTATTTTTTTATTAGAACCACCTTTATATTAAATTATAAACAAAATAATACAAAGTGTTACATAGTAAGGGGGCTGGCAGTGTTCACAGCCTCAAAAAAGAACGAAAGCCATGTGGGTAGACAAAAGACAAGCCACGAGGGTGAACAAAAACAAGCCACAAAGGGCTACAAAAATGGCCAACAGTGAAGAGAGAGCCCCAAAAACTACATCAAGAGAAAATAGGATTAGGCACAAGGAGCCGGCACCCAAAGGAGGAGGTGGATCATCCCGCGGTGGAAGAAAGTTGAGGGAGCATGGCTCATCTGAAGGCGGATTGAGCAGCCAACCATCCTGGTCGGGCATCTGAACGCTGAGTGGAACCATAATTCCCCACTCGGGGGTGGCGAGCCACCAAAATGGGAATCCCTACCAGGTGGAGAGCCCCAATTAGAAGAGCCAACCACCGCCTTGCCATGCGTCGACGGGCTCCAACTAGGGCCAAAGGAAGAGGGCCATGGGTGAGCCAAAGAACGGAGATGGTCAAGCACTTTTGGAGTGATCATGCGGGATCGACCACAACATCTATGAGGTGGCTGGGGTGGCGGGGGCCACCGATCATCATCATCTAGAGGAACCCGACTCATAGTATAGGGTGCACTGCCCCAATGATCAAGCAATGCTGGAGATGAGAAAACTCCAGCGCCACCTTCTGCACTTGTGCTTGAATTTGCATGTGAACAAAGACAAGATAACCACCTTTTCGTTAATGGTTAGTTCAACAGAAAGAGTACAATGCTGAAATAAGGCAGTATTCCTAGCTTTCCAAAGTTGAAACAAAATAACAAAATGAAAGAAATGCCAAAGGGAAGCAATGTAGGAAGGCCAAGTAGCATGGTCACCAAACAAAGCAACTTTCCAATAAAAAAACTCAGGGTGAAATGGATGAAAAAGGGAGTGAATCCAATGCCAAGCATGTTGCACACGAGGGAAAAACCAAAAGACATGTTTGAAGGACTTCAGGTGACCACAAAAACTACAGACAAGATTAGGAATGCCAATATGACTTAATCTTTCCCCTAAAGGAGGCCCTGATAGATCAAACACCAAAGAAAGAAATTGAGCTTTGGATCAAATAGGGGGTTCCAGCCCGATGGAGACGCTTTAACTAGGTGACATGAGAAGAATGTAATGACTATCTGGTATTGAGATTATTTGAATCCATAGAGATGACATAGGAGTAGATAACTCCTGAATTGTACTATAACATAGGAATGCCCATGTTCCAATGTAAGTCCTTCCACCAAGCCTTGGGTGGTGAAGACCCAGCTTGTGCAACATAACATCGGATAGAAAATATTGAATAGCCAAAATTGAAGGCAGATTAGAATTATCCAGGTTGTATTTTTGTTTCAACGCCAGCCAAGGAAGCCAATCCCGGGAGGAAACTAGGTCCCGATGGTAGAGATGCCTTTACGAGCTAACCACATTGCTTTGATGTTGGGTTGTTCAACAGGAGATCGTCAAGAGAGAAAATAGGTGACCACCACAGATTGTGCTCATTGAAAGAGAGACCTATTCGGAATCCATCACCAACCCACCGCATGAAGGGTTTGACCATCTCAAATGCTTTCCAGATGCTTTTGACCACAAAGGTGCTAGGTATTTTAACTAGAACTTTAGTAATTAGCAGAGTATGAAATCCAATGTTTTTCCAACATTTTTTACCATATGGTGCTCTGAAGAGATACAATGTCGTAACAAAACCTCTGCCAAGCTTGGTTTCCCTAGATATAACAAACAACCCACTTAGCGCATAGAGAGATACTTTTCCTGTAGACATCAACAACACCCATACCACCCTGATCCTTGGGAAGAGTGCAAACCTCCCATGCAACACGATGAAAACCACCCTGCTTAGAGCTAGACCAAAGAAAATCCCACAAGAGCTTAGCCAACTTTTCAAAGGAGGCACGAGAGGGACACCAACAAGCTACATAATAGACCTGAGTGGCAACAAGAATTTTAGTGCAAACTTGGAACTTCCCGACCAAAGATAACAAACGAGAGATCCATTTTTGCACTTTCTACTCAACCCAATCAACCACAAATTGCCACAAGGTGGAGGACTCACTATCAAAGGCAAAAGGAATTCCTAGAAAGTGGAATCGTTCTCCTCACTAAATCCAAGTGCCAAGGATAGGTTGCCAACTAGTTGGGTATAGGCCAGGACTTTACCGAAACCCAATGATTTGGCAAACTAAACTTTAGAGCCAGACACTTTACATAAAATATCCAAGCAAGAAAGCGCCTCCTGCACATTTTGTTCCGATTCAGCTAGAGTGAGAAAAGAGTCATCCACAAAGTGGCCATTGATGAGTTGAGATTGATGATTAGGCAGATAAATGCCTCTTAATCTCCTTGAGCAACTCTGTTGGAAAGGAGGTAACTCGAAAACATCCGTTGCCAGGACAAAAAGAGCCGAGCTAAAGGGCAACCTTGCCTTATCGATCAAAATAACCCAACAACAAAAGACTGGTGTCCATTGATGGTGAGACAAGATGAGGCATCAACGAAGAGAGTGCTAACTGCATTGAGGAAGAAATCGCCAAACCCCAAAGCTTTAAGCATGGCAAGAATGAAAGGCCATTCTATACGGTCATAAGCTTTTTCAAAATTGATTTTGAGAAAAACCACCTTCTAAAGAGAAGCGCAAGCCCATTCCAACCCTTCCCAAATAACAATAAGATTATCCAAAATGAAATGGCCTTTGACAAAACCAGATTGTTCAGTTGAACAATTTTGGGTAGCAAAGAAGCCACCTGAAGAGCAAGAGCCTTCGCCGAATCTTATAAGAAACATTAAGAAGCGTTATGGGCCACCAATTGGTAATGAGCTCCAGATTACCAACCTTGGGGATGAATTTGATATTACCTTTATTAATATAGTTCCCAAGGGATCGCGATTGCAGGGCTTCCTGATAAACCTGTAAGAGATCGGGCCCAACAATGTGTCATGTTGCCTTGTAAAATTCACAAGGAAACCCATCCAAACCTGGAGATTTGTCATCTGCAAGACAAAGAAGGGCATTATGAAGCTCCTCCAGAGAAAGAGAAGCATCACAATGCTTTTGATCCTGCGGGCTAAGCTTATAGGGAACCACTTCAATACATTGACACAAAGCGGTAGTGCTTTCAATAGAAGGCTCCTGCGCTTGAAAGACAAGAGTATAATGGTCAACAAAGGTAGAGAAATTTCCGGGTTGGGCGAAGGCGCGACGAGCATGGGCAAGCTGGATAACTTTGATTTGCTCCTTGACATTTCGAGCTTTGAGAATTTTGAAGAACCCTTTTGAGGCCCTATCACCAGTCTTCAACCACTACAAGCGAGCTTGGATTTGGGCTCCTTTGGCTCTATGTTGTTCAATAACCTTGAGCTGATGTCGAAGCTTAGCAACTCAGACTTGAACAATGGTGTCAAATGGTTGGAGCTCGAGCAATCGAGTTGTGTGTTGGAACTCCTGTTGGAGAGCCTCGTCAACATGCTTACAGACCTATGCCACTGTTTGCCAAAGTGGCGAAGAAACTTGGCAGTGCGTTGAATAGCGTCATTCCACCATGAAATCTAGTGGCAAAGCATAAGGAGGACGTGGCACCATATTCCAGACTTGGGCAATGTATGCCAAAACCCCTAGATGATGCAACAAGGATACATTCATATAAAATTATGTGCTTGGAGTTTTAATAGAGGCCCCATCCCAAGTAAGCATGAAAGATATCGGACTGTGATCTGACAAAAAGAATATCAGGCCACGTGGTGACATGAGATTGACTATTGGACGCCAACACAAAACTCAGTGCTTGAGAAAGCATGACACGATCAAGCCGTTTGAGCACACACGCCGAGCCTTCTCAAAAATTGGACCAAGTAAACCAATTTTAAATAGAGGGTCTTTAATGAACCACCTTTTAAATAGAGGGTCTTTAATGCCCCACCTGCTTTTGAAATAGAACCAAGCTTCACACTCTCCAACGCACCATCTCATCGGTAGAAGACCCAATTTTCATTGGGATGTTCCACCATATTAAAGTCACCGTAGAATAGCCAATAAGAAAAAGGCAAGATTATTCCTAACCATCGCCATAACGCCGTCCTTTTTGGACCATTATTAGAGGCATAAAGATTAACAATACCAAAAGAAAAGCCATTATCATTAAAAACACCCAAACCGCCCTGTTGTCAGGATCATACCCCATGGTAGAGATCATGGCAGAAAATCTAGGTGACACAGAAATAGAAACACCACCTTTGCCTTCCAAATGAGAGGAATAAAAATGCAGAAAATTCAGAGCAATACACGATAAGGAAGTCTGAAGCAAAAACTAGTAATCTTAACCTCTTGTAAACAAACAATATCAATATTACCAATAATGTGACAAGCGTGCTTCACAGAATATTTTTGAGAGGATTTTGTGAGACCTCTAACATTCCAGGAGAGATAATTCATGAAAAGATAGACATGGAATGTTCTTCCTCCTATCCATCCTACAACATATCCTCCGAATTTAAAATACCAAAACAATTTGATAGAAAACTAGACTAGTCTGAAGCAAGTGGCTTTGTCAGGTTAGGACGACGCTTAGGCCCATTCGGTCCAATGTTCCCCGTAGAGTCCCGAGAGGGGCTCCGGGAGCGACGTTGTGAAGACGATGGAACAACCAACTTCTAGCTATCTATCAACCGAGTGATTTGGCTCTGCATGATAGGGTATCTTGAATAGGCTTGGCAAGAACAAAAGTAGAAGGTTGAGGAGTCGAGGGTTGCTTAGGGAGGTGGAGTAGTTGTTGAGGCGGCTTTGCTCGCCACCTTCTTATTAAGAACACCGGTCCAACCTTCAGCTTTTTTGCTTGTGAAACAAACAAAGTATGCGCAACGGAGGGCTTGGCACATTGGGTCAACGAACAATCACGAATACGATGATCATACGCTTGACAACGAAAGCAAGTGTTAAGAAGGTTGAAATAGACAATCTTTTGTGAGATACACGTGGACCCAACTTGTATGTCAATGTGGTCTCGTAGATCGATGCTAAATCAACCTCGACGCAAACCCGTTTATGTGGATGAGCATAAAAGAAATGGTCAGGCTCATGACAAATCACATGGCCAAGCGGGCGGACAATATCATTCAGAAATGGCCAGAGTTGTAATGGAAGACCCGGAAGTTCAACCCAGACCAGAAACTCGAAGAGAGACTGATTAGCTGGGTTAAAATCAAGGCTCCATCGTGATAAAACAAGTAAAGTGTTTCTAAGGTACCAACAAGCGGAACGCTCGAGAAGCAATTGAACTTGTGAAGGCTCACGAAAAGTAAAAAAATAAAACCCCTTGGTGAGGTTTCGGAGACCAATAACCTGAATTCCGACAAACTCTCAGTGGGATTTAATCCAGTTTTGAAGATAAGACTCAGACGGAATACGACCACATAAATACGTAACTAAATAGTTGTTAAGGTAAAACTGCACAACGGATCAACAAAAGAAAGCTCAATAGTAACATCCGGGGGAATCAGAGACATTACCTCGTCGTACACTTTCGGGACGAATTTCCTCACGTGCTTGGGAGCCATCTTCACCACCGTGTGTAATTGATGTTGCAACGAGTGGTTAATGACCATTTTAAAGGGCTGGTGCCACCCAAAATGGGTGGAATAAATTCCCAAAGTGCTTTGTGAAAAATGGTAATAATAACAGGAAAAAGCTTGAAAAGACCAGGGCAAAAAGGCTAACACGAGCGTAATCATGCGAGAAAACCCTAGCAGAGCCAAATCCTCCTCCCCAATTGCCCACATTGCCTTTGTACAACATGTTGATGGCTTTATATTGTTATGGTTTCTTAAAACTCCATGGTTGTGGTTTCTTAATAGTCCATGGTTGTTTGTCTATATTATGATTCCTTAGCAATTCTTTGATAGCTTTGCATAAGCGCTTTTATGTTTGAATCTCATTTATTATTCGTGTGAACTATTTTGAGCAATTTTGTATAAAACACCCGGCATTCAAATTAAAATGTATTGAAGGTAGTTCTAATTTCTATTAAACCCATGTCTCCTCCTCAATCAGTTATCGTTATTTGTTACATGTTTTATTATACCAATAGGCATCCGACAATGGCAAACTGGGGTGGTGGTGGCAAACTATAATATTCACGAGTTGTTAACAATTGATTTCGACCTCAAATTTAATGCCCATTTCACCATCGTAGGGCTATTTATACCTTAAATTTAACATTCACTAGACCATCACTTGGAAGTTTTTTTTTGACTAAAAAGGTCACTCCCAATGATTGAGAGTGTTTTAGCAATTTTTGAAACCTTTGGTAGAAACTTATTTGCTCATAAATTAAATGAAAAGTGACATAAATATGTTCAATTTTTCTGAGTTATTGTGAAATTTATTATGTATTGTTATTTCAATATTGAAGTGTAAATATATGACATTCTCACCAAATAAAGATCACATCTGCAAATTAATACATTACATATTAATATCAAGAGGTTATTTCAACATCAACTACTGGTGCCATTTAAGTTTTTAAGGCTCCAACATGTACAATGTTAAACAATTATTTGTGCAATAATAAATATATTTGCTTTCAATACTAAATTCACTTGCTTACATCATATTATATTTTTATGTACATACATCTATCCTAGTAACAAATTTAAAAGGCTCATCAAAGTCCAACTATTTATATTGATTTTGACAAATTCAAATCCATATCTACAATTTATTCATCCAAAATCTCCCACCTCGAATGTCATCTTCTATATTAAATGCAAGCACTGCAAAACAAGAAAAGTGTTGTAAGGCTCACTATTTACAAAAAAATCACAATTAATGAAGGATTGAACAAGATTTCAAAAATATAATTAATAATTTCACAATCAAAGTGATGTATTTCCCACTCCATCTCCACTTAACTCTCTCACCCAATAGAATTCGAGTGCATGGATCAACTAAAGTGTCAAATATAACAAATAAATTGTTTTATTTACTTTACCAATCCATGTCAAACTCCCTCAGCCAATAGAAATGAAGCACACGGATCAAACATGGATCCAAATTTCTCACTAAAATCTATAAATAGTAGAGTTGAGTCGAATACTTCTTTCCCATTCAAAAAAATATTTCAGTTTGATTTACATTTTGCTGTGCAAAAACTAAAACTTACTTGTTGCTGCTGACAGTTTACATCTTCTTGTTGTGCAAAGGCTGCTAACTAGCCAGGGGCAATCTCTTCCATGCTGTGCAAAAGCTGCTAACTAGCCAAGTGCAATATCTTCCATTTCCTATTTATTTACATCTTGGTAATCTTGTTCAATCCTTCATTAATTATATTGTATAGAAGTTTATATTGTATAGATAGTTTACCATTAAAATTGTTATGAACAATAATGGCTGATTTAAATAGTTTACAAGCAGCTCATTATTATTCGTAACAATTTTAATGATAAAATCACTAAATATACAGTGAATCCTATGTTTTTTCAATTGATCATCTGTCATTATTCATAACCTGCTCTTTCATGGAAATAAAATATTTCTTTGCGATTAAAAAAATATCTTTACTAGATTTTGCTTTAGAAATTTACTGTAAGTTTTGCTTCAAATATACATGCATTTAAATAGTGTAACCCTTCCATTTCACGAGGCATTTCACTTCGCACATAGCTCATTGAAAACATAATCCAGATGAAAAGCCACAAGGTTGCCATGAAGGAAATCTTTTGGTAATATAATACGCAGAAAGTGAACGGTGAAACTGTAATTTCAAGCCATTATTGGATTGGCAGAAGCATTTCAGAAAACTTGAAACTATAATTTCTGGCCATTATTGGATTAAATTAAGTTGTCCAAACTTTAAAGCAAAGGATTTGAGAAAACATGCAAATGATGGACGTATTTTCAAAAACCCTATATTAATATCAGTTTTGACGCAGAAACAAAATCATTTTGCTCTCTAGACAAGATATTTCTGAACATAAAACATGTGTAATTTATAACTTTTTCGTACATAATGTGACATGTGGAAAATAACCTATACAAAATGTGAAAAATGTAACATTTTAAACTAGTGACCCAAAACTGTTAATTTTTAGAACCACTTGTTATTAGTTTAATACTTTATAAATGCTTATTTGTTTGGTAAATGGTGCACATTAAATATTGTCAGCTTTGTAATCAATGTCACATATCACCGATCACATGGGAATGCATTTATTTCTGCCAGGTGTTTAATTGTGTTTAATTGTGTGGCAGAACTACTTGTGTTGGGACAGGTGATCAGCACGTGTTGGGGCAGATTTCATAATGGCGCGTGCAAAGCAGCCTGCCAAAAGACCAGTTAGAAAAATGAGGAGTAAGCTGCAGAGGGGGGTGAAGTTCACAAATATCTCTTCTGATGAGGATAACATAGTCGACAAACAACCTCAAAAAACCACCACAACGAATCCAAGGAAGAATCAGTCAAGAGCCAAAGCACAAAATTTTGCCTTCATCAATGCAGCGAATATACATAAGAAAAGAACAACTTCCAATAAAATGAGGCATCCGCCAAAAGGCAAAGAATTTTCTTTTCATGAGAATATCACAGCTGCCCAAGATCCTGAAATCAACCTTACTAATCCAACTGTGGAAGTAACTGGAAGTACTGCTATAACAAAGAAAGTATACATAAGAGGGCAATGGACAGAAGCTGACATGAAAGCAGCCTTAAGGGACGTGGAAGAAAATGGAATGTCCACGCGGCAAGCAACAACTAAGTGGGGAATCCCTAGTACAAATGTGACTGATTGGTTGTATGGAAAAAGAACCAGTAAGAGGAAGGGACCTCCAACTATTTTAACAGATGAAGAAGAGAAAGAAATTGTTACCTGGTGCCAAGATATGGCTGAACTTGGCCATGGTCTTGAAGTCATTCACCTAAAGGCCTATGTAGCGCACATGTGCCAATGCAGACCAAACCCATTCAAAGATGGCCTGCCAAGAAAGTCATGGTGGTATGGTTTTGAAGACGTCATCGACTTGACAATAAGAAGCTGCGAAGGCCTTGACCGAGATAGAGCAGTCATGTTAAGGCCAAGAATTGTTGCTGCTTTTTATGATAACTTGCAAAAAATGTATGCTGCAAATCAGTATGGGCCAGACAAAATATGGAACTGTGATGAAACTGGTGTTCAAGCAGGCAGGAATTGTGGCATGCGTGTCATTGCTAAGTTGGGATGTAGAAGTGTTCCACATATTATGTCAAAAAGTAGGGAATGGATTACCATATTATGTTGTGTTAATGCAGCAGGACAAAGCATTCCTGGATTTTATCTTTTCAAAGCAAAGAGACAACTGAAGAACTATATAGTTGGATGTGAACCTGGAGCATGCATGGCAGCCCAACCACATGCTTGGATGACAAAAGAGTTGTTTATGAATTGGTTACATCATTTTGCAAGATCAGTTCCAGGTGGGGTTTCACCAAAAAATAGGCATCTTCTCATATTTGATGGTCATGGCAGCCATGTAGCTTTAGGCACAATCCAAGAGGCTAGAAATTTAGGCATTGACCTTCGACTACCGACATACTAGCCATAAGCTTCAACCATTAGATGTTAGTGTGTTCTCTCCATTCAAGAACTACTTTAAAACAGTGAGGTCTAGATGGATGGCAAGGAACCCAGGTCTTGAAATAAGGAGGACAGAATTGGCAAAACTTGGCAGTCAAGCTTTCCAACTTGCACTTACACCTGAAAATATCAAGGCAGGTTTTCGAAGGACAGGTATATGGCCACTAGATCAAAATGCTCTTTCCAATGATATGAGGCCAAGTGAGGCCTTTGATGTTGAAGAAGATGAGGTGGCAGCCGTTGAAAACATATTGAGGATGGCGGGAGTGGAAGATGCAGATGTGCAACGTTGTTTAGAAGAACTTGCAAAAAATGTGGTAGGTAATGAGGAAAACCAAAAAACAAGGGAAGAGCATGTTGAGTCTACATGTTTTGGCATGCCTTGATTTTCACCTTAGTTCAGCAACTCATGTGAGCCAAACACAAGAAGCTACAGATATTGATGATAGCATGAGCTTACCAACACAATTCAGTGCACCTGAATGGATTAAAGAAGGGGCTGCTAACCTGGGCATGCAAATTGATTTCAACAATGAGGAAGTTTCAACTTCTATGCCATCTCCTCCCTCACCTCTTCCAAGCGAGGTGGTGCACTATTATGCTAACACATCGGAGTGGGGAGATCATGATGCAAATGGTTTAGATACAGGAAATTTTGAAGCTGATGACTTTTTAGCCAGTCAAGACAACCAAGAGGTGATCTGCAACCAAGATGGGAACAACCAAGCATATAAACCAGTAAGCAAATTCTTAAAACTGCCAATTGAGAAGGTTCACACCCATGTACGGCTAAATGACGATGCAATTAGAATTGGAAGGCAATCTCAAATACTTACCTCTGATGACTACTTGCATTTACTTTAAGAACAAGAGACAAGAAAAAAATTAGAGATTTGAAGGCAAGGAAAAGGGAGCAGGCAAATGAAAGGAAAGCACAAAGGTTAATAGAAAAAGAAAAGAAGGGGCAACTTAAAATTGAAAGAGAATTGAAAAGGCAGAAAAAGGAAGAGGCACAGTTACAACGAAAAAAGGAGAATGAGTTGAAAAAGGAGCAGGCCAAAATCTCCAAAGAGCATGATAAACGGATGAAGGAATGGCAACAACGACAAAAGGATTCTGACCGACAAAATAGGCGATTGAGTAGTCCCTCAAATCCCCTACCTGATCAACATCATATTTTGTTGAGCATGTATAACACATTCATGCCTGCTTTTTCTTCCATTTTTAATAACCAATCTAGCTGCCCATCTTCTCCTACAAGCAATGTTACAAATTCTGGAATTTTAGATCAAGCGTTGTTTAGTCAGACTGGCCAACTTTCAGAAGCTAATGCAAATGTTCAGGGTACACCTCCTACCATGCTACCTACTGCAATTCAATCTGTGAATGCTACCACATCAGAGAATCACAACGAAGTGCAACCTCCACCATTTCCAGGATTTTGGCCAAACTATTAAGTGAAAAGTTGTACAAATTTTGGTTTACATAACCTTCTTAGTAAGCATTAGTAAATTTTGTCGAGCTTGTAACAGAATTCCGTAATGGTAGCTAGGATTTCACATATTTTCACAAATATGTAAAATGCATAATATAAGTCCTTAGACCTTAAACAAATATGTTATCAAATATGTAATCGAATGCCTTAGCAGCAGGCTGAAGTAGATATTGATAAATGTTATATATGTAATCGAATGCCTTAGCAGCAGGCTGAAGTAGATATTGATAAATGTTATATATGTAATCGAATGCCTTAGCAGCAGGCTGAAGTAGATATTGATAAATGTTATATATGTAAAACTTTTGGAACCCATCTTTACTGTAATTTTCTGGAGTAATGTATCTAATATTTTGAAATGGAAAACAATATGCTGTAATGGTATGTCAAAGAACTCGAGTTTATGCCATTCAATCTAACAATTGCACATAATATCAATAGGGGAAGGGACCCCATAACCGAGCACTCTAAGTTTGAGGGTGTGTATAGACATGTAAGTGCCTGATTAAGCCTTCGAAAAACCATCAATCGGATAGACAAGGAATTTAAAAACATAAATATGTGAAATTTATAACTTGTTCATACCTAATGTGCATTGTGCATTGTGAAATTTGCAGATGTGATCTTTATTTGGTGAGAATGTCATATATTTACACTTCAATATTGAAATAACAATACATAATAAATTTCACAATAACTCAGGAAAAATTGAACATATTTATGTCACTTTTCATTTAATTTATGAGCAAAAAAGTTTCTACCAAAGGTTCCAAAAACAACTAAAACACTCTCAATCATTGGACCCTGCTCGGTTATGGGGTCCCTTCCCCTATATCATTACCATATCTAAAATATTGTTTTCCATTTCAATATGTTAAATACAATATTCCAGAATATTACAGCAAAGAAAGGTTCCAAAAACAGCTAAAACACTCTCAATCATTGGACCCTGCTCGGTTATGGGGTCCCTTCCCCTATATCATTACCATATCTAAAATATTGTTTTCCATTTCAATATGTTAAATACAATATTCCAGAATATTACAGCAAAGAAAACTTCTCGCTGTAATTTTATGAAATATTGTATCTAAAATATTGAATTCGGAATTGTGTTTATTATGGCATGTTTTGTGAAGTTCAGAGATTCTAAAAATATTAGTAATTTCTTTATTTGATATTAACATCTCATTCAATCTCAATTCTTTAAAATAGATCATTGCCTTAGCAAGGTCACACTCGACCTTACCTGCTTGAATGGAACTTTAATTCTGCGAAGGCGATGCATGGACATGTTAGTGCAGTGGGAATGCCGTCACTTTGCAATTGTTACTTTAGAAACCCATGAAACTCCTATCGAAGACGTGAAACATGTGCAGCTGCAAGGGAAAGACATTTTTGGTTGTGTGAGTGAGACAAAAATACAAATTTATTCAGTAGCAACTTACAAAATTCCTGCAGACAAATTAGTGTCAACAAATTAAAATTTCTTGTTAAAAAGATAGTTCAAAGAAGAAGTATTGTCAAATTCCCAAAATATAATGTGTTTAAAAACACATTTTTGCATACTGTTTTTTTACCGAGATACAGTTTGTGCCTGTCTATTTTAATGATGCCTCCATGAGAGCCACCAGAGATGCTGCTGAGCTCGTTGGGGTGCAGAGTTTATATGTTTAAGAGATCTTTGCTACACCGAATCGGGAAAACGCAAAAACAAACAGTCCAATCTGCAGGCCGTAGTCTCTGATGACTCAATCAAAAGATGCGTTTATGACTGTTTTAGAAAATGAAGGAGCACAATTGACCAGCATCCTGCAAACAACCTTCACACAATCAGTCTTAAAAAAATGATGGTCACCATTCATATTTCCACAGCAAGATTGAAGACATGAAAATAATGAGAATACAGTAAGGGCAAATAAACATTCTTGCGCACAAACCTGATTATACTGTATCTTGTTCATGTCCAAGGCAGTCTGTGAAAGTCCACGAAATCTCTGCTACAGGCTTAACAGAAGGCTTTCAGCACTGTCTTCCAGCAATTCTCTCTTCTCAGCATCTCCCAACAAGTCTTTCACAATAACCCAGGAAGATTTCATGTATGGCCGGTTCTCCTTTCCACACACTGATCGTCTCCCATGAAGTTTTCGCCGCCAAAAATGGATAATAGCTTCAATGCGACTTGCAATTTATAGTGTATGGTGCTCATATGACAAACGTAGGCAGTCCAGCACACAGTCTGGAGAAAACTGTTCCGCAGTTATGGATAATGGAAGACAGAGGTAAGTCCAACCAGGCCAAGAAAATCGAAGACAGAGTGTTCGGTTATGGCTGGGAGTGGGAATCGTTGTTCGACTCAGAGTTGGGAGATTCAAACGACAATCACATATCCGATTCGGATAAATTCCCGTTCCCGTCAGTGAATATGTCGCCGTTAGAGTTAGAAAGAGACAGAGACAGAGAATTGGAGGAAAGAGACAGAGACAGGCCAAGAAAATCGAAGACAGAGTGTCAAAATTCAACGCTCATCGTCTTGAGGAAACGGTGTTAAAAGGAAACACGATGACATGACACGACACAAACCGCTGCAAGAAGAAAATTTTAGTTCTTAGAGAGGCAGGCGCAACAGGCCACAAAGGCAAAAGCGAGGAGTTTTGGATCAGAGCGACAAAAATGTTCGTGCGGCCGATCAATCAGGTTCTACGGGTTAGTGTAAGCAGCGGAGATAAAAACATAAAAAGTATATTTGCAAGAACCAGGCCAGAGGACTCGAAGCTTATGAAATGGACAGAGGACTTGAATCATGTGTCGGCGCGGTTTTGTGAAGCATGTAAGTCCAACTGTGCCGTAGGCGAGTGTCTTACGGCCTGATCTCTGCAAGCGGCGGTGCTTGATCTTACGGCCGAACGCATGGCGGAGGCGAGCTCTAGAACCACCCGTTACCACCATCTTCTTCCACCATTCCAGGCGCCATCTTCTCCTTCCAGTCTATTGCCGGTTCCAACATGGATAACTACGCTGTCAACTACTTCTGCCACACCATTAAGCACCTGGCGAGAATGAATTCATTCCCATGTGATCGGCGATAGGTGACATTGATCACAGCTGACAATATTTACTGCGCACCATATCCCAAAGAAATAAGCATTTATAAAGCATTAAATTGATAACAAGTGGTTCTAAAATTCGACAGTTATCGGTCACTAGTTCAAATGTTACATTTTTTCACATTATGTATAGGTTATTTTCCACAATGCACATTAGGTATGAACAAGTTATAAATTTCACATATTTATGTTTTTAAATTCTTCGTCTATTCGATTGATGGTTTTTCGAAGGCTTAATCAGGCACTTACATGTATATACACACCTCAAACTTAGAGTGCTCGGTTATGGGGTCATAATCACACTTTGAAGTTCCAGATCATATTCACCATTTTGATTGCATTTTTAAAATACCCAATCCGCCATGGCAACAGTAGGAGATGGTGGTACAAATGCTGCAGAGGCTTCTTCTTCGGCAGATAACAAGAACTCCAAGAATGGTGTTTTAGTTCCTCCATACATGAAGGCTGTATCTGGGTCACTGGGAGGCATCGTGGAAGCCTGCTGCCTCCAGCCCATTGATGTGATAAAGACAAGGCTTCAACTGGACAGGGTAAGGCAGTACAGAGGGATTGTTCACTGTGGTACAACCATTGCCAAGACAGAGGGTATCAGAGCACTGTGGAAAGGTCTTACACCTTTTGCAACACATTTGACCCTCAAGTACACTCTCAGAATGGGATCCAACGCTGTTCTGCAGGTTGCTTTGGCAGATGCTCAAACAGGGAAGCTCAGCAATGTAAGCAGGATGATGTCTGGCTTCGGTGCAGGTGTGCTGGAAGCCCTCATAATTGTCACTCCATTTGAGGCAAGTCAGATATTTGTACTCTTTTTGGTTATAATTATAAATGGTTTTGTGATGTGGAAATTTGACGGTAACCTATAGTTAGAGGAAAAAAGCTTAGGAACTGTGAGCTCTTAAGAGCTTGGTATTTTGTGTTAGGCTGCTACAAGGAACTAAATGTTGCAAGTAGGGGATTTTGCTGAAAAAGAGTAATGGAAAACTTCGTAGTCTGCCTAATCTAAACTACCATTCTTGAGCCAATGTCCAATTGGGTAAGGCAGACCCTTTTGCTGGGTGAGACTGTTGGGCTTTGGCTGTTCACATGGCCGGGGCGATTCCTGCTGCAAGTATGTGTAATCCTTAAGTCACCGAGGTTGCCTGGTCTCCATCAACCTCCGTGTATACACTGGTAAAAAAATTTCTCACAGGTGAGCTTTAAATGTGTGCGGTGTTGGGTTAGCCTGTGAGTCCTGAGCCTCATCAGCACACAATCAAAATCAAAATCAAGTAACTAAGAGCTTGGTGGTCTACCTGATCTCAATTACTATCACCGGCAAGTGTGGAACTCTTAATTATTTAGTCAAAAAATTGACCACTTTGCCTTTGTACCCCATGGTGATGGCTTTATATTGCTATGGTTTCTTCTCAGGTGAGCTTTGACTGTGGGCAGTCTGGATTAGCCTGTGAGCCCTGAGCTTTACCATCTTAAAACCAAAATCAACTAAGACCTTGGTAGTCTATCTGATCTCAAATACTATCTAGCAAGCATGAAACTCCTTATCATGCAGTTGATCAATTGCCCACATTGCCTTTGTACAACATGTTGATGGCTTTATATTGTTTTGGTTTCTTAATAGTCCATGGTTGTGGTTTCTTAATAGTCCATGGTTGTTTGTCTATATTATGATTCCTTAGCAATTCTTTGATAGCTTTACATAAGCATTTTATGTTTGAATCTCATTTATTATTCGTGTGAACTATTTGAGCAATTTTCTATAAAACATCTGGGGATTTAAATTAAAATGTTTCAAGTTAGTTCTAATTTCTATTAGATCCATGTCTCCTCCTCAATCCATTATCATTATTTGTTACATATTTTATTATACCGATAGGCATCCTACAATGGCAACCGGGGTGGTGGTGGTGGACTATAATGTTCACGAGTTGTTAACAATTGATTTCTGACCTAAAATTTAATGCCCATTTCACTATCATAGGGCTATTTATACCTTAAATTTAACATTCACCAGACCATCACTCAGAAGTTTTTTTTTTGTTTGGAGGAGTCATTCGAAAAATTATAATATCTTTGTCACATGATGAAGTTTGGAGTCCCTTGGAAATATTTGTTTGAGCCCGATGTAGTGGTGCAGTTAGATAAAGCCCATTTGTCACCAAGCAGTGAGAATTTCATGGAGAAGATAATGTATTATTAAAATATGCAACAAAGTCCTTGTAGCAACCTATCACCGCAACCTAAATGTTGGCGGCTGCCTCTTGCAGGCTGCATTAAAATTAATACAGATGGGGCATCTCGAGGAAATCCGGGACAAGCTAGTATAGGAGGAATAGCTAGAGATAGTGCAGCGCAACAACACCTTTTTATGGGCAGAAAATTGGAATTACCACAAACAATATGGCTGAAATCCTTGCCATTCAATATGCTTTGAAGGAGGCAGCCAAAATGGGGTGGACCAAAGTTATTATTGAATTTGACTCTCAAACAATTATTTGACTGCTTAATAAGCAAGGCACCATTCACTCTTCTAATTGGCATATTTCACAGATCGAGAAAATATTGGTATTTTGGCTCAAGCTTTCCAGACAGTTCTTTATGTTCATACTCCTCGGGAGAGTAATAAAGTAGTGGATGCTTTGGCCAACTGGGCTTTGGATTAGGAAAATGTTCATATGATAGGTCATATTCCTATAGGGTGGTCTATGGAGAAACGCCAAGCATTTCACTGAATTCTTCATTTGGATGAATCACAAGGATGAATTCTTCTTGTTGTACTATGCTTTAAGTTGTTACCATGGTATCTCTAAGGATGTTTCCTGGTGTATTAGTTACACTTTTTTGACATTGTATCTACTTGTAACACATTTTTTGATGATTAATGGAAGATTATGTTTAAAAAAAATAAAATAATTGATTATTAAATCAATATGGTATGAGAAAAATTAAAATCAAAGATAAGCACCTTGAGATTTATATTTGTTGGCATTTTTCAGATATATGTAATTAAGATATTTGTACCATAGTTACCTAAGTCTTAGGAACGGGGGACGGGGTATGGAGGGTCGGGGGATGGAGGGGTGGGGTTTTTTCGGGACGGCAGGGGACGGCCTTTAAAATAATAGATAAAAATTAATATTTCAATATTTTAACTTTTTCAATGACATTTAGGGATTTAAACTGTATTTAATGCATTTTAGGTACTTTCAAGATTATAATTTGATGTTCTTGGTAAAAATAACAGCTTTTTAAAAGTAAACACATTATAAAACTTTTGAAAGATTTTAAAAATTGGCAAGTCTCCAAGTCCCCAGAAATGTGCGGAACGTTACCAACATCTAGGGACGCGTCCCGCGTAACACTAGTTTCGTAAATTTGGTGAATAGAAAATGGCTAAAGCGTCAAGATTTATGAGCTTTCCTATCTTGATCAGGTTCTTGTTTTTCACTTGTTTCATTCCTTGTGAACTGTATTATGGGTTTTGTACAACTACAACCATTTGTGCTCATGTTGGAATTTTAAGAAATATTGTAATTAAGCATTATCTACCCTTTTTCACAGAACATGCAAAAACCATGTTCACAATGTCACTCAAACATTTGATTTGTTATACAATTTACTAGTTATGATTTTATGTCTTTAAATTGCAATAGATCCTTAAACATGAAGCTCTTAAATTTTCTGTTATACAAAAAGAGATGCTTGGATCTTTTCTTACACTTTCGCTCCTTTAAGTTCTTTGATATATCTTGGATGGTCCATTGTGGGTTTGAACCTAATCTTTGATGAGTATATCTACTATTGCGATTTTATATACTTATTTCCTCTTGAATCCATGCAAAACAACAGGCTTGAGTAAGCTAGCTATGAATTGATAAAATAATCTAGTTTAGGATTCTAGGATATTTAATAAATGGGGATCCTTGGAAACTACGTTTCATGTATAGAAACGGAACCGGAAACTCTCCTGAAACAGTCTTCTGTCTGGGGTTTGTATTGGAAACGGCTCTGCCATTTCTGTACTGTTTCTTGGATGTTTCTGTCCTGTTTCTGGCAGCACAGGTTGCTGGAAAAGTTAAAAAAAAAAAGCAGTCAAATAAAAAATAACAGTCAACACCCCAATTTGCATACCTTAAACTTGCTAAACTTACTTCCTAAAAGTTATTAAACACACATTTGGTCTATTGCAAAACACAATCTCATTCCATTGCTGATTTTCAGTTTTCACAAACTCTTAATTTTAGCAGTATTAAAATATATATATTTAAGCGTGTGTGAATATTTTGAACTTTTGTGAAAACTATACTTTTCAAAAATGTTTTATCTTTTATAGACTAAAAATGAGTATTATGCATTTTATTTTTAATATATGGATGTTTCCCTTCTGTTTTGTACCCAAAGTGTTTTGAAAATTGACATTTCCGCATTTCAGATCCGTTTCCATTTCCTAGCAACCTTGCTTGAAAACAATGAAATTTGTGAGTTGTGCATCACTTCCACTCTCCCATGGTTTGGGAATTTTGTTTTGGAACTAGTTTTTATGAATTCTTTGATAGGTTTTTTCTCAGCCTTGTCTTGATAACTTTGCAAACTTTGATTGTTTTCTTAATTTCTTCTTGATGTTGGGTCCTGACCTCATGCTCAGTTCTTGCCACTGAGGATTATTTTCAAGGTTTCAGAGATATGCCATCTTTGTATCTAGAGAAAAATGCTAGGTTGTTTCAACTATGCAAAATTTTCTTCATGAAGGTGTAGAGCACAAGATAGTTACAATGTATTAATTCTCTTTCTTTTTTCCGAAAAAGTAAGTGTATGATTGTAGGTTATTGATGACATAAAAACTGTGAACAACAAACACCATGAAATTTGTGACTTTTTAAATGTTTACACCAGGCCAAGATTTTTTTAATATTAAGTTTTAGTTTGGTTCCGTTTGATCTTTGATAGGCTTTATAGAAATTCTTATAGCCCTTAGTCCCGCCTTTACTTCTTGTAAAAAGTTTAAGAAAATTTAGTGCAACCTCATCTATGTTTGGACTTTATGTTAGGTCCCTGCCACTTCTTTCGTGTGTTATTTTTAGTGATTTTTGTCTTGTCTGTGAATTCATTCCTAGATTTTCAATGCCTTAAACAAAAATACTGCAGGTGGTAAAGATTAGGCTACAGCAGCAGAGAGGTCTAGCTCACGAGCTACTTAAGTATAAAGGTCCTATCCATTGTGCATCTAGCATTGTGCGTGAAGAAGGTTTGTTTGGCCTCTGGGCTGGTGCGGCACCAACTGTTATGAGAAATGGAATTAATCAGGCAGCAATGTTCACTGCCAAGAATGCTTTTGATAATTTTCTATGGAAAAAACATGAAGGTGATGGGCAGGTTCTTCAGCCATGGCAATCAATGATATCAGGGTTTCTGGCAGGGACTGTAGGTCCAATTTGCACGGACCCTTTGATGTGGTGAAAACAAGGTTAATGGCCCAAAGTAGATCTGTTGAGACAGGAGAAGTTAAGTACAAGGGCATGTTTCATGCGCTGAGAACAATTTTTGCAGAAGAAGGATTGTTAGCCCTGTGGAGAGGATTACTTCCAAGGCTCATGAGAATACCTCCAGGACAAGCTATTATGTGGGCAGTGGCAGATCAAGTCACTGGTTTATATGAAAGAAGATACTTGCACCATACTCATGTTTAGACATTTTGTGAAATAAGATTTAATCCGAGGCATAATTCTTCTACTATTTTGCAAAAGCTTTGTAGGGTGTTTCTTATTTCTGAGACACGCTCGGGAAATTATTTGGGGCCTCCCTCTTTAATGGGTCTTGGTTTAGAAATTTAAATAGATTCTCATGCAGATTTGTGCGGATTAAGCCTGAAAACTTCTATTTCTATCACATTTTGTCCATTTATTAAAGCCCCTGCAGTCTAATTGTCACGTCAAACTATTGTAACTGTCCAACTGGCAGTGTTTGTTAAAGAAGCGGTCACATATTCTTTTACAAATATAGACTGAAGACTTTGGAAATAGTAAGCTGCTACTCTACAGGAAACAGTTTCTTCACAAAGTGGTCCTTTTGGATTGTACACATACTTCAATTGTTCTTCAAATCTCACGGAGCTTTTTCTAGCTTTTGAAAAGTTAGTTCTATTTCTCGTACCAGAGAGCACAGTTAAGGAATACAAAACATTTAAGAGTTGGTGAGAGTTAGAAATATTAGATTCAGAATCAGCAAAAGGATACTGTCTCATAGAGCATATATAGCACAGAAGTTTCTTTTTGGAATATGCATTCAATAAGAATACCATGGGTGATGCATCATACAAATTCTTCACCAAAAGATCCAGCGTATTTTTTCTGACATTACTTCAAAGAAAGGCGGCGGTGCAATATGTTCTTTCCTCCAGCTGCATTTTTTCTGTGGAAGTCTAGAATTATTTTTCTGTTGGAATGTTTAAAGGTTGAAAGACCTGGTTAAGAGTGTCATGTTGAGGAAAGTTTGAATGAAGCAATTAAATTGAAAGAAATTATTTCAGGGCTCATACTGAATGTTTAAATCTTTTTTTTTTCTCATCTTTCTTCAAGATACTGTTCCAAATTAGTCATGAGAGGTTGTAGCACAATGCTAGCTAGACTAGATCTTTGGAATATCTTTTGTGTTCATGCTTTCTATATGGCCCCAGCAAAGATTATTAATCAATTTTAGTAAATTATGTCTATCAATGCCCTAGCAGAGTCCTAAAGGAGTTTTTTTGTTGCATTGTGACATGGAGATTGCAATGAATCTAAAATTGACAATCTGAAGAAGGAGAGCTAACAAAATCTAAACCTTGTAAGTGCTATGTTCAAGACTCTTGAGGATTAAAAGAAACAAAAGTGCCACTCTGGTATTTTGCTCTGTAAAATATTATTATAATGAACTAATTAATCAGTAACTCGGTCAGGAAGGTGACTGTTTATGTTAAAGTGGTTGCCTCTTGATATGAAGTAATACTTATTACCTTGTCTATGGACATGAGATCAGTGAAACCTGGTGCTTGATGCAAGGGATTAGTAGAATCTAGCATAATTCCAAGGCAATTGCACTCTTTCAATACTTAGCTAACATCTATAGTATATACTAACATATACTGCATGATTGGTTTCTTGTGTGTGTGCATGTGTGAATAAATGTCAATATATGCATATATGTATGGAATGTATATTGTCTGCTATAAATCTTTGGTGCTTAGTACTGGTAAATTCCTAGGAAATTTCATGATCTTAAATTCGATAATCTAATTGGACATACGGTATAAAATAGGCATAGGACTTGAGTTACCTTGTACATAAACTGGTATGTAACTTTTATACGTTAAATATAATACTGTATAAATGTCAGTGTAATTCAGAAATAACTGCCTGTATATTAGATGTTTGTTGTGTATGGAGATGGTATGGGAAACAATATTTTATATGCTTGATCAACATGATTCTTATTGTTAATGAGTAGAATGCATTTTTAAGTGCATGCTAGTAAACGTGAATTCTTGCTCACAAAGGTGGTTGTAGTGCATGTCAGTTGAATTAAAAATGAAAAATTCCAGGCTTGATCAGTGCTCAATATTAAGTATTGATGGCTAGATCCCGTACCGTAGTAATTGTTTTCTTTTCAATACGCATGCTTCTTTACATAAGCATGACCTGGCTAGATTTTATGTAATACAGATCATGACTATGCACATGTGTCATTGCCCATCTTTCAGACTAGTACTCATCCTAGTTTCAACGTCAAGTGTTACACATATAGTGGACTGATAGTTCTCCTGTTGATGATGATGATGAATTTTAATGTCATTACGGCCAAGTTCATCTGTAAGACCTATCAAAGATTATCTATTTTGATTGAAGATGGTATCTATAATTGTTAAACTTTATTCTACAAGTTTTGGTTGACTGTCTCATGTACCAATTTATGGCTACAAATGTCGATGCAATTGAGCCCAATATCATTATAATGTTAACAAGTTAATAGAATTGTGTTTCATCCTCTTCTTTATTTAAATTGCATACCCTACATATTCCTTGTTCCCACATAGAATTTAGGGGACTACATTTACTAGCTTCATTTTGTAGTTCTTTTGGGTTGGTTCTTAGTTTAGGAATCATGAGTTTTTGAGGTTGGCAACCTTGTGTGAGTAGGCGAGATATACAAGTTTAAGGTTGATAGTGTTCTTATAATGCCCAAGTTTTTTCTTATTTTTGATTTTATTTCATTCTAAAGCCTCTCACAATTTGTAGTTTAGATGTTTGATGTTAGGTGGTCCAATTGTTACGTAACACATCTTTATGAATTTTCCAATAATTTAATCATTTTTTTTGCCTTTTTGCCTTTTAGCTACAACTAGTTTGAACATGATAGCTGGATGGCAGAATGTCTTTTGTAATGTCCCCATTTCCGAGCAGGTGGCCTGGGAGGCCTTTCATCCGTCTTAGCCTTGGTCATGCCCAAGGGGCTAGTGACGTTGATGGTTATTGGGTATGGTTTGCACCTTCATTTCACTTATATATTATGTTTTGACGTTGGACACGTACTTTGAGGTGACTTAAGTGAAATAAGGTTGCGTGATGCTCCCCTAAGGTACTTTATGTTATATTTTGTCGATGACTTAAGTGATGGGTGAATATATGGTACTTTATTTTCTATTTCTTCGTTGGGGGTAACTTAAGTGTACTTTTGGCATAGTGGTGATAAAGTAACTTAAGTTATTTTATTATTATGTGGATTTTCCCCAAGGAGGTCGATTAGGGTTCTTTTGGGCCCTTTGTTGCAATGAAAAGTTATAAAAGGAAGCGCTTGGGGAGAAAAGGGCATTCATTCATACACTCACCTATTTTGATATTGGAGTAAGATCCCACAGGAACCTTAGCTTCGGTGGTGAAAGATACACACCTAGCTAGCAAAACACTCTTCGGTGGTGAAAGATCCTCCCTAGTTTGCTATTTTGGAACTTTATTCAGATTTTTGGATCAGATCTGGAGAGTAATAAAAAATTCAGTTTTAGAGTAAGAGGACAACCCTTTTTCATCAAGGGTTTCAATTCAGATTTGGAACAACTATTTTCTAGGGTTTTATCTACTCAGTTCCAGATTTGAGGAGCAGTTTTGGAGGGGTTTCTGTGGTCCGATTCCAGAGATTTCGGAGCTGGAGATTGTTATCATCATGAAGATGCCCTAGAATTCATTTCCATCATTTTTCCATTGTTATTCTGGAAATTACGGTCAGCTGTATTTTTCTCTCATTTCTGCCCTAAAATAAATAAATAAAATCAAATCTGAGAGATAAAAATTATTTCTCTTGTTTATTGTTCTATATATTTTTCTGAGTTGTTTGAAGCTTCTGGGTAGTGCTAGAAGTGATTAGTTTGCAAAATACAAAAATTTCTTTATTTTTGCATATTGCTGTCATAAAAATCAGAATTCAGTTTGCTGTTATTTTATACATATTTTGTGAATTTCAAGTAATATCCCACAAGGGATATTTCATCTATCTTGCCTTAGTTGAAATAGTTTGTTTATCTCACACACACACACACACACACACACACACACACACACACACATATTGTATATGTGATGGGAATATGGTAGGGTGTGCTATATTTAACTTTGAATTGATAAGCAGCAAATTGTTTTTGGATTTGTTTTTAACTTTGAATTGGTAAGTGCCAAACTGCTTTTGGATTTGTTCGATTTTGTTTCATGTATCTTGAGATAAGCTTCCTCCACAAGATCCACAACTGTAGAGGATGATAAACACTACTCTGCTATTTAATAATGTTATATTTTGTTCCACTTCAGTTCAACATTTTCGCAACTAATTTCCTATCCATAGAAAGCCTTCCAAATCGCACAGATTTTATTTTGAATTTCCAAATTTTCAAAACTGGTATTCCAGTTAAATTTATGATTGAGGTTCAGGCCAAGGTATTTACAGGAAAGTACTAGTTCCAGGAAACGGTGGTTATTGATAGAGGGGTAAGTTGCTTTTTTAGATTTGACAATCATAATTTTGGCTTATCAATGTCTACTGTTAAAGCAGACTTATTGCAAAACATTTGAAGGGCTCTAGTTGTTTTAAATCTGCGCGATGTTTAGTATGTAAGCCTATATCATTGTGATGCAGGAGCACCTGGGTTCATAATTAAACCCACATCAACCAAAAACAAGTAGTAATAATAAGTGTTCGCAGCATTTGGCATTTGAGGGATTCAAGCCTGTGTATTCACACATGACTGCATGGTTTTGCACTCATGGAAGCCTGCAAAGTCATGTGCAGTTGGAGAAGCTGTGCATGCTTCCTTTGTTTCATGCGAAGCTTTGCAATATCCTGTGAAGTCTTGTGAGTTTGCTTGCACGTGTGCAAGCACACCTCTGTGAATTTCTGCGAGGTTCGGTGAAGTCCTTCACAAATACTATAGTGCTCATTCTGTGCAGCAATGAAGTTCATGATGATGTGTAATGAATGGTGCAGAGTTTGTTGATGGCCAATTTTTGCAAAGTGCCTCACACATAGTATGCTTCACCTTACATCCACCAAACACCTGAATGATGCCATGTATCAGCATAAGGTCCGATGATAACGCTCGTAAAAACCCAAGCAATGTTATTGACAAGAGGTGAAGGGCCACGAAACTTGGTCACCGCATTCGAAATTTGAATTCGTGGAGTATAAAATTCGTTGCTAAAAAAATAGAGATAAAATTCGCAATTAAATTCGAGTAAGAGAAATTATGATAAAATAAAATTATAAAAATAAATATTTAAGTTTATCGTGATATAATACATTTAAAACTAAACTAAATTAATATTTTTAACACACTGCTTGCTCACAAACTACGAACTGTTCACAGCCTCTGTGTTCAACACGGCACTTTACAACAGTTGTGAAACCCTAGGACGAATTTGAAACCCTTGGAATTTTTCGTTTTTCTGTGCATGAATAAATTCGCGATTTAGGGCGAATTTGATAACTTTTATACAGATCTGGAGAATTTTGAATTTTCTAGTAGAAAAGAGTCAAATGCAGTTACTGAGTCACAAAGGGGAGCTGACATGTCTCATGCATGGAAGCCGAAGTGTTTTACCTGCGATAATGTCTCTTGGTGGGCGCCACGATAAAGAAATGAGTTCTTTTCATTGGGGTTAGCTTGAAGGCCCAATTAGCTAAAAGCAAGCTGAGGGGAAGCTTGGAGCTTAAGCTATTGGAAAAGCTGGTTAGCTTGCAGCAGGAAGTCAATGTCATTCTTAGCTCACAAGGAGAGACTTGTTAGGAGTGTACACAGAACTGCCTTCAAGTCTTTAGGATTGAGTCATGTCCAGTTAAGGATGGATATTGTATCTTCATGTAGTTGAGTTTGAAAAAGCTAGGAGTTGTAGCGTTTGCATGTTATGTATACTTGCCTTTGAATTAACAAACTTAAAGTTTGACGATATTCCATCGTTGTGTGAATATGCTTAAGTCTATTTTGAGTGTAGGAGCTTAGTCTGCACGATCTAAGGCAACTAGTTGTTCACTCAACTCCCTAACAGCGACTGCATCTCATTGACGTATAGGATTAATAATATGGTTCAACTAGAGAGATTTATCCCTACACATCCTTCTACTAATAAGAAGATGGTCATTTTTTTTTTTCAGTATGACACTCACGAAAAATCCAAGTTTCAAAATTGAGCAAAGATGTTAGAAAATTTTATACGCGTATCTGTAAATGATGTTTTCGTTTCTGTTGGACACATTGGCATATTAGACCGTTTTGTTGAATTTCTTAACTGGATCCGGAGGAAATCAATAAAAAGTTTCAAGTTTGAAAATGGTTACTTGGAGCCTTGGAGGTATCATATTGATGGGAAAAATCATGAGGAAATATGAAGAAGCAGGGTAAGTTTTAAGATGATCATACAAGGCCTGACACTTGGAAGCACATATAACTGTGAAAGAACTGATCATCAGCTGATACGAACAGGATACTCAAAGTGGATTGACCTGTACCAATAATGGCTTGTTATGTTACTTGAAGCCATGTGTGAGTAACATCAGCCAAAAGATCATTTCAAATGTTAAATCTAAAAATTGTAAATATATTTGTGAATTTTAATCATAGAAATTATAGGAGGAAGCAAAAAGGACATTGTAAGTATGCCATGAATGGTGTTGTTGATAATATAGAGGATTTTCTTTTTAAGCATGATACACAAAAATTCCATGTAAACAGCAATCAAATTCAATGAGTGAATAAAGCAACGCCACATGTTGACACCAATGTAAACATAGATATGAATTACAGATTAATGAATAAGGACATGGTCTCCAAAGAACATGCGTTAACTAGCAATTGTACTAAAAAGTCCAATGCTAATGCCGATAGGGAGACACAAGAAGGGAAGTCAGTGATGCAAGAGAACAATGACAAGCAAACAAACTGTTGAACAGATACTCATTTCTAAGAGAAGGGGATTACATGAGAAAAGTTTGTCTGTGAAAAACAAGAAGTTGTAATTTTAGGAAAAGTCAGAACAAAGCAAGTGAGTTGTATAAGGTCTATCAATTGCAAAAAGGGACAAGTTATACAGATATTTCCTGCTCTATGTGTGCACCATTCAAGAGTTAATGGGAAACACAACAATGAAACCCCGATCAAAACACATAACATTCAATAAATCAATCCCTTCACCTATGCTAAAGTTTAGGGTATGGCTTACTGTTATAATTTGTTGGTAACTGAATATTTTACTACTATAGTCCGAACAAGATATTTTTTTGTGTCATTTTTATTTTCTAAGAAATTGCATAAATACGCTAGACGAACAAAGTCGAGAGATCTTTTTATCCCCTATCTTCAATTCGTATACATATATGTATATACACACACATTTATAAAATAATGTAAAAGCATGTCAATTAAATCCCATGTAAAAATAATGAATAAAGTTTAAGTTTATATTTGAGGAGTATGAAGTTTGGTGAAGTTCGAACATTTTCGATAAAATTTAGCATACCTTGTGACATGGATTTATTGTATTCTTCAAATGATGTAAGTATGCGTAAGACAGTATGAATGCTGCAAAGTTTGCTCTCTATTTTCTATGATAAAAGAAACATGGACCAACAACGGGTTCCATCTGCTGCCTTGTAACTTATCTGAAATTTTGCATATGTTTTCTTGCTTTGATGCAGAAGCTCTTCTTTTTTCTCACTCTTCACTGATGGTTTTCTTGGGAAAATTTCATCTATGTCCATCTACTCAGTCACTTCCTCCAAGAATTAAAATTATGTGATCACAATAGTCAGGTATCGAATCAAGGATCAGATCAACACGAATCTCATATATGGGCCTATATTTTTACAGAAATCTTTCTCTTACGAGGAGAGAAAAATTAGCAAAATACTAAACTTCAAACGCACAAAAGTTTCCACAGATAATTTTGAATAGAGCATGTTTCCCCAGATTATAGTCATCACGGAGAAAATATACATCAAAATTAGCAATGCTTTATTAAACACATCATAATACTGTTCATTTTGTGGATTTCTCATTTAGAGATATCTAACAAATGCCAAAATTTTGCAGTTAAAAAAATATAGTTATTTGGCTTGAAATTACAAAATAAGGCATATGGTCTTAAATCATCCTTGATTTGACAAAAGCCCATACTCATGTTTATTTGAACACCAAAACCTATCAACTTTCCCTTCTATAACGAACAACACAATTCGATCAATTCTAAATTATTTTATGCTTGCCTTTTAGGTCCTAATATTTATGTGAAAATGTATTTTTCTGTCTTGTGTTAAATCAGGCAAAGCTAGTCACTCATTTGTAATTAGCTATCAAACAAAATGCTATGTAACTCTGCACTAGGCATGATGCACGATATCAAAAGCAGTACCAGGAAACGGAAGCATTTTACTTCCCATCGCACCTGATATTGCAGGAATACCACGTCCAAGAGCGAGTTGAACTGGTTCTTCATGTTCATCCTTTTGGTGTGAAAGACATGGTCAGGACATCTTTTTCAAAAAGGAAGCCTCCAAAACTGGCAATCCCCCTGGACACATTTACGAGCAAAGAATTTTGTGATATCAGCAAACCATCAATCTTTTTAACAAAAACATAACACCAAGCAGTAGGTGAGATTAAATGAAATTGATTATTAAGAAAGGAAAAAAAAAGTCAATTAGAAAGAATACACCCTTAGCTGCCTGCAAAAGCTTGAGAAAAATCGAATTTGAAAAAGCAAAGACTAACCTCGTCAACAAAGTCTATATAATGACTAGATCCATTTTTAAATTGTGTTTCACCATTAGGGAATATTATATGCTTCCCCTCGAACCTCATCCAATTTTGAAGCTTTTCGTTCATTGCAAACTAGGTATGTGTGACATTGTTGTACCATACCTACACCAAAACAAGACATTAAAAGAGAGTTATAAATTTTGGTTAGTTCTGCTATTTATACCGAAGTCATGCCACCCAAATGCAAAGACAGATGGGGTTCAGCTTCTAGAATCTTCTCTATGCTTTCTGGCCAATGCACAGGAAATTTATACCCTTCAAGGCAAGTTGGCGGCTCTCAAGGACAATGCCTCTCTCCATGTTCAAAATGTTTTGTGCTTGTATGTTTTTGATAGTCTCCATATTATCAAGACATGGGATATAGTCGGTCCCACCTGTTACATTGTAAAGCTAAACACAAATCAAGTAGTTACCAATGTAATCAGGGAATGAATATTGAAGGATGTTAACATAAATCAATAACTGCCAAAAATACTTAAAACAAAATTCAATCAGTGTAATGGGCATTCAACATGAATGAGAATATATGCATAAATCCATAAAAAATGCATCTCTACAATTATAGTTGTCCTGGATTTGGTTAATGCATTTTGTCAAACATTTGGTGTGGATTTGGCAGGCTTCCACATTTTCCATGCATTTCTACCAAAGGGTTCACCTCATGACTTGAATCAGACCTAAATCCTGCAAATATCAGTCTACACAATACCCAAGGAAAATTCAATGCCTATCCATGGGAACATGCTTTACCACCACCTAATAGGAGAAATCCGAAGGTTAAACTTATACCTGAGATAGCCAGAGCTCTGGTAAATGGATGCTGCAAGAGTGAGGATGTCGACAAAGCAATATTCCTCTGAAATCGGACTCAAAAGAGTTCATCTGGACTGGCAAAGTTTTAAAAATATTAAAAATAAAAACTCATTGAAGAGCTCTTTCTCAAAATCTAATCTACTCAACAAAATGGAAAATAAAATAAAACCCAAATCTACACATAATCCTCCCTCCTCCAAGCGAAGGTAAAAGAAGCACAAGCAACCATATGCAAAATTACACAATATTCAACCAGTGTAATTGGGAATTGCATATTCAAAACAGCGAAATGGGTACTCGAAACAGCAAAATGGCCATTTAAAAAAAAACCAAATGGGTATTCAAACCAAGAAAGTAGAAGTTATGGAGGCTACCAAATCTGGTACTTGTAAGGCTATAAATACGTGCCCGTCAACTGCATCTTCTCAATTTTGAATTGCCTACCCAATGCATCCAAGAGATGTTGTTACTTCAAATTCTATTGCAGTTGCACATCTGCCAACCTATGTGGTCTACTACAATTCCTACTGGCTGCTGAAGCTGAGGCTGCAAGCAGAAAAACATTTTTCCTAAGTAAATACACCCCGTGCAATGGAGAAGATGTTTGATGGGGCCGTAAAAGGATGCAAAGGGAATGTTGTTTCCCCGAAATGGCACTTAGATCTTATCTCTTTCCCTATTGTTGAAACTTGCTGCTACTCTGCCAATGTTCCTCCCTCATCCCTCCATTATCTTCCCCTCTTTCTTGTTCAGACAAGCAAATAAAAAACGTATTAAAACCCAGATTATAAATGTGAAAATTCCAGAACCCATTTTGTGAAAAGGCTAATTAAGGTCTGTAACTCACAATAAACAAAACATAATGCAGAGAAATGCCTTTCACTCAGCTATCAGGGAGTGATGGCGTCCCTGACAAACAATATGGAGGCATGGCTAGGTGGAGGCAAGGAAAGGAAGAGCTTCTGGATCCAGGTTCATCAAAAGAAAGTGGTGTGGGCATGGGACCTTGTGAATTAAACTGTCCTGTTGGACAAAGCATGAATGCCAAATAGTGTTACTAGCTATTGCACTGATTGTGACATGAACAGTTGGGATTGGGCAGATGGCTGTCCCATGTACAGCGCATTTGCCCACTGTAGATTTGCTTAACCAGGTGACCTTCTCTGACTGTAATCTTGCTGCAGTGAAAAACGAAATCGATGGCTGCAATCTTTTCAATGGTCTTGTATCAGTACCCAAAGCTTGGCCACTGTTGATTTCAACAGTGCAGCAAAATCCCGCTGTGAAGAACACCTATCAGTGTAAATATAATAGCAGATTAAATAGATGTCTGTAGTGTGAGATTCCCTAAGTGGTGTATTAATTCACCATTCCCCCTACTAACAAATGCTTACAGTACTTGTGTGCTAAAGTGGGTCCCCTTGTCTTGTCATTATGAACAAAATACACGAGGAAAAATTTCATTTAGGGAATGACTACTCATGGAGGTCATCTTGAGATGACTTTAAACTGACATGAGTAAAAATCCCACAAAAACTACCACCACTGTCTAATTTAAAGTCTGTAGTTAAATAGCATTGGTGATCATTCTTGACTTTGTTGGTGGGTATAATAAATGGTATCAGAGCAGAGAGGGCCTGTCAATGGCGAATAACAGAAGGAGCTGTTAAGCAAGCAGAGCATCATTGCAGCCCACTAACAACTTGAATAGATTACTGTTGCCAGTCCTTGGGAATAGGAAGCCTAGGTGAGATTGTAGCAATTTTTTTCACAAGTCCTGGTAATGATGACGAAATAGGAAGAAGATGGTGAAATATAGGTATATTTTAGAATCTTCTAAGATACAAAAGCTGCCATCAAGCAGTCTCCTTAAGTCCACATATAACTAGGGGACACTGGTATTTCTACAAAACCATTCAAGGAGGAGACCAAATTGGAGATACAACCGAATGATGATTTGGTTGATATTGGAAACATCAAAATTTGTTGGAAACAACTTGAGGTATATTTTGGCCTCGAAGGAATGGATGAAGACAAAAATCTATTTTGCAAGACTATGACTGAGCATGCTTTAGTTTGGTGGGGGAATTACACTTAGGCTCTGCATAAACAGGAATGTCTTGAGTTGTTGAATAGGAACAATTCAAAAATCTACCAATGTAGTTCTATCTATTAAGGTATTAAGACACACCAATCAAATAAAAGTAATTGTCCGCAACAAGGATACAATATGCAGAAGCAAGGCAGCCTTTTGATACTTACTAAGCGGAGCCAGGAGTTTGTGAGTAATTATAGTGGGGAATGCATGTCTATATTTGTAAATAATTAGCACTCTTTGAAGTCAAATCCCTTGTGAGATCTGTAAGAAAGCTTTATATATGGATTGGCAAGGCTTGATTCATCACAATCTTGGTCAAAAGGTTGAAACCTAAGGAGGTACAAATTTGAACAATATACAAGTTAAACCGGAAAGGCCAACCCCATTGTGGACTTCTACAAAGGGGGTCATATGCACCAAAATGGTGTCTCCTATAGTGGTAACGCCAAGGACCAATGGTCAGAGTTGCATCTTAAACAAACTCCCATTAATAATGTGGGGAGAAAGTTCCTCATGTCCAAGACTGCCCGGGTTTAGAGATAGGAAGTAAATGCATGGAAATAGCTGATGAAAAGATTGCCTTGATGGCACAAGAAGCTGTACAACAGATTGTTGATGACTGTTATGCCAAAGCTGCATGGGAGAGAATCTTTTATCCCAAGATTCAGATTTAAATGTCAGTTGTTTGATCTGGGTAAGTAAAGGATTCACATCTCCTAATTGTCGGTGGAGGTAGTGGTTTTGCAAACCTGCAATGATCTGAAATCATATCTATTTGGGTTATAATATAAAGATGTATAGATGCAGGTGTTTCACTACAAAAATATTAATGAAATAGAATGTGATATTATACGGTTGAAATAGTATTGGGTAGTCATTTTCTATGTGATAGAGACAAAATAGTTTTGAAGAGGCTTGATAACTATTGACTTATCAAGTAAGGGAAACCTCTTCCTGCTAATGCAAGGTAAAAGTCTCATTGGTACAACGGCTCAGAGGAAGAGGTTGTTCACCGTGAGCAAGAAATTTGTGCTCATGGCGACGAGGTTCAAGGAGAGAAGACTAATGATTTTGAGTCTTAAGATCCTGTTTGCTCAGTTGATCAGAAAAGACAGATTGGCAAATTCTTGGTTTATGATAAGGAAGTTTGCCTTGAACCTAAGGTGATGAAACCTGATAGGGTGAAACAATATATAACACTATTATGGCTCGAATTGTCACTGCTGAAAATGGGCTTGCACCAAAACTTAGTTATGGAGAGCAAGGAAATTAAGAAACTGCCACACGAATTCTTTGAGCAAGGAGAAAACAAGGCTAGCGTATCCCACTTACTCGCCTGATTTATTTTGGTAACTAAAAAGGGTGGAATATGGCACATTTATTTCAGCGATCTGAACAAGATGCCCATCAAAAATCGGTAATCTTTGCCAAGGATATGCAATTGCAGGGAGCTAAATATTTTACTAAAAATTGGATATGAAATGTTTGTGAAGTTCAGATTAGTGAGGACAAATGGAAGACATTTAAAAAAGTACGGAGTGCTAGACTGCACGGATACGGATATGGGTATGGGTACGGATACGGGTACGGTTTTGGTATGCTGAAATGGCAAATTTTAAAAAATCTCAGGTACGCTTTTGGGTACGGTATATATATATTATATATATGCATATAAAATTATGACTTTAAAGAAACATTTGCATTCTTATTGAAATTTAATACTCATACAACGTAAAATCATTCATAGAACATGAAAACGAATTTCCAATACTTTGAGAATTGAGACTTGAGTTTGTATTGATTCATAATGTTCAAAACATAATAGTTAATAACATAGACTGTATTATAGATTTGATAATTCATTATTAATGCCTTAAGCTTGAGTTAGACGTATCATTGGACATTAAAAACATTTAAAGCCGTGAAATATTTTAATTTCTTTCTCAAACCAAAGGAGGGCAACACAGCCTCTTGTCAAGGCAAGGATCTTGTCATTATATTTCTGATTCGACGAAATCGATTTGTAGGCTTGGCACATAATGTCAAATGAAGAGAAGATATCTTTGCCCAACCACCAAGTGCTTCACTTGTTCCCATGCCTTCCAAATTGACTAAAGAATAAAGGACCCATGAGAGCAACAAGAAAGCCCCCAAATAGTAAGTCAACCAAATGAATTCCTTTTCATCTCTCTCGACCCTTCGAGCCTATTGGCAATATTGAATCTCACACAAACTTTCTAAAATTCAATTCCAATCATAGCCCTCATGTTTTTTTTTTTTTGCACTTAAAAAAGAAAACGTGGTACTCTTTAAACTGTCTGGGTACTATGTGGGTACTCTTTATATTTATTTTTTGCACTTAAAAAAGAAAAAAGCAGTGGGTACTCTGTAGTGCATTGCCCACGGTGCCTTGGGTACATCTAGGGTACGCATTTACATACCCTAGACGTACTCGGGGCACTGTGGGTGCACGCACTGGCACACTCCTGTGGTGTACCCGTGCACTGTAGCCATACCCAAAATGTACCCAACCCGTAGTACGAGGGGGTCTAGGGTGTTTCCGTGCTTCTAGACGAAGTGTATGAGTTGTTGGTAATGCCATTAAGATTATGCAAGTACCTACCATATTGGCGAGGTCGTAAACAAAAATTTCGGGGTTTTTTGGTTTCATTTTCCATAGTTATTTTGATGACATCGTAGTGTTACGCAAGACTGGAATTAGCATCTGCAGCAGGTTTGGTTGACCCTCCAAACTTATCAACCGCTGCTTTGAACATGAAGTGTGAAATTGTGAAATAATCACTGGATTCGTAGTTGGTGGTTATAATCCTAGTGTTGTGCAAGACCTGTTATGAGCATCTGCAACAGGTTTGGTTAATTTGCCAACCTTATCAACTTCAAATTAATATGAAGAAGTGTGAAATTGTGAAACAATCACCGGATTTGTAGTTGGTGGCAATAATCGTAGTGTAGTACAACACCGGAATGAGCATCTACAATAGGTTTGGTTGACCCTCCAACCTTATCAACCTGCAATTGAATATGAAAAAGTGTGAAATTGTGAAACAATCATTGGGATTCGTAGTTGGTGACAATGAATTGAAAATTGACCTAGTCAAAGGTTTGAATGATCTTGGAATGGCCAAGGGCAACTAATATGATGGAGGTGCAGTTTCTTGGGAGCTACCCGATTATCATAGGTAGCAGCACATCTTCATTCATTGTCTAATGAATTGAATTTGATCGACAAAAGCTTAGGAAACATCCTTTATTATGTTGAAACAAGAGATCTTTGAAGCATCAAATTTGCAATTGTTCTATGAATCGATGTAGATGCCTCAAGGTATGCACTTGGAATTGTATTAAATCATATATGGCTGCAAGAAAGGTAACAAATCTTTGCCTACAGAAGGAAAGTGGACAGAAAAAATTGAAGATGGAAGAAAGGAAGGGTTTAGGACAGAAAAGATGAGGAGGGGCGGACAAAGAAATAGGGTTTCTCAGGACACCTTTTGGATCAAAGCACACAATCCATTCTTTTTGTGTAAAAGAAAAGTACGAGAATTGCAAAAATAGACAAAATATTAATTCCATTTCCTTTCCTTTGATAGAAAAACAAGGGAAAAGAGAAGAAACTTAGGTTTGTCGAGTTTCTTTCCTTTGCCTAAAATATCAGAGAAGATAAGAGACCAAAACCTACATTGAAAATCCTTTTCCTTTTAAAAACAAAAATAAAATTGGAGGCGGAGCGAATAAAGACAACAAACTAGAACGATGATTCCATTGGTAAATTTGGTAATATCCCCAAACCATGTAGCTCGAGGTCCCCACCGGATGGCTTTTCTTCCTAGACAAGGAGACAAACACCACCAACCTAGGAAGGATCGATTGGTAACAATGAGAGGCACCTCAAAAGACATTAGACTGATAGAATACATTTGAAACAAATTTGCGTAAAGAAATCCTTTTACAGACAAGGCAAGGTGTTTTAGGGCTTAATGAGCCCCTATAGAAGATATTCTGAGTTATTTTAATTTTAGATTAAATTATTCTTTTAACAAATGGATACATACATATTCAAGTGGAATAGGATTTCCCCTCTTAATCAAATGGAGGAAGGAATAGACTGAGCTTTAACATGGTCCTTAACATTAAAATTTTGTGGAAAATTTGTGCGGGACATAAGAGTAGTTAAGTGATGACGAGGCTTCCCCATCATTGAAATGTATCAGAGCATATAGTTAAACCTCCAAAGGGTTTGAAAGTTAAGGTGAAATACCGGCATTCTAAGACCCTCGTTACCATGTATCACCGATCACATATGAAAATATGATAGCAGGTAGATCTTCAACACAAGAAGAATAGTAAAGAACACTTAGCTTCATCACCCAAGGTCTCGAAATTTAGTGTAAAAGAAAAGGATCAAGTTACAAATGTCTTAAACACTTAAATTCCTCCCGTATATCCAAGATATGTGAATGGTATTCTAATTCTCTGTTGTATATTCACTTCACAGGATGTTCCTCCCATTGATTCCCCTCGGTTACGATACCAACGTGTGATACTCAAAATCCATAAGTGTTGGCGACTTCCCGACTTACTTCTCCATTGAGAATCTATTTGCATCTTCAAATAACATAGACACATAGATTTAACGTAGAAAAACCCCCAAGGGGTAAAAAACCACGAACAAAGGTAAGATTTGCATTAATGAGAAACTCAGTCTAGTACATATCCATTCCCTCACTTCTCTCCTCCATGAATTCATCACGTGAATTTTGAATTCATTACATTTGAAATGACCCCACGAGTCAATATAAATAAATCAAATGGGTGTGACTTCTCATGAAGTACCCCTTAACCATTAATTGATCTTTAAATAATCAATTAACATAATAAACACGTAGTTTATATTAAATAAATTAAAATATTATATATTCTAATTTATTTAATTATAAACTATAGTTTATTTATAAGAACACTTAATATTAAATGTTCTAACACTCCCCCTTAATATTAAGTGGGGAACATATGCCAATGTTACTGTTTATACATGATTTACAAATCCATAAACCATAGTGAAGGTTTAGGCTAGCATATCACATTTGAAGGATTTATACACCTTCATCATGCTCATCTTACCTTTTGGTACAAAAGGATTTGGAATCCATAAATCAGAAGTGAATGATTTAGGCTAAACATGATTTGTGAGACTACATCTCATAGTTTCTCATGGAAAATATCTCAATCAACATCTCTAAGAGCCTTTTATAACACAAGGACCTCCTTTACAATAGATGCAACACTGGGTGTACATCGTAAACTTATAGTGACAAGTTTACAAAGATCATAAACAAATCTTTTTACTGATGGAGCAAAAGTATAGAGGAGAATTATAGTTGGAATTTTGGCGAAGATGGCGACAAAAAGTGCGGCGAAAAGTGCAAATGGAAACAACCCCAAGGAAGGCATTCACGATCGGTAGGGTGCGATAGACGGTCTCGGGAAGGCCCCACCTTGTCTCGGGGGGTGCTTAGACGGGTGGTAGCATATAGGGAGGGTTAGATCGTGAGATTCTGTGCATTTTCCATGGCCTCGGTTGGGTGAAAAGTTGGCCTTTTATAAAAAAGCTAAAGAGCTCGCATGTCAAAACCTCCCCTTTGTCATCGGCAATAGCGGTTGTCTTTTGCTTTGGTGACTCGTGGTTTGGGATTAGGGTCTTCTCAGGGGGGCAAGATAGCTAGTGATAAGCTCGGTGGTGGGGCGGCGCCATCCCAAGCTATCGACCCCAAACCCGTCTCCTTGAGGACATCGCAAATCGAGTAACCCCAATCTCCCTAATCCGCATGCATATGTGGTTGATCTGGCAGAGGAGGCGTCGTCTTTAAGTTTCGAAAATCCTGAGATTGAGGCCTATCTTCAATCCTTGTCCCATCTCGCAATAATTGGCAAATTCAATGGGTTGTGGCCGGCTTCCTCTACCTTATCTCAATGGGTCTCGAAAAACTAGTCCAAAATTGCGATATCTCCTTCTGCTCCAGGGCTTTTTGTGGTCCATTTCCAGTGGCGGAGGATTACTAGAAATGCCTTTCTAATGGCCCGTGGTTCAGGGCAACACAGGTTTGTTTCTCACTCCCTAGTTCCTCAAGTTTGATCCTAACTCACTTTCCATTTCAAAAATGCTAGTCTAGGTATGGTTGCCTAACCTTCCATTGCATTTTTGGCATGCTCTTGAGGATATAGGCAACGCTCTGGGTAAATTCTTAAAAGTGGATCACGCCAGGTGTGGTGGACTCAGGACATATGCCAGACTTTGTGCAGAGATAGACCTAAGCAAAGGATTTCCCGATAAGATTCTATTGAAACTGGGAAATCTTCATCATGTTCAGTCCTTAGATTATGAGAATACAACTTTTAGGTGTCACATTTGCAGAGCTCCAGGTCATTTGCAGGCATCTTGCCTACAAGGCCAAAAGAAAAATCTCAGAGAAAGACTGTGCCGTCTCGAAGAGGTTGAGACAAACCCTCTTTGGCTCAGCCAAATGAAACTGTTTGTAAGAAAGATCCAGGAGTGCCCTGTCAAGCAGTTTGAAAAAAACATTTTGCCCGATCCGATATGGTCGGGAAGCGGGATTTTCCAATCGGGGTGGGCGGTGTGAAGAGGGGCCATGTATCTGATAATTCTGACAAATCAGATTCAGACTAGGAGGGAGCTTCTGGTAGGTTTGAGTCTCCGTCGGGCTCAAATAATCTCATGATAGTAAAGACCTCGAATCATGGTCAGTGGCAAGAGGTTAGAAAGAAAAAAGGCAAAAAGGGGCGTTTTGCAAATCTGCTGGATTATTATCCCTCACTTGAAATGCATTATTAATTGGGTTTGTTTCGGTTTTGTTTTGTTTTGTTTCGTTGTAGTGTTGGTGTCAGCATAACTAACACCTCCTGGTTTTTGTACCCCGGTTCATAGCTCCGGTCAAAGGCGTTTATCTATAAAAAAAGTATAGAGGAGAAGGAGAACACACGATCGACCATTAGGAGGTGACATTGCCATGCACACTCCCCCTCAATGGCAACTCTGAAAGGTCAAGCATTGCACGAAACTTGCAGAACTTTACAACACACAATGACTTTGTAAATATATCTGTAACTTAATCTTCATCGTGAAGTACTAGAGATCTATTTCACTGCAGAGCACCTTCTCTCGGATAAAATGCATATGAATATCTATATGCTTCATTCTCTGATGCTGAACTAGATTCTTAATAAGAGCAATGCAACTCTGACTATCACATATAAGAGGAGTAATTCCCTTAACTTTCATATAAATATCTTTTAACAACCGCTTTAGCCACATGACTTCTTTTGCCACTTTCATCGCATTTCTATATTTTGCCTCAGTAGAAGAGATGGAGATTGTTGGCTTTTTTACTACTCAAGTAATGACACCTGTACCAAACTTGAACACATATCCAGTTGTAGATTTTCTATCTAACACAACACCAACATGGTTAGAATCACAATATCCATATAAACATGCATTATCATAATAAACATAATATAAATCATTATTGATTTCACTTTTAACCATCTATAAATCTTACATTAATAGGTTAAAAAACAAGTTTTATAACAACTTAAAAACAATATGCTTAACAACCAACCATGTTATATTACCAATATAATGAAAATTTTCAACATATTAATCTTGTAAAAATATATTAGATGCAATCAATATTGGACGTCTCCAATACAGACACAAAGGCATCCCCAAGTGTCATTTGATATGCATATAATACTATTTTTAGTAATCACATACTAATATACTCAACTAGATCTTGATTTCAAATCCATTAACTAGTCATTAACAAGACTTATATTTGATAATTGGTTAAAATTACTTATAATAAGTAATTTACATAACTAAACAAGATTTGAGAATACTCAAATTGATGATGATCTTTCCATCTTTATCAAGGAGATTAATTGCAACTTCGGTTTGTGACCAAGGCTTAGTAGTATTAAGCGGTGCACATGTTAAATACTAACCAAATTTATTAATCAAAGCACATATAATGATCTTTGATCAAGGAAAGTAAATAATATAAATGTATAAATTGATTTAACATGGCAGACACATGTCACAGATCCAAGGGCTAAAAGAGGGACACATGGTGTAATTCTACAGGATTTTCAACCAAATGTATTCCGTGGACCTCAAGCCCGAGAATAAATTGAGTTTCAAATAAAAGGTTTTGGGTCCAGGAAGGGTTGAGGTAGTCAAAGGAGACATGCGGAAGGTAAAAGGTAGACATGAGGGAAAGAAGGAAATAATCACAAAGGCACACATAGGCAAACTTGAAGCAAATCAGAAGTTGCCACATGTCGACTTGTTGTTCCTCCCGAGATGCACAACTTTAAATGGCCATAACTTTCTCTCCACAACTCCAAATTAGGAAAAATTGGTCTCGTTGGAAAGGTCTCTTTGAGCCCTTCAATGTAGCATCATCAGATTCAAGAATTGATGTTGTTTTGTGTGAGAAAAATAAGAAAAAAATGCAAGGTATTAAAAACGTAGTTCCAGACTCCCAAGACACTAGATTAAATTAATTTATTTATTTGAAACCTTTTGAACCTGCTCTGATACCATGTTAGATCCGAGGGGTTAAACACATTAACCATTAAATAAGATTCAATATTAATTAAATTAATATAACAAACATTATAACAAATGCAATAAAATAAAATAACACAGACATATAGATTTAACATGGAAAAACCCACAAGGGTTAAAAAACCACAAACAAAGGTAAGATTTCCATTAATGAGAAACTTAGTCTAGTACACCTCCATTCCCCTCACTTCTCTCCTCTATGAATTCATCACGTGAATTCTAAATTCATTACATTTGAAATGACTCCACAAGTTAATATAAATAAATCAAACAGGGGTGACTTCTCACAAAGTACCCCTTAATCATTAATTGATCTTTGAATAATCAATTAACATAATAAACACATAGTTTATATTAAATAAATTAAAATATTATATATTCTAATTTATTTAATTATATAGTATAGTTTATTTATAAGAACACTTAATATTAAATGTTCTAACAAATAGGATTGACTATTATAAATTGGATGCATAAAATATCTAGGTATTTCATTGACAAATTGACATAGTTTAGAAGTGGTGGAGTTCGGATGTGGATATCCAAGTAGACCAAAGATTCGGTAGGTAGGTGCAAGTTACTTTACAATATGTTTTAAGAATATCTCAATATACATTGAATATTTGAATTTATAATAAGTATTGGTTAATATAACAAGTAAACAATATTTGAATATGCATAAGTGACGTGTTTTGATTAGGCGGTTAATATCTAAAAATACACCGTGTTAATTTTATATTAAATAGTTGAATATACACTTGGAATTGTTGAATATATGGTTGTATTTTTTCATTTTCTATTCTGCGTTCGTACTTCGAATATGCACTTGAAATTCTTGAATATACATTTATTATGTTAATTGAAAACATGTCACCTTAACTAAACAATTATGTAGCAAATGCAACGTGCTCAATAACCATTGCTCTCCCTATACACCTGAATTGATTTGGAAATATATTAAATATGCTTGCTATACTTACATTCTAAGGTGTTATGATACTTACCATGCGAATCCTTTTTAAGAGCCAAGGTTTTATGCAATGAGCACATTTGCAAGCAATACCAACATTAAAAATGTATTTTCAGTATATATTGAGTTATTTCAATGCATGTTTTTCTTTAATTTTCCGTTCGCCACAAACTCAACCGATATGATGTATTCAATGTCAAAAATAAGGTAAGGGAGAGAAGCTAGTTTTTGTGCATCCTAAGTTTAAGGGTGCACATAGGCACCATACTATAGTATAATTCAAAACAAAAATACCCTTTAATAGGTTATGCTCTCCCCATTATACATATTTCGTTTTAGAAGTTAAAATTATGTGGAAGAGATTTTTTTAAATATTTAAATTTAGTTATTTTAAATACAAAGAAATTTAAGGTAGGCCATTACTCGAGAATTGAGTCATATATTTTCCCCACCTATTTGTCATCATTTGATTGGCTAATTGGTTTGGAATGACTTGATGTGACTTATTTTATAGGGCACTTTTTTTCAAAATGTAAGTGGGAAGTGACATGTACTAGCTCTTTAGTTATCACCTACCCTCACAAGTATTGGTCCATGCTCAACCATTGGCTCCTCTCCCTTATTTTCATGCATGCACAATGAACTATTGCATATCAAATGTGTGGCCTCCGATATGTGCATATACAATGATATTACTTAATATACTTTGAATATCGCTTACCATAACTAAAAACGTTTGAGAATACATGGATAATATTTTATTAATCGGGTCAATATATGTTGGAGTGACCAAACATACATTGAATATACTTATCTAATTTTGTCATTTTGTACTATAAATTCACACATTGAATATACAATTTGAATATATTGTTGTCTATTTCCAATCACCAAGTTGGTCATTGAGGAGTTCGATTTAAGTGGGGTTTTCATCATTTCTCCATGGTTTTCATGCAATGACCACATATGTAGGATACCGGGATTACAACAATGTTTTCATAGCATATTGAGTTATTTTAGTGTATAGCTACCCGGTTAGTATCCGAATATAGACATGTAATGTCTCCATTTCGAAAGCAGTGGCCTAGAGGCCTTTCATCCATCTTAGCCTTGGTCATGCCCAAGGGGCTAGTGATGTTGATGGTTATTGGGTATGGTTTGCACCTTCATTTCACTTATAGGTTATGTTTCGATATTGGACACATACTTTGAGGTGACTTAAGTGAAATAATGTTGTGAGATGCTCCCTAAGGTACTTTATGTTATATTTAGTCTATGATTTAAGTAATGAGTGAATATATGGTACTTTATGTTCTAATTTTTCGTTGGGGCGACTTAAGTGCACTTTTTGGCATGTGGGAATAAAGTGACTTAAGTTATTTTAATTAATTAAAGAAAAAAACCCAAGGGGGTGAAAAAGGGTTCTTTTGGGCCTTTTGTTGCAATGAGAAGTTATAAAAGAAGCGCTTGGGGAGAATAGGCATTCATTCTTACACACTCACACATTTTGGATATTGAGCAACTGTTGTTTGCATTGTTATTGCTTGTGGAGTAAGATCCCACAGGAACCCTAGCTTCGGTGTTGAGAGATCCATTCCTAGCTAGTAGGACACTCTTCGGTGGTGAAAGATCCACCCTAGTTTGTCATTTTGGAGTTGATTCACGCTTATTTTTCGAGACAAATTTCGAGTTTTCAGAGAAGGGGTTTTGAAGATTTTGGGGCTTTTGTGGAGAAAAATCGAGGGTTTCCAGATCAGATTTGTTGCAACGATAAGAGTAGGTTTTGACACCATTTCTAGAGACATTTTAGAGGCTTTTTGGCCTCTTTCCAAGGGGGATGTCTCACTTTGGGATTTTGCAACATTTTTTGGAGGGTTTCCCAAGTGATATTTCCAGATCTGGAGGTTGGGCTTTCATTTGCATTATTAGTAGATGTTATTTCCAGATTTTCAGAATTTTATCACTTGTATTTGGAAAAATATGAATTTTTGAAGATTTCAGCTGTCTAGGGTTTTTGATATTTTACGCGATTTATATTAATCAAAAAATTCTAAAAATAATCTTCGAGTGTTTATTATCATTGTTGGAATCTCTCTTTAAAATTTCATGCATTTTGGGCAAATATTTTGTGAGATATCATTTAAATACAATTTCTTGCCCTAGTTGGTTATTTTATGCAAAAAGCAAGAATTTTATTTTGCTGCAATTTCTAGATATTTTGTGCATTTTTGAGTGGTATCCCACAAGGGATATTTCAGTGGTATTAGAGCTATTGTTCCTCTAGCATGTGTGGGTTAAAAATGGGTGACATCGAAGATCTCAATGTGGATTTAATGAAGAAATTATTCACCAATATGGTTAAGCAACAAGAGACTACAAACCTTTATGATCTAACTCACAGAGAGTCTATCACGGGGTAGATCTAGACCTTAGGCGGATAGAGGGGAAAAATGTGAGAGTAGTAATTCAGGGAAACGATCTCTCCATTCATCTAACAAGTCTTTTAGTCTTCATGAGCCCTCTTTCTTGAAAGATTCTGAAGCGTCACATGTAGGGCAACCAACAAAGGTGATGGATGAGGATTCTTGTTGGAGGAAATACCAATCTTTGAGCAAGGGATTAAGAGATAATATGCCATTTCTAGATTATTGCATGATGAAGATTGGTAGCAAGCCCAAGAGAGTCGATACCTGAATTACAAAGGAGTTTGGGACAAGAAAAGAACTCATTTGAAGAACCAATAAAAGCTCAACATGATAAGCAAGGGGCAACAATTAGTGGGTTGCAAGGTAAGGGATCTAACCACTACATTAAGGTAGTTTTAGATAATGAAGAAGAAGAAGAAGAAATGTTGATCTAGAAGAAGCTGTTGTTCCCAGTATGAGGAATGATGTTCCTCAAATTATGACACCTAAGAGCAGGGAAGGATCAATCCAAGAAGAGTAGATTGAACAATATAAGGATGTAAAAGAAAGGAGCATGTTATCACAACAATTGTCTCATGAAATAATCCAACCCATTGTTGATCATGGAGACATCATAAGGTATGAGACAAGTGAGATATTTTATGACTCCTATTTCAACGGATTGTTTGCTTCAAACACAAAGCACACCATGATGACTTATGTGGAGAGTGAGTTAGATGATGTTGAGTCGGGGAGCAAGTTAGGTATGATGGAGAATTTGAATCCAAATGAGGTGAGTGGAGTCATGGATGTGGGTGTGACCAATAGTGTTGCACATGAGACAGTTACAGAGATCGGGGTTATAGGTTTAGATCACCCTAGTTTATCATTATGTTGGTTATTAGAGGTTTCGGTAGACTAGAGATCTAATTTTCTTGTTGAATACTCCAAGAAATGACACACTTGCGAGATTATAGATGGTCACATACAAGATGACAACTATAGATTGTAGGATGAGATGATCTTCTATCGGGGGTAGATTGTAACGTGTGTCGATTCATGGTTGAGAATGGAGATACTTCGACATGTGCATTATTCTTCAATAATTGGACACTCGAGCTTCGATGAGACCTACAAGTTCATATGGGAGACGTTCAGATGGCATGGGTTGAGGGAGGATATCCTCAAATTTATACAGGGATGTACAGTTTGTCCTTCCGATGACAAATCAGATCTTATAGGTTCATCATTTTCTAAGCCGACATGAGATAACACTCCTATGTATTTTACTGCTTTTATGCCCGGTGCACACTTCACTCATGTGTTAGTCAGTAGAGGGATGAAGTTGACTCAATTACTTGGTTATTCAGTAGGTTCACATTCAACACAGGAGGTGGACTATGTAGAGTTGATATTGCCGCTTGACCATTTACTGGAGGCTTGAGACCTTTCACCCACGTGACACATTGAGACACATTATGAGGAGCCTTGCTCTCACATGAGTGTGGGTCATGTGGGAGAGTTGGCACACTTTGTGCTTATATGAGTTGTTTCATAGGTTGATCCAGAGGATGCCATAGGGTTCAAAGGGGACTTTTGTACCCATGGGTTGATTGGAGAGGCAATGAGTGATCACATGATGACAACTTCACATTGGCAAGGACTAGACAAATTTGTAGTTTTAGTGTGGGTATCAGTGGAGAGTTGGTGTGGGCATCATACCACTTCAGGGGCAGCATTGTTCTCTACATGACATGGAGAGCATGATGACTACATGAGGTGTCTTGGTTACTTCAGATCACACCGATCTTTGGTTGACTACAGGGTGAGGTGGAGAAACTTACTTTGTGGTATTCAGCTTCTGCAGCATGACAAGATAATGCTTGGGGTCAAGCATTTCTTGGGAGGGGAGGATTGTAATGTCCCCATTTCCGAGCAGGTGGCCTAGGAGGCCTTTCATCCGTCTTAGCCTTGGTCATGCCCAAGGGGCTAGTGACGTTGATGGTTATTGGGTATGGTTTGCACCTTCATTTCACTTATAGGTTATGTTTCGACATTGGACATGTACTTTGAGGTGACTTAAGTGAAATAAGGTTGTGAGATGCTCCCCTAAGGTACTTTATGTTATATTTAGTTTATGATTTAAGTAATGGGTGAATATATGGTACTTTATGTTCTAATTCTTTGTTGGGGTGACTTAAGTGCACTTTTTGGCATGTGGGGAATAAAGTAACTTAAGTTATTTTATTTAATTAAAATAAACACCCAAGGGGATGATTAGGGTTCTTTTGGGCCTTTTGTTGCAATGAGAAGTTATAAAAGGAAGTGCTTGGGGGAGAATAAACATTCATTCTTACACACTCACATTTTGGATATTGAGAAACTGCTGTTTGCATTGTTATTGTTTGTGAAGTAAGATCCCATAAGAACCCTAGCTTCGGTGGTGAAAGATCCATTCCTAACTAGTAGGGCACTCTTTGGTGGTGAAAGATCCACTCTAGTTTGTCATTTTAGAGCTGATTTAAGGTTGTTTTTTAGAGATAAATTTCAGAGTTTTTTAGAGAAGGGTTTTTGAGGTTTTTGTGGAGAAAAATCAAAGGTTTCTAGATCAGATTTGTTACAGCGATAAGAGCAGGTTTTGGTGCCATTTCTAGAGACATTTTAGAGGGTTTTTGGCCTCTTTCCAAGGGGGACGTCCCACTTTGGGATTTTGCAGCAATTTTTGGAGGGTTTCCCAAGTGCTATTTCTATATCTGGAGGTTGGGATTTCATTTGCATTATTAGTAGATGTTATTTCCATATTTTCATAATTTTATCACTTGTATTTGGAAAGATATGAATTTTTGAAGATTTCCAGCTATCTAGGGTTTCTGAAATTTTCTGCCAGTTTTATATTAATTAAAAAATTCCAAAAATAATTTTCTAGTGTTTATTATCATTGTTGCAAGCTCTCTATAAAATTTCATGTATTTTGGGCAAGTATTTTGTGAGATATTAATTAAATACAATTCACTACCCTAGTTGGTTATTTTCTGCAAAAATCAAATTTTTTATTTTGCTGCAATTTCTAGATATTTTGTGCATTTTTGAGTGGTATCCCACAAGGGATATTTCAACACAGATACTATTATATTAATTGGTTGTACAGACACGAGAATTACTAAATATACATTTAATATATGATAATAATTGTAATTTTCTACTCTACTTTCAAACTATAAATATGCATTGAAATTGTTAAATATACATTGAATTTGTTAACTCAAAACCCTTCACTAGCAAAAACGTGTTCAATGAAAGCACTAAATATACATTGAAAGCTGTTATTTGAATTCACCCCACCGTAATAATAAAAAAGTGCTCAACTACAAGTTCATATGGTGTATTCAATGACAAAATTACGAATATATATTCAATACAAATTTAATAATTTTAGTGTTTAAGGCTATTCAAAGTTCAATTCACCACAAACTCTATTGGTATAGTGTATTCAATATTAAATTTAAAATTGTATATTTATTAAGTTCAATGTATGTTGATATTCAATGTTCACTTTGACACAAACTAATTGATATAATGCATGCTATGCATGGATTACTATTATATATTCAATAATTTCATTGTATATGAAATATTTGAATGCGATACAAGTTTCTAGAAAATCAAACACTAAATAATCTATGCTCAAATATATTGACACTTGCCAATTTTAGACAATGAACCAAGGACTAAACCCTACTACTTGAAATTTTACATGGTTCAATGTGACACATAGATAGTCAAGAGTCCACAGTAAATCTAAACGCATTCAAGCATCATTCATTTCATCCTTATTCACTTTTTCTGTCTACTCCATGAAACACATATACACACCATTTTTCTATTCAATGTTGCCATTAATTGGCTTTGTTTGTAAAAAACCCTCCATCGTATGGAGCTAGTGCCTTTAGGGATCATGTTACAAGAATTGTACCTAAAAATGCATATTTGAAAGACTAGTCCACATATAAATCACTGTATCACATAATTATATTTTTGGGGTGTGGAGCCTATTTTTGGTCTTCTCAAATCAGTATTGAAGTGTGGAGTTCAAATTGGGAAGATGAAAGGTCATGACCGTTTCTTTTCCAGCCATGGGAAGATGAAAGGTCATGACAATTTCTTTTCCAGTCGTGGGAAGATGAAAGGTCATGACTTTCAAACTTCTAGGGTCGGCTTTTGGAATTCTTAAAGGATTGTAATCCTATAAATAGAGGTGTTAGGGTATCTTGAAGATATCTTGTGTGTTCAAGAGGTCTTGAGTCTTAGTGATCAAGAGGTGATCAAGGTTAAGCAATTGGGTGTCAATTGTGGTTTAGATGTGGTTTAACATCTTTGGAATTCTGTTGTGAGTTCATAACTGAGAGAAGACTATGAGAGTTGTTTTACTCTTGTTGATAATAAAATATGAGCAATTTCTTGGTGGACATAGCCCACATTGGGTGAACCACGTTAAATCTTGTCTTGTCTTCTTTTGTGCATTATTTATTTATGATGTTATATTTTTGCAAGTATAATTCTGCTATATAGTTTCCTATTGTTGTGATTTGAGGAATTTTTTCCGCATATTTGTTCTCTAATTCCTAACAACTGGTATCATAGCTTTGGTGGTTTTTTTGTTGAAGTGGTAAATCACGGCAAAAATTTAGCTTGAGTGGGAGCTATCACAGATGAGGACAGATCAAGGGTTAAGAAGTTCAATGGGAAGAACTTTGGTTTGTGGAAGATGCAAATGGAGGATTACTTATATCAAAAGGACCTCCATGTTCCTTTGGTTGGAAAAACAAAGAAACCTACAACGATGTCAGATGAGGATTAGGAGTTGCTTTGGATAGAAAGGCACTCGGGCAATTCGGTTATGCCTTGCATCTTCGGTTGCTTTCAACATATCGCAGGAGAAGACCACAAAAGGTCTCATGAGTGCGTTGGGGAAGTTATATGAAAAACCCTCTACCTCTAATAAAATATTTTTGATGAAAACATTATTTAATATGAAGATGTCCGAGAATCATTATATTGTTGTTCACTTGAATGAATTTAATATGGTTGTGAGTATGTTAAACTCGGTAAAAATTGACTTTGACGATGAGGTCGTGGCTTTGTTGATTTTGTGCTCCTTACCGGATATAGCCGTGACAAATTGGTTATGCTATAAGTAATTTAGTCTCTAATAATTAAAAGATGAAGTTTGAGGATGTAATAGGTGTGATCCTAAGCGAGGAAATGCGAAGGAAGAACATTGGAGATTCTTCTACTTCTAGAAATGCTTTGACGGTGGAGAGCAAAGGGAGAAAAAAGAACAAAGGGAAAGGTAACCGTGGGAATTCAAATGATTGCGGAAGGTCAAAGTCCAAGAGTAAGTTAGAATGTTGGCACTGTGGGAAGGTTGGTCATGCTAAGAAAGATTGCTGGGCTCTTTGGGATAAGAAGAACAAGGAGGAAACTAAAGAGGTAAATGTGGCAGTAGGTGATGTTTGTCAGGATGCCTTAATTCTTTCTTTAGATAATATTGCTAAGTCTTGGGTGTTAGATTCAGGGGCTTCTTTCCATGCCACCCCACATAGACATTACTTTACTGATTTTGTTCAAGGAGATTTTGGACATGTATATCTTGGTGATGATGAACCATGTAGAATAGTAGGGAAAGGTTGTGTTCGGGTGAAAATGCAGAATGGGAACACATGGCTACTTAAGGATGTCAGGCATGTGCCTAAGTTGAGGCGAACTTGATATCGGTGCGTCATCTGGGTAGTGATGGCTGTACGGTCAATTTTACAACGAATTCTTGGAAGGTCACCAAGGGAGCTCTTGTGGTTGTAAGAGGTAAGAAAACTGGTACTTTGCATTTAACTAGTGGTGCTGATTATTGTAATTTAGTTGTTGCAGATGGAGATGCAACTTTGTGGCACCAGAGACTCGGTCATATGAGTCAAAAGGGAATGCAAATTATAAAGGACAAGGTTTCTCGGATTAAAGGAGTTAGATTTAGACTTCTGTGAGGACTGTGTTTATGGAAAACAAAAGCGGGTGAGATTCCTCAAGTTAGACCTACTAGGAAGGAGGGTAAATTGGATTTAGTGCATACAGATGTATGGGGGCCAGCTAAGGTAAAATCTATTGGTGGTTCATGTTATTATGTCACTTTCATTGATGATGCAACTAGAAAAGTTTGGGTATATTGCATTAGAAAGAAATCTGATGTGTTTGAAACCTTCAAAAGATGGAAAACATTGGTTGAGAATGAAACAGTCTCAAGTTGAAATGTCTCAGGTCAGATAATGGAGGGGAGTATTGCAACAATGAATTTCTTGATTACTATTCGATAAATGGGATCCACAGCAAAGAACGGTTCCAAATACTCCACAGGAAAATGGAGTGTCAGAGAGAATGAACATGACAATCATAGAGCATGCTACATGCATGAGGTTACATGCGGGGCTGCCACTCATGTTTTGGGTGGAAGCGGTGAGCACAACTATTTATCTAATTAACAGAGGACCCTCTATGGCTTTGGATGGAGGTACACCTGAGGAGGCTTGGTCTGCAGTAAGAAAATTGATTACTCATTTCTTAGAGTATTTGGATGTGAGGTATTTGTTCACATTGATAAAGATGATAAGACCAAGTTAGAGGCTAAGTCTGAGAAATGCACCTTTGTTGGATATGGTGAGGATGACTTTGGTTTCCGTGTTTGGAGTCTTAAGGAAAAGAAAATATTTCGGTCTAGAGATATTATCTTTAATGAAAAAGTCATGTATAAAGATTAGTTGCAGGAACAAAAAGAGGAATCAAAGAAAGAATACACAATGTTAGAGGACATTGTGGACAACAAGGTGTCCAAGGGGCGGTTTAGGTGTAGCATGTTCCGACACAACTAGTTTAGGAACCTACTCATTAGGAACCCCAAAATCCTGAGGTGAGAAGGTCTTCTAGGGAAAGGAGGGAACTGAATGATTTACTCCATCTTTGAATTATTTATTGCTTCTTGTGATGAGAGCTAGAGTGTTTTGAGGAAGCATTGCAGGTGGATGCCATGAAGAAGTGGGAGTAGGCCATGGATGAAGAGCATAGATCTCTTATGGAAAACCAGACTTGGGATCTGGTGGAGCTACCCGAGGGAAAGAGAGAATTGCAGAACAAGTGGGTGTATAAAATCAAAGAGGAAGATGGAGGCAGAAAAGATACAAGGCCCGGTTGGTGGTCAAGGGATTTACATAGAAGAAAGGTATAGACTTTGATGAAATTTTTTTCTCCTGTTGTTAAAATGAATTCTATTAGAACTATTCTTGGTTTAGTAGCGATGAGAAGACTGCACTTATAGTAGTTGGATGTGAAGACTGCATTCCTTTATGGTGACTTGGAGGAGGAATTGTATATGTGGGAGCCACATGGTTACGAGGTCAAAGGGAAGGATAGGTTAGTGTGCAAGTTGAAGAAGAGCTTGTATGGCCTGAAACAAGCTCCACGAAAGTGGTACAAGAAATTTGTGATTTTTTATGCGGGAGCGCAGGGTTACTCTGCGGGTGTCACTCGAGACCATTGCATGTACATCAAGAAGTTTCTTGATGGTAGTTATATTATTCTATTCCTGTATGTGGATGATATGCTTGTTGCAGGGAAGAACATGCAGGAAATAAAGGTACTCAATAAGTAGCTAGGTGAATCCTTTGTTATGAGGGATTTGGGGTAGAAAAACAGATCCTTGGTATGAGAATAACTTGGAACAAGAAAGAGAGGAAGCTGGTGTTATCTCAAGAAGAGTATATAAAGAAGGTCTTGGAGAGGTTTAGTATGCATGATGCTAAACCGGTTAATACCCCTTTGGCAAGTCACTTTAAATTATCAAAGGAGTAGAGTCCCAAGACCGAGGAGGATATAATCCAAATGTATAGGGTACCGTACTCATCAGCGGTTGGTAGCTTGATGTAATGAGCGAGTTTATGAGTGATCCGGTAGAAACACTTTGGTAGGTAGTGAAGTGGATCCTTCAATATTTGAGAGGGACCATGGGAACAACATTGTGTTTCGGTGGATCAGACACTACATTGCGTGGTTATGTAGATTCATACATGGTATAAGATTTGGACAGTAGGAGGAGCACGAAAGGTTATGTATTTATGATTAGTGATATAGCGGTGAGTTGGATTTCACGATTCTGGATTGTGGCTTTATCAACCACAAAGGCTGAGTATGTTGTTGCCATAGAGGCAAGCAAGGAGATGATTTGGCTACAACAATTGCTTGATGAGTTGGGTCATAAGCAGGAAGTTGGGAGACTACATAGTGATAGTTAGAGCGCTATTCATTTAGCGAAGAACTCCGCTTTTCACTCTAGGATGAAGCACATTCAGCTGAGATATCATTTCATCAGGGTAGCTTTGGAAGAAGATAAGTTGAAGTTGGAAAAGATTCATACTAGTCAAAATCCTCATGCGGATATGATGACCAAGGTGGTCACAAGGGAGAAGTTGAAGTTGTGTTCAACTTTGATTGGCCTTCATGGTTGATAATGAAGGGTTGAGAACTTTTCTCAGTAGGAACAATCTCCAAGTGGGAGATTGTTGGGGTGTGGAGCCTATTTTTGGTCTTCTCAAATCAGTATTGAAGTGTGGAGTTTGAATTGGGAAGATGAAAGGTCATGACCGTTTCTTTTCAGCCATGGGAAGATAAAAGGTCATGACAGTTTCTTTTCCATCCATGGGAAGATGAAAGGTCATGACTTTCAAACTTCTAGGGTCGACTTTTGGACTTCTTAAAGGATTGTAATCCTATAAATAGAGGTGTTAGGGTATCTTGAAGATATCTTGCGTGTTCAAGAGGTTTTGAGTCTTAGTGATCAAGAGGTGATCAAGAGTGATCAAGGTTAAGCAATTGGGTGTTAATTGTGGTTTAGATGTGGTTTAACATCTTTAGAATTCTTTGTGAGTTCATAACGAGAGAAGACTGTGTGAGTTGTTTTACTCTTGTTGATAATAAAATATGAGCAATTTCTTGGTGGACGTAGCCCACATTGGGTGAACCACGTTAAATCTTGTCTTGTCCTCTTTTGTGTATTATTTATTTATCTTTGTTATATTTTTGCAAGTATAATTCTGCTATATAGTTTCATCTTGTTGTGATTTGAGAATTGTTTCGCATATTTGTTCTCTAATACCTAACATATATTGCATTTTCTTACGAACATTGTGTAGATGGAATTTCATCATATTTATACTCATGTAAATTTGACCAAAAACATTATTGGTCATCATGGCATTCAAGAGGAGAGGGAGGAAAAGTCATAGATAGACCCTTAAAAAGGGTTGTGAAACTTTATAATATACCCAAATCCAAGGAAGAGATTGCCAAAGCAAATAAAAAACAAAAAATTTAGACTAATCCACATAAAGAACCTATGCAAAACCATCACCAAAATTTGAGGTAAATTTTCATGTTAGTGGAAAACGTAAAGTTGCATAAAAGAAATTTTGCTTTAGAAATGAGTGGATGACTAAAGACATGGAAGGAACAATAAGTAATGTTGAGGAAAATAGATTTCCGATTATGACCGCTACATAATAGTGGGGGTCTCATCGAGTTCATTATCAAATTGGTTGAAGTTAGTTTTAAATTTTTATTCCATTATATGGTTTTTCCTATACATGTATTTAGCTTGTTTAGGTGTTATTGAGATAGAAGATAGTTACAATTCTCCACCTTTTTAGGTGGCAATTATATTTCTCCACTTCCTATATATACACCTCTTGTAATTCTATTTTCTCATGTATACAATATACAAGTTATCTTTTGGCTCATGTTTGGCTCCTCTCTCTCACAAAAATACTCTCTGATTTCATCTTTTATCATTGCCCGATCTTGGCCCACATTCTCACATCGTATCAAAGCTCGTTTTGGTAAATGAATGTCACTGTTTTGTTTTATTTCATTAAAATCTTGAGTTATTCCAAGCTTGTAATTACATATCTTTTGATCTCTAAGTATGTTATTCTCTTGCATTTTTGGATGATCTAAGAATCATAAAAGAGTGACAAAAATAGGAGACAACATTCATTCTATACATTATATGGAGAAACCGACTATGCCATTGAGATTGGATTGTGTTGAAACCCTAGGGTTGATAGTAAACTCGATTATGATTTAAAGTAGGAAGATATGGATTGTAAATTTTTTTGTGGTCATCTATGGGCTATTTGGTGGTATTCCATACCGTGCAAAGTTCAAGGTTTCTTAATTTTTTTCCAAAAAATAGTGGGTGTTTTTCAATTTGATAGATCCGGTGGACACATTTTTACATTCTTTATCAAGGTTAGTCATTGTATCTTCCCAAGTGTGGTTGTTGGTTGTTGTACCTATTTTAATACTATACATGACTTTCTATTGTTTTACGCACTTATTAGTGAGTAAATACTATACATGTAGTTTCATTGTTCTTGTTGTCTAGCTATGCGATGAAATATTTATTTGTGATTTAGAATTTTTTTGTCTTTATCGAGGACTAAGATCAATCAAATAATATCATAAGTATGTAAGATATAACATCCAATGCAAGAAAGTGCAAGAAACAAAAGGATAAGAGTGAATTAACTAATAACTCTATTTCGTGCCTAACCTAGGCTAGACTAACGATGAAACAAGCTAGATATGGGTTGTATTTACTTCATCTGGAAAATAAATATATGCAAATATTCTAGACAGTAGTGCCCAAAATGGGATAGAATTACCTGGGCGCTAGTGTTTGTATTGGTCTTTTTAGGGCCGAGAATCTAGTATTTTTTAGGGTTTGATCATGTCACATTCATTTCACCTAGTGTCATTTCGAATTTGATATAGGGTTTTCTGTCACACTTACACATGCAAAAAAGCCCCTAGCTACGTGCACAAGGTTCAAAAACACATTAGATGGAATACATATGCATTTTCTTGAGTTGGGATTCCCTCGACGGTCACTGAATGTGATAGTCGGCTGAGAATTGCACTACATTTTAGACTCAATGTAGTTTTGGGGCGTGTGTGATAAAATCATGTCCCTTAAGGCTAGGTTTCCCTTGTGTCAGTTGCACCAAGATAATGAGCTATACCTAATTTTCCCCCAAGATCTTGTGTGTGATGAAATTCATAATTTTCCCTTCTTGTACAGTGAATAATGCGGCTCAAATGTAGTCGTTGAGTGTTGCTCTGGTCTAAGTAGTAGATAGAAAGTAATAGCCCAATTTCCCCTTAGAGTAGTTAGTAGGTTGTGTATATATATGACTCATTTGTTTGAATTTCGACACTTAGTGACACCAAAGGCCAACCCAAAACATGAAATAAGAATTAGAAAAGACCCAAAATTAGGTGCCAAGTGGTAATTTGAAAAATAAGAGAATGGACAAAAGCACCCAAAAGAGACATTGGCGCCGGGTGATAGTGTCCTTACTAGGTGTTATTGTCCCAGGGACAAGAAATAGAAACCAAATAAAACATGGGAACATGGACCCTGTGTGACTCGATTAGAAAACATAAATCTAGGAAGTATAAGACAATGCCACAATCAAAATCAATCAAAAGCAATAAAAGGACTAGAAGAGGTGTCACTAGTATCTAATCTTCACACTTAGGAATAATGTATATAAAAACAAAATAGAGGTAAAATGCAATAGTAATAAGTGCTTAATTTTGTGTCTACATTTCCCCCTTTATGTTATTTGGATGAAATTTAATAGTATAAAGGATATAAGAAGAACATACATGTAGAGGGCTAAAGAAGTTGTAGCCAAGGTGTGTCAAAAGTAAGAATCACAACGTGGAAAACCATGGATCATCGTTCTCATCCATGAAGGGTGAGTATGTTGTCATGAAAAGGTGAAGTTGGATAACAACATGCTATGGAGATATAGGGATTTTGAAACTTGGAAACGGTAAGAGGGATCGATAGTGATTAATTCTCAAATTGATGTAAATACTCTACGATTTTGAGTGTCTTGATTGTAGAAGTAAAGTGTTTAGAGAGTGATAAAATTTTCTCTCCACCATGACACCTCCTCAAAAGAGGTTCCACCACTACGAGACGAAAATGAACAAATTGTTTCTTTCCTACTAGACATATTAAACCTCTACAAAGTGAAAAATGAGTGGAAATGACGTCTCACTACCCCCACTTTACAATGTAATGATGTAAACTTGGTCAAATAGAAAAATGGTTGATAAGATAGTATTGCTTGGTTCCCAAGTTAGGTCATCTGGGATAAAAGTTTCTATTGTTGAAATATAATTAGAAACATCATATATTTAGTTGAACAATAGTATTGGATTGATATGAAATTAATTTAGAAAATTGAATTGCCCCAAATTAGGTCATTTGAGGGTGAATTTTGAGAATCAAAGATAATAATGTGCTTGAAATAGATTGAAACTTATGATTTTGAGTGATAACTTTATAGGATTTGAATGTTACTTCATGATTGATTAGAAATAGAGTTGCGGTATCTAATGTGATCATGTGTGTTGCATTGGAAAATTTCTTTATTTGATCCAGGAAGGTTAATAAGACAACCCCAAATGTTTTCCGCCCTTTTAGTGAAAGGGTAAGAAGTGATTCGTTGACCAATGAGCTGAAAGAAAATAAGTAGGTTACTCGAGAGACGAATCAAAGGTAGCTACTGAATAAGATAGATATATTATGAGAGTATTGTAGTAAAAGAGTACAAAAAATAGATAGAGGTGTAGAAGTGAATGGTCAATGTGGTAGACGTGGAAAAAATATAGTTTTATTGCCACGACAAAGGTCTTTGAAAAAGGATGAATGAGGCTCAAGATATGGACCAAATAGTGATAGTGTATTAGTTAATGTAGGATGAACTATAGAACTTAGAAATCATGTTGGAAATAGAATTTACTATAAATAGTAAGTAGGAAAAAGTGAATAGTATTTTCATTTGTAAATTGAGTGATTGTGAGTTGAGATCTAGGTTACAATCATGCCACGTGTACGAGAGGTGATTCCAATGAGATTTGAGAGGGTTATGGAGGTCAGAATAAAGAAGACTACAAAGTAGTTGGTAAGTACTACCTTTTGAAGGTAGACTAGGTACTATTATAGGATTTTTGGAATTTTTAGTAATTTTTGAAAATTTGAGAATATAGGAGTTTCTATCCCGAGGAAGTTAGTGGGGTCGGTTTTGTCCTTTGGAGCTACCATACGGTTTTGGACATTACCGTCAAATTATTGTACACTAGTTTACATGCTTATGGGTGGTTGTATCCTGGAGCTTAAAATTTGTTTATATTGGCTTTTGATGATTTTTTAATTGGTTGAAAAATTAATTTGTGGTTTTTATTTATTTGTGCTATGTAGAAAGACATGAATTCTCGTGAGTTTCACGCTGGTAGAAACTTGACAAAATTATTGTCCTCTGGACTGGATCGGGATGAATGGGATGTGTTTGATTGTGTTGGGATACAACATGTGACTAGATTGGGATAGGTTCCCCATAATATGTATTTGATCACAAGAATTTGTGAGAGATGGTGTCTTGATTACATGTACCTTTTGGATTCATACTATAGAGATGAAAATGACACTAGAGAATGTGTATCATATTCTACGATAGTCATTAGTAGGGGTGTGATGCCCCAAGTGATACACGATAGAAGATGAGAGCATTTAGGAGGTATTTTACTTGGTCCCATGTACATGCGAGTCATCAATGGCTCTAGATGATATAATGAGATTGGGGGTTCCACATTTGCATAAGTTTATTGCGGTGGTTTTGAATATTTGTGTGGTTGTGTATGGACATGGGGTATCCATATCCTATTATATACATGAGATTTATGAGAGCATTGAGTGACATGGGACACGGTATGCATGAAGTCGTTGTGTGTTGGCACATTTGTATAGGGCTCTGTATAGGTTCACGAGAGGGAGGATCATGGAGGTGGTATTGGTGTTATCAATTTATTGTATATATGGGCATCATATTATAGTTGTGAGGCCCCGAGTGGGCTATGAGTGGATTGGGCATATCCCAAGATCATTTTAGAAAGGTGGGTTGGCCCGAAGAGTTAATGATTTGATACTACGAATTATAGATCGATCCTGGATTGGATGTGGCCATGCACTATTATATGGAGGCCATACAAATATTATGGTGGATGGTAAGAGGATCACATTAAGATTCATTGTATACATTATACCATTTGGTTGGAGCATAGATTCACGAGGAGTGGCCAAGCTATTTTAATGTGAGTGGGTTTCACGAAGTTTGGTATAATGCAAGATGTGCTTCCGAGCCACATATATGGAAATGATTGATTCGTGCATGAAGGAGAGTGAGAGCAAGGCCCATTCCTACAGAATCCCATTTAATCCCACTAGTCATGGATGAGTTGGATCTAGAAATAACACCTATCCAGGTTGTGATGCCGGATGTACACCAACTTATACTTAGTGGTGGGATGAGCACCGATGGGTGCTAATGTTTCCAATAGTGGTGGATGTAGCAGGAGAGCCACCGGGTGGACTCGTAGGAGGAGGAGAGGTGTAAGGAGGGAAGGAAATTTCCCTCAAAGGTGACATGGTAGTGGTGGAGGTTGTGCGATGTAAGTATGGCATAATATGGCTTGTACTTTGTAATTTGTGTAGTAGTGTGATGAGGATGTGCTAATACGATTTGTGTCTTGTAGGTGATGAGTATTGGAGCTTGATTGTGGATACACAATTGCACATGTTGACCCACAACATGCCCCAATATTTCCTTATTGGAGGAGGTTTATTGGAGAGTGTTGATCACATTTTCGTTGAGCATGTCCATTTTTGATCCTTGTAGCATGATGGAAACCACGTGTATAGTATTGCGGTCGAGATCGAGATGAGGCTAGGTGGAGATATCTCATATAAAGGAGGTTGTGAGAGGAGGAGCCCTAGAGAAAGATATGTTTTAGCTATACAAAAATCTCCGAGGGACAGGTATACATAGGTGGTGGCGGAGAAACATAGTTGCGAAACTCGGTTAGAGGAGCGGCCCTCCAGAGCACAAAGACATAGGTCAAGTGGTGAAGCGTCAAGTTTAAGATCTCTCATTATGCCTCCGTAGTAGCAAAGAGGATGTATGCTGTATTTTGTAGTGGACATTGTCCCCAAAATTTCTATATTAAAACTTTCAATATATATATATATATATATATAATTTTTGTGTGTGATCATTGTTGTTATGATGTGACGATGTGTACTATGTATTTATATGAGTTGATGACTTGATTTGATGGTTATTTGAATTCATGATTATATATTTGTGCTTTGTGATTATTTCACAAATTATATTATACATGTTGAGAGCATAGTGATGATAGTAGCATAATGATGATAATATACATGAATGTGGAGTGATTATCAAATTCTGATTGTAGTATAGATGATAACAATGGTGAAGATAACTTTGGGAAGAATTGATTTTTTTTTTAAGTGTAGAAGCATAAAATAAATAATGGCATACGTATATAGAATAGGCACATAATCATGTAACACTTTGAAGAACATATAACATTTAGTTAGAAAGAAGGCGATGACAACACACAAGTGGCTCAAACGATGGCAATATAGTATCATGAGCATAAATGTCGAATGATAAACCTGAAGTGATCATAGTAACAATAAAAATATGTGAATAATGTAGTGGTGAGTGGTTCTCCTTCGGGACCCATTTAGGTTTGGGGTGAATAATAAGTGGGGTTGTCGTCTCATGCGTAGTCGAATCGAAGGATGAATAGACAAAATGACCTTATTTGGATGAGAGGTAGTCAAAGAAACAAATTCCACTCTTTGACGTCATGGCATGAGAGAATGTGATTGATAAACATGCCATGCATGAAAAATAATGACACCTTTATCCTCAAGCAACTGAAGCCTATCATGGAGTGCATAACAATCATTATCGCTATGGCCATTATTATTATGGAAATCACAAAATGGTTGGTTACGATTTCATCGTAACCGATGAGGAGGATGATGCTCATTAGAAGGTAGCTGAATCAATTTCTCATCAATCAAAGTGTGTAAGATATCATGAGGCCTACCGAATGTGAAAAAATACAAAGGGCTCATGCTTAGGGGGTGAAGTGTGGTGAAGGTCTATGAAAGTGAGATTAATGATCACGAGTATGTTTATTAGGTTTGATGGATAACGTAAGGGTAGTGAAATAGGAGGAATATAAAATATAGTAGGTTGAGGAGGAGTAGAAAATATAAAAGCATGTGCAATAGAATGTACATTAAGAATCTCATGTTCTGAATGTATAACTTTAAGACATATATGTGTAAAATATTCACATGTATCATATAATAATTTTTCTTTCAAAAGAATAATCAAGCCATGACAAAATATATATTACATTTCTAGATATATAGGATGATAAAGTAAATGATACATGTATGATTTGAAACATAATATATAATCATTAACAAGTTCATTCTTTCCTTGATGCAAAGAAGGTAAACACTCAAATGTGACTTTAGGACCATTGTTAGAAATAAATCGTCTAAAATGTTTCTTCCATATCAAGATAAGTACTAATATATCCAATAGGAAAATGATGAAACCAATGAGAAGAAATAGTAGTAAGACTGCTAGGAAATTCTTTGAGAAGTAATCTATCATTAGAATGTGAAGCCATAGCTAATCGAAATCCTTAAGATGCATGTAAGGATTACTCGTTCCATAAAAAAATTTAAAAGTAGGAAACATAAAACACTTAGGGAAAGGTGAGTTATAGATCTTATGAGGAATATGATTTCCATGAAGGAATTATTATAAATAAAAGCATAATAAGCCCTAATTCCAAGGGTAAGAGTTTGAAATTTATTTTGTAAATCACCTACAACATGCATAAGAGAAAGAAATTCTTGGGGAGGAATGACATAAACATTAAGAGGTTCTCTAAGAGGTTGTGTCTTGTCATTTTGAGTAGCCATAGGTACACTATATGGTTGGAAGGTAATCTTAGGATCAACAAATGGATAACTAGGGGTAGAAACAATAGAAGGAGAATCGATAGAAATAGAAGTTTGCATAGTTTGATCAATAAGCTCAATAAAAGAAGGAATACTTGATCAACAACACACTATCTTTATGATAATCATTTTGTACATTATATTTTTGGGTATCAAAAGTAGAAACACATCCATCATGAACCTTTGTAGATTTTAACACATTGTGAGAAGAAATATGAGTACTAGCATTACTATTTTATTCAAAAATTATAGAGGAAGAAAAATATGTATTTTTGGGCACAATATTCAATGGTCAAGTGGTTGGTTTAGAATAAATCAAAGGAGCATTAACATAATTATCAACAATAGCATGATCAACCCTAATTATTTTTTCATATGTAAGTGGTGAATGTGTAGAAGAAGAAGCAAGGTGATTTAACCAAAATTAAATCTTAATTAGAGGAATGATATCAAATAGATATAATAGTAACAAGAAATATCTATCATGCAAGAAACATGCAAGTGTGTAAAATAGGGAGATAAGAGTGAATTATCTTGTATTATGAGATCTAAGGTGATTATGGGACATAAAGCCGAGTGGAATAGATTGGATCTAGAATGGATATGCTTCGTCTAGAAAATTGAGATATGAAACTCCTTTGGGCGGGACCACCCAGATGAAGATAGCATGGCCCGAGCACTGGTGTCCGAAATGAGTGCTAGTGTCTTGGTAGATGCTCTACTTCTGATCTTTTCGGGATCGAACTTGTATACTTCCTTTTTCTCTTTGTTGCTCTAGCTTCATTGTAGGTTTTTACTGTCGCACATGAACCTGCAAAACAAACCCTAGGTACATGAAAAAGACTCAATAAAACATTCTCAGTTGTCACCCCAATGTGATTTTCATCAAACATTGCACGACATTTAAAAATCTACGGAGTTCGTGTGTGTGTGTGTGTGTGTGTGTGTGATTGAAATTTGTCCCTTGAAGCTAGGTTTCCCTTGTGCCAATCACACCAAGATAGTGAGGTACAACTAATTTTCCCTAGAGATGAATGTGTGATATGGAATTAAGAAATAACCCCTCCTAAGCAGTGAATAATGCAACCCAAATGCAATTCTTGAATGTTGCTCTTTTCCCAAGTAGTAGATAGTAAGTGTAGACACCCTAAAATATTACATTTCACATTCTAAAACTCCAAAATCTTAATGTAATCACAATACATTACGACCATTTTCAATCACTTTTGATATCTTTTGCTATTTTATGACATTTAATAGCATTTTATGATGTCATCATGTAACTCCCTTAATCATTCATATCACTCACACATATGTCTCGAATTATTAACTATTCACACTATGGACCTTGTTACACTCATATCCCATTATTAGGATTAATTAATTAATCTTATCACTCTTATTATTCATCCCCTATCCCATTAGCTAATTTTATTAGCTAATTGAATATCAAAATAATTAAATAAATCCTACATATATCTATTCCCACCTCACCTCTTTTCCACTTCCACTTCACTAATTAAAATCTCAAGTTAACTAGAGAAAAACAAATCAATGAAAGATTAAATAATTAAATATATGCAAAAGGACAAGTTTATATTAAATCAAATCATGCATTTGAGTTAACTAAATATATCTCATAAAGCATGACATTCTAAAATTAAAGAAAATATCCCCAAAGCTAAAAGTCATGTCACTTTTTTGGGTGAATAAAATAAAAGACATGAATTTAATATTTCAATGCAAAAGCTAAAAATATTCAAAATACATGCCACCTTTTCCAACTAAAAAGTAAATCATCCATGCAAGCTCAAAACAACAATTCAAATCCTCAATCAAATTGGAAACTCAACTAAACAATCCAATCATGCTTTAGTTAGCTTTAGATTAGACAAGTTAATCACACAAATCAAGGATTTGGGAATTCTCTTCCTCATCTATAAATAATCACTCATTCTTCTCCAATTATCATCTTTAGAAGCTTTGAAATTTGCATCATTATTCAATTATATTATCATTCAATCTCACATATTGTTATACTATCCAATTGATAAAAATATACAATCAAATGTTTCAATCAATCACTTTTCTCGTAGATGAAATCTACTTCCATTGAACGCTTTAGGAACATCCAAAAAAATTGAGCAAGAGATTCAAAAAGCTCGGTGCTTCATTCCAAGCTTCAGAAATTTCATACAAGATTGCAAGGAGATACAAAGGAAGATCTTGTTTACTTTTATTTTCTTTGTTTCTTTCATTTTTAGTAGTTTCTTTGTTTAGAATAAATAATAGCCCAAGTTTTCCAACCCGTAATAATATATATAAGTTATGTATATATATGACTCCCTTATTTGAATTTTGACACTTAGTGACACCAAAGGACAACCCAAATCTTTAGAAAATGCCCAAAGTTAAGTACCAAATGCTAATTTAGAAAACAAGAGATAATGGAAAAAAGTGCCCGAACAAGCACTAACACAGGGAGGTAATGTCCTTTTTGGGAGGTACTACCCTAGAGCTAAGAAACAAATATATGACAAAGAATGGAGACAATGATATCTATAAATCGACCTAAAAATGCAAAACCAAGCAAAGTATAAGACAATATCACAACTAAAACCAATCAAAGAAAACAATAGGACTAAGAAAAGGTGTCACCAATATCTAATCTTCACTCTTAGAAATCATGTATATAACAACATACTAGAGGCATAATGTAATAATAATAAGTGCATAATTTTACGTCTATATTCCCCCGCACCCCCATCCCCCTTTTATACTATTTGGATGAAATTCAATAGTATAAAGGATATAAGAAGAACATACATGTAGAGGGCTGAAAGAGTTGTAACCAAGGCATGAAGATAGTAAGAATCGGGCGTGGCGAACCATGGATCATAATTTTGATCCATGTGGGGTGAATGTGTTGTCATGAGAAGGATTCGTTGGATAAAAACATGCTATGGAGATATAGGAGACTTTGAAACTTGGATATTGAAGAAGAGGTCGAGAGTGATCAATTCCCGAACTAGTGTGAATATTTTATGAATTTGGCCATCTTGTCACTAGAGAAGGGGTGTTGGGAGAATGATCAAATTTTCTCTTCGCCATGACACTTTCTCAAAATAAGTTCCACCGCTTATAGACAAAATTGAACCAATTTTTATTTCCCTACTAGTCATAAAAACATCGTAAAGTGGACAAGGATATGCATGACATATCATTGCCCCACTTTATGATCTAAGGGTGTAAACCAAGCCAAATGGAAAAGTGTTTGAACTTCATTGACTCATGAAGCTAGGGATATTGATCTTTGTTCGAATTAGAATTTTGAAACAACCTATATTGATTGAACTTGTTTGATTTGTCACTAATTTGTAGAGTTGAATTTCCCCCATATTAGGTAATTTGAGGGGAAAATTGTGAGAATCCGAGATAGTTTTATGCTTGAAATAGATTGATCATTTGTGATTTTGAGTGAGAAATTTTGTAGGATTTTAATATTTCTTTGTGATCAATTGAAAATAGAGTGGAAGTGCGTATTGTGGTTGTATGTTCCGCATTGGAAATTTTCTTAAATAGTTGTAGGAGGAGTAATAGAATAACTTGTAATATTTTCCCCCTTACAACAAAGAGTGTGAAGTGAGACAATAAATCGTGAGCCGAGAAGAAAAGTAAAGATATTGTTTGTAGAGGATTAAGAGGCATATAAATTAAAATGGATAATGACGAGTGAAATATAAGTGTAACATGTAAAAAAATATAGGAAGTGTGGTAGTCAACTTGTTTAATGTGGTAGATGTGGTACATTGATGGTGCTGAAAATGGACAAACAAAGCTCAAGATATGGAGGAAACAGTGTCAGTGAATTAGTTGTTGTAAGAAGAAATATAGTAACTATAGTAATTGTAGTGGTAATAATATTTTACTATAAATAGTAAGGTTGGAAAATTCAATAGGAGTCTCATTTGTAAATTGAATCAATGTGAGTTGAGCTTTGGATTATGACGATGCCACGTGCATGAGAGGTGATATCGAAAAGGTTCGAAAGGGTTGTAGAGGCAATATCCATTCAAATGAAATATTAACTAGTAAGTATTGTTTTTTTGAAGTAGACTAGATAGTATCATAGAAATTTTATCCATTTTAGTATTTTTGACATTTTGAAAATTTCAGAATTTCTATCCAAGATGGAGCCGGTGGGGATAGTTTTGTCCTTTGGACGTTACTATCTAGTTAAGGCACTATCGTCTAAGTCCTGGGTGGTAGTGTCTAGGCTTCTAGGTGTTTCCATCATGTGGCTTGTATGAGCTTTGTATCATTTGTTTACATGAATGAAACACTAACTTAGGGTTTTTGTATGTGTGTGTGTGTGTGTGTGTGTGTGTGTGTGTTTATGTTGTGTAGAGAGATATACATTCACGATAATTTTGTGCGGAAGACATTTGTCTACTTTGTTAGCATTGGGCTTAGAGGAGGATACGTGGGACATATTAGAACATTCAAGGATATGGAATATCACAATATTGGGGGAGTGCCCCATTATATGTATTTGATTATTACAATATATGAGAGATGATATGTATATATATGTATGTTTTGGTTATCTCTTTGGAGAGATAAAATTGACTTTGGAGGATGTGTATAGGATCTGCGGTTGCCATTTATGGGATATCGGGTTCAAGATAGACCCCTAGGTGATACACGATGACAAGAAAGAGCTACAAGGAAGTATTTTACGGGGCCTAAGACATAGGGAGAGTCATCAATTACCCTAGATGACATAGTGAGATCAAGTGTTTTGTGGTTGGAGAATTTTATTGCAGTTGTATTGGCCTCATGTGTAGTTGTTTAAGGAGGATGTGTCTCCATATCATATATGATGCATGATATTTATACGAGTATAGAGCAACATGGGACATAATATGTGTGGAGCCATTATGTGTTGGCTCATTTTTATAGATATTTGTATAGGTCTACTCTAGAGGACCATGATGGAGGGATCAATGGTACAAAACTTTTGCATTTATGGGAATATGAACATATATCAATAGTGAGTTTGTTGAGTGGTTTGCAAGAGGATTGGCATTTGAGACAAGAGTTTTTACAGCTAGATGGATCGGACTAAAGGGTCATGGGTTTGATACCATGACATATATGTCTATTTTAGACAGGATGGGGTACAATGTAGTGATTTAGAGACCATACAGGGATTATGGTGGCTGGTCCGAGGATCGGGTAAATCTATGATGTATTATGAGCACTGTGTGGTTAGGGGAAAATTTTCAAGAGTGGTTGAGCTCTTTTAGTATGAGTATGTGTCCTAGAAGTTTGGGATAGCCCAAGATGTTCCTCCAGATCCATACATATGACATAGACAATTTTTTCCATGAGGAGATTAAAGGTGATGATAGGTCCCACAAGAGCCCATTGCACTGCCTAGTGCGAGATAAGGATGATGTGGAGATAATATTGAGTCGAGAAGATGACGTGGGGTTTACCCTAACCTATACTCGATTGTGGGTGGAGCATCGGTGAGTTCTATTGTTCCACGTAGTGGTCGATGTAGTGGAAGAAAAACCAGTGCACATCTAGTAGGAGAAGGGATAACATGAGGTCACACACATGTTCGATGATGATGATGTAGTAAGCGGTAGCAATTGTATGACATAAGTAGGATATATTGTGATTTATATTTTATAGTGTGATTTGTATTGAGTATGTAATGTAGTGATGAGATACTAATATGGTTTAGGTCATGTAGGTGATGAGTATTGAAGCGTGATCATGGACACATCGATATGCATGCTCATGCAAAATGTTCCTCCGATGTCTTCGTAGGAAGAGGGATCTTTGAGATAGTGGATGACATTTTTAGTGAGTATTCTCATTTATTTGATCATGTAGCAGTAGCTTTGGCCATATGCATAATTTTGCAGTTTGAGTGAGATGAGAAGAGGATGAAGCTAGAACAAGCAAGATAGGAAGTTAGAGATGGACTAGCGCAACTTATGTTTGAGGGATATGTGGAGCTCTAGGTCCGATATGCGAGATGTGGTGGTGAGGAAACATCACTACGGACTTAGCTAGAGGATCAAGGGTCCCAAACACAAAGTAAAAATTCTAGTGGTAAGGATTCAAGTTATAAAGCTCCTACGGTGGCCTCTATAGTAGTGAGGAGGATGTATGATATGTATGATATTGGGCATTTCTCTGTGATGCGATATCATAAATTTTTTGAGAGATCTATATATAGTATGAGATCATTTTTATATGATTATTTAGTTGTGTCATTGTATGAGTTCTTGAGTAAATGCTTATTTCACTAAATTGGGACTTATTCTAGTCCCAAAACTAAAAATATACTCAATATCAGAATCCGATATTACTATTTTTGGATTCCAAAATGTCAAATATTGGAATTATCTACACTCCAAAATCGCACATATCGATTCCAAAATCACACATATTGGATTCCAAAATCGCATATATTGGAATCCAAAATCACATATATTGGAATCCAAAATCACATATATTGGAATTAACTGTACTCCAAAATCACATATATTGGAATCTAAAAATCAAAATATTGGAATCATTAATAGCTTAGCGAAGTCCAATATATCTGGTCATGATTTAAATGTATGAATATGATAAAAAATGTTTAATGATTTCAGGAATCCAACATTGATATGAGAAATAATGACTGATGGCCTTTAGCCCGTATATAATAGATACATGTAATGTTTTATAAGGTCTAGCGGTGGCTAGGCTTAATGATTGCTTTGGTGTTCTATAAGGTCTAACAACTACTAGGCTTAATGATTTCTTTGGAATAATTCTCTTATCAATTTTAAGATGTTTTTAAGATTAAACTATGCAAATTTGAATATTTCAAACGCCATTGAGCAAGTGGCTGCTAGGCTAATGACATTTGTGAACAATGAATAGTGGAAAAAGCTATAGAACGAGGCTAAAGAACCTCAAAGCTTTGTTAACTCATCTATAGACCATAAGATTAGAGCTAAAAAAGAAACTATCTATTTTCATGCATATATAAACTTGAAACAAACATTCAAACCCTAACATATCTAAATATTTCTCTACTCCATGAAAGCTTAATGAATGTGAACCTAGTTTAGATTCTAAGAAATCAAATTTGTTTGTTGTTTCTCAAGGTATTTGAGAGTGAGAGCTCACCATTAATGGCTACAAGACCATATGGTTCCTCTCATTTACTCAAATCTTGAGTGAATAGTGCAATGGTGGAGAAAATAGCTCAAAAACAATGGAAGAGAGCTCAATATCCTAAAATGGCATAGTTTATGCTAAGGGAGGAAAACTCATGGTTTGAAGGGATGCACTTAGGCTTGTATTTATAGATATTGGTTTGGAAGAGTTTGGAATTCTTGTGCATGTGGGACTAAAGTCTAAAAATCACTTTAGGATTAGGAGCTAAGTAAACATGCTTTAGACTAGTTAAGCTAGGATTAGGCTAGTTAAACTCGATTAACAAGTGATTAGAGACTCATTGAGAGTTGGGAGGAGTCTGATTAACCATTTGTGATTGATAGATAACCTAGGAAGCCAATAGAAGTGATCTAGAGGGGAATAGGAAGATGATTTAGCTAATAAAAGGGGGTTTATTAGCCAAATGAGTTGAATATAAGAAGAATACAACCAAGAAGGTGTTGTAAATGGGCATCCGAGAATGGAGTGGAGAAGGGTTGATTAACAAAGTGTCATTAATTAAATGAATTGGAGGAAATGCTAAGTGTAATCATATTTTAGGTGTCTACATTTGCCCCTCTTTGGGGTGGCATAAGTGACGTCACTTCAAAGAAAGTAGAAAGCATAAACAAGTAAAATTTTGAAGAGGTAGAAGAAAAATGAGTATAATGAAGGATGCCCCATCGATTGTTGATAGGGTGATGGAGGAATTCAATCGACGATCGAAAAGATGATAGAAATAGAACAAAAGAAAGAATAATGTGAAGAAGAAGAAAATGAGTATGAGGAAGGGGGAATGAGCTAACATCCATCCACTACCTTTTAAACAACTTTATTTTTCATCATATTGCTAGGAATCTTCATCATCAGTCCTTATTAAAAAGAATGAACAAAAGTCTAGTATGACATGAAGAGCCATATACGTCCATTGCTAAAAACAAATGTCCATTGCTAAAAACACCAACTCCATGCAACATACAAAATAAAATGCAATACGAGAAAGTAAACAAGCTAACCTAACAAAGCAACATAATGTAATATTTTTGTTATCAAGCTTCAATTCCAACCTATTCAAATTAATGAAAAGGGTTAATGATGGTGCCCCAAGCAAGGATACATGCAAGGGGAATAACGAATGACACTTTGGTCTGATGAAAAAGTAATGTGCACTACTGAAACAAGTACAAGGAAACTCATTGTGCCCCAAAGATGCAGAATGAAGTAAGAAACTTAGCTTTTGTTGATGGAGGTAGATCAAGATGATCCCCGAGTCGTGCACATGAACAAGTGAAAAACACATAGCGACTTTTTGTAGGATGATTTATATTGTTTTTGATGTTTCTTGAAACATATTTGAATGTTTTTGTGATTTTTCTAACATATTTGAATGTTTTTGATGATTTTCTAACATATTTGAATGTTTTTGTGATTTTGAAATTTTTCTAAAACTATGTACAGGAAGACAAAGAAATGTGGATGCCCCTAGTGATAGAAGGGATGTACAAGGGCAGAATGCCACACACATGCACAAGAAAGTGAAGATGTGAAATTTCCCTAGTAGTAGGTGGGAGTATTCAAAGGCAAACTCTTCACGCGGATGATGAGCAGGGGATCAAGGCCAATATGAATAAGTTCAACATGATGATGAACGTAAACTAATAAAGTGTTGGGAAGGAGAAATGATGCCCCCATGTAAGCTAGACAAGAAACACATGATAGAAAGGAAGTGGTCGAGATTGTTTATTGAATGAAGGGAAAAATTCCCACACACATGGCAAAAAGGCAATACCATATACATGGATGTTCTGAATGAAGTAGAATAAAAATGAATATTATGAATATCTTAGCTTATAAAAAGCCATTAGACAAACAATCGTGAGAAGAGATAAGGACTAAAGGAAGAGTCTGAACAAGGTCCAAAAAAACACTTGGTAACATACTAATCTGTTTTGCTCATAGAGATTCGGTGTGTGTGCGTGGAATTTATTACCTCTTGAAGGGAAGATTTAATAGACAACAAGTGAAGACACCCTAGCCAATGTGTAGGAATGATTTATTTTGATAGGTGATAGGTGATTTGTGAATGAAGGGTGGAAGGATAGCCGTACATTGATTTAATGCCAGCATCCATAGCCTTGTGTGAGATGTATTTGATTATAATCACAACATTTCTCTCTTTTCTAGTCGAGAATCCATATCCCGATAGAGATGATTTGAAATACCCCACGAGAGAGTTATATATCAATTTACTTTTTACTTTTGACTTTTGATTTATTTTATTTCTTTTTCTTTCTGAAAACTTATTTCAGCTCTCTTGATTATTTTGACAAGGGGTTAAGAACCACTTTGATGGATTTATGGAAGGAGGTGGAAGTGATTGTGAGGATGAAATTGGCTAGTGCGAAAAATATGTCTAAAATTTCTTCACAAGTTTATTAGATGTAAATTGTGATAGGATCTCCATGAAGTTGGTCATTCTTTAATTTACCAAGGTGATAAAATACCAAGGTCAAACGGATACCATAGAGATAAATGTCACAAGATGTGTGACAAATTGGCTAACCCAATATCACCGAAGGGATGAAAATGGTGGATGAATTGCAAAGAGGAATGGAGTGTAAGGGAATAAAGAACATCCATGTGTACACAATACTTGATTGTAATGTTTGATCTTTGTACCTTTGATTTTTTGTGTTTTCTCATTTTTTGTATTTTTGAATTATTTTGATTTTTAGATTTTTGATAGTTTTTGGAAAGGTGGGACCAACAAATTCACTCTGTGTGGTAAGATCCAACAACAATGTTTACAATTTCCTTGATAAGGGAGACTAGGCGTGTTTGTTTATCAAGCGTAATATTTTCCCCGATTTTGATGATCATGGTGAGATCATACTCAACAAATGACTGTGATTTATCTTGAAACATTGATTGTTCATGCGGGAGCTTGAGTTCCCTATCCATAAGTTTCTGCACTTTTTACCATACTTGATTGTTACATTGATGTGTGTTCTTGAATCACGCTTGATTTTTAACCTTAAGATCATTGGAATTGTTGGGAACTTTGGAGCTCTTGACCTAAGCTTGATTGATTAAGAAATTGTGTAGGTTTCTTATAAGATGACGCATGACTTATCGATCCCGAAGAAGTGGGAGAAGAAAGAGAACATTTATGATTGATGATAGGAATGAGAGAAATGATGGTGGGATTTCCCAGTCATTGATAGAAGAAGAACATGATAGGTGAAAAGGATACAATCCAAGAATTGAAGAGGATGGGCTACCAAGAGGTGAGCCACTAATAGAAGATGACGAAGGGCTACCATGATATGGCCCTAAGATTAAAGGCAAGGGACTACTTGGAGGTTTCTCATAGATAAAAGAGGATGACGGGCTACTAGGATGTGGCCCAGAAATAGGAGATGATGGGCTACCCGGAGGTGTCCCATAGGTAGAAAATAATGGAGGTCCACTAGGACGTGGCCCTAAAATAGAAGATAATGGGTTACCCCAAGGTGACTCATATATGAAAGATAATGGAGGGCTACTAGGAAGTGGCCCCAAAATGGAAGAAGATAACGAGGGAATACTAGGGGGTGACCCAAGTATAGACAAGGAGGGACTACTCAGAGGTGTCCCCAAGATCAAGAGGAGGGACTTCTCGGAGGTGTCCTATAGATAGAAGAAGATGAAGGGATAATAGGATGTTGCCCAAGAATAGAAGGTAATGGGCTACCCGGAGGTGACCCACAAGTAGAAAATGGAGGGATACCCGGGGGCTCTAGGATAGAAGAAGAAGACGATGAGATACTCAGCGGTGACCCAAGGTGAGATTTTGATTGAGGAATGATGATAGATAAAGAATTATTAGGTAACAAGAAGATATGTAATGGATCAATGCTTAACCCCAACATTTCATCATGCTCAGAGGAAGGTGAAGATGGAATAGAAGAAGAATCAAGTTTCATGACCTTAGGATTTTCCTCTATGCTCTAATAAAAGGAATCAAATTCTTCCTCCCCATACGCGAGCGTATCGAGTTCTAGAAATAATCCTTGTAGAGGGATATCTTCGTGTAGTCTGATTGTTCCTTCATTCTGAGAGAAATCAATCAGTAGAGGTTGTTGTTCTTTGACCATAGGAGTTTGATTGAAAAAAATGAGTCTGATAAGAGGGAAGGTTGATTGATAGAAGAAGATGAAAATGTGCGATGATGTAGATGAGGGGAAGGATTTACCTTATCACTCCCACGAATAGTTTTGATAGTGCTTTGAAAATATATCTTAGCACATGGATTTTTTCTAATGGTTCAAAGTTGTCACAAACATTGATCTTTAGAGGATGGATGAGGAAATGGTACGATATGATTGAAAGGGCTCAAGGTATGAAGAGGGATTGAAGTTGGAATGATAGTAGAAGATGAATCAAGAGAGGAAGTAGGCCTGGAGGTAGGTGTCTCATGAATGGATGATTTGGATCTGGACCTAGGTTGTTTTTCTAGAAGACGATGCAATGTAGGTTGGAAAGTAGGATCACATATCCATTCATTAAGTTGCGACATAGGAGTTGAATTGGATGATTTAATAGAGGGAATTTGAGTTGTGGAAATATTCGATGGAGGAAGGGGTCGTTGAAGTGATTGATAAAGGTGGTCCTGCGAAGGAAGGGAGGACCATGGCTCAAGAACCGAATCATATGTTTGATCGACAAAACTTGGAGTTGCATGAGTCTTTAAAGGAGGAAGATATCATTGAGGTGATTTGGAATAAAGGTCCTTTGAAGAAAGGGAGGAATGTGATTCAAGATTTGATCTAGGGGTATCTGAATTATAGTTGGGATCTGAATATTTAGAAGAAGAGTGGGAATCGAATGGTAGTTTGGATTTGAATTAGAAGAAGAGTGGGGGGAACTCAAATAATAATTTAGATCAGAAGCATCCAAACCATACCACTGACTATGAGTTGAATGTGGGGAACAGTACCCAAACGGGTCCTCTAGTGTGAAGAACCAAATGAGGTTTAGTCGTAATGGGAATATTTTGATTTGAATTCCTAAACCTAGGTTCCATATTTTTGTAAGTGTGAGGAACTACATGATAATCAGTCATTATTAGCATCATTTAGGTACAAATGCCTAGACCTAGATAGTGTGATCAAATTCATTCAAAGTGAATAAAGTTCCATGTAATTTGGGTAGCATAATGGAAACCAACTAGACATTTCGTAAGTATGGAGATGCATGCGTGATTTTTGAAGAAGGTCTAAGGAAAATAAACATCATGATGACACAATATCGATGAGATCAAAAGGATTGTCCTAGAAAACAAGTTTTCTAGATGAATGATCACAAGGAACAATCATGCAAGTGTGAAACACAAAGCCAATCAATAAGGAAATACTCCATGTGTAAAATGTGTGTGCAAAATGATAGTTCAATGCAAAGATGATCAACACAATGTCAATACTTATGTCAAGATCAAATGAACAAGGCGTAAATATTAACAAAGGGTAGACGTGACTCCCAATCAAAGGATACCACAATGAGTTTAGCAACCAACAAGGCCTAAATGTAAAATGGCAAGGATTACAAATGTAAGCTGTGTAACCACACCAATTGGATGCATTAATCAAACTTCACGAAGAAGTGAGATATTAGTGCCAAAGTGGTATTGAAACAACACAAAAAAAGTAAGCGACACTCTTTAATATTTTAGACAATGTTTGAAGAAAAACTAAGTCGAGTATACTAAGGATGTGCTAAAATGTGGGCAACGTAATGACACAATGAGGACATTTAGATCCTGTTTACAAGAAACATGACGTGATTATTTTAATTGTGTCAAGATAATGCGAACAAGGTAACATGTTAAAGGGAGATCAAATGATGAATCAATCCTAACTATGATGATGATCTTGAAATCAAGATCAAGTAGCCATCAAAGCCATAAGAATGCATCCATACAGTTTAGATATTTAACAACTCAGCCAAAAACATGGATGAGCGTAAATGAACTAAAACATTGTGAACACTATCTATGACAACACTCCCAAAAGATGCCTTATCTTATCCCACATGGGAAACAAGAATGCAAAGGTATAGATCAAATGAGGTGGAAATAAACTAAGTGTCACTTGGGTAGAGTTTCACCTCATCCTAAGGCAAGAAAGAAACTAAGCTAAGTGATATGTCATAAATCTCATGATGAGTGAAACTTAGATCTAACTTTAGTGGGGTCTTTGCCTTGTTCGAAAAACAAGGTTTAGACTCCAAGTAAGTTGTCACTTTATGAAGGCTAGACAAGACATGATAATGGACTAGCAAAGTGGGCTCCAAGAAGATATGGCTTTCCTAAAATAGTTCACTCAACTAGGTGTCACAAGTTGTCTAAATGCGAGCTTGATTTACCCAAAGAGTCACACTGACTAGTTTGGGAGTATCTCACTTTACTTTACCCCCTTCTGATATAATGAGAAACTAGTGTGTTCAATTGTATCGTCACTGGGGTCGTGATACAAACAACTTTGAATTTAACTTGTAATGTAAAATCTAGTCAAGTGGGTAAGTTGGAGCACTTCCTGTTTCATCCATGAGGTTACTCAGCGGTGGATTACTTTAGGGTTCCTAGAACCACCCCCATTGTTGTAGCTTAAGGCATTATGCCAAAGGGGTTACATTCTAGTTGAGTGGATAGGGACGTACCCTTTTCCGAAACCTGCAATATAATGTGATGTATGTGGTGTGTTTTTTTATCTTGCTTAGCTTAATGTGGTTTTAAGTAGCACACCGTTTGGCAACCTACAATCAAACATGTATTAGTAGGTTTGTGTTTCGAACCTCCTTTCTTTGAAAAATGAATTAGGTCCTACACCAAGATTAGTAGTTTTCCAAAAATATCACAATATCATGAAAGAGATTTTAAGTGTTGTTTTGATTCCCAAGATCACCTAAAAGGTGCGAGGAAAGAGCATACACAACACGAAAACTCAACTACAATAAGAAATGGAAAACAATTTAAGTGATTTGTGAAAAAGAAACTCATTTTAGCTAACTTTGACAAGTTAATTCATTTTAAAGCTTAAATTTAAGTGTTTTGGAAGTAAAATAGAAGGTTTTTGAAATATTTTGATTCCCAAGATCACCTAGAAGGTGCGAGGGAAGAGCATACATGTTTCAAAGGACCCCTACAAATGAAAAACGTGAACACTCAACTAAGTTAGCACAAAAATATGATGGAAAAGAAACTTGCAAATCACTATTAGAACCTACTTGGAAAATTTAGAAAACTACAAAAATCGAAACCTCTGAAATCTATTTTTAGCAGTTTTCAGCAACTTTTAGTATTTTGCATTTTCGAGAGGTCTCAGGGAATTTTGGGAGTTTGACGATAGAATTAATGAAACCAAAGGTATATTACTTTTAAAAATTCCCTCACAAATTTTGCTTCGTGCTCTTTCCGATGCCTATTCAAGTTCTGAAAATGGGTCAACGGCGAGGAGATATGACCCAAACTAGGAGCACTAAAAATAATAGGAATAAATCCGGATCAAACAGAGACACCTGCACGTCTAGAATGACACATGTGCACCTCAACCGACCGATACGATCGTTCCCAACTAATGAGTACGCATGGAAACTAAATATGAAAATATGTTTCAACACTGCGTGTTTAGATAAACATGTACACGTGGGTTTTGGTGGATACACTCCCAAACAAACATGTACGTGAGTAAGGTAAAAATGCAAAGTCAACAAAGTGACACATGGCATCATGTACATCCAGACATATGGGTACGCATGTACTTCACCGTATACGCCTGGGTTTCAACATATACACGCCCCTTTGTAAATTGTTTTGACAGTCAAGGTACAACCAGATGGAGTACGTGACCGATTTGATGGGTGCGCACCTATTTTGATGTATACGCTTTGATCTAGGACACTGCGCGTACCCCTGCAAAAGCTCAAAAAATCACGAAATGAAAAATTTAAAAGAGAAAACAAGTTAGTTTTTAACAATGAAAGCCTATTTCTAGCTTAAACCCATTAAATGCTTTAGCAAAAGGAAGAAAAAGCTCTTTTAAAATGTGAAATCTGTTAAAAGACAAGATTTTAAAACCTAGAAAGCATAAAAATGGTTAGAAATGGACATGCAAAGCTTAAAAATACCTCCATTAATGGAGTATGGACTAAGAGTCCCACCGAACGTGCCAAATGTGAACAAGGAAGAGTGGCAAAAGCTATGGAATGAGGCTAAAGAACCTCAAAGATTTGCTAACTCATATATGGACCATAAGATTAGAGCTAAACAAGAAACTATCTATTTGCATGCATATATAAACTTGAAACAAACATTCAAACCCTAACATATCTAAATATTTCTCTACTCCATGAAAGCTTAATGAATGTGAACCTAGTTTAGATTCTAAGCAATCAAATTTGTTTGTTGTTTCTCAAGGTATTTGAGAGTGAGAGCTCACCATTAATGGCTACAAGACCATATGGTTCATCTCATTTACTCAAAGCTTGAGTGAATAGTGCAATGGTGGAGAAAATAGCTCAAAAACAATGGAAGGGAGCTCAATATCCTAAAATGGCATAGTTTATGCTAAGGGAGGAAAACTCATGGTTTGAAGGGATGCACTTAGGATTGTATTTATAGATATTGGTTTGGAAGAGTTTGGAATTCTTGTGCATGTGGGACTAAAGTCTAAAAGTACTTTAGGATTATGAGCTAAGTAAACATGCTTTAGACTAGTTAAGCTAGGATTAGGCTAGTTAAACTCGATTAACAAGTGATTAATGCCTCATTGAGAGTTGGGAGGAGTCCGATTAACCATTTGTGACTAATAGCTAGCCTAGGAAGCCAATAGAAGTGATCTAAAGGGGAATAATAAGATGATTTAGCTAATAAAAGGGGTTTTATTAACCAAATGAGTTAAATATAAGAATAATACAACCAAGAAGGTGTCTTAAATGGGCATTCGAGAATGGAACAGAAAAGGGTTGATTAACAAAGTGTCGTTAATTGGTGAATTGGAGGAAATGCTAAGTGTAGGCATATTTTAGGTGTCATAACATTCACGAGATGTGAGAATTTTTCAGATTCAATTACTATGGTTTGATTGAACCTTGGGGCAACCAGAGAATAACTGAAGATGTTATGAAGAAACTTAAAGAGGGTGATGATTCAATTTAGGATAATGTCATTAACTGTAAAACTATTCCAAAGAATATATTCATATTTAAAGTTATATATCATATTTATTTCATTTATTATGGTGTGATTAAACCTCAACGCAACTAGAGAATTTCTGAAGATGTTATGAAGAAATTAGTAGAGGGCAATGATCCAATGTAGGAGAATGTAATTAATTGTAAAACCATACTAGATATATTTTCATATTTAAATTTAGATATAAAATCAACTATAAGAGACATGGCATAAAATTTTCATATTCAAATATGGATATGAACTTATTTAAAATTAATTGTAAAACTATCCCATATATATTTTAGTATTTAAATATAGCTATGAAATAAATTGAAATTCCTTTGCTAAAGGTAGGTAGAATTATAGTAAAACATTTGATGAATAATTTGAATTTATAATGTAACACTATTCCCGAAGATGGGCTTCCAAATCAACAATACAAATCATAGTAAAGCTCCATAAAAAGATCCCTATAATTGTTTTTGTGATCTAATATAATCTCGAACATCTTCGATGTCCTTTAATGGTTGCAACAAAGGCCACAACACATCTAACAAGTATGTGTTTTGACTTAGAATCTATGTTAAATGTTTCAACAATTATGTAGTTCATAACATCATTGAACTTGTTTTTCTCTAAAGAGTCATCTACAAGCATTATATTTTTACAATTGTACGATGCATTAAACCATGACCAAATGGAGTTAAGATTCTTGAGATATAAATTGGGATTCCCAGAACTTTCATAATCGAAGTATTTGGTCTCGACACAATCTTCCTGTGTAAATATGAACTCGAAGCTTGCAACCTCTAAGATGATGTTTTCAAGGAATGAAGGCATCATGTCATCAACATTTGACATTTCTCGCTAATGTCCATATTGCTATGTTGAAATGTTTTTGCACCATTGCATGAACTCTTTCACATTAGGTTTGAGAAAATATTTTTTTTTTTTTTTCGAGCTCGATGCCACCAAATTTTTTAACTATTTAAATTCAAGATGCCTTGTGGAGGGTGTGTGCCAAAACACTATTTATATCAAATATGATCAATTTCATGTTGCATGTGTTCATATCTACAAATGAAAAAAACAAAATCAAATGGTTGAGGGTGGTGAATCAATTAAAAATAAAAAAAAAGTCCCTTTCGATATTGTTATATCAAAAATCAAATGGTTGTAGGTGGTGACAAAGGTAAAATCTAAGGGCGTTCCTCATTTCTTATTGTTATACTAGGAATATTTTTTGTGAAGAATTTATTTGAATAAAATGTAATGTTTCAACGTGACGAGTCTTTACATACTGTATTGTAGTTATTTCATTGCATTGGAAAGTGGTATACATTTTCTAATATCAAAAAAAAACTAGTATTTAAGCATGCTCACAATTAATTTAGGAATACATATTTCATTAATAAAAAATGCTCAAAGATTCATTACATTAAATATTTTCTATTAATTCACATTTGCAACTTATACACTCACACTTTGAACTTATAATCGGGAAGATTTAAATTCTCCCAACTTATAATCATACAATCATAATTTAAATAGTTACAAAAGAACCATCACTAAAACATATGAATGTATTTTATTTACAATGTTAAGTTGTATCATCACAATAACATTTTGAAATGCTAACTTTTTATTTAGCATTTACTCGCTCCAAATATTTGATGCCCTCTACCACATTCAATCCCTTTGACACTATTAGTGATAAGTCTTTGTGCAAAATCGGTCATCAACCACATATCTTTTGAGAAATTTTCTCCTTTGCTTTTCATCCCAACCATAAAATTTGTTGGAGGGTTTCCCTTTGCACCTAATGTAATACACATTGTGTCTTCAAAATTGTAGGGGACATCATTTCTACTCCAAACCTTTTCTAGATCTTTTATTACAATTCCATCGACCATTTTGCAATGTTCTTTTCCCCAGGTGATTAATGGATTCAAGTCAATTGATAATTTTTTATTGAAGGCCTTTGTCATCTTTTCAACATCAACTGAAGAGAGTTTGTCTAACCAGAATCCCATTTCTAATTTCATTGATAATGACTTTATAAACTCTTTCAGGCCACCTCACACATTGATTCTCTCCTACGAAACTTGAATGTGATGTCCCCAGAGGGTGATTGGTTTTCTCATATAACAAGCCCTCCAAATCTAAAATAAGCAAGTAATTCTTGTGGCTAATTGTAGGAAGTAAATAATTTTTTTTTAATCGGTCTCATATCAATTCTAACCAATGGAAAAAATCAACATTTTAGCTTGTGGCTACCACTTACTTGGTGGGCCTTGCATGTAGGATTGCATCTTCTTTACCCATAGTTGATCCTTTGATGAAAGATCTATTTCAAACAATATTAATATTATTAATATAGCTATTTCTATGGAAAATGAAAGTGTATTTGAAAAAAACATACTTGAACTACGGTAAAATGGTAAATTCAATATTAGCACTTTAGGTAGCTACCACTTACTACTGAGCTTCTAGGCTTGGCTTGCACATAACCTTACTAATATTAGTTTTTTTGATGTAATATGTGTTACAAACAACAATAATCAATTCAAAATCAATTTCATGCTATCACAAATGAAATCATAATTGAAAATCATACTGGTCTCCGTGGTAATATGGTAAGTACAAATCAAAATGTTCTATGTCTTCTAAATGAATTGTAGCACCCGCTAGGGTTTGTTTATATCCATTGAACCACCCATTGGCAGAAACACTTTTGAGATATTGATGTGGATTAACGACCACTAGGCTATGCCATCATTGGCTGGAATAAGCATAGATTCTAATGTCTGTATCATTATGTCGATACTAATGGTTTATGCAGACAACCAACAACTTGGAAACTACAAACTATGTAGCGTTGGATGCCACCATGAACTTTTGAAATAGGTTATTTGATAATTCCTTCTTTGAAAATGATTTTTCTAGAATTAGCTGAAATATTTTTCTATAACTATGTGAGCCTTAGAAATGGTTATGTTTAAAAATACATGGCTAACATACCTGGTTTTGTTTGCATATTCATGTTGGCTACCACCGCACACTCCACTACTTTTTCTCTAGGTGTTGGTGGTCTGCATAAACCATTAATTTTTTATAAATTTGTGGGGCTTAGTAGCGGTTCTTATTTATAAATGCACATGACTAACATACTAGGATTTTCTTGCATATTCGTGGATGATGTGGCTGAGTTCTCCTCATCTATGTGGTCGAGATTTGGTGAGCATAGAGTATTGTCAAAAAATGAGAACAATGGAAATTGAAAATAGAGCTCATTAAACATATTTATAAAGTGATTGAAGGACAATCACCATGATGAGTTGGTTGTGTAGTGTCAAGTTGAGAGGTTTGTACATCGATTCCTATTGTTCTTGGGTTTTATCTACGTAAATAAGAAATGTGTAAGTAGATTTTTTTGGTTGAAATACTTTTAACATAATCACATGTTTGAGTTATATTCCTAGTACGAACCTTTCTTCATATGAGAATAGTAATGTTTCAAAAACATTTCCTGACTATGTGTCTCAAAATAAAAAACAACATATTGATTGGATTCAACTAATGCATGCAGTGTGACACTACCTCGCCGTATAACACTAATACTATAGAATCCTGGGAACAACATCGAGTGAACATCTTAGACTAGAACTCATATGATCACTCAAAAGGAAAAGGATGTTTGTTTCCTTTTAGGCCAATTTCACTTATAGTTATCAATTGTTGTGGCAATTTTTCCATCCAATCCCTAGTGACTTCTTCTCTTTCATCATTGATTTTTCATGCAGTTGTGCACTCCAGTTATTGTGTACATAAGACACAAAATTTTAAATTTCCCCACTGCTATCATAGAGTCATAGCATCCATCCAGAATTGATTCTTCATTGTCTTTAACCTTTTCCATGTATTTTTTTTATTTCTCTCAACATTTTTGAATATTCAATTGGTATGAGAACAATAATAATACATTCCTGTGCACTCATTCTAATAACTGTTAGTAGCTCCATTATTTCTTCAAAAGAAATATCACTAGACAAATTACAAAAATCAGCAATAACACATTCTGCATTGAAAGGATTGGTGGAGGAATAATAGCTGATAGAGTTGATGAAAGATGGAATGGGTAGGTATGCACATTGACAAGTAAATTATTTTGTTTCCTCCATCCTTGCCGGTATATTTTTTTCCATTGACACCACATAGTTGTCTAATATTGTTTGAGCCTCGACGGGAAGATCTTCTTCCACCACTCTGGTCCTTTTTTCATTTAGATTTTTTTCCCCTATGTGGGAATCATATTTTCTCTTTCCTTTCCTCTCTTCACCCAATAGTACAAAAACTGGTGGTAGTGTGATTCATGCAATTTAACTTTTTCAATTACATTGGATTCACTATAGGATGTCAATAGATCAATATCTGGATGTTTTTCTTTAAAATATTGTAGAACTTTTTCTCTCATTTTTCTGTCTCCTTTTATTCTCCGGTAGTAGGAATCAAATGTCTCTACTATTATGCCTTCTGAATAGGCCAATTAACTAGACATCCCCTAATTGTACTTTATCTACTAGTACTGATAGTTCTTCATCATTCATTCCTCTAGCAGCCTTGAATGAATGAATTGGATGTATGAATCTTGCCAATGAATTAGGCTGAAATTTATCCTAATTATCTTTAATAGGTGAACAAGCAAGGCCACCAAATCTAAACAACTCAAATGTTGTAGTCCATTTAGTCCATATATCATCCGAAATAATAGAAAAGTCCATTTGTCATATAGATTGATGGTTGAGTCCATTTTGAAAATCAAAAGGCATTGACTCTCAAAGTTCTGCATTCAAAGGACAATTATATGTTTTTTATCTTTTTATATAAGGAAGAAAAAAGTTAATAAAAATGCAATAAAATTAAAATACATTACCCTCCACTCCTCTGTTTTTTTTTTTCCAATCCGGATGTTGAGGACATCCAAGTGATTTCCAAACCGATCTAGCTTTGTATAACAAATCAATAAACTTGGTTTCTATCCAAGTTCTGTTCACTTCATTATGTTGTTTGCAAATATTAGTAATGGCTTCATTAGTTGCATTTGTAGAAAGAATGCGAGCCCTTCAAAATGTAGCCTCGGATGTAAAGACTTGTAAGTATCTGAGCCCAAAATATTTTTTGTGCACATATTGTATATGGCCATCAAGTATATAAAATTTAATGTCATCCCTTTCCAAGTCTTTTAGATCTTTGAGCACCACAACCTTATTCATAGACTCCAAGAAGGGAAGAATAATTACGTCCCTCTGTGTAGGAATAACATTTATCAACATGGAGTGCACAAGAAGGTCAACATTATCATCATCAATAGATGATACTGATACTTTGGAGGTGCTACATGACACTTGGAAACATCAATTGAAAATACTTCTCCATCAAAAAAATTAATCAAACTGCTTCTTAGTTGAAGGTTTTGTGTTTTGTGAATATAGTGGTTACTTTCTTCAACAATGCAATTGATTTAGTATTTTTTTTCAACCCATGGAACTTTGATTTGGATGGATCAAGCTCCAATTTATCCAAATATGTTCTCCTCAACATAGTAAACAACTTGGCATGTTTAGGGTGAAAGAAAACCTTTTCTATTCAAAAAATGACAAATGGAAGAGGTTTTATCACCTCTATACAATTTTCTAAGTACTATAAGCATGCCATCATGAATTTCTTTTACATTTGAACAACCATTTTGTCTTCATCTACTAACAACCCCAAATCCCATCCATGTTTTGAATAAGAACATTGTTTTCTGTCTTCAAGAGGATTGCATTTCCCATTTCTTGAATAAAGAAACATCCAACTCCATATCCACAATAAGACACTTATTATTTTCATAGTCAATGTTTCACCTAAAAACATGTAGTGTTCTCAAATCAATGACTACAGAGGATATAACCATTCCGACTTCCTCATGTCCATCATCTATAACAAAAAACAACCACATGTCATTTGTAGTAGTTGTTAGGGCCATGGACTTCAACAAACCAATCATCATCTCTTTTCTTCCAGCTCTCAGTGCCTTCAATGAATGGAATTGCCAAGAATGGATTGACCAATGGAAGACATTGTATCTGCAATTGGAGTAGAATATATTAAAAATTACTTGACATATGGATTAATTTTTGTTCTCACCATATGTTAATGAATGCAAGTATTAGCCTTTGTGATCACCAATCTCTATAATACATTACTTTTTATCATTGGTGAGAAATCAAAGTAAATGTTAGCTATTGTTAGGCTTCACCAAACATGACATCTAACCTTCAACTGGTTATCAAATCATATTTTGTGGATCACAACATTAATACTAGAAACTATGCAAAATTGTTCTTGACAATTAACACACAACTTATTTTGGAAGGATTATCCGTTGTCTGAAAACCATCCACTTTGCGTAGATTACATGAAAGGAAATGTTTGAAAACATAGATGTTAGTGAGAGAGAGGATTTAAGTCGACATATGAATGGACAATTTTTAATATTACTTGTTGGTAATTTACACCAATTGAATGGACTAGCTTAAAGGCCATTAAGATTTAATCTCCATAACTAGTAGAAAAGAATAACGTAGCACGCTAGGCTCAAGAATGTATTTATTTGAAAATAGCTATATAATAACAAACAATGGTCAAGCTTAGTGGCCACTAAGCTCCTCTATTACCATTGTTCATTGTAAGCACTATATGTTCAACTGTGGACCAATATTTTTTCAATGATAGTAATTATATCGTATTGGTTGGACTTTGCATGTCGGACCCAATTATACACTACATTTCAACAAGATGGATAAAGACTTATGTTTTTTCACCTAAAATATATCTTTGTAAATTATAAGCCATATTCATTCATATAAAATAAAAATTTCAAAATAACTATTGAATAACAAATCATGGTCTAGCTTAGCATGGATCACTATGATACTTTCATTACCTCTAGTTATAACAATCACTAGAAGTACAAATTTAGAATGATTGTTATTGTCAATGACTATAATTGTATCAAATTAGCCACACATTACTAGGTGGAGCCAATTTCTACACTACTTTCCATCGAGAGGGATCAAGACTTTATCTTCGTATCAAAGGAATAACGTTGTGGCCGATAGGTGCAACAATTTCTAAATTTGAGAATAGATATATAATAAAAAATAATGGTCAAGCTTAGCGTAAGCTAATCGCTTGGGCTCCTATCATTACCATTTTCCATTGTAATCACTATTTGTTCAACTTTGGATGGTTAGTGCTTTTCATTGATTGTAAGTGTCACATATTGGGTAGACTTCACATGGCGGACCCAATTACACTACATTCCATCGAGAGGCATCTAGTCTTATTTATTTCTCCTAAGATATATCTTTGAAAATTGTAATCCATATTCGTTAGTATCAGAGAAAAAGGGTATCAACCGCTAAGCTCAAGAATTTCTTAATTTCAAAATAGTCATTGAATAATAAATCATGGAATAGCTTAGAAGCCAATTCTTGCAATGCTTTCCATCGAGAGGGATCAAGACTTTATATTCTTATCAAAGAAAATGTTAACAAATTATCCACTTACCTTGTGAAGAATTAATAAATGCTTTCCTTCATTACTCAAAGTTGAAAGGAATTCTTTACTTAGTTCTTAGCAATTACTCGTTGAAAGGAATAATGTAGCGGCCACTAGGCTCAACAATTTTAATTTTGAGAGGATTCAAGACTTATTTATTTCTCCTAAGATATATCTTTGTAAATTATAATCCATATTCATTCGTATCAAAGAAAAGCCTAGCGGCCACTAGGCTTAACAATTTCTCAATTTCCAAGTAGCTATTGATTAACAACTCATGATATAGCTTAGAGGCCACTAGGATCCTTTCATTACCTCTTGTTATAGTAATCACTATCTTTACATCTTTAGATCGATTGTAATTTTCAATGATTATAATTGTTTCAAATAGGCTACACGTTACCTGGTGGAGCCAATTTCTACACTACGTTTCATCGAGAGGGATCAACACTTTCGGTTCATATCAAAGAAAAGGTTTAGTGACCACTAAGTTTGATTACTAGTTGAAAGGAATAACATAGTGGCCACTAGGCTCAACAGTTTCTAATTTGTGAATAAATATATTATAACAAACAATGGTCTAGCTTAATGCAGCCGCTAGGCTCCTATCATTATCACATGTCATTGTAATTGTATCATTTTGGGTGGACTTTACATGGCAAGCCATAATTTTTGCACTACATATTTATCTCATACAAGATATATCTTTTTAAATTGGAATCCATATATACCCCTGAGAGTAAGTGATATTTTTGTAGTTTTGATAAGATAAATCATTGCACAAAAATTACTTAATTTGGAAATAGTGATAGAATAACAAATCATGATATAGCCTAGCGGTCTAGCTATATATATACCAATACCTCTTGTCATTGTAAACACTATCTTTACAACTTTGAGGCACTAGTGCTTTTCATTGTTTTTTAATGCAAAAAACACCTTCTGGGATTTTCAGAATTTTCATGCCATGTGTCATCGTTTTAATGGTAGGTATTTATATTATAATATCATGGTTTCATATAGTTTCAAAATATTTTATTATTCATTTCTTTACATTTAAATTTCATAATAAATGTGTCAATTATAATGTTTTCTAACTATTAGGTTCAAAACATGCCACGTGGCACAATATAATTGGATAATTATTTTTCATTTGCACTACATCTAACATTGTATAGGTCGATTTTGATAAAAATTAAAAAAATGTGTGCCTATACATTTGTACACTTTATTTCATTTGTTTTATTACAATATTATATTTTTTTTGTGTTTTCTACTATTTTAAGCTATAGCCATGTGTCATTGTTTTACTAGTTGTTATTTATATTATAATATCATGGTTTCATATTATACTAGTTTCTTTACATTTTAATTTCATAATAAATGTGTAAATTATAATGTTTTCTAACTATCAGGTTCAAAAACATGCCACGTGGCACAATATAATTGGATAATTATTTTTCATTTGTGCACTACATCTAACATTGTATAGGTCGATTTTGATAAAAATAAAAAATGTGTGCCTATACATTCATACACTTTATTTCATTTTTTTATTACAATATTATATTTTTTATTATGTTTCAACTATTTTAAGCTATAGCCATGTGTGTGTTATTTTACTGGTTGCTTTATTTATATTATAATATCATGGTTTCATATTATACTAGTTTCTTTACATTTTAATTTCATAATAAATGTGTAAATTATAATGTTTTCTAACTATCAGGTTCAATCTTAACATGTGGCACAAAGTAATTGGAGAATTACATTTCATTAGCACACTACATCTAACATTATCTAGGTGATTTTTTGATAAAAAAAAAAAAAATAAATGTGCCTATAAATTGATATAATTTATTTCTATTGTTTTATTATAATATTATAAGTTTTATTACATTTTCAACTATTTTAAGCTATAGCCAATAACAAAAAAGGTGTTGTTTTCAATATTGTTTTATTTTTGATATCCCACCTTTTTCTCAATGAGTGGAAAATTCAAAATTTGAATTGTGAATTCCCCCATTTTTGAGAATTTGAAATTTCAATATTAACACAATTTCCCCACTCATATTTTCAAATTTCCATATCCCACATTTTTATATTTTCAAAATTTCTAACATGATTGTGTGTCGAAAAAAATATTAAATACCCCAGAGAACTAGTTTTTAGGGTTTTTGTTTTTTCGGTCTTGCAGAACAACAACTCATGAAATCATAGAACAATACAAGCAAGCCAAAGATTAGGGCCAAATGCAAGAATCCCAGTCATTTTGGCCAGGGAAAAATTAGGCAATAATTATAATCTTGTTCGTGGATTAACAAAAAGGGAACAATCAAGTAGTAACAAAAAGGGTGCTCACACACTGGGGAAAAAGGGGTTGTGGAAAAATAACGTAGATAGTTAGCTCGATGCAATAATCGGTGGTTTGAATGACATCACCAAGCATGAAAAATATCATATCTAAATAAGGTATTTATCAAAAAATGTATACTATACTAAATAATTAACACCTTTTTTATTTTGGACTTTATAAAGTCATTAATATTCATCCTCATCTATCCTATTTTTTTAATTATTCCATCCTTTTTAAGTTAATTTAATTTGCCTCACACCTCCACTCATCATGACCCATATCTCACTTTGGACCCATTCCAATTTTTTTTTTTCAAACTCCTTGTGAATACTAGTTCATATCTTTTTTTTCACTCATTCTAGCCCTTGTTTTTCCTTTGAAAATGTACTATGTCACTAAACCTAGCTAACTAAGACTTCTTCCTAAACCTAATTGGATTTTGTCATAAGATATTCTTGCCTTTCTTCTAAAGACGTGAAATAGTACTTCCCTAAGAGGACCCAATAAGGAAATTTTCCAAGCAAATCTTCCTTTTTTTTAAATATTTATTTTACCCTAACTCTTTTCCTTTACTGCTATCGCCCCCTTGATAATTTCCTAAATTGGCTTGGTTCCTTTAAATATATTTTTTATTTATTTATTAGTTCAATTTTATTTTTTTCATTCAAGCCTTATTGCATTTTTCCTAAAATAATGAGATGATGCCTAGCTCAAAATTCCTTTAATCATTTTGTCACACCCCTTATTCCTAAAGAAAATAAGGAAATTATTGGGCTTTTTTTGAAGAAAGAAAATATAATCCCTTTTCATCCATAATGTTCTATTTTTATTTCATTTGAATTTTCAATTTCATTCTTGCATCCCCTTGATTTTTTATCCCTTTGACTCAAATCGCTAAACACTAGTTTTTTTTTTATGTTTAACGAGACTCAAAATATTTTTTGGTATTTTATGTCTAATTTTTTTTTTTTTTTTATTATGATGATATAAATGATTTATTAGGTAAATATTTCATTGTAAACATTATTTATATGGTTTCCACGTTGATTGTGAGAAGATTTCCAATCCTTTTTAAAACATAAATTTTCTAAATATCATGTAAAATCATTATTTAGGTTTTCAATTGTGAGATAATTTTTTGTGAAATGGAAGGTTAAACATATTATATATATTGAACCGAATTTTATCTAAAATATTATTATAATCACTATATTAAAATTTATATATTAAATATTTCAATCACAATGATTATTTGTAAAACAGTCAAGATCATAAAATTCTATTAAAAACAATATTATATGGCCACATATTATTGGGGAAAGATAAAGTGTCCATATATTAATCGTAATTAGGGTTTTGTTTTTTCCAAAATATTAAATTAGTTTTAATAGGAAGGACACAAAATAAAGTATAATATTATTGTCTATTTTTTAAAAAAAAAAAAAATCTATAAAAACTTAAGGAAGCATCATGGGTATAACTTAATAATATATTTGAATCTTAGCGTACTCAATAATTTATATCATAAATTTATACTATTTGCTAAGACACTGCCACATTTTTAACAATATTTGGAACATAGTTATCACTAGGATTTATGAAAAATCTCAAAATTAGCTATTGGATCAAAATAAATCTATAAGTTAGTTAGGCATATACCTTCCAACATATTATTTACGTATTCCTCCTTAACCATTTTACTTTCTTTCTGTTTTAAAATAAAGCGTAAAATTTTATGTCATTGGTCAAACACTAAATAAGGTATTTATCAAAAATGTATACTATATTAAATGTGCACCTTTTTTTGGACTTATACTCAAAATGGATTTGCTATTTATATTCGAATACTGCATCCATATTATTTGGATTCTCGTCCATTTGGATTTCTCAAAATAAAAAATTTGGGTCCAAATCTTCTTAGGTATTACAAACATATTTTTACCTTAGCCTTGTGAATACTAAATTCCTATCTTTTTTAAATATGTCAAATCTAGCAACCCTACTTTTGCCTATGAAAATGTAAATATTGAAAAAAAAAATTCTAAGGATTCAAATTTTAAATTGAATTTTAATTTTGTCACACCATTGTGAGCTTTACACTAGTTCCTATCTTTTTAATCATTACAACCTAATTTTGTCATGATGTAAAAAATCCGCATAGCTATTTGCTCATAGATTTCTCGATCATTTTGTCATTAAATTAAATACTAGTTCATGTCTTTTTCATTCAGTTTTTAGCTTTGCTTTTGTTGCCCTAGGAAAATGCATCCACATTATCTCCATAAAGTTCCTTCATGCTTTTTCACATCATTTTTTCCACCACCTTTTGAAATAAAATTGAAAATAAGGAATCTATGGATCCCAAATCTTCCAAAAAAAATTTAATCCTTTTCATCTCTGGTTTTATTTCATTTGAAAGCTTTCAAGTTTTTAGCTTGATCCCCCCTATCTTATGATGCAGATATTATTATTTGAAGATGATGATGTCTAGTCATCTAAACACTAGTTTTTAAAATTTTTAATGTTTAACGAGACTCAAAATATTGTTTTGGTATTATTGTCTAAACATTTTTTTCCTTTTATTATGATGATAAAAACATGAAGCTAAATATTTCATTGTACATTGTTTATATGGTTATTATTTGTGAGAAGATATTAAGGTTAACAAAATGGTCTAAATATGTAAAATCATATTAGCTTTTCAATTGTGAGATAATTTTTGTGCAATGGAAGGTTAAACATATTATATATATGACCTAAATTTTATCTATAAAATATTATAATCACTATGCATTAAAATTTATATATTAAATATTTCAATCACAATGTATTTATGTATGTTAGTCAAGATAATAAAATTCTATTAAAACAATATTATCAGTAGGCCACATATTATTGGCAAAAGATAGAGTGTCAGCATATATATTAATTCATTAGGGTTTAGTGGAAGGCCACAATATTATTAGTTGTCTAGAAGGACACAAACTAATAGTATTTGGATATTAGTTGTCCCTAGGATTTTACAAAAACAAGAAAACTATTGAAAGTCTTAGTGGCCACTAGGGTATAACTTAATACCATATTTGAAGCTTAGCGATCGGTACTCAATAATGCATATCATGAAGTCATACACCACTAAGACACTGCCACATCATAATATTTGGAACATATATATCATTGATGTCTAGGATTTAACAAAATAAAGAAAGATATTGTGAGTCTAGTGTCCGCTTTGGTATTATTTGCATGATGCAACATATTATTTGGAGCTTAATGACCACTAGGGTTTCACAAAAAAAAAATATATTGTAAGTCTAGCATCCAAGATATAGGTATTGCCAAAAATATATGCTTGAAACATTTTTAGCTTAGAGATCGGTACTCAAGAATGGATATCATGAAGTATATGCCACATCAAGACACACTTGCATAACATATTTTTGGAGCTTAGCGATCATTAAGATTTCTCAAAATAAAGAAAGGTATTACGAGTCTGAGTCTAGTCAGTCTCTAGTAGTATTTTACAACATATTATTTGTACCTTAGCGGTCACTAGTATTTCACAAATTAAATTAAGGTAGTATGAAATTAGCGGCCTCTATGCGCACTTGAAACAACATAATATTTAAAAAAATATTTCTATAAGATTTACCATTTTAAATGAAATTGATTTGAGCTTAGCGACCATTAGCCTTTACAATGATGTAACAATTTAAGCTTTGCGTTTGTTAGGATTTAACACATAATATTTGGGTCATAGAGGATCATAAGAATTTAACACATTAACATGAGATTCCAGGAGGCTAGCATCTACTAGAATATGTGTACTCATAATGTTTACAAGTTGTTGGTGGTATGCTTTAACAAATCAAATTAACAAATTTTGAGCTACATGGCATCTAGTTGCTTCCACAATAGAATATTTTGAGCTTGGATGTCTCGAGCATTTAACAAGATGAAGTATGGAATTTTTAGCTTGACGTCCACTATCTTATGATGCAACATATTATTTGAAGATATGATGTCACTAGGATTCAAGTAAAAACATGTCAGATATTGCAAGCTTAGCGGCCGCTAGGTTATGCCTCAAAAACATTTTTGAGCTTAGAGATCGGTACTCAAGAATGGATATCATGAAGTATATATCACCACTAAGACACTACAACAACATATTATTTGGAGCTTAGCGACCACTAAGATTTCTCAAAATAAAGAAAGGTATTGAGTCTAGCGTCCGCTAGGTATTTCCACAACATATTATTTTATACCTTAGCGGTGTCATTAGTATTTCACAAATTAAATTAAGGTAGTATGAAATGAAATTAACAAACTCTATATGTCTTTGGAACAAACATAATATTAAAAATATTTCTACAGGATTTACCATTTTAAATGAAATTGATTTGAGCTTAGCGGCCACTAGCCTTTACAATGATGTAACAATTTAAGCTTTGCGTTCGTTAGGATTTAACACATAATATTTGGGTCATAGAGGTCATGCAAGAATTTAACACATTAACATGAGATTCCAGGAGGCTAGCATCCACTAGAATATGCATACTCATAATGCTTGCAAGTTGTCGGTGGTATGCTTTAACAAATCAAATTAAAAATTTTGAGCTACATGGCATCTAGTTGCTTCCACAATAGAATATTTTGAGCTTGGATGTCTCGAGCATTTAACAAGATGAAGTATGGAATTTTTAGCTTGACGTCTGCTATCTTATGATGCAACATATTATTTGAAGATATGATGTCACTAGGATTCAAGTAAAAACATGTCAAATATTGCAAGCTTAGTGGTCATTGGGTTATGCCTCGAAAACATTTTTGAGCTTAGAGATCGGTACTCAAGAATGGATATCATGAAGTTATATGCCAAACACTACAACAACATATTATTTGGAGCTTAGTGGCTGCTAAGATTTCTCAAAATAAAGAAAGGTATTGTGAGTCTAGCATTTTACTAGGTATTGCATAACATATTATTTTTACCTTAGTGGTCACTAGTATTTCACAAATTAAATTAAGGTAGTATGAAATTAGTGGCCTCTACACATTGAACAACATAATATTTAAAAAAATATTTCTATAGGATTTACCATTTTAAATGAAATTGATTTGAGCTTAGTGACCGCTAGCCTTTACAACGATGTAACAATTTAAGCTTTTTGTTCATTAGGATTTAACACATTTAACACATTATTCCAGGAGGCTAGCATCCACTAGAATATGCGTACTCATAATGTTGCAAGTTGTCGGTGGTATGCTTTAACAAATCAAATTAACAAGTTTTGAGCTACATGACATCTAGATGCTTCCATAATAGAATATTTTGAGCTTGGATGTCTCGAGCATTTAACAAGATGAAGTATGGAATTTTTAGCTTGATGTCCACTATCTTATGATGCAACATATTATTTGAAGATATTTTATCGCTAGGATTCAATTAAAAATATGTCAGATATTACAAGCTTAGCGGTTTTCTATGGTTATGCCTCAAAAACATTTTCTGAGCTTAGAGATCGGTACTCAAGAATGAATATCATGAAGTTGTATGTCGTTAAAACATTTCGCAACATATTATTTGGAGCTTAGTGGCTGCTAGGATTTCTCAAAATAAAGAAATATATTGGAAGGCTAGCATCCACTAGGTATTTCCACAACATATTATTTGTACCTTAGTAGTCTTTAGGATTTAACAAATTAATTTAAAGTAGTATGAAATTAGTGGCCTCTGCGTACTGCAACAACATAATATTTAAAAAAATTTTCTACATGGATTTACCATTTTAAATGAAATTGATTTGAGCTTAGCGTTTGCATTAGCCTTTACAATGATGTAATAATTTAGGCTTAGCATTTGTTAGGATTTAACACATAATATTCTAGGAGGCTAGTGTTATATCTTAGAATATGTGTGTACTCATAATGTTTGCAAGTTTTCGAGTGATATGCTTTAACAAATTAAATTAACAAGTTTTGAGCTACATGTTTTTATCTTAGTGTCCACAATTAGAGTCCACTAGGTATTGTGGAAAATATTATTTGGATCTTAGCGGTCACTAGGATTTCATTCATTTAATTAAGGTAGTATGAAATTAGTGGCCTCTACGTATTGCCTCAACATAAAAAGTTACTCTTAACATTTGTTAGTATTTAACACATAATTTGGAGCATAGCGGTCGAAAGGATTAAACACATTACATTAAGATTCTAGGTGGCTAGAGTTTTGAGTGCTTCCACAATAGAATATTTCATTCTTAGATGTCTCAAACATTTAACAAGACAAAGCATGAAATTTTAAGCTTGGCGTCCATAAGATTATTTTGTAACATATTATTTGAAGATAGATGATAGATTATGAACATCAGGATTTTTAAAAAAAATAGAGAAAATATATTTTGAGTCTACTTGTGCACTGTAGGTATTGCAGCACATATTATTTGTAGTTTATGCCACAACAACAAATTTGGAGCATTTGTCTCAAACATTTATTAAAACAACAAATGCATGTTTAGATAAGTATAGCATTTGGAATATATACATGATCATTGTATCAATTATAAATATTCATCTATTAACATGTCATACATATCACAATGTTTTCTCACCTATCTCACATACTACAATTTATGATTCACTGTGGTTCTTCCTTAACTACGGGGTGTTGTTGATCGAGACCGTGGGACAATTGCTTCCTTAGCTATGGGTTGTTGTTGAACCGAGCCCATGGGTATAATTTCTTCTTGGGTTTGTTTCTCTCATTCGGGACTTGTTTTATCATCAAAATCTTTTTTACAAATCTTAGAATCTATTTTTTATCTTTTCCATATCCAAGAATCATGCTTCTATATAGCACAACAAGACTTGTCAAGAAAATCCTTTTGACTACCACATGATTTTTTGGCAATTTCCTTCAGAGTCTCTATTTTTTGTATTTTTCCCTTGTTTTGGAAACAATCTCAATGACATGTGAAGTTTCTCCCTCATTCATTCCCTCATCTATTCTCCTTTGAAAATTAACCATGAATTGTTGAAGGGATGTCATGAACTCTTCATCAAAAACCAATGCATGGTTTCCTTTAAATATTTCCATGACCAAAGCTTCTATGAAAACATGATTTCCTCTAGAAATAATGTCATCAAACTACAAAGAAATTTCTCTTACCTGTTCATTCCATTCCCTTAGACTTTTCTTTGTATAATTAGCATATGTCTAGGCATATACCAATATCATCCATGGTCATAATTGTAGGGTCTTTACAAATTCCTTTTTCAATGACCTACCCCATTTGTGTTAATGTTTTTTACAACGATGATGCCACTCCTGTAATGATTTTTTTTTTTTTCCAAGCCCTCTTTTCCTACTTCTTCTTTGGATGGATGCAATTCTTTATATTATTGTACAAGCCATGCAATGCATCTTCTACATCAAAAATATGTCGGGAGGAACTGTGGCCTTTAACTGAGTTTCAAGCTCTATATTTTTGGCACATGTACTCCCTCACTACTTCTACGGATTGCTTCTGTTGTGGCCCTTATAAAGGATTCCATATCTTCCTGATATTGCACCACTTGGGATCCTTTGGCTTTCCTTTTCTTTGTAAGAGTGAAGAGGTCTTCTAAAGTTTCATGCCAAACAATGGCTTGTTGTGTTGACACCTTCTTTTTTGGTTACCCTTTTCAAGGTTCTCATCCTTGGATTGAATTCAATGTTCACTAAGGGATCTTCTTGTGCCTCCCAATCTGGATGTTCTTTGTAGGAAATTACAAATTTCTCTACCCAATCATTTCTCACTTGTTGTGAAGTGGAGGGAGAAGATTGAGAGGGTTGCACTAGGGCTTCATTGGCTAGAGCTTTATTTGGTTCAAAAGACTTCTCAAAACTTAGATCTAGATTCATTTGGTGGAGATAAGGGAACACATGGTTGTTGTGAATGTTCTGAATACAAAGCTTGCTTTCTCTTCATAGCCTCCTTTTTAATAATTTCTCTCGAGGTGGAACCACCCCTGACTCCTTCATATTCTACTAAACAAGGCTATCTTGTGTTTGGGTAATCCATACCCAGTCATTATCATCATGCACATGAGCATACAATATATTTAATTGTCCTTTAAGGAATTAAGGTGTTGGGAAACCCTATTCCTTTTGTCATATTTCCTTAAAGGGTGTTTAGGGAGATGAAATGAATTTCTATGGGCGAGGAAGCCTTCAAATTGGGCCACCTATTAAACATTTATGCATCCCACAAAGACTGGGAAGGAGGGATGTGTTTTAAGCTTCTTCTCCTTACACTTTAAAGCAATACCATTTGCAAATCTGATATGTAACCTCTTGTACTACCAATTTTCTAGCACATAATATGGAAACTGAAAAGGAGGTGTAAGGAGCCCCTCGATCATGATAACTATATATTCTGGATAGAAGAATGTGGCTCCCATATTCCTTATGGAAGTGAGGATGGCATCAGATATTCTCGGTGTCGCCATTTCATGTAATTGTTGGTAGAGAGAAGGATACAAATAAGTGCATATATCTTGAATATGTGATATGAAATGATGGGCATACAAGTCTGAATATTGCTCATTTACCCTCAAAGGGCTCAAAGGAGACCAGATTTGATAGAAATCCAGACATTTGAGAACACCAATGACAACATCGAGAAGATAGGAAGCCATGTAAAATGGTTTCCCATGGTCATGAAATTTTTTCTTTGTGTCACTAAATTGAGAAAAGCACCTGACCTAAGGAGGGAATCTTGTCTTCATCAATAATAAAATAAAGTAATGGGATCTAGGAAACATCCACCTTAGAGATTGATGAATTTCCATATAGCCTATTCATGAGTGCCATGCCAATGCAAAATCCTAGTCTAAACCTTTTAATAAGGATTTTAGACAACTTAGAATCATCCATATTATCCATCGGGTCAAATGCCCAACTCTGCAAAACATCTCTTACTCTCCTTTTGGCCATCCAGAGACTTGACTTATGTGTTTTTGTTGTACAAGAAGTCCAGATCTTTGGAAGTTTATAATAACTTTTGTATGCATTCCCAAAAAACAAACCTATTCTCTTTTTCCCTGATTTAGAAAATAATGACAAATCCTTGGACTTGGCATGAAATAGATAGGAAGTGTACAAATCAGAAATGGAAGCACCTCTAGTTTAAGCAATTAAATGGAGGCCAACTCTTTTATCACCCTTACATCTCGAAACCATAGCACTTTCTCTTCCAGTATACCCGTTATGTCTATGACATCAACATCAACACTTTCATTTTGAACTGTAGAATATAGAGTTGAGTAATGCTGAAATTCATCATCTAAGGCTGTTGGATCAAACATGGTATCTCTTATTACTTTTTCATTTTCATTGGAATATAAATAAGTATCTACCATCACCATTTCCCACTCTCTCTAGCCATGTTGAAAAATTTAAGGGCCACAAACACTGCATACATCATTAACAAAAAAAATTATGAGACAAATGATGTAATTGATTTTACAAAAAACATTCATATGTCCCTTACTATGAATATTAGGTAAGATTAGAAAATAATTTCCACATAAAAGATAGAACTTGTTGATCCTAGTGGTCGCTAGGGTCATCAATTTCTAAATATCTAGAGCTTGGTGGTCACTAGGGATTTTTCACATACTTACTATTAATGGAATGAGAAAAGTGTGTGTACTGTACATGCACCACTGAGGGGTCAAGGTATACATATTTTTAACCATGGCATTTTCTATTCATCACTCTAGTAAATAAAATTAATGCAATGATCTAAGTCTATCAATACAAGCACTCTTGAGGCTTCAAGACTTACGTAGTTCAGATCCTAGCGATCGCTAAGTTCAGAAACTATAAAAATTGTTCATGACAATTAACACATAACATATTTTGGAAGGATTACCCATTGTCTAAAACCATCCACATTGCATACATAACATCGAAAAAAAGTTTTTTAAAACATAGATGTTAGTGAGAGAGAGTATTTATGTTGACATATGAATGGACAATTTTAACATTACTTGTTGGTAATTAACACCAATTGAATGGACTAGCATAATGGCCATTAAGATTTAATTTTTCAAATTTTGAAAGGAGTGTGTGAGAAAAAAAACACAATAATGGGTCCAACAGTCACTAATCATAATTTTTTAAAGAAAAAAATGTTTAGTTGTCCCATAACACATTTTGCAAAGAATAACGTAGGACCCCAAATACCTAACTAGTTTTATTTGAAATCGAGCATTGGAGTATGTCATAATTCACATCCATTCATATCAAAGAAAATGCTTCACAACCATGAAACTCCATTACTAATTGAAAGGAATGACTTAAAGACCACTAGGATTTTCTGGTTCTTAATTTAAAAAGAGAGGATACTTTCATTACCTCTTGTCATAGCAATCACTGGTTGTATAAAACTTTAGAATGATTGTAATTTTCAATGACTATAATTGTATCAAGTTAGCCACATGTTACCTAGTGGAGCCAATTGTTGCACTACTTTCCATCGAGAGGGATCAAGAATTTCTCTTCGTATCAAATAAAATGCTTAGTGACCACTAAGCTCCATTACTAGTCTAGCTTAGTGGATGGGCTCATATCATTAACATTTTCCATTGTAATCACTATCTATTCAACTGTGGATCACTAAGTTTAGAAACTATGAAAAATTGTTCTTGACAATTCACACGTAACATATTTTGGAAGGATTATCCATTGTATGACAACCATCCACATTTCGTAGATCTAAGTCTATCTAAGTTTATCAATAGAAGCAATCTTGAGGCTTTAAGACTTATGTAGTTTAGATCCTAGATGGCTACATTCAACCACATGAAATATTTAGAGATTGGTCATCATATCTATGTATTATCCACTGAAAAACTATTATTAGAATGAGAAAAATTTCTCCAATCTTTGAACTGGTGGGGTGTCAAGATATACATAGTGTTGATCTTAGTGGTCATTATGTTCAACCACAATGAATTATTTAGAGATTCATCATATCTAGGCTTATTTCAAAGCCCAAATATTATTATGATGAGCAATAGAATGCCAATCCTTACACTACTGAGGGGTAAAGACACAAGTATTTATGATCCTAGCGATCACTAGGGTTAACTGCAACATATTTTTTAGAGCTTAACGGTTTATAAGAATCATTAACAAATAAATACGTACTTCTTATCATAGTTATTACTATGATCAACCACAAAATATACCTATAGCTTAGCGGTCGCTAGGCATCATTAACAAGAAAACTACTAATGCATTAACAAGAAAATATACAAAGCTTAATGGTCAATAACATCCACCTCAAAAAAATATTTAGAGATTAGGGTTAGCATAACACCATTCAATGGACATCTATCATTGACTTAAGAAAATTATTCTATTACATGTATATGTAAGGGATCAACATTTAATGGAATGACTTACTATTAATGGAATGACCAAAGCACTTGTTATACAAGCACCACAGGAGGAGTCAAGATATAAGTTTTTTTAACCATGGCATTTTAGGCATCACTCTAGTAAAAAATATTAATGCAATGAGAAAGTTCTATCAATACAAGCACTCTTGAGGCTTCAAGTCTTACGTAGTTCAGATCCTAGTGGTCACTAAGTTGATCAACAATGAAATATTTAAAGATTGGTCATATCTAGGATTTTATTCACATGGACAACTATTATTAGAATGTGAAAAATTTCTACATTCTTTGAACTAGTGGGGGGTCAAGATATACGTAGTGTTGATCTTAGTGGTCACTATGTTCAACCACAATGACCTATTAAAACCTTCTCCATATCTAGGCTTATTTCAAAGCACAACAAGTTATTGCAATGAAAAAAATGCCAATCCGATCACTACTGAGGGGTATGACATAAGTATTTCTTATCCTAGTAGGTCACTAGGGTCAGCCACAACATATTTTTTGGAGCTTAACAGTGTATATGAATCATTAACAAATAAATATGTTCTCTTATCCTTCCTATTACTATGATCAACCCAAGGATATACCTATAGCTTAGCTGGTCATTAGGCATCATTAACAAGAAAACTACTAATGCATTAACAAGAAACTATATAAATCTTAGGGTCAATAACATCCACTGGATAAAATATTTTGAACTTAGTGTTAGAAAAACACCATTCAATGGATGTCTCTTTAATTAATTATAATTGTATAATCTCCCAAGTCATTAAATATCACAATGAGTAGTCAACACATATGAAATTTTGTTCCTAGTGGTCTCTAAGGTCAGTCACAACAAAATATTTACAAGCTTAGTGGTCATTATGATCAACATCGAAAAATTATTTTGATCTTAGTGTTCATAAGGCATCATTCATTGGACATCTATTATTGAACTGAGAAAAGAGTTTACATTACATGTTTTCTTCAGGGTCACACATTTCTTAGCTCTCATTAGTTTGTTCCATGAATTTGTTTGAGCCAAGTGTTGCACTAGATACCCTCGTGAGGGATCAAGCCTTAACTAGTTCTCATACTATTTACTATAAGTTATTGAAAAGAAGATAAAAATTCCACATTTTAATTATAAATGAAATCTTATAATTTTTAGTGTTGATATATCATTAGCTAATTTAACTAAAACAACCAGAGCCTATAATTTTAATCTCTAAATGTTGTATATGTCTTTCCAAAACTATCAATTAAGTGAAACATTATTCAGAATTTTGTTTAGCCTAACTTCTCAAATAGTAGGTTTTATAATTCCCCATTTTACTCATTTTCAAAGAGGAACCTACACAGATGGATCTCTTTGCATTTTCACTTTGGCAGTCACATATATGTTTTTTTTTTTATTTCCAACAATTTCCTTAAGTAATCAAACAATTATTATAAACAAGCAAATAATTATTTGTGTTACTATTACTATTTCATCTTCTAGAAGTTACTATCATTATTTCATTACTACAATTTAATTTAAAATGAAATGTCTATAGAAAACCAATGCAAACGATCCAAAATCCCTAAATGATTAACAACCCTAACTGAGAAAAATCTATTTTCCTCATCCTTTTCAAAGAAACACCCATTTTGTTCACTTCCAGTCATCATTGATGTCCATCTCAGTTATTTTACAAATCATTTCTTAGTCCTCTTGCAAAAAAAATACCCATAACATGTTTTACATTACTCATGAAGTGGGTACACACATATTTAGCAAATCATTTAGGGATCGGAAAAAGAATGAAAAAACATGTCAAACCCTATCAGTTGAGAAGTGTTTGTCAAAGAGCATTAAAGAATAGACAAATTTCACTACTGAAAGATAGAGAAAATAGGGTTTTGTTGAAAAGGCTACATAATATTCTACATACATAGAATTTCAAAATTTTGGAAGGAGCAAAGGTGAGAATGCATACCAATTTTTGATGCCTTCATGAAAACAAACCATGCTCATAATTTTGGCAATCAAACCATGATATGATTTTCCAATGAATTATTATGCTTACGGAGTTTTTCCTAACGCCATTGTTCTCACACAAAGCTTCAAAATTTAAGTGTCCTTGAAATATACTAATGAATGAAATCTATAATTATATGGAATGGACACTTCCAACCACCACTTTCTTTGGCACATGATTTACAAAAGACACGCGGTTTTGCCATATATTTAATGGATAATTAATGGCTATCAAATGGCACACATATTTTGAATATCACATGAACTTTACTTTGTTTGGTTAATGGCCAATTAATTTTAGGGGAACCACTATATTAACCATATATGCCACACAAAAAATTATCAATATTAACAACAATATCATCAAAAGAACAACATGCTCAATGTCAATTTTATCATCTTTAAATTACATAGTGAGTATATAAGTATTCCATACTTTGACTATACTACAAATGATATGTGGTTCAATTGATGTCTCACATATTGAATTATCATATTTCGAATATCACATGAACTTTACATTGTTTGGTTTAATGGCACTCACAAATATTAACCATATATGCCACACACAAATAATATCAAAATTATCAACATTATCCACAAAAGAACACCATGCTCATTGGAAATATTATCGTCTATAAATTACATAGAGAGTATATAAGTATTCCATACTTTGACTATACTACTAGTGATATGTGGTTCAATTGATGTCTCACATATTGAATTATCATATTGTCCTCAACAAAAATATACATGTTTACCAACATCATTTTTAAATTATTTTGTTACACAAACAATATCTTTGGATGTGTGTGTCAATGATCTTGGTGGCACCCATGATGTTGATCATTGGCATTGTTTTGAAATAAAAAGGAAGAATGCAAAATAGGGAAGTATTAGCTAACTCCAATGCATGATATTTTTTCTTTTAAGATGGAATGAATGATGCAATACTATATTACTTAGGTTAAAGAAACTGTAATTTACCTAGGTAAAAATACTTGCGACTTGAAGTTGTACATCCAATATTTTCTCCATTAGCTTTCTCTCTTGTTCCATTCTTTCACACTCTCTAGTTGAACCCTTCCCAACTCAATTTCTTTCAATGTATGACTGAATATATGCATGCTTATTTTGGATTACCTCTTTCAAATCCCCATAAGAGTTTCTTTTTCTCTTCACATCTTTTCTCTGAATTCCATTTTTATTCAAAGGGGTTTCTATCTTTTCTCCTTCCAAATTTTCAATGTTGATAGAAGGGATTTCTGATTTCCCTCTCATGTCTTTTTCAGAAGTAGAAGTGGTTGTATTAACCCTCTCTTTTCCATTAAAACCAATAACCTTGTATGTTTTCGTATAATGTGATCTATATCTTCATAGAAAGTCCATGTTGATTGTGTTTCCAGTGTTGTGTTTTCCAATTGTTTCTCCTTCTTGAAGGTTTTCTTCAACCTGTTCATCTTGTATTTGCATTGCTTCCCAGTGAATGTTTTTCCACAAACTTCATTCAAAGCATCTTCTATATTATCCCAATGTTTCTTGCTATATATCCATGGTTTAAATGTTCATACACCTCTTCATATTTTGTAATAAATGTTTTCACATCAGATTCTTGACCACAACTCTTCTTTGTATTCTTTCATCAACTCCTCTTTATTTCTATCTCTTTCATATGCATGGATTATTGAAAATGTTTTTTCTAATTTTGAATCATCGACATCATCAACAATATATGGATAATTTAGATTAATTTGTGAATGTGGAATGTAAGGACCCAATTTTTGTGCCACTTGTATTCTCTTGCAAATTTGAGACACTATTTCCATCTAAGTTTTGCAACGCAGAAGTCCTTTACATGGACAATTTCTTAGTTGTGTTGAAAAAACCATATTGTTTGCATAGTTTCTTGGAGTTGATTTGAAAACTTGTGATTCAAATGAAAACAAGGAAAATGGTGATATTTCCATGTCCTACAAATTTATCAGTTACTATAAACAATCACAAATGAAACAATTTACATACTCCATCTTTTATCTAAACTTAATTTCATTTTCCATTTTCTAAAAATAAATATACAAGGGTCTTACGTGCTCTATAAAATCACATAATCAAAACATGTGGAGAACCATTGAAAATTGGTTAATTACCTACTAACAAATGCAATATTTATAATCACTGTGAAATGGGTGTATAAACTGAAATTCTTCAAAATAAAATAACAATGCTTTACCTCTTTTAATTTTCTATAACTTTTTTCTTCCCCCATTTGTGTATGTGCTCCTTGTTTTGGTGTGGTCACCTTCGAAAAGAGTATACAATTTTCCATTTTATCACATTAAATACAGAGATTTAGCAAAGTTTGTGTGGATTAAAATTTAATATTGTACCACTTAATATTAAATGTAGTATGAAAAAATAAAAACATACTCTAAAGTGGCGGATTTTACATTACATAGTTTAATGGCCATTTAATGTTTAGGGAAGCGCAATATTAATTATGTAACATTTGACCTTACAAAAAAGTGTAATTGTTATTGTATTATAAAAATCTTAATCTTTCCCCTACACTATGAGGTTTATGGATAAAATTATACACACAACAACGTGATCTAAAATTAAGGTAACATTTTTATAACATAATTTTTAATGTATGAAAACTACAATTCGACATTGGTTGAGACTTAATTTCAAAATTTAATTGAAATTAAGTCTTTAATATTGAGAATTATTAATAAAAAACTATGTAGCATGTGTTACTTCTACTCAATATTATATACAATTATTAAAAACAAGATATAAAAATAGAAACAATTAATACACATAATTGAATCAAAGCATATACCACCATCATTAATCAAATAAAGTCTAAATTATTAAAAATAAACTTATATTGTTAAAATATTACATAGGATATAAAAATCTTAGAAACAATTAATACACATAATTGAATCAAAGCATATACCACCATTGTTAATAAAATAAAGACTAAAACTTGAACTCTATACCATAAAATAAGCATAGCTATACAATTAGAGAATTAAATACATGAATGATTTACTTTGACACAATATTAATGGCCCTAAATTTAAGTCCAAGAGACCACTAGGCTATAGAAAATTTTTGACTAGAATGGCAGGTGAAAATATGCCCTTCAATATGCGAGTGATCCCTATTCCAAGTGTGAATCCACACTTTGTCTTGAAAATGCATGTACTTTTTTGTGAGGGATTACACTTTGATGTGCGAGGGATCACACATCGATGTGTGAGGATCACACTTCGATGTGCAAGAGGGATCACACTTCATCATGTGAGGGATCACACTTCGCCGTGCAGGAATCAAACTTGGTAAAGATGTATGAGGCCATGACTCTCTCTTTGCTCTATGATCAACTATCACTGTCATGTCCATGTGCAATTTTTTGAACTTGGAATTACGCTCACTCACAAATTGAAGTGTGATCACCAACTTCTGGCCTCCCATTCTAGTCAATATTTGAATTTTAGCGTGTAAAAAAATAATTATGTCATCACAATGATCGCTAGGCTATATAAGTATTGAAAGCCATAGGGGAAAGAAGCCAATGATTGTGCATAAGCCAATGACTGTGAGTGGTAATGTGTAGGATAGTACCACTAGTTGTAAAAATTGAAGTCAAAATTTATAACTTTGTATACTAAGAATTTAGAAAAAGGTAGCCAATAAGACGAGTAAAATCAAGTCACATGTACAAAGCACCAATAAAAAGGTGACACATCAACTGTCCCGAAAAGGTGATTTCATTCACAAGCAAGGGCCAATATTAATTTTCTTTGTACTAAAAAGTACCTATTTTAATCCCTTAGAAATATTTTTCAACAAAATTTAAATGCACAAAAGAAAATGTGTGCATTATAAAAATCTTAATCTTTCCCCTACACTATGTGGTTTATGGATAAAATTATACACATAACAATGAAGATCTAAAGGGTGTAAAACAATTTTTATATGTTTAAATATTTGGATTAAATGAGGTTTTAAAGATGTTCATATAAGATGTATATTTTTATTTTCTCATTGTGATTTCAATTCTCCATACTAATGTTAAAGATTTAAGTGTGATTTGTACTAAATTTATCTATTTATTTGTGGATACAGTTGAAAATGAACTCTATTTTTGAAGGAGCACATGTGGATTTACTATCCAAAGGTGTGAAAGTTGTGGAGGGACTAGTTTATCCATCCAAAGATACACTCCATTGTAGAGATGTGGGGTCTATCTTATTCATTGGTATCACAATAAGTATTGTATTCAATGGTAGAGTGAGACTGTCATACACAATTGATGATTGTGAAACCCTAATAGAAATTAAAAACAAGGGATACTTTATCCCATGGGAAAGGAAGCAAATGATTAAACATGTGATTTCAAATGTTTCACATGTGGGGGTGATGGAATTCAAAACATCATGAGAAGTGACTCGAGGATACATTTAATGAGGATGAGGGTTTAAATTCTACTAGTGATAGCCATTATTTCACAACTCCTAAAGACATGGATGAATTTTCTACAACCTATGTGGTGCTAAAACATAAGTGTCCTCAAAAAGAAGGTGACATAGCTGAAGGGTTTATATCCCTAGTACAAGAACAACATGTGATTTCGGGAGTGGTGTTGGGACCCACACACTTTGGTGTTTTGTGGAGAATATTATAACTACATGCAATGATTGCTATCCAAGTCTACAACGCAACATCAAAGTTTCTGGCATATCAAAACTTAGTTTATCTAGAAAAAAGAACTACACTTCATGTGAATGGAAATTATGAACTCCAAGAAACAACCACCACATCAAACAATGAATTCAATTTGAAGTTCAAGGGGTTAATGCCAAGTTGATACATTTTTGTTCAAAAGAACACAAATTTGTTGCAAAAGCAACAATTACAAATGTCTATGAAGGAGACATGGTGCACTTTAAAAAATTAGATGGAAATACATTTGGGGTGCATGTTGATAAATTAATTACACCTTTTTGTAAGGGTTTCTCCATATCAGAAGGATCTCTCATCCAATGGCTAGCCAACTAATTGGCCCATCAAGATGGTTTCGTTATGGAAGTAAGGCTAAAAGAAATTCCATAAGAGTTTTGGTAGAAATTTGGAGTGCATTTGAAGATCCATTGCCTCAATTGGTATACCCAAATTCATATGAATCCTCCATATGTAGTAGTAATGAAAACTTGATAAAAATACCTTACAATGCCTGTAAACGCCAAAAGGTAAATTCTACTCCATCTAGTACATCAAAGGAAATGGAAAATGATGAAAAATCAAGAGAAGAATTTTTGTCTGAAGTTGAGAAAAACATTGTTGCAAGGAAGGATGTCTCTCCAATCTATCTCTAAGCCTTTCAATCACAATTGGAATTTAACTCTAGATATGAATGAACCTTGCCATCAAAAACTTTGTACTTAATACATTCACCGCAAATGCTATCAATTGTGATCAAGGTCAAACTTCAGAACATAGTATAGATAAATTGAAGTTATGTGGAAGGGATGTATGTTAGAATGCATGGTATAGATGTCATGGAATCATGAAAAGCACCTATTACATATACAAACAATCTTGGATTAATGGAGAGAGGAGGGTAGTAAATGGAAATACAGAAAACAAAAATAAATGCCAAACACTATTGTAACTATTGCATTGATATCCAAAATGGTGGAGAGGAATTATGATATATCCCCACACATGTCTTGTTCAGTGGGACAAGATGGTACTAAAGTAATAATGAGACTAATGCCTGCATGTTATAGTTTTACGTACATGCCACAAAAGTGTAACGAGGGTCTGTCACTGTTGGGCCTTCCTCGAACATCACAGCCAAATCTCAGCAAAATATGGTAAGAACATTTCTCCCATGTTTCAATCACTAAGAAAAAATTCTTCGCCAAATGTGACAAGTGCATAGAGCTTAAGAACAAATGTGCAATGACCTCATGTCTAGAAACACTAAAAAATAGATCAATGCTAGAAATGGCACAATGATTACATTCAAAGTTGTCGTGCAACTTACTATGCACGTAGAGTGTAATCACAACAAAATCCTAATAGCTATTTGAGCATTATGCATGAAAAAATGGACAGGATGAAAACCGTAATACCAAGGATGGGAAAAAAATCGAAAAGTAATGCTATTAATCTCCTCGTCACCTTGACCGATATGCTTGACACGTGGGCACAAAAAGGGGGTTTGTTGAGTTGTGGAGTTCAATTACTTTAGTTTAGCATGCAATACGGTTAGGGGAACCGGCATCGGTCACCTGTAATCCCGACATCGATCAAGTATGACCGACTTTAGTCGAGCAAGGGACGAACCGACAAAGCGATTAGGTCTAACCGAGTCGGTTACTTGTGCGAGGATGTTTTAATTAAATCTCAGGAATTAGATCTATTTTTAGCATTAAAGTATTTCTATTGATTGTAATTGCATGGATAAGTTTCCTAAGTTTATAAACGACTATATAAACATAAAATCAAGGGTTTAAAAGAGAGAGAATTAACAAGAATTAAAAAGAACTTGAAAAAGTTGGTGAGAGAGAATTCTTGGTGATGAAGCAAAAACTTGAGGGAAAGAAAGTACTGAACATCTGAGAGGTGTGGAAGATTGTAAATCTTCATTGTATATCTTGTCAAAGCTTTGGATAATAGATTGAATTGTTTCTTGGTGAACGTATCCCACACTGGTGAACCACGTTAAATCTACTGTTGATTTATGTCTCTTATTTTGTATATTTCTTTTGGTAGAATATTTTCTTTTATTTGCATGTATGCTTAGATCTTATATATTGTTTGTACAACTAGTGTGTTAACCCCAAAAATTGGTATTAGAGCTTTGTTTGAGGGTTTTGTGTGTTGATAGATTTACTCACAGAGGTTTTTTTGATTGAGTGGGAGCTACAACAATGGCAAAAGAAAACAAATACAAGGTAGAGAAATTTGACGGCTGAAATGATCAATTATGGAAGATGCAGATTGAGGATTATCTGTATCAAAGAGATTTGTATTTACCGTTGGATGAGAAGTCTAGACCTATGAAGATAATTGATGAAGAATGGAAGATTTTTGACAGAAAGGCTTTGGGATCTATAAGATTGATCCTAACAGCATGTGTGTCTTCCAATATTACAGAAGAGGCTTCTACGGTAGAGTTAATGAAATCTCTTGCTAATTTATATGAAAAACCTAGTGCTTCAAATAAATTATATTTGATGAAGAAACTATTTAGTTCTAAGATGCATGAAGGTGGATCTGCATCTAGTCATTTTAATGATTTCTGATCTATTATAAATCAATTAAAATTGGTTGTTATACCATTTGATGATGAAGTAAAAGCACTTTTATTCTTATGTTCTTTTCCTGATAGTTGGGATAACTCTGTAATGACTGTTAGTAATACATCATCTGCTAATAATATTTTGAAGTTTGATGATGTGGTCAGTATAATCTTGAATGAATAAATTCATAGGAAGAGTACAGAGGAATCATCATCTGGAAATTCTTTGAATGTAGAAAGTAGGGGTAGGAAGAAGGAGAGATCCAAGAGTAAGAGTAACAGGAAATCAAAGTCAAGGGATAACACATCTAAATCCAGAAGTAAGGGAATTACTTGCGGGAAATGTGGAAAGAAAGAACATGCAAAAAAAGATTGTTGGTTAAAGGATAAAGAGAACCAAAAACTTAGAAAAGGTAAAGAAACAAATCTTACTGCATTATAGGTAATGCAAGATGTTCTTATTCCATCTTTAGATAGTAGAATTGAATCATGGGTTTTATATTCAAGAGCTTATTTGCATGCAACCCCTAATAAAGGTTATTTTAGAAATTATGTCCAGGGAAATTTTGGGCATGTTTATTTGGGTGATGATGAACCTTGCAGTATTACTGGTAAAGGGGAAGTTCATCTAAAATTATAGAATGGAAATACATGGGTATTGAAATATGTGAGGCATGTGCCAAGCCTTAGGAGGAATCTTATTTCTGCAGGGCAACTAGGTGAATTTGGTTGCATGGTTACTTTTACAGAGACTCTTGGAAAGTTACCAAGGGTGCTTTTGTTGTGGCAAGAGGTAAGAAGGTAGGAATGCTATATTTATCTACCTCAGACATTACGATTCCTTTTCTACATTATCTACTTCATATTCAGATGCATGCATGTGGCATAATCGGTTAGGTCATATGAGTCAAAAAGGAATGTAGATCTTAAAGGATAAGGGTAAGTTATCAGATTTGAAATATTTAGATCTTGATTTCTGTGAGCATTATATCTTTGGAAAGTAAAAGAGAATGAGATTTCTCAAAGTTGGGGCAACTAAGAAGGAGCAGAAATTAGAGCTTGTACACTCAGATGTGTGGGGACCAGCTCAAGTAGCTTCTCATGGAGGATCTCAGTATTATGTTACTTTCATTGATGATGCTACAAGAAAGGTATGAGTTTATTGTATTAAACGTAAATCTGATGTTTTTGAGACTTTTAAAAGATGGAAAGACCTTGTTGAGAATGAATCAAATTCTAAGTTAAAGTGCCTTAGATCTAACAACGGTGGTGGATCTTTGTAATAAGGATTTCAATTATTATTGTTTAGTGAATGGGATACGTAGAGAAAGAACAGTTCCAAGAACACCACAGAGAATGGTGTTGCAGAAAAAATGAACAAGATAATCATGGAATGTGCTAGAAGTATGAGGATACATTCTGGATTGCCCTTACAGTTTTGGGTAGAAGCAGTTGATACAGCGGTTTATTTGATTAATCATGGGCCTTCAAGTTCACTAGATGGAGGAATACCAGAGGAATCTTGGACCAAAAAAGAGGTAGATATTTCTTTTCTTAAAGTTTTTGGTTCAGAAGATTTTGTGCATGTTGATAAGGAAAATAGGAAAAAATTGGATGCAAAATCCAAGAGATGCACTTTCATTGGTTATGGATCTGGTGATTTCGGTTTCCATTTTTGGGATTTAGAGAATTCTAAAATTATTAGGAGTCGTGATGTTGAATGGAATGAAAAAAGAATGTACAGGATCAAATTTTGGTACCCAAGGATGAACCGGTTGAGAAGTTTGTGAATGAAAATGAACTCTCAAATTTAAAAGAATTACCGACAGGGTTACACAATAACCGGTGTCAGTTGACCCTGACCGACACCGGTCAGACGAATTGGTATTGGTTATAGAAGATCCAAACCAACATCGATTAGCAGACCGACGCCGATAGAGGTGACCAACGTTGGTTACTATCAGATTTGGATAGGAATGTCCAGGAGGCCCAGATTGAGTCTTCAATACCCCAAACTCTTGTGAGAAGGTCACAAAGGGTAAGTAAACCTCTAGAAAGATTTACACCTTCTCTATTTTATTTATTATTGACTGATAATGGTGAACCAGAGAGCTTTGAAGAAGTAATGCAAGATAAGACTCACGTTCAGTGGGAGCATGGCATGGATGAGGAGATGGACTCCTTGGAACAAAACCAGACTTGGGATTTGGTTAAGTTGCCAGTAGGTAAGAGAACATTGCAGAACAAGTGGGTTTACAGGATCAAGGAAGAAGAGGGTGGACAGAAAAGGTACAAGGCAAGGCTTGTAGTAAAAGGATTTACACAGAAAAGCATGTATTGACTTTGGTGAAATATTTTCTCCTGTTGTTAAGATGACTTCTATTCGTACTATATTGAGTTTAGTTGCAATAGAAGATTTACATTTAGAGAAACTAGATGTGAAGATGGCTTTCCTTCATGGTGATTTGGATGAAGATATTTATATGCAACAACCACTTGGGTATGAAGTCAAGGGTAAGGAGAAACTAGTGTGCAGGATGAAAAAGAGCCTATATGGGCTCAAACAAGCTCTAAGGAAATGGTACATGAGGTTTAATAGTTTTATGCATGAGCATGGTTACTTGAGATGTGAATCTGACCATTGTGTTTATTTCAAGAAGCTTGAAAATGAGAGCTATATTTTTTTTTTGTATGTATGTGGATGATATGCTTATTGTAGGATCTAGTATGTAGGACAATGGCGAGCTTAAGAAAAATATAGCTCAAACATTTGTTATGAAGGATTTAGGAGCTACAAAAAGAATCTTTGGCATGCAAATACATAAAGACATGAAAAACAAGAAATTATATTTGTCTCAGGAGAATTATATCTACAAGGTGTTAGAAAGGTTCAACATGCAAAATGCAAAACCTGTTAGTACACCTATTGTTAGACACTTCAAATTGAGCAAATATTAGATTCCATCATCACATGAGGAGGTCAAATACATGACACGAGTGCCATATGCTTCAACAGTTGGAAGTCTCATCTATGCTATGGTTTGTACCAGACTAGACATTGCATAGACATTGGGAGTTGTGAGTAGATATATAGCTAATCTAGGTAAAGAGCATTGGAAAGCAAATCCAATGGATACTTAGGTATTTTAAAGGGACATTTAGCATGCCGTTATGCTATGGAGGTTCGATATTTCATTACGTGGCTATTTTGATTTAGATATGGCTAGAGATTTGGATGGTAGGAGGAGTACTACTTGGCTATATTTTCACAGATAGGTGAAGTGACAGCTTAGCTATATTTCAAGATTACGAAGGTTGTGGCTTTATCTACTACGAGGCGAGTATGTTGCTTCTGAGAGGCTAGCAAGGAGATGATATGGATGAGTAGGTTCATGAAATATTTGGGAAAGAAGCAAGGTGATTATAAAATATTTAGTGATAGTCAGAGTGTAATTCATTTGGCAAATAAATCAGTGTTTCATTCAAGAACGAAACACATTCAGTTGAGGTATCACTTCATACGGAAGGTATTGGAGGATGAACAGTTGAATCTGAAAAGATTCATACGAGAAAGAACCTTGTGGATATGCTAATGAAGCCATTAGAAAAGGAGAAGTTGGAGCTACACTCCACTTTTATTGGTCTTCAAGTTTGAGACTTGAAGAGGAAGAAACAAAGCTAAGGAAGGATCCAAGAATGATGTTGTACATGTATGGTGCAGTAATTAATCTCCAAGTGGGAGATTGTTGAGTTGTGGAGCTCAATTACTTTAGTTTAGCATGCAATGGAAACTTGCTGGAAAATACAATAACCGTCATCGGTTAGGGGAATCGACATCGGTCACCCAGACCGACATCGATAAGGTATGACCAACATCAGTCAGGGAAGGGAGGAACCAGCAACGGTTAGGTCTAACCAGCATCGGTTACCTATACGATGATGTTTTAATTAACTCTTGGGAATTAGATCTATTTTTAGCATTAAAGTATTTCTATTGATTATAATTGCATGGCTAAGTGCCCTAAGTCTATAAATGACTATATAAGCATAAAATCTAGGGTTTAGAAAAGAGAGAATTAACAAGAATTTGAAAGAACTTGAAAATGATTGGTGAGAGAGAGAATTCTTGGTGATGAAGCAAAAGCTTAAGGGAAAGAAAGTACTAAACATATGAGAGGTGTGGAAGATTGTAAATCTTCATTGTATATCTTGTCAAAGATTTGGATAATAGATTGACTTGTTTCTTGGTGGACGTAGCCCACACTGGGTGAACCACGTTAAATCTGGTGTTCATTTATGTCTCTTGTTTTGTATATTTCTTTTGGTAGAATATCCACTTTTATTTTCATATATGCTTAGATATGATATATTGTCTGTACAACCGGTGTGCTAACCCCAACAGGGTTTCGGGCAATTTGGTCTCCCTTTTGTTGAGTGAGGAACAAACTTCAAATAACATCATTAGCACTATGTATCCTAAGCTAGAAGAATCACTTACAAATTAGTATGGTGATTTTTGTATAGTAGTGGGACGTCAAAACACCAATTAGTTGATGAACTGTTGCAAAATGATGCATATGACAAGTGTAAGGAATACAAGAAGAAAAATGAGGGCGCTCATACAACTAATACTATAAGCAATTGTTCAAGTTCATTCGTAAAAACAACCACCAACTCTCTACTTGCAATTATATAATGCTGTAAGTGATAACAAAAAAGCACACATTGTTTGTATTTGCATCCATTCTCGATGCAACTAAAAGGGTTTTCAACATAGTGTATGTGATTTTCCTTCCAAAGTGGGTCATACACATGAAGAAATATATGGGTATTTTGGCTAATTATCAACAACATTGTGTAAATTAGATACATTCTCTTTACCATAAATAATGGAAACTTACATAACATGCCAAGAGGAGTCCAACACATTCACTCCATACCTTATCGAGGAAGTCTATGAATTTAAGGAGTTTGTGGAACCATACTTACTAGATGGTAACCACAAGATCATGGGTATCAAAAAAACCAAATATGTTTAAAGTCTATGTCAAAGAAAAAAGTGTGTTATGGAGTTCAAAGCATCAATCTTGGAGTCCCTTTGGTCACACTTAATTGAGATTCGGAAAACATTGGATGGGAAACCTTTCTTGTTAAGTTGTGGAGCTGTTTTCATGTGAGAAAGTGTTGAAGACAATAAACTAAGAGTATTGTACACTTTCCACAGCTTTCTCGCCCATGGTTTTGATACCCACAGTTTGTAAAACTACTTAAGTAGTTGTCTACTTATGTGGTTTTGTGCATATGGTAGGTTAATGTAACATTGCATGTGTATGAATTTGGGTGTGAATTTCAGAGATTTTGTTGAGCATAGCTCCAAATAGATCCGAGTATTGTATTGAGAGTGGTGGCTTGTAATAAAATTTGAGCAAGTGATTCTTGGTGGACGTAGCCCAAATTGGGTGAACCATGTTAAATATTGTCTCTTTGTGTTGTGTTATTTTTATTTTGCACTTTTATTTCAGATCTGTAATATTTTCTGCATATTAGTTTCTATTGTTGCGATTTTGTGAGGGACTGTTCCATGTATTTTATCCCTTATTTCCTAATAATTGGTATCAGAGCCTGGTTTGGTTTGTTGAAGTGTTGAATCGCAAATAATTTTTTTATCTTGAGTGGGAGCTATGATAGATGATGGAAGATCAAGGGTTGATAAATTCAATGGGCATAATTTCAGTCTTTGGAAGATGCAGATGGAAGATTACCTTTATCAGAAGGATCTTTATATTCCGTTATCTGAGAAGGTGAAAAAACCCTCAAGCATGATGGATGCGGAATGAGATTTTCTGGATAGGAAGGTACTTGGGACAATCCGATTGTGTCTTGCATCTTTAGTATTATTTAATGTTTCAAAGGAAAATACTACAAAAGAACTGATGGATGCATTAGGGAAGTTGTATGAAAAACCATCTTCCTCTAATAAGATATTTTTAATGAAAAAGTTGTTTAATATGAAGATGTATGAGAATGGTTCAGTAGTAGATCATTTAAATGATTTTAATATGGTTGTAAATATGCTAGCTTCGGTTACAATAGAATTTGATGAAGAAGTTAGGGCTTTATTAGTTATGTACTCTTTACCTGAGAGTTGGAATAACTTGGTAATGGTGGTAAGAAACTCGGTTCCAAATAACTCAAATTTGAAGTTTGAGGATGTTGTAGGGGTGATTCTAAGTGAGGAAATGCGAAGAAAAATCTCTGGGGAATCTTCTACTTCAGGGAATTCTTTGACAATGGAAACTAGAGGGAGACAAAAGAATAGAGGAAGCCGTGGAAAATCAAAGAATCAGCAAGGTCAAATTCCAAAAGTAAGATAATATCTTTGAACTGTGGAAAGTATGGGCATGCAAAGAAGGATTGTTGAGAACTTTGGGAATAGAAGAAACAACATGAAGAAAACAAAGAGGTAAATGTGGCAATAGATAATGTATGTTAAGATTCTTTGATTCTTTCTTTGCACAATATTACCAATCTTGGATTTTAGATTCGGGGCTTCTTTCCATGCCACTCCACATAGGAATTATTTTTTTGATTATGTTCAAGGAGATTTTGGGCATGTTTTTTTGGTGATGATGAGCCTTTCAACATAGTTGGAAATTGTTCTATTAGGGTTAAGATGTAGAATGGGAATACTTGGCTATTAAAGGATGTCAGACATGTGCCTACATTAAGATGAAATTTGATATCGGTAGGGTAGTTGGGAAGTGATGGTTGTACTATGATATTTACAGCGACTCTTGGAAGGTTACCAAGGGTGCTCTTGTGGTGGCAAGAGGTAAGAAGGTTGGAACCTTGTATTTAACAACTTATAGCACTAATGTTTGTAATCTTGTGGCTTTAGAAGTAAATACAACATGGTAGCACTATAGACTCGGTCATATGACCCATAAGGGCATGTATATCATAAAGAAGGATTTTCCTAGATATATAGAAATAGGTTTGGAGTTCTGTGAGGATTGCATATATGGGAAACATAAGTTAGTAAGGTTTCTCGAGGTTGGACCTACAAAGAAAGAGAGTAAGTTAGAGCTGGTGTATTATGATGTATGGGGGACGGCTGTGCATCATCTCTTGGGGGTTCAAGTTATTATGTTACTTTTATTGATGATGTAATAAGGAAAGTTTGGGTTTATTTTATTAGAAAAAAATATGATGTATTTGACACTTTTGTTAAATGGAAAGCCTTGGTAGAGAATGAAACATGTCTTAAGAGAAAATGTCTCAGGTCAGATAATGGAGGGGAGTATTGCAGCAATGAGTTTGATGATTATTGTTCTAAGAATGGAATATGTAGGCAAAAGACAGTTCAAGAACTTCGCAGCAGAATGGGGTGTCAGAAAGGATGAACAAAACAATAATGGAACGTGCTAGGAGTATGAGGTTACATGCAGGACTACCTCTTTCTTTTTGGGTAGAAGCGGTGAGCACAGCTATGTACTTGATAAACAGAGGACCCTCAAGTGCCTTGGATGGAGGCATACCTGAGGAGGCTTGGTATGGTAAGAAAGTTGATTATTCATTTCTTAGAGTCTTTGGATGTGAGGTGTTTGTCCATATGGACAAGGATGATAGGACGAAAATAGAGGCTAAATCAGAAAAATGTACTTTCATTGGTTATGGTGGTGATGAATTTGGATATAAATGTTGGAGTATTAAGGTAAAGAAAATCATTCTATCTAAGGATGTGGTCTTTAACGAGAAATTCATGTATAAGAAGTAGTTGCAAGAAAATAGGGAAGACTCCAAGAAAGAATATGCAGCGGTAGAGGATCTTCCAAATGGGAAAGTGACACATGAATTAGTTCAAGAACCTCCTCAACAGGAACCTCAAACTCCTATATTGAGGAGGTCTTCTAGGGTAAGAAGATAACCTAAATGTTTTTCTCCTTCTCTTTATTATTTATTACTCACTGATAGTGGAGAGCCAAAGAGATTTGATGAAGTAATGCAGGTAGGTGCCAGAAGAAGTGGGAGCAAAACCATGGATGAAGAGCATCATGCTCTCATGGAAAACCAAACATGGTATTTGGTGAAGCTACCCGAAGGAAAAAGAGCATTATCAAACAAGTGGGTGTTCGATTCAAAAGGAAGGAGGAAAGAAAAGATATAAGGCCCGGTTGGTGGTCAAGGTGTTTGCATAGAAAAAAGGTGTAGATTTTGATGATATTTTTTTCTCCTATAGTAAAAATGATTTCTATTAGAACTATTCTTGGAATAGTTGTAGTAGAAGATTGCACTTAGATCTACTTGATGTAAAGACTACATTTCTCCATGGTGATTTGGATGAGGATCTATATATGCAACGACCAAAGGGCTATGAGGTCAAATGTAAAGATGAGATGGCGTGCAAACTAAAGAAGAGCTTGTATGGATTGAAATAAGGTCCACGTCAATGGTATAAGAAATTTGATAGATTTATGATGGAGTAAGGTTATATTAGATGTCATTCGACCATTGTGCATATACAAAGAAATTTTAGGATGGAAGTTATATCATCCCGTGTTTGTATGTGGATGATATGTTGGTTGCAGTAAAAATATGCAGAAATAAAAGTACTCAAGAAGCAAATGCTAAGTGAATCCTTTGCCATGAAGGATTTGGGGAAGCCAAACAAATCCTTGGTATGAGGATATCTCGGGATAGGAAGGAACAAAAGTTGACTTTATCTCGTGAAGTGTACATCAAGAAGGTCTTGGAGAGGTTTAATATGTAGGATGTGAAACCTGGTTTGGGACACTTTTGGCGCCATGTCAAGTTATCAAAGGAGTAGTGTCCCAAGATAGAGTAGAGAGAAACCATATGTCCAAGGTACCTTACTCATCAACGGTTGGCGCTTTGATGTATGCCATGGTGTGCACCGACTTGATATTTCCCATGCAATGGGAGTGGTGAGTAGATTTATGAGTGATCCAGGTAGAGATCACTGGTAGGTAGTAAAGTGGATCCTTCGGTATTTGAGAGGGACCATGGGGAAAATTTTGTGCTACAATGGATTAGACACCACTTTGTGTGGTTATGTAGATTCAGATATGGCTGGAGATGTAGACAATAGGAGGAGCATGATAAGTTATGTTTACACTGTAGGTGGGACAACAGTGAGCTGGATTTCATGACTACAGAAGCTAGTGGCTTTGTCAACCACGGAGGCTGAGTATGTTGCTGCCACATAGGCAAGAAAAGAAATGATTTGGTTACAATAATTTCTTGAGGAGTTGGGGCATAAGAAGGAGGAAGGAAAGCTACATAGTGATAGTCAAAGTGCTATACACCTAGCTAAGAACTCTAATTTCCACTCTAGGATGAAGCATATATAGTTAAGGTACCATTTCATCAAGACAACTTTAGAGGAAGAGAAGTTGAAGCTAGAGAATATTCATACCAGTCAGAATCTTGCAGACATGATGACCAAGGTGGTCACAAGGGAAAAAATGAAGCTATGTTAAGCTTTGGTTGGTCTTCACGGAAACTAGTGAAGGGTTGAGAAGCTTGCTAAGAGGAAAAATAGTCTCCAAGTGGGAGATTTTTAGGTTGTGGAGCTATTTTCATATGAGAAAGTGTTGAAGACTCGTACACTAAGAGTAATCTTGGGAAACATGCTTTTCTCATATGGGTAGGATTTTTGACCCATAGGTTTATGGGATAGTTTTGGCCCATGGTTTTGATACCCATAGTTTTGTAAAATTGCTTAAGCAATTGTCTACTTATGTGGTTTTGTGCATATGGTAGGGTTAATGTAACATTGTAGATGTGTATGAATTTAGGTGTGAATTCTGTAGAGTTTGTTGAGCATAGCTCCAAAAAAATTTGGGTATTGTATTGAGAAAGTGGTGTCTTGTAATAAAATTTGAGAAAATGATTCTTGGTGGACGTAGCCCAAATTAGGTGAACCACGTTAAATACTTTGTCTCTTTGTGTTGTGTTATTTTTATTCTACACTTTTATTTCAGATCTATAATATTTTCTTCATATTAGTTTATATTGTTGTGATTTTGTGACATGTATTTTATCCCTTATTTCCTAACATTTATTTTCTCGAAGGGGATCCTCCATTGGTACCCTTCAAAGAACCCGAAGAGATGACATACATATAGAGAGACATTCATGTATACATCACACACTCGGGAAAAAGAGTTCAACAAATGGTGGAGAAGCATACTATGTTCCAAATATTGCATATTGGAAAAATGTTCTGTGCCCTAGAGAATCCCTTTGTCAATTATAACATGATGAGAAGAGATTGTTTTTGGCCAAAAATAATTTAGGATAGCACAATGTATGATTAGATAGTGGGTGTGCCACATCTTGACATGGATAGCTACTATTGTCAAAATGTCCTTTCAAATAAGGATATATATGTTGGACCTATTTTTGATAGACCTCGAGAGGAATTCAACCCAATAGTGGATGTGAATGTTGGGAAAATGATACTAGTAAGACCGATTGATGATAATGTACCTATATGGATGGGCAAGGTAGAACTAAAACTAATACAAGATGTTTGCACAAACACTCAAAAGATAAGGGTACACTTTGGTGGGAACCCATAGAAAAGAAAATACATAAAAAATAAAGGTATGAGGAATGCTTGTTGAAAAATCAATGGTGGAAAAAATCAAGGGACACATCAGATATTGATATAGACAACGTCATCTGGGCATGGAGTCTAAACAATACATGGAAAGGAGTTCAAATTAAAATACCGATTCAGGGTCATGAAGCTATCTAACAATACCTTGCACAAATTCAAGAAAAATAATTAATACCCTTGTGAGGGATCAATGCTTATGTAATTTTCTTGAAGGATTTATTGCCTATGGAAATACATTTTCAAATCCATTTCCTCAAAACAACTTGTTTAATGTAATTCTTAACTCTTTGTTGTTCTTTATGATTTACATAATGGAAAATCATAAAAGTAGTTGAATTTATCACACACAACTTTCATATTTACAATATCACGGTCTTTTTTATATAGATTTATATAAAAATTATATCAATATATAATATACATAAAATATTAAATAAATATAAATTTGAAGTATTTCAATAACTATTGTTTTGTACTTTTTAAAGGGAAATATTGTAAAATTACCATCATCTAAAAATTTCTTGACAGGTATAAAAGGCCGTCAAATTTAACCCCTAGGCTGATGTAACTTTGTGGCACCTAGGCTTATGTAACTTAACAACCACTAGTTTTATGTAGCTTAGCGGTTGGTGGGCTTATGAAACTTGCTACCAAAGAGGTGATGTAATTTTCCACCTCTCTAGGATTATTTCACCTAGATGAATCTACTCTTGTGTAAATTAGCGGCCACTAGGCTTATGTAAGTTAATAACCTATACACTTATGTAAGATAATGACCGCTAGGCTTATGTAAGTTAATAGCCTATACACTTATGTAAGATAGCGGACGCTAGGCTTATCATGGTATTATGTAACTTAGTGGCCAGTAAGGAAAATGTAACTTAGTGGCCGCAAGGAAAATGTAACTTAGTGGCCATAAGGAAGATGTAACTTTGACCCCACTAGGCTGATTTCACCTAACATGTTCTTTCATCATGTAAGTTAGCAACCACGAGGCTTATGTAAGATAGAGGTCGCTTCACTTATGTGGGAATTCAAATAATAAAAAAACTAGAAATCCTAAAATAATAAAACTAAAATCCAAAAATCAGGATTTATAAATTGGATTACAATAGTGGCTATAATAAATTGGATAGGATTTAGTCCATGTCAAATTATTCCCAAAATATATTCCCTATTCCCATTATTCTAATTGCGAATGCTCACAATTCATCTTGAAAATGCTCGTACTTTTCGTTCAAGGTATCACACATTATTGTGCAAGGGATTGCACTTTGATATGTGAGTGATTGCTATTTTAAGTGCAAATTCACACTTCATTTTTAAAATGCACATACTTTGTCATGCGAGGTATCGCACTTCGACATGCAAGGGATCACACTTCAACATGAGAGGGATCACACTTCTTTATGCATGGATCGCACGTCATTGTACAATAAATCACACTTTGTAGATGTACGAGGCCACGAATCTCTCACACTACGATGAGCTAGCACTATCACATCCAAGTGCGAGTTTTCAAACTTGAAATTGCACTCACTCGCACATTGAAGTGCGATCACCCACTTCTAGCCTCCCATTGGATTCAATATTTGAATTTTAGCGTGTAAGAAAAAAACTAAGTCACACCAGAATTAAGCTAGGCTATACAAATTTTGAAAGCCATAGGGGAAAGAAGCCAATGACTGTGCATAAGCCAATGATTGTGAGTGGTAATGTGTAGTATAGTACCACTAGTTGTAAAAATCGAAGTCAACATTTATGAATTTTATACTAAAAATTTAGAAAAAAGGTAGCCAAATAACACAAGTAAAATCAAGTCACATGTACAAATTAGCCAATAAAAATATTTAACTTTGACCCCGCTAGGCTGATTTCACCTAGCATGCGCTTTCATCATGTAAGTTAGCAACCACTAGGCTTATTGAAGATAGCGGCCGCGAGGCTTACTTAAGATAACAAATCACTTGGCTTATGTAAGATAACGGGCACTTTCCTTATGTAAGATATCGACCACTATCTTAAGATAACAGCACTTGGCTTATGTAAGATAGAAACTGCTATCTTAAGATAGTGGTCGTTAGGCTTATGTGGGGATTCAAATAATAACAAAATAGAAATCCTAAAATAGTGAAACTAAAATCCAAAAATCGGGATTTATAAATTGGATTACAATAGTGGTGAACTTGGAATCCAATAATAGTGCTATTGGAATCCAATATTAGCCAAATTGGAATCCAATAATAGCGATATTGGAATCCAATATTAGCGAAATTGGAATCCAATAATAACGATATTGGAATCCAATAATAGCGATATTGGATTCCAATAATAGATAAATTGGAACTTGAATAAGTTCGATAATGACAATATTGGAATTTGATATTGCTACTAATGGAATCCAATATTGCTAATAATGGAATCTAGTATAGCCAAAAATGGAATCCAATATACACAAAAATGGAGATGGATTTCTTCCAATACTTGAAATATGGAGTCTCAATTCACTAGAATATGTCCCAATTTAGTGAAATAAGCGTTAGTAGTTTATTTTATTTGATTTTTTTGAATATGTGATGATATAGTGGTATATATTGGGATGATGTTTTAGAGTAGACTATATGTGTTGATAGTGTAGATATAACATTGTGATGATAGATATTAGAATGATGATAGGCATGGATAGAATATGATCGTCAAATTGAACTTATAATAGTAATGATAAAGAGGATGAAGATAACTAGGAAATAATAAGTAGCACAATATATAATGGCATACAATTATAGAATAAACATGAAATCATGTAGCACTAAGGAACATATAACATATAATGGGAAATAATATGACGACTATGCACAATTGGCTTAAACAACGTAGTGTCATGAACATAGGTGCTGAATGATAAGCACAAGGTGATCGTAGTAATACTAGAATTTTGGAATGTAAAGTGGTACTCCTTTGGGACCCATGTGGGTTTAGTTCCAATAAGACGTAGGGAATGCACTTCAAGCATAGTTGAAACACAAGGGAGGAGGAGAAAAAATGACCTTAGGAGGACGAGAGGTAGTCAAAGTAACAAATTATGGTGTGCAACATCACAACACAAGATAAGGTGATATATTGGAATTACGTGCGTGAAAAGTAATGACACCCTTGTCCTCAAACAACTGAAGCCTATCATGGAGTGCATAACAATCATTATCTCTATGACCATTAATCCTATGGAAATTATAGAATGGATGGTTACGATTACGTCGTAACCGATGAGGAGGATGATGCTCATTAGAAGGTAGATGAATCAACTTATCATCAAGAAATGTGTGTAAAATATCATGAGGCCTAGAAAAATGTGAGAATTATAATGGATCCCACCTAGGAGGGAAGTGGAACGTGGAGGTCGACAAAAATGAGAGGAATAATCATGAGTATGTCTAATAGGATATGGGGAATGTGAAGGTGGTAAAATATGAGGAAGAGAAGATGTAGTGGGTGGGAGATTGGTAGAAGAGCTAGGAACATGTGCAACAATATGTTCATTAATCATATTTTGTTCAAAAGCTATAACCTTAAAGTAAACAAGTGTAAAATATTCACATGCATCATATAATAATTTTTCTTTTAAATGAAGAATCAAGCCACAAAAAGATATATTGCATTTCTAGATAAATAGGATGATAAAGTAAATGATGCATGCATGATTTCAAATGTAATATATAATCATTAAGAGGTAAAACACTTAAATTTAACTATAGGACCATTGTTATAAATAAAAATTCTAAGAAATGCTTCTTCCATATCAAGATAAGTACTAATAGATCCACTAGGAAAATGATGAAACCAATGAGAATCAATATCAATAATAATATTAGTTTTTTTAGATGTAACCTATCATTAGAATGTGAATCCATAGATAATATAAAATCCTTAATATGCATATAAGGATTACCCATTCCATAAAAAAATGTAAAAGTAGGCAAAGTAAAACCCTTAGGAAAAGTCTGAATTATAATTTTTTTAGGAATAAGATTTCCATGAAGAGAATTATTATCAAGTGCTAACATAATAGGCCCTACTCTCAAGGGTAAGGGTATGGATCTTATTTTTCAAATCACCTACAACATGCATAAGAGAAATAAATTCTTAGGGAGGAATGACATAAACATTAAGGGGTTGAATATTTCCATTATAAGTATCCATAGGGACACTATTGGGTTGAAAGTCAATCTTTTTAGGAACATGGGAAAGAGAATCAATAGGAAAATAAGTTTGCACACTTTTATCAACAAGCTCAATAAAATAAGGAATACAAGCAACATGCACATTATCCTTATGATCATCATTATGTATACTATATTTAGAAATATCAAGAGTAGATATACACATCACTAAATTTTGTAGGTATTAACACATTATGAGAAGGAAAATGAGTACTAACATCATTATGAAGCACACAAGAGGTGGAGGAAGAAATATATGACTTTTGAGGCACAATATTCAATGAACAAGCACTTGGTTGAGAAGAAGAAGAGGGGATCTGAATATCATTATCAACATCAATAGTAAGGCGGCCATTTAGGATAACATCTAAAACATCAAAAGAAGTATGAGTATCACAAGCATCATTAACAAGACCTTCCTCATCTAAAAATTTAACTAAATCTTCAACACATGTATCATTTATAGCAATAGAAGCAACATCACTATCATACTCACACGAGCTAATAGCCTCAACATGGGGTAGGAGTATAAGATAGGACCACAATTGATAAGCTTTGTAATGATGAGAGATTTTGCGATGAGATGTAACATTAATATGTGAATTATGATAGAAGGCCAATTCCTCTCGGAATTTGTAAAAATAAGATAAAGACCAGTCATAGTAATATGATTACACTTGGGGAAATGATGTTTGGGAAGAAGGGTTTGTAAAACTTTGTGATAGGCCACGAGGAATACACAAAATGAGGGATCCTAGGGAAAGATATGGTTCTATCGATAAATGGGTTCACTAAATGATTTAATCAAAATTTAATCTTAATCAAAGGATTGAGATCAAACAAATATAATAAAAATAAACAAGATATATCATGCAATAAAAAACAAGCGTGTAAAATAGGGAGATAATATCTACTTAGCTTGTATTCAAAGAGCTGGCTTGGAAACTCAGTGGAACAAGTTGGATTTGGATTGAATATGATTTTTTTGGAAAACTAAGATCTAAAAATCCTTTAGATAGGATCTCCCAGACAAGGACAGGACCGCCCGGGCACCGATGTTTGAATTGGGCTCTAGTGTCCTAGTAGATGGTCTATTTTTTATTTTATAGGGTGAGAACTTATATTATTTCTTTTTCTCTTTTTCTCTTTGTCACTCTAGCTTTACAGAGGATTTCTTGTCATACCTGAACATACAAAACAAACCATAGATACTTGCACATGACTCATAGTAAACATTAGATGAAATACTTAATGCATATGCTTGAGTTTAATCGATCTCAAAAGTCACCCTAATGTGATTGTCACTCGGTGATTCACTACATTTCGATTCTATGTAGTTCGAGTGTGTGTGTGTGTGTGTGTGTGTGTGTGTGTGTGTGTGTGTGTGTGTGTGTGTGTGTGTGTGTGTGCGTGTGCGTGTGCGTGTGCGTGTGCGTGTGCGTGTGCGGCGTGTGCTGCGCGCGCTGCGCGTGCGCGTGCAGCGTGTGCGTGTGCGTGTGTGTGTGATTGAATTGTGTCCCTTGAAGCTAGGTTTCCCTTGTGTCATTGCAAAAATATAGTGGGCTACAACTAATTTTCCCCCAAGATGAATGTGTGAGATGGAATTAAAAATATCCCTTCCTATCGAGTGAATATCAAGCAGCCTAAATGTAGTCCTTGAAAGTTGTTCTTTGTCCAAGTAGTAGATAGTAAGTAATAGCCCAAGTTATATATCCCCAATAGTAGTAAGTTGTGTATATATATGATTTATTTGTTTGAATTTTGACACTTAGTGACACTAAAGGCCGACTTAAATAATTAGAAAAGAAGAAAAGTTAAATATGAAAAAGTAATTTAGAAAATAAAAGAGAATGGACAAAAGTGCCCAAAAGGGACACTAGCGCTGAGCGATATTGTCTTTACTAGGTGGTACTTGTCTTAGAGCTAAGAAAAAAGGAAAAAGAATGGGGACATGGATCCTTGTGACTCGACCGAAAAATAAAATCCAAGTGATTTAATGAAATTTAAATCTTTATCAGAGGACTAAGATCAAATGAATATAATAGTAAAAATAATATCTATCACGAAAAGGACATACAAGTGTAAACAATAGTGAAATAAGAGTGAATTATCTTGTATTCAAAGATCCTGACTGATTCGGGATGGAGATTGAGTGTAACAAACTATATATGATTGGATATGCTTCATCTAGAAGACTGGGATATGAAACTCCTTCAGATAGGACCAACCAGCGCTACTGTGTATAAACCGGCATTAATTTCTTAGTAAATGCTCCTGTTTTGATCTTCTTAAGGTCTGAACTTGTCTTCTTTCTTTAGCTCTTTATTGCATCCAGGTTTGTTGCAAGGTTTCATTTTTGTACTTGTAAAAAAACTCTAGCTACATGCATAACGTTCACGAAAACATTAAATGAAATAAATAATGCATATGTTTGAGTTAGACTGATTGTGATGGTCACCACAATGTGATTATTACCGAGAAATTCATTACATTTCAGACTCTATGTAGTTCTAGGGTGTGTGTGATTGAATCATATCCTTCAAGCTAGGTTGCCTTTGTGTTAGTCACACCAAAATAGCGAGATACAACTAATTTTTCCCAAGATGAATGTGTGAGATGGAATTGCGAAATAACCTCTCCTATGCAGTGAATAATGCATCTAAAATGCAATCCTTGAATGTTGTTATTTTCCCAAGTAGAAAATAATAAGTAATAGCCCAAAGTTATCTAACCCCTAATAATTTAGTGAGTCATGTATATACATGATTCCATAGTTTGTGTTTCATCATTAACAACCAAAAAGGCTGATCTAAAGTGATAAGAAAGGTTTTAAAAATTTAACAAGTAATGTGGCAATTCAGATGTGAGAAAGGGATGGAAAAGGAAAAAAACAACCAAAGGAACAATAGAGCATAGACACTCTTATACCTAATGGGTGGAAGTTTCTAGGTCACTCAAAGGATAAAACAAAAATACGATTTGGGTCACATGTTTTCCAAGTTCCAAAAGTAAATTAGTCTTTCACGAAAAGTAAATGATAATAGTGTAAAAAGGATAAAGTAATGTAAAGGTAAAAAAGTGTTGTTGCTATCTAGTTTTCATACTTAGGAGTCATGCATATAATGAAATACTTAGAGGCATGATGTAAGTAGCAAGTGCATGATGCAAGTAATAAGTGCTTGATTTTGTGTTTACATTTCCCCACTTTATGTTGGTGAATGAATATTTGTTTAAAAAAATAAAAATAGGAAGAGTGTAGCTTGTGGAGAGCCAAAGGGAGTTATAACAGAGATAGTGTGTCGAAGAAGGATTGTACTTGATATTGTCTTGAATAGAGATTATAGAATGTGTATTATGGAATCTAGAAGATGATAATGATCATATGATTGACCTTGTGTGCGTAGTAGAAGTGATGCTTGCATTTGTTCCTTGAATATTTCATTTGTCGAGTGTCTTATGGTTGAGATTGTTCCTTATTCCATCTGTGAGTTTCCCTTTTATCGAGTAAGGTCAACTCGCAAAATAAGATAAGTGTATACAATGCTCATGATAAATGAAATCAAACTTTAACTTAGTAAAGGTGAAAATAGAAATGTATATTGAAAAACAAGTGAATCAAGGATAAAATGAACCTATATCCCATGAGATAAGATATAGAATTGTTCCTATGTGTTTTTTTCCTTAGAGATGGTTAGAATAGTAATAAGGATTTGGGCATCTTGCCACCAAACTCGGGATTTTAGCGTCCTATAGCTATACTGAGGATTTAGGCATCCTGTCACCAAGGGAAGGGTATTGGACAAATTTTAAGCTTTACCCTTTAACCATTAATGATTCCTCACATATAATTTCCATTATAGATGGTCACAAACTAAATAGAAACTAGTCACGGATGACACATCAATCTAGACATATCGATGTCCTATGTATGCCCTAGGTTCCATTCCTTATTTGATCCCGAGAAGGCATGCTAATTTGTTCCCTTTCCCAAAGTATGTAACTTTCCGCTAATTTTGTTCCTATTGTACTTGATAGTAACATGCAATTGATTACTTATTTCCAGATTTTAGAGAAACCTTTAACTGAAACATGTTGATTCTATAATGTACCTATTTCTTCCCTAGGATAGAACTACACAGTGGGACACTAGTACCCAATGTTCCCGTCTGCTTTGGGAACTTATATCCCTCCTATGATTTTGGTCAAATTCTAATTCTAAACCTTTTTAGATCTTTTTTATCATGATTATGATGTGTACCACTCTTTGTCTAGTCTCTAAAATGTCGAGAGGGTGAAATAATCACCCAATGATTTCCCCACTCATTTTAGGTGCATGAGATGAAAAAAGTGAGCGTGACCCAAACAAGGAAAGAAAAATTGATGTGCACATATGAAATAGAAATTCTACAGGGGGAATAGGGAATACGCATGGTAACTACCATGGTTCATGCAAAACAATGAAAAATGATAGCAAAAAGTGTTAGTCATAAACAAACATGACATGATATAATAAAACTAGTCAAAACATGCAATAACATGGAAAAAGATACAACAAGTAAATGGTTGACATGGGAAAACAATTAGGATTTTGTAAAACACTTGAAGCCTTTAAGGATATATAATAAAAAAACACAATAAAGCATAGGATATTACCCAAAGAAAATGACAATCAAGACACAATAATAGACAAGATACAAACAAATAAGATAACCGTGGTTATAAGTAGATTGCAAAAAAATGCTATACATGAAACACCCGTTAATACGTTATGAAAAATTGATAGTATGTCACCAAGTATATATCTGAAATGGAAATGGAAGTAGTAGATATTGCAATGATAGAACATGAATATAGAGAAATAGGAAAGGTATATGCCCTTAGGAGCCTTAGTGGGACTAGTAGAGAATAGTGTCAAGCATCATACATCATGTGATAGCCTATAAGTATCATGCATTCAACTAAAGAGTACCATGTGAACATGCATGTGTGTATGGAAAAAAGGATAGAATGTACTATGAATCAAAGTGACATGGTAAACAATGTGCAACATAGAATAACATAAGCAAGCAAAAATACATCCAATCAAGATATAGTATTCTTGAACATTTGAAAATATTTGAATTTATTAGAATATGAAATTGAATGAATAGGAGAGGGGAGCAAGGTTTCCCCCAGTTGATTTGTGTTAAGTGAGTTCCTCAGTAGGTAAGTGCACCCTCAATAGTTGTGTATGAACCTAGAACAAGAGTGTTTCATCAAGTATCAGGGGGAGTATGCCCCAAGTGTGAATGCCATGATGATTTATCCAATGAGGATATGGGATAGGGCCCACTATATATTAATGTAAAAAATATGAACACATGTGAACATGATCCAAGGACCTAGTGTCATGTGAAAGTGCATGTATCATAACATGTGGAGTAGGATTGTGTCATACATGTGGAGAAACTAGAATAGGTGGAACATTGGTAAGTAATAAGTGCAATTTGGGAAACACAAGAGCTACTAAGGAAAAATGTCAACATAGTGAGGGGAAAACCCTATGGAGTCTAAGATCCCAAATGTATGAGGAGTAAATGTAATGACATAAACAATAAGGATGTGGGCATTAAAAGATAATTGAATAGGTGGGATATGGGGTTCATTAGTAATAGTGGAAAAATTAAGTGCAAGCATAAGGATCAATGTGTTATTCAAAATATGTGTAACATATATAGTGCTATGAGGCTCATCATTATCAATAACAAACAATGGAGGGATAGACACAAAAATCATCATTTAAGTAATGCGTGGAATTCAGAAATATTGGAAGAATTAAAGTTGTATGAAATAGCCCCTATGACCATAGACATAAATGTGGAAAGAGGGGAATTGATTGCCCCATGGATGTAACAAGATGAGGTGTAGCCATAGTAAATGAGTCATGCATAAAAGCTTGAAAGTGAGAGCATTAGGAATCATTATCAAATCAACACACTGTGTTATAACTTGTGATGAGGAAGGTACAAAGAGTGATGTAACATTGGAATCAATAAGCATATGATCATTAGAAGTGCATCGAGAGTGAGACATAATGGGAGGAGTATCATGGGTGTCGATACACATTTTATTATGTAAAGTCTGTCAAAAAGAGGAGAATGATGTGGAATGCACATAGTGTCTTCATGGTCATGAATGAGAGGATAAAACAATATTAGCAACATGAGGTGTGGAATCTATTGTAGCATTATCCATGGAATAAGGGGCGAAAAGGCATGGGTAGAAAGAGTCATGCAAGCATAGTGTGTAACCAAGAATAACCTATAAGTATATTATAACTAAGACTATTGTGTATAACATGACATATAACATTGAGAGTGTAAGGCCCTACAATAATCGATAGACTGATTTCTCCAAACTATTGCTTAGATGTGTTATCAAATCCATAGATACATAGAGTAGATGGAGTTAGATCAACAACAAAAAGTTTTATTTGATGGAGAAAGTAAATGTTGCATATATTAAGACCAAATCCATTATCGATGAACCACGCTTAATAAGTACATTATGAATTTGAACCTGAATATATAATGAAGGTGCATTATCAATATTTTCTTGGGAAGGGATATCAACTGGAGTAAAAGTAATATGTTCATTATTGATTGCTAGAGCAAATGTATACTCGATGGTTGATGTAAACATGGGAAGTATTAGAGTGGATGAGAGTATGATCCATAGTGTGTCGTAAAACATGTACACATTTAGGATGGGATTTATAAAATTTAGTCATAGATATATCCATTGGAAAGAAATAAGAGTAAAAACAAGATGTAATCACTATAGGGACCCTATAGAAAGGTAGGGTTCAATCAATAATCAGGTTCACCAAATGATTTAATGAAAGTTTAATCTTAACCAGAGGACTAAGATCAAATGAAAATAACAATAATAAGAAAGACATATCATGCAAAGGACAAGAAAGTGTAAAAATATTGAAAAAAAAGTGACTTAGCTTGTATTTGAAGATCCGGCTAATTCTAGGTTGGAAATTAAGTAGAAAAAATTGGATCTGGACTAGATATGCTTCATCTAGAAAACTAATATTTAAATCTCCGTTGGACAAGATTGCCTAAATGAGGACATGACCAAACATGCACAAATGTCTAAACCTGGGGGTGTCGTGTCCTGCAAATGCTCTAGTTATGATATTATTAGGGTTTGAACTTGTCTTATTCATTTCACATTTTTCTACAAGGTTTCATTGTTGTACTTCCGAACATTAAAAAAACAATAGTTACTGCGCACAAGGATAAAAAATTAGATGAAATAAATAATGTATATGCTTTAGTTGAACTCGACTCACGAAGGTCACCCCAATGTGGTTGTCATTGAGAGCATTACACTGCATTTCAAGCTCTATGTAGTTATAGTGTGTGTGTGTGTGTGTGTGAGAGAGAGAGAGAGAGAGAGAGAGAGAGAGAGAGAGAGAGAGAGAGAGAGAGAGAGAGAGAGAGAGAGAGAGAGAGAGAGAATCACGTCCCTGAACTTAGGTTTCCCTTGTGCAAGTCACACTAAGAGAGTGAGATAAAAATAATTTTCCCCAAGATGAATGTGTGAGATGTAATTTAGAAATAACCACTCCTATGCAATTATTAAAGCATCCCCAATGTGGTCCTTGAATGTTGTTCTTTTCCTAAGTAATAGATAGTAAGTAATATCCCAAGTTTTCCAACCCCTAATAATAGTGAGTAATATGTATATATATGATTCCCTTGTTTGAATTTTGTCATTAACAACCAAAAAGGCTGATCCAAAGTGATAAGAAAGGTTTTAGAAAATCTAAAACATAATGTGGCAATTAAATTTTGAGAAAAGGAGGGAAAAGAACAAAATTTCCCAAAGGGGACAATAGCGTCTGGGTGCTCTTGTCCCTAATGGATGGTAGTGTCTAGGATGCTTGGAGGATAAAATAAAAAATATAGAGTTGGGTCATATGTTGTCCAATGTCCAAAAGTAAAGTAGTCATTCGAGAAAAGTAAATGATAAGAGTATTAAAAGGATAAAGAAATGTAAAAGAAAAACAAGTGTTGTTAATTTCTAATTTTCTTACTTAGGAATCATACATATAATGACATACTTAGAGGTACGATGTAAGTAGAAAGTGCATGATTTTATTTCTAAAGCAATCAATATAAGACAATTTCACAACTAAAACTAGTCAAAGGAAACATAATGACTAAGAAAAGGTGTTACCAATGTCTAATCTTCACTCTTATAAATCATGTATATATCAACATACTAGAGGCGTATGCAATAGTAATAAGTGCATAATTTTGTGTCTACACAAGGATAGTACCATTTAGAATAACATATACAACATCATTAGAAGCATGGGTATCACAAGCATCATTAACAAAACATTCTTCATCTGAAAAATTAACTAAATCCTCAACACATGTATCATTTATAGAAAGAGAAGCAATATCACTATCACTATCACAAGAACTAGTAGCCTCAATAGGGGGTAGGAGTGAAACATCAAGATGAGGGTTTATAAGTTTTTTTATTAGAAAAGGAATGCCACTTGTAGGCCTAGGGGTATATACCTTACAATAAATGTTGGCTTCTTCTTGGGCATTTGCAAAATAGGGTCAAGACTAATCATATGTTGAGCATCATACTTGGGTAGAAGGGGTTTAGAAATAAAAACATGCAACATATTTTAGTAAGCCATGAGGAACACACAAAGTAAGGAAAATGAGGGATCCTATGGAAAAATATGGTTTGATTAATAAATGAGTTCACCAAATGATTTAAAAAATAAATCTTTATTAGAGAATTGATATCAATCAACAAACATAAAAATATGCAAGATGTAACATCCAAAGGAAAGAAAGAAAAAACAACAAGAGGATAACTCGATGTATGTGCCTAAATTGGGTTGGAATACTAATGGAACAAGATGGATTTATTTTGTATATGCTTCATTTGGAAAATAGAGATATGTAAATCTTTTGGATAGTATCACCCAAAAGGGGACAAGACCCTTAGAGTACTAGTGTCCAGACTTGGGTGTAAGTGTCATGGAAGTGAGTCCAAATATGATCTTTTCAAGATATGATCATGTCACATTCACTTCATATTTTATCGCTACAAATTTACTATAGGGTTTTCATGTCACACTTATAACACTATGACTAAGAAGAACATAGATCAATTAGATAGAATAAAATATGCATATGCCTCGAGTCATACTAGCCTCAACAAATACCCCAATGTTATATTCACTAAACATTACACTACATTTAAGACTCAATGTAGTTTTATTGTGTGTGTGATAGAAGCATCTCCCTTAAATCTAGGTTTCCCTTGTTCTAGTTACACCAAGATAATGGTAAAAATTAATTTTCCTCAAGATCATATGTTCAATGGAATTCATAAATTTTCCTTCTTATGCAAAGTGAATAATGCACCCCAAATGCATATTAAATTCTAGTTTCATTTGACAAACTAAAAGCACTTTGTAAATACACCGAATATGATAATATTGCAATGTAATTCATCCGGGATATATTATCCATGTATGAGATTACAATATATAGAGTTTGATCTCCTTGATTCTAGGAGTCAATAGTCATCCCTCATATCTCTCAACCCCTTCCTAGAATCTCTCAAATCTATCCCAACAATATCTCACAAACTTATCTACGTGAGTTGGTTTACCAACCAAATAACTCACTTACATTATTTGATCACAATAATATAAAAGCTAAATATTATGAGTTGTCATAAAAACTCATAAACTATTACAAATATCTTTTACCCAAATACATAAATGTGAGCACTAACATAATAGAATATCTATAACATTCCCCCCCTTAGTGCGAACATGGTGGAAAAACATTCACACACTTATCTGCAGTATGCTCACCCATGTGGCATGCCCAACTTGGCTCATGACCTTGATAAAGAAAGGCTCTTTCCTTCCATGGTTGTAAATAGGCTTACCACAAACCTTGACGTGACAGGAACCATCAACTGTCAACCTCATGCGGTTTTCTAGATCTCCCACAAACCTTTTCAAGATCCACAAACTGACTTACATTGGTGCTTTTGATCTTCTGCAATGTTTTGACATCAAGGGAAAATGTAAGAAATATTGCTCACACAGGAGCTCACGTATTACAATAGTTGAACAGTATGATCCATCTGTTCTTATTTGTAGAAAGTAAACACACAACTGGAAATAAAATGCCACAACACCATTGTGCACCGTCATTTCATGGGCCGGCAAGAGGTCGCTAATTGACGTCCTTCCTCCGTTGCCTCCGTCCTCCATCTAAAACTGCTTAGTTACTCAACAAATTTGAAAATGAAGCTCAATATGAAATGTCCCCCTCGATTTGAACTTGTCGTCGCGTACAAGCTAAAATGCGACTAGGAGAAATACGGGCAACCTTTTTTTTTTTTTTTTACAATTTTCCTAAAGATCACCTAAATGACAAAAAAGACCTTAAATTTTTGACTCTAGTTTAAACAAAGGACGACAAACAAGACAATACAACAAAACAATTTAACTTAAGACGACTTTATGACATTTGCAATGATACAATTAAAATTAACAAATAAACATAATCTAAAAACAAAATAAACAAAACAATTAAAATAAAGAATATATACTAACCACTTATAAAAATTCATAATTTAAAAAAAAATGAAACTATATGATTTTTTATAAATTATTAAACAAGACTACTTTTAACTATGTAATACTTAAAAAAATAAATAAAAATCAAAAATTTAAAATAAAAATAATTACTATGACCATTATTAAACATTTTAAAAATAATAAAGGGAGATTACTTTTAAAATAACACTAAATAGTATTAACCCTACAAAAAAAAAAAAACAAACCATATTCACTTAAAAAAATACAACCTACGTGGACTCTCACATAACATTACACATAAAACTAAGAAAAATGTTTTAATCAAACCGTGAACCATATTTTGCATGGACAACTTTGAAGATTACGGCCAACAGCTAGGCAATGTTTTACCAATGCAATAAAGTTGTGCATCTAAACAATTCTCCGTCTGCAAATGAGACGTTTTCATGAGTCTATGTGTATGCAATGCATTATTAGCATACGATCTTTCATTATTTTCAAATCTCACCAATATTTTCAACAATGCGTTGGAGGTCTGCAGTTCTTCCGGAAGTAAATCTGACAGCGTTTTATTTATTTGTTCCCCCAACTCTACCATAATTTGGAGTGAATGGAGTTCACGATAATACATTAAACAAACTGAGGTGTTGCCTGGTGAGGCGTACTAAACACAGCCGGTACAAAACAGATCCTCCAGTCCCTCTTCAAACATTGACTATTGCATGATGAGTACCAAAGAAATCAACTATTAACTGTCACCTTTTATTGATCCAGGATCAGATTAGAATGATTTGATCGGCATTTTACAGAGTGGATCACTAAATGCAATGTAGAGTACCTGCTCTGATACCAGATATTAAATTCTGGTCTCATTTGACAAACTAAAAGCACTGTAAATACACAGAATATGATAATATTGCAATGTAATTCATTGGGAATATATTATCCATGTATGAGATTACAATATATAGAGTTTGATCTCCTTGATTTTAGGAATCAATAATCATCCTTCATATCTCTCAACCCCTTCCTAGAATCTCTCAAATCTGTCCCAACAATATCTCACAAACTTATCTACGTGAGTTGGTTTACCAACCAAATAACTCACTTACATTATTTGATCATAATAATATAAAAGCTAAATATTATGAGTTGTCATAGCAAATCATAAACTATTACAAATATCTTTTACCAAAATACATAAATGCGAGCTCTAACATAATAGAATATCTATAACAATGCAGTCCTCGAGTATCTCTCTTATCCAAGCAAAGATAAAAAGTAATATCCCAATTTCCCTTAAAGTACTTAGTAGGTTATGTATATATATGATCCTATTTGAATTTCAACACTTAGTAACACAAAAGGCCGAAGAAAATCACAAAATAAGGATTATAAATGATCCAAAATTAGGAACCAAGTGGTAATTTAAAAAATAAGAGAGAGTGGAAAAAATGCCTAGAAGGGACACAAAGGTTCGGGTGATAGTTTCCTTTCTGGGAGATACTATCCCAAGGACAAGAAACAAAACTAGAAAAAGATAAGAACATGGATCCCTTTGACTCAACCAAAAACATAAATCTAGGAAGTATAAGAAAATGTCATAATCAAAATCAACCGAAAGAAATAGGACTAGGAGAGATGTCACTATTATTTAATCTTCACACTTAGGAATCATGTATATAACAACATAATAGTGTTACGCCCTTAGTCTTATATCTTATATTGGATATGTAGTGTTGGCATGTGGCTTACATAATATCTCTACTTGTAATATGTTATTAATTTACACTTTGATATGTTTAATAGGTCAGCCTTGGTGTTGGCCATAGCTTAGGATTGGTATATATAGGTGGTAGTGAGGAGTATTTAATCATATTGAGCATTTGAGTCTTATTATATGGTTTGGAGGTTGCCCCCTCGAAGTGGCTAAGCTATTCTACTTGCATACCGATATCATTTATCATTTATCTACAATCTTGTGTTATTTGGTGTTCCATTACCGGTGATAATCAAATTTATACAAGTAATTTAATTACAAGTGATATCGAGCCTAATCTCACCCAATGCTACGTCAAACCCTAATTATGAAGGTTCGGCTATATCTCAAATTTGGTGGCAAATTTTTCCGCAGATATGTTTTGGTGTGGAGAAATCACCAAGTAAGCTCCTCTAATAATTTCAAGCATTTTTGACTTGTTTTGCAAAATTTATAACGGTTTTATGTTTTTTTATAACTTAGCTCCCTAGGGTGTAATTTTTGGAATTTTTCTAAGTTTCTTACAATTTCGAAATCTTTCCTCTATTCGGATAGAAAATTTACGAAACCCCAAACCCTAAAATTTTGCCTTATTCCATTTACCCCAAGTCCCAAACCCTACATCATGACCGGTAGATCAACTCGAGGCCAAGGGAAAGGTCAATAAACTCTAGGAATGACCCCAAATAAGGAGGATCTAGATTTAGAATCTTTTGTTTTGGGAGTATCTGAGGTGGTCATCCAACTTTAGGAAAGGGTAAATAATATGGTGAGTAAAGATAACCTTAATAATGAGCTTCTTCATTTGAAAGGTAGCCTTAGGGGGAACTTCAAACAAATTTTCAAGCAATGAAGTAGGATTTTTGCTCTCTCTTTCAAACACAACTCCTAATTCTAGTCATATGGGTTCCTCTAGCAATACTCACATAGGTCCAAATCACTCCAACAAAGGAGGCTCTCTTACTCATTCAAAGCGGATCTCCTCACCAATGGCGGGAAATTATTCCAAAAGTGGAAATGTATAAATTTTATGGAAAGGATCCGCTCAATTGGATTACCCAAATGGAGAATTTATTTGATCTCCATCATATCCCATCGGTAAAAAGGTAACTCGCAACATCCTTATACCTAGAACCTGACCAATTTGTTTGGTATCATTGGTTATGTGCTCAAAGGTAGAATAATGGTCTAAATGTCACATGGATAGTTTTCAATGAAGAGCTTCAATTACACTATAGTTATAGTGTTTTAGAGAATTACTTCATCCAATTAGAAAAGTTATGATAAACAGTTCAATTAAGGAGTATGTCCATCAATTCCAAAATCTTTCCTTGTGTGTGGAGGATATTATAGAAGATTATTTGAATGACCTATTTCTTGGGGGTCTTAAGGACCACATTGAGCATGAGGTGCACATGTTTAATCCACTCAAGTTTTTGATTCTATTATCATGGCACGTAGGGCAGAGGAAAATTTCTTTCCATTAGAAGGCGGTTCTTGTCTAACATAAAATATCGTAGCACCTTGCCTCCATCGCACTTCTCACTCAGCCAGTTTGGCTGACACCTCAAAAAAATTGAAGAAAAAAGAGAAAAAGGGTTATGTTTTAACTATGATAGAAAATATGGACCAAATCATAAATGTTCTGAGAAAAAATTGTTCTACATTAAAGGGACAGTGATGAGGAAGAATACGAGGAAACATCAAGCGAGGAAGTGGAAAAATTAGAGGAATAATATGAAGATACCCATCCCACTATTTCATGCCATGTTTTATAAGGTATTAGTACTCCATTAACCCTTTAGGTTGTGGGTTATCTTAAGAAGCAGAAGGTGGCAATATTGATTGATTCGGGTAACACACATAATTTCATCAATCATAAACTAACAACAAGACTAAATTGTTTCATCTACCCAACACTTGAATTTAAAGTAATGAGTACAGATGGTGACACAATCCAATGTTCAAGTAAATGTCATAAAATTAGAATTATGATGGGTGACTACACATTGGAATCTATGATGTTTATTACTCCCATGGGCGGAGCCGATATTGTCTTAGGTGTTCACATTTGGGCACCATTGAGATAAATTTCCAAGAATTGTTCATGCACTTTTATTCTGAGGGTAAACAGTTTGAAATTCAAGGACTACTGCAAAAATTCCTCAGGTGGTTAGTTATCTACAAATGCAAAATATTCTTAAAAAGGGGGCTGAAGGTTTTGTAGCACGATTTTTCTCCATGGAAGTTCAACCACCAATGATGGTAGTGCATCCTGATCTTCAAAAGGTTATTGATCAACATGAAGTTTTCTTCAAGGATCCTAGAGGATTGCCTCTTGAAAGAGAGCATGATCATGCCATTTAGTTGATTCTAAGAATCCAACCCCCAACATCAGGCCTTATAGATACCCATATGTGCAAAAGAGTGAGATCGAGAAGATGGTGGAGGAAATGTTGAAATGGGTATTATTCGTCACAATCAGAGTGTTTATTCTACTCCAGTGGTGATAGTTCACCGCAAGGATGGAAGATGGTGCATGTGTCTAGAATACCGAGAACTCAACAAGTACACTATCAAAGATAAGTTTCCTATTCTTGTTATTGATGATTTATTAGATGAGTTTCATGGCATATTTTATTTTACAAAACTAGATCTGCATTATGGATATCACCAAGTTAGAGTAATGAAAGAAGATATTCATAAGACAACCTTCAGAAATCATCAAGTGCATTATGAATTTCTAGTGATGGCTTTTGGTCTTACAAATGCACCCTTCACATTTCAAAGTTTGATCAATTCAATATTTAGATCATTCCTATGGAAGTTTGTCTTAGTATTTTTGATGATATCCTCGCCTACAACAAATCATGGGAGAAAACTTTACAACATGTACATATAGTCTTAGAAGTCTTAGATAAACATCAACTATATGCCAAGCCTTCTAAGAGTTATTTTGGGGTACAGAAGTGGATTACTTGGGCCATATTGTCTCTCATGAAGGTGTTAATGTGGACCCTCACAAGATCCATGCCATAGTGGAATGATAATTCCCAAGAACCCTCAAACATTTACGAGGTTTCTTAGGTATCTCAAGGTATTATCATAGATTTGTGGAAAAATATGGTAGCATACCAACACCACTTAAAAATTATTGAAGAAAGACTCCTTTCAAAGTGGAATGAGGAATCTTCTTGTGCATTTGAAAATCAAGGTGACAATGTGCACCACTCCAAAGATTGAGAACTCCAGATTTCTCCAATACCTTCATAGTTGAATGTGATGCTTTAGAATATGGGATCAAAGCAAGTACTTATGAAAGAAGGACATCCTATAGCATTTGAGAGACGACAACTAAAAGAAAAGAATTTTTTGAAGCCCACCTATGAGAAGGAAATGATGGAAATATTACATGCAGTCAAACAATGGAGAACATACGTGATGGGTAGACACTTTAAGGTAAATAATGATCATGATAGTTTGAAATACTTCTTGGAGTAACAAATATAATTAGAAGAACAAAAAATGGGTCACTAAGATGTTGGGGTATGACTTTGAGATTGTTTATAATAAAGGGAAGGAAAATGTTGTCGATGATTCTCTATCTAGGAGGGTTGAGTCCACCAAAGAATTGTTATGTTCCATATCTATACTAAAGGAATAATGGATAGATCAAGCAAGGGAAAAATGACATAAAGATGCCAAAAAAAAAAAACTCTCATTCGGAATATCCAAGCAGTCCAACCATATCGTAACAATTTATATGAAAGGGGGATACATTGTGGTACAAAGATAGGTTATATTTGTGTTGGGTTGACATGATATACTAAGTATTTGAAGAACGGGTGGAGAGTTGAGGTGCAAAATTAGGGGTGTAGAAACATGCACAAGGGAAGGTTGAGGAGGCGCATGCCTAGAAGAAAATATCCCAGACTTAGCTGATTTTGCATGTTATGAGATAAAAATAGGAAAAGTAGTTGAGTGTGGCTCAAGTAAAAGCAATAAGACTTCGTGGCCAAATAAGAGCTATTTTGGGACCAAAGTGGAAGATAAAGGTCATGCATGAATCACGCTAATAATATGATTAAAGTAGAGTTTAATTATATATTAATCTATTATTAGCCTCTTTGTAAAAGCATGCAGATGTTAGCGCATGGCTATTTTGGGCATGTCATCTATTTTGAGATGCATGGGTGGTGAAGGGAAAGTCCCCACCCCTATATATGTTAGTTGATCTCGCATTTTTAACCGTGAACCATGATGTAGAATCCATATTGTAATAGATTTATGCTACTTGTAGACACCAAATTTGGGTCTTACGACACCCTTTACCCCGTATCTCGTCCCGCAACCTAACCCTACCTCACCACCTAAAACCTTACACACCTAATGATTTATTAATTACCTTATAATTAATAAATCCACATCTCCAAACCCACCACCTCATCTCGCCACCTCACCATGACCTAGCCCTAACCCTAAACCAACCTAATTAAGACCTATGACTTGGTCCAGACCCACATCCATGACTCATCACCCCTCACCCACACCAAAACAAGCCAAATAATGACTTGACCAAGCCCACAACTGATCCCTCGGGAGAAAAGGAGGGAAAGATGGCTGTTTTACTAAAAATAGCCACTTTGACCTAATCGACATCGGTTCTCTACTCGCCGCCGTCGGTTACATAACCGCCATCGGTTCCCTGTTAATGACCTCCCCCAACCAAAAAGAAAGGATTCGAATTCATTTGGGTAGGAGAAAGAGAAGTGAAACAAGCAGAAGAGGTTGCAGAGAAGAGCATCGAGCCGAAGACTACAACTGAGCAACTGGATCGCTGTCACCCTCGTTCAAGCATTGGAAAAGACTGAGGATAGCTTCATCAGCTCGCTTTCCAATACCGGATCATCCCAACTAAGCCTTACTGTCACCACCACATTCCTTGGACCTGTATCTTCATCAGGAACTAGTAAGTATTATCTTGTAGTTCTTTGTTATCATTTTGCTTTAATTCATATCAAATGGGGAACTGACCACCTTCGAAAGGAAGTCTAATATTTCCTAGGCCTAAGGTAGTTCCCTCACCTATTGTCTAACTAAGATCTGGTGGTCTTGTATTCTTACTTACAGGTAGTCCTTCCCAGACAAAAAGGAGTTCTTCACAATCGATCTGATCTCTCTATGGTACGCGCACACCTTCCCAACATTCAACAGGTATTCCTCCTAGCCCTAACCCTTATCTGTTTCTCAAGAGAATGAAAGGATAGAAGCAACTCTATTCCGGAAATAAATTCTGTGCGAAACACTACTCTCATGTCCTAGCACACATGACTCTTTGGTGAATATTGGGATGTATTCAACTTCTGCTATGTAATCTTTTGATTATTAATGGATAATTTTGGTTGGATTATGGTAATTGATGTCTTGGATCATGGTACTTGTATGGTGAATCTGATATTAATTCTTTTTGATCTGAATGTTTCTTTATTATGTGTGTTTCCAATTTGAGCTCATGGATATGATGTTTATGCTAGAATGTATGCTTTGATAATGATTACTATGAACATGCATGCTAACATCTTGACAAGACATCGCAAAGGCGGGACTTGGTAGGCTTCGCGCACTTTGGGTGAGGATTCAATTCTATCTAAATGAAATACCACCATTCGAGCTTCTATCTAAATGAAATACCACCATACCTAGGTAATTGAGGGGAAATAAAATACTACATTTTGGTTCCGTTTCGAACCTCTTTTCAAGCTATTCTTCGTGATGTTGCTAGCAGATGGCATATTGATTGAATCTGGAGAATATTGAAATTTGGATAGAAGACATAAAAGATAAATTTGTGTAGAGATATAGCACTAGATTTGGTTTCAATGCATGTAGATGGGTGGAAGACAACCTTTATGATGTACTCTATGAGAATTTATTTTGCATGTTTCCAATATAATTATATGAGTGACTATCAAAATATGCAATAGGGAAGTGTTGGAGTTATAGGCCAAAGATTTGGACACAGAAATATTACTAGACTCTTGTTGATGTTGATGTAGAGTGGACAAGAGTTGTAGATCATTAGTGGGATGGAGTATTACGTAGTTATATTTTGGAGTACGTTATTTCCATGTATCTATTTTTTGAGGAAGATGAGTTCTAGTTCTTACATGAACCTAGAGGATATTACTTGCGCACTATACCTTTATCGATTAAGATCTTGATGATAAAGCTAGATTTGGAGTGCCTCCCTATTGCTAATGAAACCCCACCTCGCATAAGGGCAAGAGTAGGTGTGGTGAAGATGGAAAACCTGGCGGCAAAATGGAAAGAGAGGAAAGACGACTCAAATATAATGAAGCATGAGAGAGGGAAATTGTGAAACAGAGGGAGATTGAGGAGTCCCTAGAGTTTAGGAGAGAGATGGATTGTAAAAGGATTTGAAGCTCTCATGGAAGATGAGGAGCCGTAACATCTAGTTCTCCCAACATTGGGTAAGCATGAGAGAATCCCCTTCACTTAGAATGAGATTATGCCGGAGGAATAAATATTGAAGACCACAAGTGTGAATCGATCCCACTTGACAACCTAGCCCTTATGCATGGTGTTCTAGTTCTAGAAGTAGTCATTGAGAAGTAGGCTAGTGCAAGTAAGGAAGCCGATAAAAGTAGGTATCTGCTTGTGTTAAGCTCAAGAGATAGAGTAAATAGTGCACCCATCACAACACAAGCAACATCGTTGTTTGGAGGTCCTATTAAAGGAATATATTAAGCACGTCATCAAGATAGAGTGTAGACACAAAAATATTGGGAATACATCTGGAAGTACTAAAAATTCACATACTATTGGATTTTAGTTTATCACTACAAATGGGATGCAAGGAAATATGTCTACTAGTTTGGTGATTGCTACAGGAGGGTCAAGTGGATCAGGAGGATCAGGATCAAGTGGATCGACAAATCTAGAGGTGGAGGAAATATTGGTGGCAGCTTCTAGTTTTGGATATGGAGGACAAGGCCCACATCCCTAGTAACCCCCACATCAACCTCAGTAAGTGTATTATGAGATGTCTCTCCACTTACCGAATATAGAGGAATTAAAGATGCAACATAATATGCACAAGTGTGAGCTTCTATGGCATGCCAAAGGAATTATAGCCTCAAATATAAAAGCAAGTCAATTTTCTACTACTCTTCAAGGGTGTGTACATAACTGGTACAAAAATCATGATCCACATCATACCGCGGTGGATTATGATGCTTTATGTTATGTGTTTTTAGCTGAGTTTCATATTCCAGAGTTTGAGCAAAAAAGTATCAACACATTCAAGGACATTAATCAAGGAGTACCTAAGAGCGTAAGGGAATGTGATGCGTGCTTTAAAAGTTTACTATAAAATTTGTATTATGAAATCCATTCGAGTCATCATGCACAATGGTTTGTTGGTGGACTGTTGAATCATTTTAGATGAGCACTATCTCATAAGACTTGAGGATCTGTGCGAGGATTTGGAAGCCACGTTACGCATCGATTCTCGTTGGAAGTGTTGATACCGGTTAAAACCATATCTAGAGGCACATGTTTCAGCTATAGCGAAGCAAATGGAAAATATTTATGCTAATTCAACTCATGAGACACACAAAGTGGAATCTAGTGTACATATTGTGAAGTGGAAGGACATACTAAAGATAATTTCCCATGCAGTTAGTGCGTACACTATTATTGGATTGCGAGGTCTATCACCTGAATCATGATGTTCGATATTTCCATTTTTTTAGCATGATCTTACAAAGAAGGTGTCTATGTATTTTAAGATTTGTAAATCCCACACTCACAACACCATTGACTACAAGTTGATTGATCACACTCACGAATCCATTGAGAAAGGATTTCCCTAAAAGAGTATGACTACCGGATCTAAGGAACATGAAGGCCATACCCATGAAGGGCATGCCAATGGAAATAAACAGAATTGTGGCTTCAGAGGTGGATATAGAGGTCGAGGTCATGGTGGTGGTAGAGGTAGATTTCCACGAGGAACTTGTTATACTTGTGGATCTCTTGATCATTATCAGCATGAGTTCCCTTAGAACATTACTTTCTCATGGTGTGGAAAGCCACACAAGTTGGAAGATTTCTAGAGTTGTATGAGCACATGTGCAAGACTCAAAATGAGAAAAAGGGTATGAGAATGATTAAAGTGGAGTGTCTTGCTTTTATCAATGGATCCGAGTTATAGACTTTGATAGTGACTACGTGTGTTGAGGCCGTACAAAACCGTGAGACGTTAAAGGATAAGCCACTCATTATAAGGGAAGAGGTGATACATGCTAAGTATCCAGATGCTACGCACAAGAAGGAAGTTTATCAAGATACTATGGAAGTTATTAGGGTGCTATTGGGGGAGATGCAATGTTTAAAGGAGCAAGTGCATGACAGGGATCATGCAAGGAAGGTTGAACTACCATAGAACAACATAGATGAATTGAAATAGGTGTGTAAGATGTTGCGGTAGGAGAATATCATTCCTCTACTAGGAGAGTGGCTACGAGTAAAGTTATTGCACATTGGATCTGAGTGCGATAGACAAATACTTCATGCAAATATACTACCTCAGAACCATGAATTTGATAAAGAGATTACACTTTATACAATAATTGATGGTTAGTTATTGGGAAACATTCTAATTGATATTGGTGTAGAAGTGAATTTTTTAAAATTGAATGCTTGGAATCATATGGGTAGACCAAAATTGCAGCCATCCTCGAATGTGATGTTTATGGTGAATAGAACTAGGGCCATGCATATTAGGTTACTGAAGGACGCATCTATTACTATTCAAGGAGCCAAATTTATTGGATACTTTCAGTATTATAATTTTCTAAAGCGATAAATTCTCAACATTACATGAGCGAACTTGGTGCTATGCGATCAAAACTGATTTGCTCTTTAATAAAAGGTAGATCAGTTTTGAGAATGATGAGGAGCGTGCGATTATGCCCCTTTTTGAAATGAAGGTTAAGCCCTCTATTGAACCACTAATCTTGGAAGAGCTTAGTATAATATATGCACACTCAATGTGTGATCCAAAACATTTTAAGCCATCCAAAGAAGGCGTACTTTGTTGGGAATACACGCAGCTTTGTAAGTGACACTACAAGTGTTTCTTATGATAACTAGGCTCATGGAATGTATGAAATGGTTGGGCATGAAGTGAAAGGACAAGAAACCAAGATGATCGACCATACATGGTGAGGTGGTTAATATTTAATAGGGTACCAAGGTATACTGGTGAAGGGAATCTCGATACATTTATGCGTACCATGGAGACTCAGTGGCGTAATGAAGGGGATAAAAGAAATATGCTAGTCTATAATTCGTGTGGGACAACAATGTGTTGGTTTGTGACACTTAGAGAAAACTCGTTGGAATGGAGAGAAGTGAGAATCACCTTTTCGACTAGGTTTCGAGGAGTAATATACTTACCCAAACATGTGAATTTCATGGAAAGTCTTTTGCCTCTCATCATGTCCGAAGTGTGAGATATATTTTTCGAATACCATGAAGGCTTTACTTGTTTCACCACATAAGAGTATCGTATGAAAAAATGATTTAAAAGGTAAAGGTAAGGTACGTGAGGAATACCTGGAGGTCATGAAGAGGTTACACACCATTGTTGATGACCAAGCCAATTGTAGAGAACTCCTTTTTTTCTTGGAAGGACTACCTGAGAAGAAAAGCAAGACCAAAAATAGAGTTAATAACATAGGTCAGTGGATTGCCTAGCGTGAGCTAGATCTAGGAAGCAGGGTGCTTCCTCAAAGGCTATCAATCCACATCTTATTAATGCCGATAAATATCATGAAATGGAAAGTCCTACTGTAGTTATATGATTTAGGTATCTCACACAACATAATAGTCTAAAATCTAAATGATGAATATAATATTAAATTTAGGAGAATGGTCTGTTTTTAGGGTCTATAGGTATTACAAAGGGTAGAAAGAAGGTCTGGGTGAAGTCTTGGGAGGTTTTAGAGGGTTCTGAGTGGAGGAATGAGATTTCTAGTCCGAGGGGAAAATTCAAGACACAGAGATCGATGTTAGTTGTGGAACCGATGCCATTCATTGGTTATATCCTGATCGATTGGGTAACCAATCACGATAGTGGAAATTGGGTTTCAAGGGTAGATATGAGGTCGATTTGGGATCTTTGTGACTGCACAAAGTATTGGGAGGTCTTAGGTAGGGTGTAGGAATTTAGGTGAAGACTCGGTAGGGGTAAAGGGGTGGTTGAAAGGGTATAATGGTTCGGTTGGTGGGGCATCGGTGAATGGGCTATGGAAGATATCTAGGAGAGGAAGGAAGTGATTAGAAAGAGATAAAGGATCTAAAACCAAAGCTAATGAAATAAAAATGTGATTAAGAATACTTACCAAAAATCCATAGATTGGTAGAAGGTGGTGGTTAGTGGGTGTGCGTAGGAGAGACGAGCCAAGATCTAGTGCCATGACAATGAAGGTTGAGTGCTTCTCCATGTGAATGGTTCAAGCCTATGGCCGTAGATTGATTGTTGGTGGAGAGTTTGATGCTCGGTGCTTAGTTGATCGTCAGGGTGTCGATTGAATGCCCAAGATGCAAGATCAAATAATGTCAACCAAAATAAGAACCTAGGAAAAGAGTTGAAATTGCTTATTTAAAGGAACCGATAGGGGTTCCTTGACCGGCACCGACCGAGGAATAACCGCATCGGTTAATGACAAATAGTCTTATTTGCTAAAAATAACCTTTTCTCTCCTTTTGGCGCTATTCAAGAATGCTTATGGGTTAGGAGTCTTCTTTCTCATTAAATCACATGGGAAATTGGTGGGAGAGCTACTTAGCAATTAATATTAGGTTTATAAGTAGTCTAGTTGGTTAGGGGGAGTGATGACTTAGTATTAGTTATTAAATGGGCTTGGAATGGATCTAAGGTGAGATAATAATTAATCTAATATAGGTAATTAGATAAATAAAAATATGTGAAAGGGGTAATGGTAAGGGGGTATATAAGAAAAGGGGACCCAAAGTGGGTGTCGTCCCAATTTTGGGTGTCTACATTTTCCTCGTTTTTGTCACGTATTTTGTACTAATGAGTGACGATGACAAAAATAAGAAGTGGATGCCCTAAATGTGTGTGAAGGTTATCCCCTCAAACTAGGAACTGATGTAGTGGAAGTAAGAATCAAGATAAGTTGATAAGGTGGTAGGTGATGAAAAATGGGGCTATGTGAAGGTATAGGCAATGGTGATGATAAGATGATTGAAAGGTGGAGGCAATCAAACACACACACACGCTTAGAATGCAACAAGGAACAAGGTTGAAGAGCACACAAACACTAACTCGTCAATGGTTGATAGTTTATCCAAACAAGGGTGATGTGGTCTAGGTATCTAAGGTATAGGATGTGATCCTGGAAACACAATGAGGCTAGGTGCAGGAATGGGTATAGGTGTGTTCTGAAACACCAAAAGGTTTGGTCTGGTTGAGATAAACGTCATGAAATAAGGTGAGGTAAGTTCGGTAGGATAAAAAACATATGTAGCATTATCACATGGTAGAGTGAGTAAGCGATTTTGATTGTCATATAGGTGAGGTCGGGTTGGTGAAGGTATATAGGTAAGGTCATGGGTAAGGCCTAGGTGAAGGAAAACATGCCCCTAAGTATTTGTAGGGATTTGGTGAGGCTATTAGGTGAGCCTGTAGGGAGGTTTGAGGGATTTTTAGCTACAAAAAGGTAAGCGAGAGAAAAATTAGGGAAAATGAAGCATATTGGGTTATATACGGGGTGGACTGATGTTAGTTTAGAAGGAACTGATGCTAGTAGGGTGATCAATGCCAATCATCTAGGGTAAGACCCGACCGACATCACGCCTAAGTGGTGATAAAAAAATGGAATCCTTCCTAAAACATGCTCATTTGAGCATTGGTTGAGGTTGAAAATGAATATTGAGAGGTTATTTATGAGGAAGATGAAAAATAGTGCCAGGACACTAAGTTTCATGAGAGATATGTGGGTGAAGGAGGTGATTTTGTGGCCCCACGAGAAAGTATTTGATTGGTTGTAGATTTGGGAGCTATTGTGACATGGCAGAGGTAGGGGAAGGATCAAGGGGTGTTCTAGTTCGGACTCTAGCCATTCCATCACGAGGCACCAATGAGTAGAGGTAGGATTTGGCTTTTAAGCTTGGTTTTATAGAATTATAGGTACTAGAAATGCAAATGTGATTGTTGTTTCTTTTGTTTTTTGTTTATTTGGAATTTTATTGAAATTGGAGTGAAATTGAGGTATGGGAGGGTATAACTAGATTAATTAGGGGTAAAATGGAATTTAGGGATAGTAGGAAGTGATTTGGGTGGGTTATTTGGGTGTTTTTTTGAATTTTTGCAAGTGGGGGCGTGGGGTTCGGCCTTGGGATGAACTAGTAACCGATGTTGATCGCATCGCCTAACGTTATTTGACTAACCAATTCTCGTTATTCGAAGGGGATAGCATCAATAGGGGAACCAATGCCATTGCTCAGCTTATAGAACACAGGGTAAGAAAATGTTGATTTTAGGCCATCTAAGGGGGTGGGAGGTTGGGAAAGATTGAAAAGAGAAGTCTCTATGCCTACATAGCCCTTGAAAATGGGGTCTTTGGCCAATGTAGTTCTCCCATAGGATACGAAAGAATATGATTTTAGTAAGTAGGTTGGGTGAAGGTGAATGGTCTAGGTAAGGCATGATAAATATTAGGCAAGGTCGAGTTTTGAATAGAAAATTGAAAGGGAAAATGATTAACTTGTGTGGGTGTTGATGATGTAGGCTAGAAACAAATGACTATGAGGGACTGACTTCTACCCCTTCTAGTGCGATGAAACCCATCATTATGGATTAGGAGTGGGATCACATGTGGGCGGTTGGAATAGGCATGGTGAGGAGATATAAGAGGATTACACGAGACCACAATATGATGGTAGCCCTCATCGATAGATGGGACCCAACTACCAACACCTTTCATTTGCCAACGGGAGAGATGACCGTCACATTAGAGGATGTATACAAGATTCTATAGATTCTAATCATTGGGGAGCCACTTTATCGTGTATTGTCTACGATGTGGTAGATCATATTGTTACGTGTTTAGGCTGGCCAAGACAGAGAGTTGACATACCATAGTACAAGTATCGCTTATCATGTGATGTATGTGACACATCCTCAGGAGACCCATATTGCAGTGTTGATGATGGTTGGCATTAGTTTTTTCACCCTTCTAGACTCAGAGGGTGGGAGGTTTCCACGGGCCTTGGTGGGAGTTCTAGAGGACACAATTTTAAGCAAGGTTTGTTTTGCATGGGCACCAACTTACTTGGTTCAGCTGTATAGGGAGCTTTGGGCTTATAGGAGGATATGGCGATATGGTCTCTATTACACTTATCTGTTACATTGTTGGGTGTATGAGCACATTGTGTGCCTTTTTCTGCTAGGTATACCATGACAGGGGTGACATGTGGGTGTATACATGGTAGGATACATGCGATGGCTACTGATAAGAGAGTAGGTGAGGGTGGATGGGGTGACTTGGGATATTACATACTATCGGTGGGTACTGGATATCTTGTCACTTGTAGAGATTATATGGAGGCCAAACCTCACTTACCCAACGTTCACAGGAATGGAGGAGGAGTTGGAAGGTCTACAAATTTTAGATGGATCCAAGGGCACATGGACGAGGAGCACGAGCTCATACCCGTAGATCAGGCTAGATGATAGCTCACTTACGTGAAGAGTGTGCCCCCACAATACCACCGAGATGATGTGGAGAGGCCATTAGCTCTACCAAAACTACCACCACCAACAAGAATGGAGAACCAAGTTGCTGATGAGACGATAGATGATGTTGGGTGCACGACTGGGTATAAGTAGTGGTGGACAACACAATTACAGTCAACACCAAGAAAAATAGGCCAGCTAATTTGGCCACCGTTATTAGTGGGAGAGACAGGCTATGGGTGAAGGTTACAAGACTACAGGCCCAGGTTACTACTTTATAGGCACATGTGGCCACCTTATAGACATAATTAGCGACAACACAAGCATAGGATGATGATGGGGGAAATGTGGCTGCCCATCCTTCACCTCTGAGGGCACATGATGAGGCACAATTACATGGAAAAATTCCATCATTATAGGTACACATACTAAGACAGGTCCACAACCACAGTGCGGGGACATGGACCACTACCACAGGGATAGATAAAGACAGTAGTGGAGCCATCTCTCCACCATAGGTGGTATCAATGGAATGATAAAGAGAGGTTGTGGCTGAGGTCGGATATTATGGGGATTAGATTACATATCACAATCTCCTATTATAAGTTTTTCTACCTACAGAGCACAACAGAAGCTCCAAGAAGTCAAAGGTCCGACTCGCACCCATAGTTCCTAGTATTTCAAACAGGATCCCATTGCAACCATAGATCAAGGGGCCACTTTGTAATCATGGGTAGGGCCCACAGAAGGTGACTAGTGCATAAAGACATAGGCCGATGAGGGGACATGAGAGACTGGCATAGGTGTCGAGCCCTCTTAGGGATGATGAGATGATGGAGATTGTTTTTTATTTTTGATTCATGACTTATATATACCGGCCTACGTGCCAAAGAGGTTAGTTGTATATGAGATTTTCTCGAGAGACTTATTTATATCTATGTATACAAATTGTTATCCTCAGTAAAATTGAAAAGGGCCATTTTTCAGGTAACCTTACCCAAAATTTCATTTCGGTTCCCTGCCTAGGTCCCTTAGCGTTCAAATGACATAAAATCCCTTTCAAAAAAATCTGGTTTGTCAAACTTAGTCATTTCGGTCCTTTTTGGCTGGGCGCAGATTTTGTTCATGCAACATCAAATGAATTTGTGCCCCCTTTATTCCTTTGGCGCACCCTCTGTCGTGTCAACATAAAAATGTTGCGCCTTCCCTTGATGTGCCCTTTAAAATTGCACCAATGGCGCATGCGCCACCCTGTCAACATAAAAATGTTGCACCCCTAATCGATGCGCCAAGGTGCTAACAAATCAATGTCGACAGTCCTCCTTCCACGCCATTGGCACACAAATTTTAATGTTGGCATTCGTTTTTGTGCGCCCTTTGAAAAAGTTGGTGGTGCATTTATTGCACCTTATGCTATATATAGGCGCATCTGACCTGTCATTTTCACAATTGAAAAACATGTGAAAAGCTCATTTCTCTGCACTGTCAGCGCTCCTGTCATCCCTGTGTCACTTTACATCACGTTCATGGACCCCACATCATTTCTTCCATTCTATATATACCTGGTAAGTGGTCCTTGCTTGTCTTGTGGTATTTGTCTGTTGGTTTTCTGTGTTGTTTTCAGAGGTGGTGGTTGTTATAAAAATAAAAAAATGAACCTAAGAGGCTCCCCCCAAATCAGTTTCACCCTCCTCCCAGATCTGCTGGCTTGGAGGGCTTTGTCTCAAAAAATGATCCAAGATCCTCTTTGCTTTGTTCCCCCTCACTGTCCGGATCTATGCTAAAGAGCCCAAAAACCGCAAAAAACCAATCAGGAGAAAGAAAATCTAAAAAATATCACAATCCAATGCCGCGGTTTTCCTTTGGTGCAAACGCCATCACTGTTACATAAAACATAGTCGTGCCAAAGGGCACACTATCCCTGCCCGCAAGATGCTTTTCCCCTGCGCCTATAAAAACCCTCAAAACCCAAAAAGGCGCAGGCGCAACTCCGGCTACACCAACATTTATGTCATGTAAACTCTTCCTGCGCCGTGCCAAAATCCCCTTGGCACACCATGACTCAATGATGCATCCTTTATTTATGTGCCCTTGGCACATAAAAATGTTCTGTAACATGTTCAATATCTATGCGCCATTGGCACATCTTGCTGCCATGCAACACCAAAATTATCTGCGCCTAGTTCTAAACCTTTCATAAGGCGCAGGTGCAAATCCTTTTACACTGACACTTAATGTTATGTGTAGTATTCCTACGCCCGCGCCCTTTGTGCTATTTTCATCCTCGCAACACTCTCTATCAAGCGCCTTGCTTTTTTGACCCCGCAACCTACAAAAGATAATTGCGCCTACACCCAAGATTCTCAATTGCTAACTCTTCCTACAATAAAGCTTTGATGGATAATCTAACAAATGACATGGCTCTTATACAATGGAATTCACTCCTTGCAGATCAGCGAGATGAACTCGAGAATCGCATATGTCTTCATCAAGTAAGAGGCCGACCAAGTCTAAGGGTAAGGCCAAACTCACAGAGGAAGAAATGAAGTATAAGTATCAAAGGGTCAGGATGCCCGAGTCCCATGTAGAGTGTGACTTAGACATCAGGGATGCTGAACTTGGCCACATTGACATGGAAGATTTTTGGGTCAGAACCAGAAGGGTCATAGGCAGTCCATGGATGGACAAATTGGTCGGTAGTGGTCTACACTTCACTGGGGGAATTCCCGTAAGCGCAGTAAATAATGAATTCATGATGGTGGTGGCCCGCTGCTATAATAAAGACACAAGGTGTGTCGAGAATGAGAAGGGCGAGGTTATAATCAACCTCACTACCCGGCACTTTGAAATCATGCTAGGTATCCCCCACCACTGGCACTTTGTGGCTATAACCCAAGAAGACTGCATAAAGGCATGGGACGAAAATGAAGACAAGTGCATGCAGCTAATGAATGAAGTATATCTAAAGAATAAGAAGGTAATAACCAGGTGGCCCCAGGTTATTCATCGCAGCGACTTTTCGGAGGAGCTGAGCGACACCATTACCTTCCTGAGCAGGGTGTTTGGGCTTCCTGATGCCCATTACTTCCACAAATGGATGCTTAGATACCTAGAGACAATGAGCAAAAATGTCCCAGATCAACGTTTTGAGTGGGCAGAGATCATCAACAACACCATCTCTGAGTAGCTCCAACAACTCTCAACAACGGGGAGGTTCTACATGAACTCCTACGTGGTCTACACTGCCACCTCAGAAAGAGATTATCTAGCACTGAGCCGATGCGGGGTGTGGCCCCAGGTAAAAATATATGAATATTATCTAGAGTTGAGACTGGAGAACAACATCCCACAGTTCAGTAAGATCAACGATGCCTTCTTCTATGGCATCATCTGCCTATTGAGGCCCAATATGACTCACAGTCGAATGACCAAGAGCATAGTGACTACAACAGAGAAGTGGGGGCGTTGTTTACGCAATTCCCCACTTTTACTTATCTCAGAGCTGCCAACTTTTTGGGGGAGCCCACCAAGTTACCAAGATATGCGGGCCCTAAGTTGATCCTATTGGAACTTTCCAGACAACTCATCACATATCATGAGAAGTGCCTAAAAAGAAAGAAGGGCGGAACTCCATTCCCCCTAACAGTGGTAGATACACCTGCACTTCTCACACCAAGGCCGAGAAATGTTTGCAGAACTGGAGCTGCTAAACCTAAAGCACAATTTCCCAATGAGGCTGACCTTTGATCCACATAATTACATCCCACATATCGAGGATATTTACATCGACCTGTATCATGAGGTCGAGCTCAGAAGAAAGGATCACTCCCACCTGGCCCTAGTAGAAATTATTCAATATGGCATGGCCATTGTCCCGAAAGGTTTCCAAACGACCGATCAAGAAGTTGATCAAGTCTATCTAGATACGAATGGGGACAACTGGCCATTTTTTGAGATAGACAGAACAAGGGAACCTCAGACTATTGAGGAGAGGGCTAAGGGCACTTTGCAGCGCACGGAACATTGGTGTAGGTACAACGGTCTTATCTACCTTGGGGTAGACTTCACCACGTCTCCCTTAGGTAATGCACCTGCCAGGCCAAAGCACTTGCCAAAGGGCAAGGGGAAAGACAAAGAAGGGGAATCAAGTGCTACTCAAGAGAAAGCTCCCGAGAGTCCTCCTTCCGCCACCCAGGAGCAGGTTGTATGCCCTGTCTCTCCAGAGAAAGAAACGACAATAAGTGTTCCAATGGGCACATCCACTCAGGATGTTGCCACTGTTGTAACTGCTGAGGTTCCCACCATCCCTTCTCCCACTCCTCCTTCCCCTCCTCATGTCACTCATGCAACCACTCCTTTGGTTGTATCTTCTCCCCGTCTTCTATTGTTCCCCTTTCCTCTTCCTCCATCTTTTCTTCCCTCACTAAGTTGTCCCCTAGTATTTCTTCCCTCATCTCTCAGCTCCCTTCCACCCCCACAGTTTCCTCTCCTACAGTGACTCCTACCCCTATGAGCATTGGAGTTTCGGCTTCTTTATCAATGCCGCCACCAAGCGTCTCAACCCATTTCCCCAAATACACTGTAGTTGCTCCTTCTTCTTCCTTCGTTCCCTCTTCTCCTTCTGGTCCCACTCCCTTAAGTCCAAAGATGGATCTCCCAAAGACTGAACCAACATAAGCGGAAAGTCCTCATTGCACCTATGGATTTCTTCGTCATTCCAACAAAAGGACCTAAGAAGCAAAATCCAATAACCCGCTTCTCTCAAAGTGCATCAAGCGAAAGAGTTATGGAGATCACGTATCCCGATCCCGCAAAAGATAAAAAGGATCTGTCTCCTATAGATTACACATTGACATAGGTCACAATGGGAACGTCCTTTGAGAGCTTATAAGGAGAGGCCCTATTAGTAGTGAATTCCCTTTGCAAGAAGCTTCAGGAAGAAAAGGAAGGGAAGAGGATACTAAAAGAACAAAACAAACACCTTCTCCAAGCCCTGCAAAAAATGGGCAGTGCACCTCCTACAACTGCCACTGAAACTCCTGAGGCCCTTAGTCAGGAAAAGATAAACGAATATGCCAAGATTGGCGAACAAGGCATGGCAGTATCCACCTGGAGAGACCAAATCCTCAAAGATAGTGAGGAAGTAATCGTGAAGTTCACTGAGCTATATCAGAATATTGGTCAGGCTAACAAGGAACTCCAGGCGATTGCAGGACCTATCTCCGAAGAGTTGGACCATGCTAGGTTACAACATGAGACTTTCCAAAGGATGCTCGACTGCTCAGTCAATGATTTAGTAAAATTCAGCATCTTTGATCACCCGCGGACACCCAACAAGGTCCTTGCTGCTTTGGATTATCGGGTTGATCAGATGGAGTTCGTCTTGGAGAAGATTGACAAAGTTAAGGAGGAAGCCCTGGATGCAATGCATCAAATGGAGAAAATTTTCCTAAGGATGTCTCTGAGCTTTCTCACTCCATCATACGTCTTGAGGAAGGAAGATGAAACCATTTGGCTCTTCAAAGAGATCATCTTGCAAAGTTTAGGGTCAAAAGCTACTTTCGACGTGGAATCCATCAACAACCTTCTGGCTTGCCGCGACTTCATGGGTTACCTGATGGAGGTAGGAAATGAGTACTTCAAACTCCCAGAAAAGATCAGAGATGAAAGGGAGACTTGTGAAGTCATCGACGATCACACCAAGGGTCCTGCTCAGGATTAGCTTCAGCCAATGATTAGCAAATTCATGGAGTACCGGGCCCAATTCCACATTGCCTCTCCTGAGCAGAAGCAGGATACTTTCTTCCAGCCATGTGACGACGACGAATAACCTTCCTCCTCTTGGCTTTATTTCCATTTTTGTAATATTTAAAAGTATGTTGATACAAATGATGACATCATCCATGTTGCACCATGGGATGTTTTCATCCACCAAGTTGCCCCAAGGTCAACAATTGACTTTTAGATATTTTGTAAATATTTTGTAATTAGTTGTTAGTTTCTTTTTGCCTTCTCTCTTCTTCTCCTTATATATATACTTGAATATTTGTTGTATTCAGGGGGTGGAATTTTTTTAGATGAAAAATAGAAGTGAGAAGAAAAGGCTTTGTACTTTTTGTAACATAAGAAAACATTGATACAAATATTAAGACTTTGTGCTGAATACATGTGTTATGAGCATCTAATCTTTCTTATGTCGGATCTATGTGTTTATTCTTTTAGATCTATCTCTACTTTTCTCATCATCCTGCTCATCAAGATTGCTTTGTTCGTTTATGCAAGTAGGTTTGGCTCTCATTACTACCAACCCAAAACATAAACCCCCTGACCTTTCTGCTTTGGAATTCATTTATTTTCTCCCTTCTGATCTATCCTATCTTCATCCTTCCCTTCATCCCCTTCTTTTCATAGTAAAAATACCCCAACCGGGATGATTTCCCAAACCCCGAAGGTAGAATATCGTAGGATTTATGCAGATTCCTACTAGTAGAATAGCAATAAACCGGCTTTGACTTTGTTGTTGCCCTCCCGACATATTTTCAGACCAACACTTTTGGGCTACTCTACTGGGGATCGAACCAGATCTATGTGAGTGGTGTGTCAGTTAAAAAACACCAACAGTTTTTGAAGCTGCTGGGAGACTAAAAATAGATAAAACTGTAAAAAAATCACTACCTGTTTGCAAATCTTAACCTTTTGCTTAAAATCCAATTTTTTTTGCAAAAGTGATCCAAACTGAAAATTTTCTTCAGAGATCCATAGATCTGGGCTAGTTAGAGATCTTTAGTTCACTGAGTTTTTACAAAAACCCGTATATTTCCGTAGATATGAGTTTCTGACTATTTTATAAAAGTTTCAAACCCTTGCAAAAATTCAACTCTAAGATCCGAAAATCAGCTTGCTAAGTTTTACCATCGTTTTATCCTCATTGATCTTTGTCATTAAATAGCAATCGGTTTTCAAAAGAAGGATAAAATTAAATATTTAGAAAAGTACATGCTGCTGATTTTTGTCAAAAAAATCAGAAAATCAGCAAGTACAACCAAAAAGAGTTTTTAAATCTGCTCTAAAAACATTGCATATCTGAAAGATACACTGGCTGGGTGAACCATTTACTCATAGTAGGAGAGCTCGTGGGGAAGTGGATCTTATTTTTGATCTACTTCAAAGGCACAAATTTAGTATTACACCAGCATGCTTCTCATTGCTGAGTTCAGCTTGATCGGTCAGCCAGAAGTGTCTCACCTCCACGAAGGAACCATTTTTCACAAGGAGCATCCACATCCCTTTGCAACGCTTTATTGCTCAGTGGAACCGCACTTCTGGCTCGTGTCCTTTTTCCAGCTTTTCAGATGGTAGTACCATGGGGAAACGCTATGGGCCCTCTTGCTTTGCCACATCCTGTTCACGCACTCCCTCATGGAAACCGAAAGAATTTCCCAAGATTTGATGGGAGTGGAAATCAAAGCACGGATTCACATATATCTACATTCATCATGTCATGCAGCATCTTGGATGTTACCCATGAAGATGTGTCAGTACGCCTCTTTCTAGAGACTTTGCAGGACCCGCAGTAGAATGGTTCCGACATTTGCCAGCCGGATCTATCACTAGTTGGGCCACATTACGAACTACATTTGAACAAATATATAAGCCTTTAGAAGACGCGCATTTGCGTTCGTCCAAGATCACTCACCAAGCAGAAGTCAATGAAAGCATGCATGATTTTATCACTCGTTTTAATTCACTCATTAATCGTGTACCGCCTGCCATGCTGCCAATGCCAGAAAATCAAAAGTGTTTCTTTATGAATGTCATGAGCTCACGAGTAAGTTTCTTACTCTTACAAGAAAAAATTACCTCCTGGTTCTCACTCAAGTTGCTGCCATTTGGATAGAAGACAACCTGCTTATATCTGGTGAATTAAAACGAGAGTCATCTAAGCCTAAAGCTTCAACCCCTTCTCACGCCACTTCATTAGATCCAGATTTCTAGAAGATGGAAAACGACGTGCTCGCGTTAAAGAAGCAATTGGCTCAAGTTTCTCCTAGCATTTCATACCGGGATATCCCATGAAGAAATTTCATTCCTAACAACACCCCACAAAGGCCACGTTTGCCTATAATTGCTCCACGGTTGGCACTTGAGGCCCCTCCAGTCAATGCCCTGGTCAAGATTGAAGAAGAGGAGCAAAATTATGAAGAACCTTCATCCTAAGGTGAATATGATCAAGATGTTGGTGAACCGACTGGTGACTCTACAATCGAGTTTATGGAATTTGAAGATGAAGAATCTAATGAAGAAGAGGGCACTCAAGGGTATGCAAGTAGGCAGTCATATGTTGTTTTCACCCGCTCTCAAGGAAAAGAATCAGAAGTTGCTGTCAAGATACAAAAAGAAAAGGCTGTGTCAAACACGCCTCCAACCATTGCTAAAAGAGGTAATCCTTTTCCTGCTCAACCTCCTATTAGGTCTTTTACAAAAAAATATTTTCCCCCCATCTCTCCTCCAAATCAACCTTCTTCTATTCCCATAAAGACCAGTAATCCTACCCTACCGCCACGAAGTGAGGGACTCATTCCCTCATCGACGCAACCCTTGGTCACATTCGACATAATCGATCATGCTAAAAATACCAAGATTCAAATGTCTCGAGGTCAATGTATCCAAAAACCCTGAGCAGCTCGTAAGATTGACCGAATATATCCAAAGCCAAGTTGTCGTCCCCATTCATGCCTCCCCGAAAGGAATCCTTTCCACTCCTCCTGCATCTCGCATAAACGTGGCCTCAACTTCCGTGTCAAGAAAAATTGAACCTTTTTATCTTTCCCTCCTAATCAATGGTCACAAGCTAAGAAACTACATAATTGATTCTGGGGCTTCCGATAATGTCATGCCGGAAAAATTCACCCATGCCTTGGGCCTCACTCTTACCAAGCCTTTCAAATAGATGTTACTCCATGGAAACCAAACAGTTCCATTGATTGGTCAAATCAAAGACGCACAGTTCACCTTTGCAGCGTTCCTAGAGAAAAGAGTAAAGATGACCATCCTCGTTGTTGATATCCCTGTAGCATATGGAATTCTACTAGGAAGGAGCTTTTGCAGAGAAGTTGGTGGAGAGATTTATATGGACTGGTCCAAAGCTAGAATCCTCGTCAAGGAGTAATGCAGACATTGGAGCCTGAATTGCAAAAGAAGTACTTGGTCACCAATTCTGATGACCCCAAAGCCCAAATTCTCTTCGAATCATCAGGGATGGGGAACTACTTCTTATCTACTGAGTCTGACAAAATGGACATTCTCATCCAGGAAGAAGACCTTAACAAGATATGGACGCTATAGTTTGATGGCAACAGTGCAACTAGTGGATGCGGTCTTTGGAGCAGTGTTAATATCTCATGAGGAGGAAATTTTTCCTCTCTCTTCAAGTTGTAGTTTTTCAACACGAATAATACTACTCGAATATGAATCTTTGCTACTTGGCATGTAAGCTACAAAAGAAGGAGGAATAAAGAACCTCGAAAGTACATGGCGATCTTTGAGCTAGTTGTGAATCAAGTAAAAGAATATACCAAGTAAAGAATGAAAGGCTTAGGCATTACCGCAATGCAGTATGGGACAACATTGAGGAATTTGACACCTTCTCAATAAAATCCATTCCAAGAGCTCAGAATGACATGGCTGATTCACTAGCCGTCTCAGCATCACTCATGCTCCCTCACCCCGGTTTGAAAATAGACACGTATACTATTGAGGTAGTCTTCCACCCAAGCGTGCCAGACAATTCTCAGCACTGGTAGGTATTCAATGATGACAATCAACTTATTGCCTTTCTAGAGAAAGCAGAAAATTTCAAAGAGCTTCATTTTGAAGGATCTACTTCTACATGCCATGAATCATCACTGATCAAGCGAACGAATCAAAAGGAGGTGATGGCATATGTCAACTCAAAGGAAATAAAATTCTAAAAGTTTTAGTCTCTCTGGAATGATTATTTGACAAACATGATCATTTTTTTAAGAAGAAGCGGCAAGACGATCCTAACTCCTCTCTAGAGACCGAATCGGTTAATCTGGGTACTATGGAACACCCGCAGCTTGCGAACATTGGGAAATGTTGCACACTCGAAGAAAAGTGGAAGTTTTTCAAATTGCTAAAGAAATATATGGACATATTGTCATGGTATTATGCCGATCTAAAGTCTTTCAAGCCAAAGGATGTTCAAAGATGACATCCCGTTAAAAGAGAATGTCAAACCTTTTTTCTAGAAATAGAGGCACTATAATCCCAAGATCTCAAGTACCATCCTGGTAGAAATACAAAAGATGTTGGATGCAAGGATCAATTTTCCTATCCACCACAAGATGCACAGGTAGCAAACATCATGCCAAGATTTAAAGAAGAACAATGAGATACACATATACGTAGATTTTCGCAACTTGAATCAAGCGTCCTTGAAGGACAACTACCCACTACCCATAATGGATCAGGTTCTGTAGGCAGTAACTAGTTTAGAAATGCTGTCCATGCTTGATGGTTTTTCGGGCTATAATCAGATTGAAGTCTCGCCTGAAGACCAATTCAAAACAACATTCACTACTCCCTAGGGCACATTCACCTATAGCAGGATGCCTTTTGGCTTGACCAATGCTGGTGCCACCTTTCAGTGAGCAATGGACTTCGCATTCAAAGGTATGATGGGAAAGGTCATCGTAGTTTACTTGGATGACTTAACTGTGTTCTCAAAAAGAGAGGTGATCATTATGATCATTTGGAGCAAGTATTGATTAGATGCCGAGAGCACGAAATTTCCTTAATCCAAAAAAGTCTATTTTTGGAGTCACTGAAGGAAAGTTGCTGGGACACGTTGTAAGCAAGGAAGGGACAAAGATAGATGTTGAAAGGGTTAAGGCCATTCAGAGCCTTACCTTACCTACAAGCAAGACCGATGTTCACTCTTTCTTGAAAAGTGAATTTTCTTAGCGCTTCGTTCCCGAATTTGCTGAGAAAACTCACCACATATCAAATATGATGAAAGGGTCACAAAATTTCTGGTGGAGTGAGGAAGGAAAGATGTCATTCAAGGATATAAAAGCCTCTGTTGCCCATGCACCTATCCTGGTATGTCCCGACTTCTCCAAAGATTTTATCGTGTACAATTATGCATATGAACATACTGTATCGGCCATCTTAATGCAAAAGAATTTTGAGGATGTTGAATCTCCAATAGCGTTCATGAGTTCTCCTCTCAAGCCTCATGAATTGAAGATGTCCCAATTGGAAAAACACGCCTTCGCCATTGTAAAGTGGTCAAGAATTTCTGGTATTACATCCTAAGCTCGCATACAAGAGTGCTAGTTCCGACACTAGGTCAAGTCAATCTTAACTCAACAGCTTACGAGGGAATTGGATCGCAAAGGTCCAAGAGTATGATCTAGACATAAAACCAACCAAGTTGGTAAGAGGCAAGGGCCTATGTCAGCTTATGGCTGAAAACAAAGATTCAGAGGTCCCTAAAATAAAAGATGATTGCATCAATGGAAAGCAAGCCCAGTTGGAGAAGGCCGATTCTCTGCCTATGGTTCTATTTGTTGCGACTAATGACGAGTGGTATTCCGATATCACTTTCTTTCTCACTTATGGTGAGTGTCCAACTCATCTAACTTCAAAGGAGAAGCAGACTGTAAAGCTCAGGGATAGCTAGATATGTCATTTGGAATGATAGTTTATACAAGCGTGGGATTGATGGCATCTTCTTGCGATGTGTTGACAAACCGCAACAAGTAAAATTACTTGAAAGCTTTCATGATTCAGCCTGCGGTGGTCATTTTTCCTCTTCCGTGACAGCACACAAGATCATCTGGGCCAGGTACTATTGGCCAACGATATTTCGAGATACAACCACCTAGGTAGCAAAATGTGAGCTCTGCCAATAGTTTGTTGGCAAACCAAAATTGGTTGCTTTTCCCCTCAGGCCGATCATTATTGATGAACCATTCAGGCAATGGGGAATCGACTTTATCAGAGCACTACATCCCCAATCAAGTGCCAGACATAGTTATGTCCTAACAGCAATAGATTACTTCACCAAATGGGTGGAGGCCATACTCTGTTAAGAATGCCACCTCTGAGATTGTTTGCAACTTCATCAAAGAAAGTATCATTGTAAGGTTTGGCGTTCCACACAAGATTGTTGTTGATAATGCTTCCAAATTCTCCTCATGGGAAGTAATTAGTTTTTGCTATGAATATGGGATAACCTTGGCCCACGCCTTGGATTATTACCCCCAGGGAAATGGTCAAGTAGAATCCAGTAATAAGAACTTAGTGACCATCATATAGAAGCTAGTCGATGAGAATCAGCGGTCATGGCACAAGTCATTGTATGATGCTTTGTGGGCAGACCGTATTACTCCAAAGAGGTCCCTTAGTATGTCACCTTTTCAAGTATTATATGGAATCGACACTTTGAGCTTCCCATCTCTGCTGAAATTCCCGCTCTGCGCTTGGCACGAGCGATTGAAGATGAAACTTTCCAGAATTCTCTTGAAAAGAGGGTCATGTATCTGACAGAGCTTGAAGAAAAGAGAATAAAAGTGGTCGACAGGATCACCAAACATCATAATCAAGTCAAGAGACTGTTTGATAAAAAGGCCAAGTAGAGAGATTTTTAGGTGGGAGATCTCATCCTTTTGTGGGACAAGTGAAGAGAGTCCAAGGGCATACACAGAAATTTGATTTTCTATGGAGAGGGCCTTTCAAGATCAAATGACTCAATGGAGAGAATAAATTCTATCTCTTGTATCTAGACGGAACTGAACTCCCGCTTCCCTATAGTGGGCAACATCTCAAAATATTCAGGAAGTAGAGCTTGCTCTCTTCTTTGTACAGTTTGCTTTATGTTGTGTGTTTATTTTCGTCATGTGTTTGCTTTTGTTGGTTGTGTGTTTTCCTTTTTGTCGTCGCCCTTGTTTTTGACTCTGTAACCCAATGGATAGGCACATGTTGATCTGGGGTTCTCTACCCCTAAGCTTTGCTCAAAGATAGTCCCCAGAAAGAGCCAATTGTTATCCTGTAAAATTGACAAGGAAATTTTGCAGGTAACCTTACCCAAAATTTCATTTCGGTTCCCCCTAGGTCCCTTAGCGTTCAAACGGCATAAAATCCCTTTCAAAAAAATCTAGTTTGTTGAACTTAGTCATTTCGGTCCTTTTTGGCTAGGTGCAGATTTTGTTCATGCAACATCAAATGAATTTGTGCCCCCTTTATTCCTTTGGCACACCCTCTGTCGTGTCAACATAAAAATGTTGCGCCTTCCCTTGATGCACCCTTTAAAACTGCGCCAATGGTGCATGCGCCACCCTGTCAACATCAAAAATGTTGCGCCCCTAATCGATGCGCCAAGGTGCTAACAAATCAATGTCGACAGTTCCAAATCTCGTGCCATTGGCACACAAATTTTAATGTTGGCATTCGTTTTTGTGCACCCTTTGAAAAAGTTGGTGGCACATTTATTGCACCTTTTGCTATATATAGGCGCATCTGACCTGTCATTTTCACGATTGAAAAACACATGAAAAGATCGCTTTTCGCACATTTCACCACTCCTCTCATCTCCGTGTCACTTTATGTCGCATTCGTGGACCCCACATTGTTTCTTCCATTCTATATATACCTGGTAAGTGGTCCTTGCTTGTCTCGTGGTATTTGTCTATTGGTTTTCTGTGTTGTTTTTAGAGGTGGTGGTTGTTATAAAAAATAAACAAATGAACCTAAGAGGCTCCCCCCAAATCAGTTTCACCCTCCTCCCAGATCTTCTAGCTTGAGGGATTTGTCTCAAAAATGATCCAAGATCCTCTTTTCTCTGTTCCCCCTCACTGTCCTGGATCTATGCTAAAGAGCCCAAAAAACCGCAAAAAACCAATCGGAGAAAGAAAATCTAAAAATATCACAATCCAATGCTACAGCTTTTCCTTTGCACAAATGCCATCATCACATAAAACACAGTCGCACCAAAGGGCGTACTATCCCTACTACTTGCAGCACGCTTTTCCCCTGTGCCCTATAAAAACCCTCAAAACCCGTAAAAGGCGAACACACAACTCTGTACACCAAAATTTATGTCATGTAAACTCTTCCTGCTAGCTGCGCTAAAAGCCCCTTGGCGCACCATGACTTAATGATGCATCCTTTATTTTTGTGCCCTTGCGCATAAAAATGTTCTGTAACATGTTCAATATATGTGCCATTGGTGCATCCTGCTACCATGCAACACCAAAATTATCTGCACCTAGTTCTAAACCTTTCATAAGGTGTAGGCACAAATCCTTTTACACTGACACTTAATGTTATGTGTAGTATTCCTGCACCCTGCACCCTTTGGCATTGTTTTCTTCCTTACAACACTCTCTATCTATCGCGCGCCTTGCTTTTCCGACCTCGCACTGCAGATAATTACGCCCGTACTGCCGAAGCTTCTAAATTGCTAACTCTTCCTTCTATAAAGCTTTGATGGATAATCTAATAGCTGACATGGCTCTTCTGTGATGGACTTCACTCCTTCTTCTTGCGCAGATCAACAGCTGAACTCGGAATCACATATGTCTTCATCAAGTAAGAGGCCGACCAAGTCTAAGGGTAAGGCCAAACTCATAGAGGAAGAAATGAAGTATAAGTATCAAAGGGTCAGGATGCCTAAGTCCCATGCAGAGTGTGACTTAGACATCAGGGATGCTAAACTCAGCCACATTGACATGGAATATTTTGGGTCAGAACCAAAAGGGTCACAAGAAGTCTATAGATGGACAAATTGGTCGGTAGTGGTCTACACTTCACTGGGAATTCCCGTAAGCACAGTAAATAATGAATTCATGATGGTGGTGGCCCACTACTATAATAAAGACATAAGGTGTGTCGAGAATGAGAAGGGTGAGGTTATAATAAACCTCACTTCCCAAAGACTTTGAAATCATGCTAGGTATGACCCACCACCGGCACTTTGTGGCCATAACCCAAGAAGATTTCATAAAGGCATGGGACAAAAATGAAGACAAGTGCATGCACTAATGAACGAAGTATATCTAAAGAATAAGAAGGTAATAACTAGGTGGCCCCAGGTTATTCATCGCAGTGACTTTTTGGAGGAGCTGAGCGACACCATTACCTTCCTGAGCAGGGTGTTTGGGATTCTTGATGCCCATTACTTCCACAAATGGATGCTCAGATACCTGGAGACAATGAGAAAAAATGTCCCAGATCAACGTTTTAAGTGGGCAGAGATCATCAACAGCACCATCTCTGAGCAACTCCAACAACTCTTAACAACGGGGAGGTTCTACATGAACTCCTACGTGGTCTACGTTGCCACCTCAAAAAGAGATTATCCAGCACTGAGCCGATGTAGGGTGTGGCCCCATGTAAAAATATATGAATATTATCCAGAGTTGAGACTGGAGAACAACATCCCACAGTTCAGCAAGATCAACGATGCCTTCTTCTATGGTATCATCTGCTTATTGAGGCCCAATATGACTCACGGTCGAACGCACCAAGAGCATAGTGGATGTGAGAGAAGTCAGGGGGTGTTGTTTACGCATTCCCCACTTTTACTTATCTCGTAGCTGCCAAATTTTGGGGAGCCCACTAAGTTACCAAGATATGTGGGCCCTAAGAAGATCCTATTTGAACTTTCTAGACAACTTATCACATATCATGAGAAGTTCCTAAAAAGAAAGAAGGGAGGAACTCCATTCCCCCTCACAGTGGCCAGATACACCTGCACTTCTCACACCAAGGCCCGGGAAATGTTTGCAGAACTGGAGCTGCTCAACCTAAAGCAAAATTTCCCGTGAGGCTGACCTTTGATCCACAAAATTACCTCCCAAAGGCAAAGCTCGATCCGATCCACGTCCCACAGATTGAGGATATTTACATCGACCTGTATCATGAGGTCGAGCTCAGAAGAAAGGATCACTCCCACCTGGCCCTAGCAAAAATTATTCAATATGGTGTGGCCATTGTCCCGAAAGGTTTCCAAATGACCGATCAAGAAGTTGATCAGGTCTATCTAGATACGACAGGGATAATTGGCCATTTTCTGAGATAGATAGAACAAGGGCACCTCAGACTATTGAGGAGAGGGCTAAGGGCACTTTACAACGACACGGAACATTGGTGCAGGTACAATGGTCTCATCTACCTTGGGGTAGACTTCACCATGTCTCCCTTAGGTAATGCACCGCCAGGCCAAAGCACTTGCCAAAGGGCAAGGGGAAAGACAAAGAAGGGGAATCAAGTGCTACTCAAGAGCAAGCTCCTGAGAGTCCTCCTTCCGCTGCCCAGGAGTAGGTCATACGCCCTATCTCTCCAGAGAATGAAATGGCAATAGTGCTCCAACAGCACATCCACTCAGGATGTTTCCACTGCTGTAACTGCTGAGGTTCCCACCGTCCCTTCTCCCGCTCCTCCTTCCCCTCCTCATGTCACTCATGCAACCACTCCTTTGGTTGTATCTTCTCCCCCATCTTCTACTGTTCCCCTTTCCTCTTCCTCCATCTTTTCTTCCTTGCTGAGTTGTCCCCCAGTATTTCTTCCCTCATATCTTAGCTCCCTTCGCCTTTACGCTTTCTTCTCCTACAGTGTCTCCTACCCCTGTGAGCATTGGAGTTTCAGCTTCTTTATCAATGCCGCCACTAAGCATCTCAACCCATTTCCCCGAATACACTGTAGTTACTCCTTCTTCTTCCTCCATTCCCTCTTCTCCTTCTCGGTCCCACCCTTAAGTCCATGGATCTCCCAAAGACCTAAGCCAAAGATAAGAGGAAAGTCCCCATTGCACCTATGGACTTCTCCATCATTCCAACAAAAGGAGCTAAGAAGCAAAGCCAATAACCCGCTTCTCTCAGAGTGCGTCAGTGAAAGAGTTATGGAGATCGCGTATCCCAATCCCACAAAAGATAAAAAGGATATATCTCCTACAGATTACATAGTGACATAGGTCACAATGGGAACGTCCTCCGAGAGCCTGCAAGGAGAGGCCCTATCAGTAGTGGATGCCCTTTGCAAGAAGCTTCAGGAAGCAAAGGAAGAGAAGAGGATACTGAAAGAACAAAACAAACACCTTCTCTAAGCCCTGCAGAAAATGGGCAGTGCACCTCCTACAACTGCCACTGAAACTCCTAAGGCCCTTAGTCAGAAAAGATAAATGAATATGCCAAGATTGGTGAACAAGGCATGGCAGTATCCGCCTGGAGAGACCAAATCCTCAAAGATAGTGAGGAAGTAATCGTGAAGTTCACTGAGCTATATCAGAATATTGGTCAGGCTAACAAGGAACTCCAGGCAATTGCAGGACCTATCATCGAACAGTTTAACCATGCTAGGTTAAAAATGATACTTTCCAAAGGATGCTCCATTGCTCATCGATGATTTAGTAAAATTCGGCATCTTTGATCACCCGTGGAAACCCAATAAGGTCCTTGCGCTTTGGATTATCAGGTTGATCAGATGGAGTTTGTCTTGGAGAAGATTGAAAAAGTTAAGGAGGAAGCCCTGGATGCAATGCATCAAATGGAGAAAATTGTCCTAAGGATGTCTCCGGGCTTGCTCACTCCATCATACGTCTTGAGGAAGGCAGATGAAACCATTCAGCTCTTCAAAGAGATCATCTCGCAAGGGTTAGGGTCGGTTACTTTCGACGCGAATCCATCAACAACCTTCTCTCGCTTGCCACGTGCAACTTTGTGGGTTACCTGATGGAGGCAGAAATGAGTACTTCAAACTCCTAGAAAATCTCAGAGATGAAAGGGAGACTTGTGAAGTCATCGGAGATCACACCAAGGGTCCTGCTCAGGATCAGCTTCAGCCAATGATTAGCAAATTCATGGAGTACTGGGCCCAATTCCACATTGCCTCTCCTGAGCAGAAGCAGGATACTCCCTTCTAGCCACATGACGACGATGAATAGCCTTCCTCCTCTTGGCTTTCTTTCCATTTTTGTAATATTTAAAAGTATGTTGACACAAATGATGACATCATCCATGTTGCACCATGGGATGTTGTCATTCACCAAGTGGCCCCAAGGTCAATAATTGACTTTTAGATATTTTTATAAATATTTTGTAATTAGTTGTTGGTTTCTTTTTTCCTTCTCTCTTCTTCTTCTTCTATATATACTTGAATATTTGTTGTATTCAGGGGTGGACACTTTTTAGATGAAAAATAGAAGTGAGAAGAAAAGGCTTTGTACTTTTTGTAATAGAAGAAAACATTAATACAAATATTAAGACTTTGTGCTGAATACATGTGTTATGAGCATCTGATCTTTCTTATGTCAGATCTATGTGTTTATTCTATTAGATCTATCTCTACTTTTTTGTCATTTGTTCATCAGTATTGCTTTGTTCGTTTATGCAAGTAGGTTTGGCTCTGTTTACTACCAGCCCAAAACATAAACCCTCTGACCTTTCTGCTTTGGAATTCATTTATTTTCTCCCTTCGGATCTATCCTATCTTCATCCTTCCCTTCATTCCCTTCTTTTCATAGTCGGAAATACCCCAACTGGGACGAGATCCCAAACCCCTGAAGGCAGAATTCTATAGGATTTACACAGATTCCTGCTGGTGGAATAACAATAAACCATTTTCACTTTGCTATCTCAAAGAGGGGCTATGCCCTGCACAATGTTGGCTCGTTTATCCATAGATCTCTGCCCTCCGATAGATTTTCGGACCAACAATGCAGTGTATTAACACAAAAAAATTCCAGTATATAGATGATGGTATTTATATCTATTGTGTTTTGTTTCATTTCCATTGTATTGTTATCATGAAAATTAGATGTAGGTATGATTGATAATGTTGTGTTTTGGTTTAATTTCCAATGTATTGATATTATGGAAATTAGATGTGTAGACATGGTGATGATGTATGGTTTGGTTTGGGTTTAATTTCCAATGTATTGATATTATGGAAATTATATGTGTAGACATGGTGATGATGTATGGTTTGGTTTGGGTTTAATTTCCAATGTATTGATATTATGGAAATTAGATGTAGGCATGGTTGTTTATGTTTTGGTTTGGTTTGATTTAAATTTCCAATGTATTGATATTATGGAAATTAGATGTAGGAATGGTTGATGATTTTTGGATTAATTTAGTTTAAATTTCCAATGTATTGATATTATGAAAATTAGATGTAGGCATGGTGATGATGTTTTGGTTTGGTTTGGTTTAAATTTCTAATGTATTGATATTATGGAAATTAGATGTAGGCATGGTTGATGATGTTTTGATTTCGTTTGGTTTAAATTTCCAATGTATTGATATTATGGAAATTAGATGTAGGCATGGTTGATGATGTTTGTATTTGGTTTGGTTTTAATTTCCAATGTATTGATATTATGGAAATTAGATGTAGGCATGGTTTATGATGTTGTGGTGTGGTTTAATTTGCAATGCATTGACATTATGGAAACTAGTTATGGGGTGGGAGAGAAAATAGGTAACATAGAAAAAGTCAGAAAGATCACGTAGGAGGTAAAAATAATGGCCGAGCTAACCTATGAAGACCCCATGCCTTGGAGTGTTGCCAACATATTCCTTGTAAAAGGTGCCTTAGGCCGATGTATTTCTCCCATAAGATAGGGAAGAATAGGATGGTGTTAGATAAGTTGGGTATTATTGGGTAAGGTAGATTAGGTAAGATAGATTGTGGGAAGGTAAGTTGGGTAAGATTGGGTAAGGTAGATTTTGGTTGGTAAGTGTATGATGTTATTATGGGAACTAGATGATGGGTATAGGTGTGGGTGAGATGAGAATAGAACCAAGATATATGATGTTGATGGTCTCATCCTGTTGAAGAAGCAATAAGTAGTCGAGGAGAACCAAAAAGAAGTGAAATCCTCCATAGTTGGCAAGGACCGTATAACAACCAAACCAAATAGGCTTATGAACATAAACCCCTTGAGATTTTGTATGATTGACATGTCTATGGTTGAAAGAAGTTGCATCCAAAACCAACATAGGCAAGTCCATGACCAAAAGTTTGTATTTTTCTTGATTTTTTTTTTTGTGTTTTTCTTTTTGCATTCATAGACTGATTGATGCGAGAAGCCTATATTGGGATGAATAGCAGTGTCTCCTTCAGGTCTTCGTGAAGCTGATCAATGCAGGAAGCTCAAAGACATTTTTAAAAAAAAATACAGATAAGTACATCATGTGGTTAGCTTTTATAGCTATCCTTCGAGGGAGTAGTCTACTTATAACAACAATAGAGAGACATAGATGTTCATTTGAGGGAATCATCCATTTGTGAGAAGTTTGACTTAAGGAGAAGAATTTTTGTTATCCCAATTTTTTTGTATTATTTTGGACTTGTAGTCATGGAAAAGACTATAAAGGAGTATAGGCCTCTTTTATGAAGGAAAAACCATAACACAAAAAAGGTTAGCTATGAAAGAGGGGTTTCAAGTGACAAATGACCATGGGATTCCATCCTGAAAAGGATGAAAAGTATCCATGAGAATCATTCCATGAGTAGATCCGTGGTACTCATATTCAAGATAAGGTTGAATGGTGATAGATAATCACACAATTATGTTTGAGTCATTTGTCCTTAAAAGAGGTAGGTGGAAGGAGAGGTTCGCTCAAGGGATGAGCATATATGAGACATAAAGTGATGTAGTACTTTATTCAACAATAGAATGGTCAAAGATGTAAGGCATTAAGGGATTAGGCTCAGTTTTTCCCTCAAGAGAAGATAAATGATAAGTTCCTGATCCATAGGTATAGGTGACGATATAAGGTCCAAGCCAATTAGGAGCAAACTTGCCTTGTTTACTTTTCTCCATTTTGGTTACATGTTGATTTTCCTTCAGGACAAGATCATCGATCTTGAATGTTCATTCTCAAATATATTTTTCATAGGCATGCTTAATACACTTTTGGTATATTTGGAGGTGTTCTAGAGTGTTTAAATGGCATTCATCCAATAGCTCAAGTTGTGCCAAACGTTCTTGGTGAAAAGCATCATCAGAGAGGATATCTTTAAGAGATATACGAAGAGATGGAATTTGGACTTCAAGAGGTAGGACAACCTCTATACTATAGACCAAAGAGAAAGGTGTGGCAGTGGTAGAGGTATGAATGCTAGTACAATAAGCCCATAAGGAAAAAGGAATGTGCGTGTACCAATCCTTACCAGTGTCATCAACCAATTTCATAAGAATTTTGGTGAGAGTTTTGTTAGAAGATTCGACTTGACCATTTTCTTGTGGGTAATATGGTGAAGAGAAACTGAGTTGAATACCAAATTTGTCACCATTGGCATAGGATTTTATTGTTGAATTATTTGCCTTTGTGAGCGATGAGGAACACCAAAGAGACAAATGATATGGTGGTTGATAAATTTGACTATTTTAAAGGATTTGGTAGAAATGAGAACGATGACTTCCACCCATTTAGGGTAATATTAAGTCACAACGATGATCTAGTCATGCCATTACGAGGAATTAGGGTTAATATCCCCAATGAGATCTAAACCCCACTGAGAAAAGGGCCAAAAGTCTCTAGTAACTTGTAAGGCGTGAATAGAAGTATGATGAATGGTAGCATGTTGTTGAAACTTCACACAATGTTTAACATAGTCACAACAATCTTGGTTAAGCTTTGGCCAGTAGTAGCCGAGTCAAAGGATACGCTTTGCAATAACGAAGCCACTAAAATGTCCCCCACAAATCCCATCATGAATATTTTTGATGGTGTACAAGATTTCAAAATTGGTGAGGTATTGCAGAGGATAACGTTAAAGACACATTTTTAGAGAGGACCTCCCATGATGACATAATGAGAGACACTTTTTAGGAAGCCCCATTGTCCATTGTGAGTGAGATCCTGAGGAAGAACTAAAATTGAGAGGTATTTAGTGAAATGCTTATACCAAATTTTGCATGGGTCAGTATTGATGCTACCCAAAAATTAAGGCCGAGGATAATATAAGAAGGTGACTACAACTATTGTATTGTGACAAATATTTTTGAGTCCGAAGGTGAGGCGGTATTTGAGAAGCAAGACAAGCCATGGTATCTATAAATTTGTTAGTGGATCGCAAAGTGGCTTGAATGAGGTAGTGATCAAACGTGGTCAAAAGTAGGTCGACATGATGTTTATAATTTTGAAGCTCATCGTTATGATACTGGTATGAACCATTGATTTGGTTCAAAACCAATTGAGAGTCACCAAAGATGTTAATGGATTTAACATCTAGGGAAATGACAACTTGAAGACCTAACACATGAGCTTCATACTCGACTATGTTATTTTTACAGTTGAAGTCTAGTTTAAAGGATAGTGGCATAGGCTCACCATCAAGAGGAATAAGGATGACCCATGATCCTCCCATTGGGTGACATTTGGATCCATCAAATAATAATGTCATTTGATAAACAATATCATCAGTGGAGAGGATGACGATAGATTCATCAGGAAAATTGAAGTTTGAGGATTAATTCCCAGGAAGAGGAGTGTCTGTAAGTTCATCCACAATGGTTTGTCATTTGAAATTTTTTTGATGAATCAAATCCAATTCCAAGTCTGCAAGAAACATGAGCTAATGAGAGGTACGTTGGTGTTGGTAAGGTTTGGCGTACATGTAATGAAGAGCATCAATGTTGTTAACAAAAAACGTTTTGTGATTAAGAAGGTAGTGGAAAATTTTGGTGGCCACGAAGACTAGGGCTAAGCAAATATTTTCAGTGTGAGTGTACTTGAGTTTTGTAGTCTATAAGAGTATGAATTATGTAATAAACCGCTTGTTCCTTGTGCTGCTCATCATGATGAGTGAGCATGGAACCTAAGGAATGGTTAGTAGCATAAATGTAAAGGTAAAAAGGTTGATCATCTTTAGGTGGAATGAGCACAGGGAGGTTGAAGAAGGTATTTATTCAACACTTGAAGGCTTTGTGACACTCATCATTCCAATGGAAAGAAACATCCTTTTTAAGGAGGTGGTGAAATGGTTGGCATTGGTTTGAAAGTTGAGAGATGAAGCGTTAGATGGATTGTAATTTTCCTTGCAAGCTATGAAGTTTCCAAAGGTTAGTAGGTGGAGGCATGTCAATAATTTCCTTGATCTTAGCGGGATCAAATTCGATACCCCGCAAAGAGATGATGAAACCAAGGAGCTTACCCGAGAGAACTGCGAAAACACACTTCTTTGGTTAAAGGTAAACACAATATTGGATAAGGCGATCAAAGATAAATTTAAAACCAAGTGTTCGGCGTGACGCTTGGAATTACCAAGAAGGTCATTGACATAGTCTTCCAATATGTCATGCATGATGTCATGGAAGATGTAAGTCATAGCGTGTTGATAGGTAGCACTAGCATTTTTAAGTCGAAGGGCATGACCCAATAAAATAAGGTCCCCCAAGGGGTGATGAAGGCAATTTTGTGTTGATCTTCCTGGAGTGAGCAATGTATGATTAGAACTTGAAAATGCATCTAGAAGAGATAAAATCTCATGGCCGACTATAAGATCAACTAGTTGGTCAATGCTTGGTAGAGGAAAGTTGTATTTTAGATAGGAAAGGTTAATGTCGTGAACATTAGTGCAGATACAAAGTCTCTCGGTCACTTTCGTGACATGAACAATGTTAGAGACCCATTGTGGATAGTCAATAGGTAGGATGAAGGAAACATAAAGAAGGTGTTGAAGTTATTCTTTCACAAGAAGAGCAATGAGAGGATATAATTTAGATAGTTTTTTTCATGGGTTTGGCGTCAGGGTTAGTTATGATATTGTGAAGCATGATATTAGGGTCAATACTTGGCATATCGCTATAATACCAAGAAAATGCATTGTTATTATCACGAAGAAAAGAAGTGAAAGATTATTATTCCACGAGTCTAAAGATTGGCCTATCTTTAGAATTTATGGGTTGTCTTGAGTGTGAATGTTGATTTCTATGGTATATTCATTCAACATGGTTTGTGTTTCAGAGGGTAACGACCTTTGAATATAAGAATCATCCGCACCTAAATAGGTTAGAATAGAATCATCATCCTGACATTCAATGATGTTTATATAAGTTGTATCATCATCCAACATGTCAATATAAATAAGAGGAAGGAAAGAGGGAACCTCGTCATCACATTGATAGGTCAGATGTCCCAAGAAGATGGTGTTCATGAAAAAAAAAGTTAGGAATAATGGATTTGGGATCCATGGACTCCATGGGAGAAGGCGGTGTGATAGGTGAGGAAGGTGGCGAAGGATTTTCATATTTTACGAGGGTGATTCGTGCCTTCTTAGGAGGAGGTTTCCTAGGAAATCCAAGACCACAACGGTCGTTGTGTTTCCTAGTGGTGAACGATACATTGATTTGATGACCTTGTTTGTAATGACCAAATTTGAAGCCTTTCTAGGTGCAACAATGAATTAAGGTAAGTACGAAGCTCTGCTTGGTGAGGTAGGAGAAGTTGGATGAAAAATGTCTAGTTTGGAAGGGAGGTTAAATAGAATAAGAGGAAGTGTCGAACCCCCATAGGTTAGATTGGTGCAAAGGTGGGGAGGTCCGTATGGTATGACATATCCTACATGATGATCGTAACGTGGGCGTTTATGTAGTTTTCCATACTCCTAAGGAGTAAGGAATGTGTCAATGCTGAGGAGGAGATATTATTCGAGTGAAAGGCATTAAAAAATGCCTATCAAGGGGTTTGTGGTTGGTACTTTGGTAGTAAGTATAGATGAGCTATTTGAAGCACAGGGAAGATGGAGCATTAGTAGAGGGTGGAATAGGAGGGTCACTAGTGGGGTAGATGAGGAAGGTGAAGTGGCAGAAGTGGTAGATGTCTTAATTAGGATTAGGACATAATTTGGATGATAAGTCATATTATAGGTTTTAAAGGTGGAGGTATCTTCCCAAATGGTGTAATGTTCCCATTCATGTTCAAATTTGAGGCAACGGTGAAGGATGGAAGGTACACAAGCCATGACATGAATCTAGGGATGACCTAGTAACATGTTATACTGGAACTCTCCTCAAGAATGTAGAAGAGTTTAGGAATAGTTCAGGGACCCATGTGGATGTGGAGGACAATGGTGCCAAGGGTAGTGGTCATGACATCGTTAAAATATCGAAGCATGACAGGGTTGCTAGACATACAATTAGCTGGTATGCCTATTTGTTTGTAGGTTGATACTAGTGCCCCATCAATCATAATGTGTTTAACATGAATATCATTAATGTAAGTGGAGATGAAAAGAGTGGGATCAGGATCATCAAGTTGTGAAGGGGAAATCTCTAATTTTGAGAAATTAATGGAAGCAATCTAATGAGGGGTAATGAGGGTGGAAATAGGTGAAGTGTCATTGGGTGGAACCTCAATGGATTATAGGACCTCAATGAGGGCCTGAAAATGAGAATCAAAGGTTTGAATCAAGTCATATAAGACATCTTCAATGGGGACTAATGAAGTTGTTTGATCATTGAATGATGTGTAACCCCAGAAGAAGTAGGTGTTATCATCCCAAGGATGGTTATCTTGGTTGGAGATGCAATTTTAATGGTAGGTGAAGGAGAAATAGAAGGGTTGCCAAATTTTTCTTTTCCTTTGTCTTTCGTGTGTTGTGACCAAGTGGCTACACACACCATGTTAATTTCAAAGATAGGAGGAGGAAAAGAGGGTTGTTTAGGCTTACCTTTATCCCTAGGTGGATGTGAAGGTAAAGGTTATAGAATGGGTTTAGGGCTAGGTTGTGTGGTGATGGGTGAAGAAAGAATGGAATCCTCCTCCAATAGATCATATTATTTGAAGAGACCATTAGAATCAAAAAGCTGAAGGAGAATGGTTTTAAGAGCCTTACAACTCTCGACATCATGCCCTAGTGAGCGATGATAAGAAAAAAATTGTGTCGTCAAACCCTACTGGTTTAGGTTTGAGAGGATCGTAAGGCTTAATAGGAAGAAGTGATATAACAGATGTCTCTAACAATCGAGTGAGGATGTTAGAGTAGGATCCCGCAAAAGGTTCAAAATGAGAGGTCAAGATTGTCTTTGGTAAATGGGTAAGCAATCTTTGTGAGGAAGGTGAGGTAACAGATCGTGTTAATGTAACGACTTTTTGGTAGGTATTGAAGGTTTTGGTTTAGATTACACCTTCTTGGGTAAAGGAGGAGGAATATTGTGCAAGGGAGAAGGAGACTCAGAAGGTGTAGGTATCCGAGTAAGCCAAGGAGAAAGTGTGGGTGTTGGCAAGAGTGAGGGTAAAGGTAGTGAAGAAGGTGTGGGTAGAACGGGAGGTGAAGGAAAGGGTATAGGTTGTTACACTTTGGGTTTGCCTTGGTAAAGGGGTAGGTTAACCAAGGTTGAAGGATGTGGGCCCAATATCGATGGTAGAGGTGAAGGTGAGTGAGAAGGTGTGGGGATACCAAGGTGCAATCCCTAAGAGGTTGGGTCTTCCTTTTAGGTGTCATTGGAGTAGATTTTGTGATTGGTGGTGAAGAAGTTGACAAGTCTAGCTTCACAGGGGTGTAATAGACTTGGTACCAGAAAAATCCTAAGGTGGTAGTAGGTTTTTAAGAAGATGGAGGTCTGAGTAAAGGGGGTGTTAATGAAGAAGGGGCTAATACCACCAATTTAGGTGTAATAGCCTTAGTCATTTTGAAGATCTTTGGATATATGGTAGAGGTATTAGGGGAGGACATCTACATTTATGTGGAAATGAGGATTCTAAGGTATCCCCAGAGGGTAGTGTAACCGACATACTCAGATTGGTTAACCAAATGAGAGAAGGGTTTTGGCGTAGATGAAGAGGACAATGACTTTGTGTTAAATTCCATGAAGATCTCTAAGTCCCGTGAGACATGGAAGGTCTTAGCCTCTGCCTTGGTGGGTAAGAATAAGGTAAGAAGAGTGATGGGATCTTTGAAGACCTTCGGAGAGGTATCACTAATAGGAAGGATAGATAAAATTGGATCATTTATAGGTTGAGGAGAAGGAAAAGTGGGTAATGTAGACTCCTCTATGGGTAGAGAGGATGATAAGGTGGGTTCCTCTATGGGTAGAAGAACATGTAAGGTGGGTTCCTCTAGAGGTAAAGAAATAGGTAAGGTGGGTTCCTCTCGTGGGTACATGAGCGAGTAAGGTGGGTTCGCCTATGGGTAAAGGAACATGTGCGGTGGGTTCCTCTATGGGTAAAGAAACATATAAGGTGGGATCCTCTATGGGTAAAGGATTTTGTGTGAATATTTCCTCAATAGATGATGTAGGAGGATATTGAATAGAAGGATCATACGTTGTATCAAATATTGCATGAACCACATGTACATTGGTTTCTTATTTCGATGTCTTTCCAAAGGTGAATTGATGAAGGGGCATGATTAGGAAAAGGTTTTCTGAAAACATCCAAGTTTTCATTAGCAGGTGCATTAGGGTTGTCAAGACAAGATCACCATTGTCTAACATTCCTTGCATAATGTTTATAAATGTTTTTCAATTTACGTCACTATGCCCTTTTACGTGGTGGTAACTACAAAATTGATTTTCTTTATACCAAGTTGGTGTGGGGCGAGAAGGATCAAAACCAATATGTGGTTTGATGGGAGGAAGAGTGATGGCTCTAGCCTTCAACAAATTTTCCAATATAGAAGAATAAGGCTCCCCAATGGGAGTGTAACTCTTTGTTCATACCGATATTAAAAATTTTACACCGGTGAGAGATTGGAAGGAGGTTTAGGTTGATTGGTTGGATGAGAAGGGCTAGATTTTAGAACTACTACATTAGCAAATAATTTTGGCTTGGGATGGTTGTTGGGTGGTTTGGAAGAAGACTTGTTTGATTTGAAGGTGGAATTTTGTTACGCAGTTTTAGTTTGTCTTCTTTAAGGGCATAGATCTCAAGCTTCCTAGCCATGGTAAAATCCTTGTCAAACATACAAAAATTTAAACTTGAAGAGTTGAGAAAATATATGATCTCAAGCTGCATGGGAGAGAGAAGGAAAGATGATTGATTAGGATTCGCCACCATGTGATGAAATCAGTGATAGACTCATCGTCATATTGATGAATAGAATATAAATGTGATAGAGACCTTTTTAGAAATATTTATCGAAAAGTGATCAAGAAATTTCTGCACCAATTGATTAAAGGAAAATATTGAGTGCTTGGGAAAAGCACTATACCGGGCCTAAGGCAAGGTATCGATAGGGACATGGGAAAGGTACGAAGGAGAAATGCATCATCATATCCTATTAGGTAACAAACATGTCTAAATGAATGCAAGTATTTTTGTGGGTCCTCCTTACTGTTGAAGCAGGTTGAATTTAGGTAGCTCCCATTGCACATGATATGGATGAATAGGTATAGAGGGATGGATGGGTTTGTTAAAAATATCATCATATGTTAAGACATTACGGGACCCAAAAATTGAGGCCTCAAGTGTCTACATTTTTTCCATCATCATTTTAATGAGATCCACTATGGGGTTTGATTGAGGGATGCCCCCTGAGGTATAAGGGTCTGATAAGATGAATGGGTCATAAAAGGCATACCAATATGTGGTGGTGCCGAGTACGTGAATTGAGATGTAGGTATGTAGGAAGTAGTGGACGAGGAGGGCATATACCCGAATATGAAATTGAGGTGATGGGTTGTGTTTGAGGTAAGGTGGAAGTAAGAGGGGCTTGTGGAAAGATCCTCGTGGCGATGGGTGGAATAGTTTTGGGAATAGAGACCACCAAATTATGAAATGGAGTGGAAGAGGTCAACATAATTGATGGTTATGTAGGAATATGTACATAAGATACTAATGATGATATAATAGGGGTAGTGGATATGGGTATTGCAGATGTCGGTGGGAGAGAAGATGTCAAGGATGTAGAGGTTATGTGAGAAGTAGGTTGTTGCAAAATGGGATTAGGCAACACTAGAGTAGTTTGGGTGGCCACATTAGCATTCCCTGATATGGCAGAGATGGTAGAAATGGCGGGCATGGAAGTGGGCATTCCATAAAGGGGCTGACCTGATGAGTCACGGTGGAAGAAGTAGCAAGGTAATGTTGCAAGGCCTTGGTGTTATGATCAAGGAATCTAGTGAATTCCTCATCACCTTTGGGTATGGTCACAAAAGAATTAGGATCCATTGGAGATGAAATGGAAGGTGGTGAAGGGCTAAAAGGTAAAGGTATACAAATTACATGGCAAAAATATCTCACACCTATTGGCGAGTCCAAACCATATGAAATGATGGAAAACAGTACTCTAGGATTTGTAAAAATGAAAAAAACTCATAAACAAAATTTTGGAAAATGTATGGAAGGTGAAATTAGCTCGTTGTTTTTGACGAAAACCAAAAAGACATAGACCAACATTGGTTGCTGAACCGATGCTAGTAGGTAGAATAACCAATGTCGCTTCTTTGAACCAATGCCGATATGACAAATTAGATCTAAACTTAAGAAATTTGAAATTTCTAAGAAATATTTTGGTCAAAAGAAGTTGAGAACTGGGTTGTGTATATCAATTCTAATCTAACACACTCAAAGAACCAAAATTAACTGATTGTGATGGTCGAGTGTGAAAAAGAAAGAAAAGTGATGAAATACGATCTCACACCTCAAATAACGAAGACAAGAAATAAAGTCACAAATCCAACAAGAAAAATCTAACAAACACGTTATCCTAGGAATAAGATTTTAGTGTTTTGATGGCTTAAGCCTTAGGAATGACTGTGAATATATAGAAAGGAGTGGATATAAGGTACCTATAATCCAAATATTTTACTGTAGTTAATTAGGGCGTTGGTGCCTATTTTGCACAATCAAATGACAAAGGATAAGGCTCTTATCACTCTGGTATATGGTGTCCTAATCTATATACCGACAGATTCGATATACTTGAACCTTTATATATAAATTCCCTTCCGATATACTCATCGGTACATGGAAGAAGCTCGCCCTTTCTATATACTCGGTAGTATGTGAAAGATGCGTTAATGTACATGAAAGAATCTGATACATGGTACCAAGACAACACTGAAAGGGGTTTGTGTGATTATTGACATCGGCTCAAAGAAATATCCTCATATACGCGCGTAACTTCACTATATACTTGAATAATTTCTCATTCTAGATTTGAGTGAGCAATCATTCACAGACGGATGAGAGGGCTCAAAGTGTGTGCACTATGTCCTTATTACTCCCTATTAATTTAAAGGGTCAATGCCCAGACAATGTTGTTGTAACTATATTAGGTGTTAAGTGCAGTAGTAGTCGTGACGACTTTACCCGTAAGTGCTTCCTAGAGGCATTGTTTATACCGAACACTGCAAATGAGATCCGAAGATCTTGTGAGTGATTCAAAACCAAATTTTTATTATTTTTGAGTATAAATATCTACTAGTTTTAAAGCAGTTACAATGGTTTGTGGTTGAATATGACAACCTACAAATTAGTACAATACACTGAAATATACAATTACATTCAAAATTTTGAAAAAATGAATGGCAGGCAAAATATTTTTTGTTTTTCGGGGCTTTGATGGCCTCTGAAGCTCAATACGGCTTCTTTGTGTGAAAAACTGCTAAAAAGCATTTTTCAAATATCCCCCTTTGGAAAAAGTTGTCCATAATCAAAATATAAGCCAATTTGGAGTATTTGTTTTTGGCCCTAATTAGGGTTTTCTCGCTAAATTTAGTGGCTTGTTTAGTTGTCACTAAGGGCTTTAGCGGATATTTTTTTCTAACGTTGCCTCCAAAGTTGGCGGGGGCTAAATTTAAATATATCAAAAGTTTGTATTGTGGATGGGGGTCAACCACATAACCTCTTAGCCCCAAGACTCATCCCCTATCCAACATAGCAAACAATGTGCTTGGCACATGAAATGGAGGATTAAAAATTTATACAATAAAAAATATCGACTAACCTTTCAAAAATGACATGGCCAATGATGGAGAACCACATGTTCTATATTGAGAGGGAGAGGGATTAGGGTTTCGCATGTAGAAAAAATTGATCGGTCCCTCCTTATTTGCTTTCCTCTACCGATTTATTGCTTTTGTTCGTGTTGTTTTGTTGATTTATTATTTGACCGCCGCTTTGATTGGATTGCCAATGTATTGAGTTTTTTACAAAGTCGATCAACCGCTATTTAGGAGCTTGGTGAACACACCGGTGGGATTGATGGATGAGCCTTCAACCATGCAACTCATGGAGTAGGGCAGGCAGATCAAAACTTTTGGACGTTGTTTGTTTATCTCCGCCGTAAGTTGTTTGGATGGCACGGTGGCACGGTGGCACGTAGTGGTCCTTTCAATGCAAAGCTCGACCACGAGCTCAATCTACAAATCTTAGAGACCTAGCTCGGTCTAATATACGAGATAACATGGTCTCTAACCTTCAACTCGCTTCACAACTCTAGTTGTTTGGAGATTGCTTCGAACACACAAAGAATATCTCACTTGATCAATATAGCAGCTCGGTGATTGGATTGGTAGGATCCCGGTTCCTAAATGAAGATTTTAATTAATACTATGAACTCCTTTACAAATACTAACTCGGTCAACTCTATTTGAATGTAGAGAATCCAACTCAATCTAGTAACCCACCAATCAACTTGTTCAAGAATTCAATGGATAAATTTGATCGTGTGCAATGACGAAACCCTCCAAACGAAAAAAATTGCTAATTATAACTGATGACTAAGATTGATGACTAAATTCACACGAAAACACCCTAATGGAAAAAATATAATTAATTTTTTAAATATTTTTGATCTGATTTTTGAATCAGAATGGCTCCAGGAGGCAAATTTTTCCTAGTGCAGGGGCACCAATGTAAAAAAAATTCTTTTCTTTTTCTCGGAGATGAAACTAAAGGCTTTCCAATCCTACTTGGGAGATGGGAATGCAGGGGTTGGGATGGAGGGAATGTAGGTGGCTCCTCTAGCTCACATAGACACTATTGCCCTCTAATAATTTCCTCAACACTCTCGAAACTTCCTATTTTCTCCACAGGCCAGATTAACCTACTCTGGTACCAAATGTGATTTCGAAGAGGGATAGAAGTGTTGAGTTGTGGAGCTCAATTACTTTAGTTTAGCATGCTAAATTAAACTTGCAGGAAAACACAGTAACCAACATCAATTATGAAGGAACTGACATCGGTTATGAAGGGATTGACATCGGTCACCTATGACCGACATCGGTCAAGCAAGGAGGAACCGACATCGGTTAGGGTTAAACAACGTTGTTACACATATGTGAGTGTTTTATTTAACTCACGAGAATTAGATATAATTTTAGCATTAAAGTAGATCTATTGATTTTAATTGCATGACTAAGGTCCCTAAGTTTGTATATGCTTATATAAACATGAAATCTAGGGTTTAGATATAGAGGATTGTAAGAATTGATGATTATTGTGAGAATAATTATGAGAGAGAGAATTCTTAGAGAAGAAGGAGAAGCTTGAGAGAAAGAAAGTATTATACATCGTGAGAGGTGTGGAAGATTATAAATCTTCATTGTATATCTTCTAAAAGCTTTGGATAATATATTGGCTTGCTTCTTGGTGTATGTAACCCACACTGGGTGAACCACGTTAAATTTGGTGTTGATTTATATATCTTGTTTTGTATATTTCTTCTGGTAGAATATCCATTTTATTGCATGTATGCTTAGATTTGATATATTATATGTACAACCTTGTGCTAACCCCAACAACTAGTATCAGAGATTTGTTTGAGGGTTTTATGTGTTGAAATATTTACTCACAGATGGTTTTCTGATTGAGTGGGAGCTACAATAATGGTAAAAGAAAACAAATACAAGGTAGAGAATTTTGATGACCGAAATTATTAATTATGAAAGATGCAGATTGAGGATTATTTGTATCAAAGATATTTGTAATTACCGTTGGATGAAAAGTCTAGACCTACGAAGATGACTGATGAAGAATGGGAGATTATTGATAGAAATGATTTGGGATCTATAAGATTGAGCTTGGCAAAGATCCGTGGCTTCCAATATTATAGAAGCGAATTCTACAATATGTTTAATGAAATCTCTTGCTAATTTATTTGAAAAACATAGTGCTTCAAATAAAGTTTATTTGATGAAGAAAATATTTAGTTCTAAGACGCATGAAGGTGGATTTGCATCTAGTCATTTGAATGATTTCGATCTATCAGTAAATCAATTAAAATTAGTTGATATTCTATTTGATGATGAAGTGAAAGCACTCTTATTCTTATGTTCTTTGATCAATATTTGGGATAAGTTGGTAATGATTATTAGTAATACAACATGTACTAATAATATTTTAAAGTTTTATGATGTGGTCAGTATAATTTTGAATGAAGAAATTACAGAAAAAGTATAGAGGAATCATCATCTAGGAATGCTTTGAATGTAGAAAGAAGAGGCAGAAAAGGAGAGATCCAAGAGCAAGAATAATGGGAAATCAAAGTCAAGGGATGGAAAATCTAAATCTAGAGGTAAGGGAATTACCTGTTGGGAATGTGGAAAGAAAGGACATGCAAAGAAATATTGTTAGTCAAAGGATAAAGAGAACCAACACCTGCATAAAGGTAGAGAGTCAAATAAAGAGGAAAATATTGCTTGCTGCAAAGGTAATGCAAGATACTATTATTCTTTCTTTGGATAATAGAATAGAATCATGGGTTTTTGATCTAGGAATGTAACGAACCGTTACACCAAAACCTTAAGGCATTAACGATATTTGCACATAAGGATCGTAACATCCCACCACGCCTTGAAGAATCCTGCACTGGGATAGATTTGTGCTCATATAAGCGGGACCACACCCTGCCCTTTATGAGCCCCGGGTGAACACTGCAATGCCGATGTAGCTACCCGTGCCTGGGACTTGAACCTGGGTGGTTGCTCTGATACCAAATGTAACAAACCGTTACACCAAAACTTCGAGGCATTAGTGAAATTCATACATGAAGATCATAACATTCTTTCCATGCAACCTCTAATAAGCATTATTTTAGAAATTATGTCCAAGAAATTTTGGACATGTTTATGTGGGTGGTGATGAACCTTGCAGATTACGGTAAAGGGGAAGTTCATCTAAAATTACGTAATAGAAATACAAGGGTATTGAAATATGTGATACATGCGTCAAGCCTCAAGAGGAGTCTTATTTCTGCAGGGCAACTAGGTGAAGTCAAGTTACACGGTTACATTCACAACAAACTCTTGGAAAGTCACCAAGGGTTCCTTTGTTATGGCAAGAGGAAAGAAGGTAGGAAAGTTATATTTATATACTTGTGTTATTGATTCTTTTTTGTGTTATCTACTTCAGATTCGTAGATACATGCATGTGGCATAATCAGGTTGGGCCATATGAGTTAAAAAGGAATGTAGATCTTAAAGGTCAAGGGTAAGTTATCGATTTGAAAGATTTAGATCTTGATTTCTCGTGAGCATTGTGTCTTTGGAAAGTAAAAGAGAGTGATATTTCTCAAAGTTGGAGCTACTAAGAAGGAATATAAATTAGAGCTTGTAGACTCGGATGTGTGGGGATCAGCCTAGGTAGATTTTCATGGAGGATCCTCGTATTATGTTACTTTCATTGATGATGCTACAAGAAAGGTATGGTTTATTGTATTAAACATAAATCGATGTTTTGCGACTTTTAAAAGATGGAAATCCTTGATGGGAATGAATCAAATTCAAAGTTAAACTGCTTATATTTGACAATGGTGGTGAATACTATAGAAATACTTTCAATGATTATTATTTAGTGAATGGAATACGTAGAGAAATGATGATTCCAAGAACACCACAAGAGAATGGTGTTGTAGAAATAATGAACATGACAATCATGGAACATGTTAGAAGTATAAGGATGCATACTTGGATTACCCTTGCAGTTTTAGGAAGAAGTAGTTGATACAACGATTTATTTGATTAACGGTGGGCCTTCAAGTTCACTAGATGGAGGAATAACAAAGGAAACTTGTACCGGAAAAGAGGTAGATCTTTCTTTTCTTAAAGTTTTTGGTTTATAAGCTTTTGTGCATATTGATAAGGAAAATAGGAAAACTTTGGATACAAAATACAAGAGATGCACTTTCATTGGTTATGGATCTAGTGAATTTGGATTCCATTTTTGGGATTTAGAGAATTCTAAAATTATTAGGAGTCATGACATTAAATGGAATGAAAAGAGAATGTATAGGGATCAAATTTTGGTACCCAAGGATGAATTGGTTGAGAAGTTTTTGAATGGAAATACACTCTCGATTTAAAAATAATATCGACAGGGTTACATGGTAACCGATATCGATTGACCCCTCGATCGACATCAATAACCCGAATCGGTATCGCTTACGTAAGAGCCAAATCAACATCGATTAGTAGAATCGAGTCGGTTACGGTAACCGGCGTCATCCATTTATCGAATTGGAAAAAATGTCCGGGAGGTCCAGAATGAGCCTCTCGATACCCCAAACTTATGTGAGAAGGTCACAAAGGGTAAGTAAACCTCCAAAAATATTTGCACCTTCTCTATCTTATTTATTATTGATTGATAATGGTGAACCAAATTTTTTTGAAGAAGCAATGCACAATAAGACCCACATGTAGTGGGAACATGGCATGGATGAGGAGATGGGTTCCTTGGAACAAACCAGATTTGGGATTTGGTTAAGTTACCGGTAGGTAAGAGGAAATTGTAGAAAAAATGGGTTTACTTGGATCAAGGAAGAAGATGGTGGACAAAAAATATACAAGGCAAGGCTTGTAGTAAAGGGATTTACATAGAAAACATGTATTGACTTTGGTGAAATATTTTTTCCTGTTGTTAAAATGACTTCTATACGTATTTTATTGAGTATAGTTGCAATACATGATTTACATTTATAGCAACTAGATGTGAAGATGAATTTCCTTCATGGTGATTTGGATGAAGAGATTTATATGCAGAAACCGCTTGGGTATGAAGTCAAGGGTAAGGAGAAATTAGTGTGCATGTTGAAAAAGAGTCTATATGGGCTCAAACAAGCCGCAAAGCAATGGTACATGAGGTTTGATAGTTTAATGCATGAGCATGGTTGCTTAAGATGTGAATATGATAATTGTGTTTATTTCAAGAAGCTTGAAAATAGGAGCTATATTATTTTTTAATTTTATATGGATGATATGATTATTACAGGATCTAGTATGCGGGACATTGGTGAGCTTAATGGAAAGCTATATCACACATTTTCTATGAAGGATTTAGGAGTTGAAAAGAATCCTTGGCATACAAATACATAGAGACTAGAAGAACAAGAAATTGTCTATATCAATAAGGTGTTGGAAAGGTTTAACATGCAAGATTCAAAACCGGTGAGTACACCTATGGTTGGACACTTCAAATTGAGAAAAGATAAATGTCCTTCATCACATGATGAGGTAAAATACATGACACGATTACCATATGCTTCAAAGCAATTAGGAGTCTCATGTATGTTATGGTTTGTGCTAGACCGGACATTGCACATGAAATGGGAGTTGTGAGTAGATTTATGGATAATACAGGTAAAGAGCATTGGAAAGTAGTCCAATGGATACTCAGGTATTTGAGAGGGACATCTAGAATGCAATTATGCTATGGAGGTTTCGATATTTCTTTATGTGGCTATGTTGATTCAGATAGGGTTGGAGATCTAGATGGTAGAAGGAGCACTACTCGATATATTTTCACAGTAGGTGGGATGAAAATTAGCTAGATTCTGAGATTGTAGAAGGTTTTGGATTTTTCTACTATAGAGGTAGAGTATGTTGTAACTACAGAGGCTAGCAAAGAGATGATATGGATGAGCAAGTTCATGGAAGAGTTGGGAAAGGAGAAAGATGATTGCAAATTGTTCAGTGACATTCAAAGTGTAATTCATTTGGAAAATAACTCAACATTTCATTCTAGAATGAAACACATTTAGTTGAGGTATCACTTCATATGGAAGGTATTGGAGGATGGGCAACTGAAACTGGAGAAGATTCATATGAGTGAAAACCTGCGGATATGCTAACAAAGCCATTAGAAAAAGAGAAGTTAGAGCTACACTCCACTTCATTGGTCTTCAAGTTTGATACTTGAAGAGGAAGAAACAAATCTAAGGAAAGGATCTAAGAATGATGTTGTACAGGTATAGTGCAGTAATTTATCTCCAAGTGGGAGATTGTTGAGTTGTCGAGATCAATTACTTCAGTTTAGCATGCTATAGTAAACTTGCTTTGGAAAACACACAAGCATCGACATCGGTTATAAAGGGAATGACATCACCACCTATGACCAGCATCGACCAAGCAAGGAGGAACTCGACATCGCTTAGGGTTAACCGACATCGGTACCTATGCGTGAGTGTTTTATTTAACTCACTGGAATTAGATCTAATTTTAGCATTAAAGTAGATCTATTGATTGTAATTACATGATTAAGTTCCCTAAGATTGTTTATGCTTATATAAGCATGAAATCTAGGTTTAGTTGTAGAGGATGGTAATAATTGATGATTATTGTGAGAATAATCATGAGAGAGAGAATTCTTGGAGAAGAAGAAGAAGCTAGAGAGAAAGAAAGTATTGTACATCGTGAGAGGTGTGGAAGATTGTAAATATTCATCAGATATATTTTGAAAGCTTTAGATAATAGATTGGCTTGTTTCTTGGTGGATGAAGCCCACACTAGGTGAACCACGTTAAATCTGGTGTTGATTTATATCTCTTGTTTTGTAAATTTGTTCTCGTAGAATATACGCTTTATCGCATGTATGCTTAGATCTCGATATATTATCTCGTACAACCTTGTGTTAACCCCAATAGGAAGCCTCATTAGTTTATTGATATGTAGGAAAATTACATTGAAAATAATGGGATGCAATATTTATAGATATTGCATATCCAATTACAAAGAAAAAATTAAGTTTCACGGTACAATAGGAAACAATACATATTTTTTTGTTAAAACAATATAACAATAATTACAACAACCTCAGATATGTTTAATAAAAACAATATAGATGGTTATATAAACATAACCATATAAGAATTATATATTACTTACCAAATTACTATAGTAAATGCAAAATTAACTATAGTAAAATATGTTTAACCTAACACAAATTGGGTAACCGATCAAGATAGGGGCAATTGGGTTTCAAGAGTAGAGATGAGGTTGATTTTGGATCTCTTTTATTTTCATAGAGTATTGGGAGGTATTAGGTAGGGTGTAGGAATTTAGGTGAAGAGTCGAGGGGGGTAAAAGGGGTGGTCTAAATGGCGAGTGGTTCCGGTTAGTGGGGCGTTAAGTGAATGGGTTACTGAAAGATATCCGGGAGAGGAAGGAGGTGATTAGAAAATGATAAAGGATCTAAAACCAAATCTAATGAAATCAATAACCTGGTTAAGAATACTTATAAAAGATCTAGATATTGGTAGAAGGTGGTGGTTGGTGGGTGTGCATGTGAGAGACGAGCCGAGATCCAATGCCACGATAGCGAAGGTTGAGTGTTTCTCCCCACGAATGGTTTAATCCTATAAAGTCATAGATTGGTTGTTGGTGGATATTTTGATGCTATGGTGCTCGCTGATCATCGTGGTGTTGATTGAATACCCAAGATGCAAGATTAAGGAATGAAAACAAAAGAAGAACCCAGAAAAGAGTTGAAAATGCTTATTTAAAGGAACCGATGATGGTTCCTTGACCAGCGCCGATCGAGGAATAACCAACGTTGGTTAGGGAGAAATAGTATTATTTTAAAAATAACCTTTTCTCTCCCTTTTTGGCATGATTCAAGAATGGTTATGGGTTAGGAGTCTTAATTCTCGTTAAATCACACGGGAAATTGGTGGGAGAGGTAGTTGTCAAATTAATATTAGGTTTAGAAGAAGTCTCAGTTGGTTAGGGGGAGTGATGACTCAGTCTTAGTTATTAAATGGGCTTGGAATGGGTCCAAGGTGAGGTGGAGAGGTGAGGTAATAATTAATCTAATATAGGTAATTAGATTAATAAAAATATGTGAAAGGGGTTATACTAAGGGGGTATATAATAAAAGGGAACCCAGAGGGTGTCGTCCTAATTTTGGTATCTACATTACCACCATGAATTTGGGTACATAAGTTCTACTCCACCTTATGCGGATGCGCATGTGCATGGTATGTCCATGCAGAGTTGAAAAGGGAGACTACTAATTGGCAAGAGATGACCTCAGGTATGATTCATACTTTTGATTATTTTTCTACTAAACCTCCAGTCAATGAAGCACTACAGATTATGAAGCACCTTACATTGGGAGATAGTGTGAAGGATGAAGAGCTAATGTTGGAACTATTTGGAGAACTTGATCTTGAGGCGTGCATGGATCTTGAAGAAAAACCAAAGAAGAGATGGTATGTGCCTCAAAAGAAAAGAAAAGGGAAAATTGGTGTACATGATCGATGATGAGGGAGTAGATACATGGGATGTTGACCATATCAAGGTACACATGACGTAATGGACACATCGATGAGAAGGCACACATATCATGGCCTTATGAAGATAAAGAAGGTTAAAATTGGTACAGAGGTAGAGCCTAAGGAGGCCATTATTGGGGATTACTAATTGGAGCAAGAGGTGGCTAAGATTGTTGAATTATCATACATTTCAGGACTTATTTCTACGGGACTATCAAGAGTTAAAGGGAGTACACCCTTCTTTAGGTGAGATGAAAATCAAACTGAAAGAATACGTGCATCCAGTTAGGAAGAGGCCTTACATGATGAATCCTAATTTATGATTAAATGTAAAGGAAGAAATTGACAAGATGCTCAAATCTGGTATAATTGAGCCTATTGAGGAATTTGAATGGGTTAGCCCCATGGTAATAATCATTAAGAAGAATGAGAGGATAAGGATTTGTGTGGACTATAGAGAACTTAATGTTGCATGTGTTATTGATCCTTTTCCCACCCCATTCATAGAGGATATCCTTGAAGGAGTTGTTGGGTACGAGATATACTCCTTTACAGATGGGTTTTCTGGTTATCACCAGTGCACATAGAAAAGAAGGATCATGAAAAGAAAAATTTCACATCGTAGTGGGGAGGTTTTGCGTATACGGTGATTCCCTTTGGGTGAATAATGTGCTAGCAGTGTTCTCATGCATTGTGGTTGCAGGATTTTCATAACTTTATCCATAAGTTCTTACAAGTATATCTGGATGATGGAATAGTCTATGGGTTAGTTAAGGACCATTGTGATGATTTGAGGCTCATGTTTGAGAGGTGCACATAGTTGAGTGTTTCCCTTAACATTAAAGTGTGTTTTTGCAACACATTTTGGAACTTTAATTAGACATATAATTTGCAAGGAAGACTTATTTGTAGACCCAGCCAAGATAGTTCTCATCTTGAGTTTACAAGAACCCACCAATAAATGTGAGGTGTGTGTATTCCTAGGATATACAGAGTTACTACATGACGTTTATTAAGGGGTATGCAAAGATTTATGCACCCTCAAGGAATTATTGAAAGCTACAAGAAAGTTCTATTTGGGTGATGCACGAAATAGGCGTTTGAAACATTAAAGGAAAGGATGAAAACTGCACCTATTTTTCTCTTTCCTTCATGGGACAAACCTTTCCATGTTCATTTTGATGCTTCTAGCATAGAAATTGGCGCATTATTAGCACAACTCGAGAAGGACTTGCGGACCATCCCATTTTATTTGTAAGCATGAAGTTGACACTTGTGGAGAAGAATTATACAACTACTAAGCGTGAGGATTTTTCCATGATCTACACGCTGCACAAGTTCAAACAATACTTGTTAGAAACACTTTGTTTATATTCTTTACGATCATATGGCACTCAATTATTTATTCAACAAACATGTTTTACAAGGGTGGATATGTAGGTGGATGCTAATTTTTTAGGATTTTGAGTTTACGGATGTGGTGAAACTAGGAAAATGTAATTCAGACTGATCATTTATCAAGAATAAATTCTAGTGAGGACACATAGAGCATTGAGGACACGATTTCAGATGCATAGTTATTTAGATTGAATCATGTGCCCACGTAACTAGAGGACACTACAATGTTTTTGCACACCGGCATATGCATTTGAGGTAATGAAGGCGTTAGAGAAGAAGTAGCTTGCAATACACGTGACACCTTACAAGTTGATAGATGGAGATTTATACAAGTCCGGGCCGTGATGAAATTTTGCGCATGTGTGTTATGGATCATGGGCATGAGGTTATTATGGAAGAAGCTCATTGTGGAATTTCAAGAGGTCATTATGTCGGGTGATGCTACCACGCCGCAAGATACTAATGGTTGGCCTTTGGTGGGAGACTTTGTACAAATATATTAAGGAATATGTCAACTTATGTGATCATTTTCAATGCCTTGGAAAGCTTGGACATGGAGATGAGATGTCATTGTGGCCTATTACAAGTCTTTGAGCCTTTTGATAAATGTGTGATTGAATTTGTGGGTCTTATTTCACCACCCGAGTGAAGGAATGTCACCCGCTACATCATAATTGTATAGTTGTCTAATTAGGTGGGATAAGGCGGCACCTACAAAGGATTGTGTGACAAATACAATAGTTAGATTCTTATGGGAAAACATCATTAGTAGGTATGGTGGATAGACTTACCAAGTATGCTTATTTTGTTTCCTAGCCCATCCTTAGCTAAATGCATGCCATCTCATTTATGGACATAGTTCAAAAGCTCCATGACATGCCAAAATTATAGTAAGTGATCATGATCCAATATTTACAAGCAATTTTTGGACTGATTTGTTCTCTTGTTTGGGTACCCAATCGCCCAAATTCATCATATCACCCTTAATCATATGGAAAAAATAAGTTGTAAATAATGTTTAGAGGGATATCTTTGATGTTTTACTTCAAATAAACAATAACGTTGGGTGTAATGGTTTCCACTTGCAGAATGGTGGTACAATACTTCATTTAATACCTCCAAATTTTCTCCATTTCTGGAAATTTACGAGTACCATCTCCATCACTCATCTCTATCTTGAAGGTCAAACCAAAGGTGAGAGCAATCAAAGATCACATTCAACACCAACACGAGGTACTCTCTAGTCTTAGAGAGAATTTGGCAAGGGCACAAAACCACATGAAGCAATAGGCTGATCAACATCGTAGTGAGTGACACTTTGAAGAGGGTGACTTTGTTTTTGTACGATTGCAGCCATATAAGAAATTATCATTAAAATAATAGAAGAAGGATAATAATATTGCTCCTAAATACTATGGTCCTTACCGAGTGTTGCAGAAAAATTGGTAGTGTGGCATATAAGTTGGAGCTCCCTCTAGGAAGTAAAATACATCTAGTATTCCATGTTTCTTTCTTGAAGAAATTTATTGGGAAACACATTTCCACCCAATCAGTGCTTCCTGAACTGGATGAGGAAGGAAGGATCATATTGGAACCTGAAGGTATTCTTTAGACACACACCAAAAGATTGAGGACCAGAGTCATTACCGAGTACTGATCAAGTGGAAGAATATGAATATTGAGGATGCATCATGGGAGGATGAAGCATTTGTGCAACAACATCCAAGGCTTCCCAACATTGGGGATAATGTTTCTTTAAAGGGAGGGGCATGTTACACCCTTAGTCTTATAGCTTATATTGGATATGTAGTGCCGACATGTGGCTTACATAATCTCTCTACTTGTCATATGTTATTCATTTATGATTTCATATGTTTAGTAGGTCGGCCTTGGTGTTGGCCATAACTTAGGATTGGTATATATAGGTGGTAGTGAGGAGTATTTAATCATCATATTGAGCATTTGAGTCTTATTGTATGGTTTGGAGGTTTCCCCCTCGAAGTGGCTAAGCTATTCTACTTACATATTGAGATCATTTATTTGCAATCTTGTGTTATTTGGTGTTCTATTACTGGTGATAATCAGATTTATACAAGTAATTTCATTATAACTAGAGGTATAATGTAGTGGTAATAAGTACATAATTTTGTGTCTACAAAAGATGTGCTTGCATTCATATTGTTCACAACCCTTTGCATTCATATGGGCTACATGAGTAAGTGCTTTGAAAGTTGAAAGCCCATTGGATACAAACTATTTTTCTTAAGCCAAAATGAACAAGCTATAAATTGAGTAATCATAAAGAATTTATAACAGTCATGATTCTCTATTGACAACTCTTTTTGAGGCACCATTTTTTTGCAGTGTATTTTTTCAATCTCTTTGCAATGGTACTACTATAATTTAATTTTTCAACCTATACGAGACACTTTTAGGCTTTGTAAATTACACACACACTAAAATATAAAGTCCGAACATAACTTGGGGTTTGTCACCACACATTAAATTATAAAGTGCTAACATTTGGGAGGTTTCATTAGGAGTTCGAGGTACATTTCATCGCTTCATTGTCTACCTAAATTCATAGAACTATTTTTCCTTGAAACGAGGGATATATGATCACTATAAATTACATGGTCTAACACCCTATCTTCTTGAACTCATTCTTGAGCCTAATGAATATAAACATAAGATTAAGTGGTTAAAAAAATGACATAGTCTATAGACTAATATGTCTCACTATTCCTAAGGATATTCAACATCAACTTGCATACACTGAGTTCCCTTTCACTACTTGGACATTCATCTAGAAGTTGTATGGAGACCATGATTCTCCATTTGAAAGTGATGATTATTTAGAAAACCAATCCTCCTCCTACTTTCGAGACCCAATTTATAGTTGAGTACATTCCTTTTGTACATGTTGCCACTTCGAGTTCAAAGCCACTTCTTCAAGGGCATCCAATGATTATTTATAGTAGGATCATGACATTCCTCATATACCTCTTGATACTTCAGATCTTAGAGTTGATTCTTTGAGGGCTTCTGGTGATTATTTGTGGCATGATTATATATGTCTTCTGGATTCACCTCATTGGGACACATACCTACCATAAATCACTTCTTTGTTTGTAGAGTCCCACATTTCAGATCTAGATGACACCATTGAGGACATAATTATTCACTTTTAGCACATTCTTCCACATTTTGTTTCATCATAGTTAAGATTTTCTTCTTTGAAGGCTTCCAATGATTCTCTATAAAAGGGTTCTTCATTTCTACAAGATCTAATTCAAAGGGGGAGGTCTACTTACCAGACATTTCATATTCTTTTGTGGACTCACCTTTCAAATATTGATGGAACTATTACTGATATTTTTTCTCTCTTTGATAAAAAAATTGATGGATTTGCTTCTTCTTTTCTTGACATATTTTCTCTTCTACCGCATGCTTACATGGTAATACATTGTGCTCAAGAAAAGATCCTATGATTCACCTCCATCATCTCATGTTTACATATTTTGTAGGAGTACATGGTTCTTGGTTAAATTATCATATTTATATTGGTAACCATTATGAGTCCTATTTGTTAACTAATTTGATTCAACAACACTTTTCACATTTGATTTTTTTTTGGTAGAAACATATGAAGATATTATTCATTTCCTTTACCTTTGATCCACAATATCAGCGATTGAGATCACATTTTACTAGAAAATTTTGGACTGATTTATTCTCATAGTTGGGTACTCAATTGGCTTGCAATTCTTCATATCATCCCCAATCAAATGGATATATTGAGGTAGTTAAAATTTTTTGGAGGGTATCTATGATGATTTCATTCATATAAGTAGGAGAGATTGGTTAAGTGGTTACCACTTGTAGAATGGTGGTATAACACTTCATCCAAAATGTCGCCATTCTTGGAATTATACGGTTACTATCCACCATCCCTCACTTCCAAATTAAGGGTCCAGCCTAATGTAAGAGAAGTTGAAGATAAAAATCAACACAAATAGAAGGTTTTCTCTAATCTTAAAGAGAACTTGGTAATGACACAAAACCGCATGAAGCGAAAAGCAAGCCAACACCATAGTGAGCGAAGATTTGAATTTGGAGACTATATTTTTGTATGATCGCAATGATATACGAAACTAACCTCAAAACAATAGAAAAAGATAACAAAATTTCACCCAAATACTATGACACTTATCAAGTGTTGAAAATAATGGTAATGTAGCATATAAATTAGAGCTTCCTCAATCAACTAAAATACATCTATTTTTCCATGTTTCTTTTTTGAAGAAGGTCATTGGGCAGAAGGTGTCTTCTCATTCAGTGTTACCAGAGCTTGATGAGGAGGGACACATCATCTTGGAGCTTGAAGGAATCCTATAAACATGCACTAAGAAGTTGAGGAAAAGGGTCATCATCGAGTATCTAATCAAATGTAACCATTTGGACATTTAAGATACAACATGGGAAGATGAAGCATTTAGGAAACATCATCCAAAGATTACCAACATTGTGGATAATGTTTATTTGAAGGGGAGGGGCATGCTACACCCTTAACCCTATGTCATATATACAGATATGGATAGCTGACTTATGGCTAACATAATCTCTTATCATGTCATATCATATATATTTTTGCTTTCATAAGCTTAGTAGGTCATCCATGGTGCTTTGCATAGTATAGTAGGACATATATAAGAGTTAGAGAGAAGTATGTTATCATCGTATTGAGCACATGATTCTTGTTGTATGGTTTAGAGGTTGCCTCCTTGAAGTGGCTAAGTCATTATACTTACATATTTTGAGCATTCATCTATATCTTGGTTTTCTTTGCTGTTATATTATTTACATCTATCTGAGTAATTTTTTTACACCTTGAATTTCTTGAAAACTCCATACTTTTCTAGAGAAAGTATATCTAGTTCTTCCTAGAAAAGTCATCTATTAAGGATTGACCTTCACCTTCTAAAAAACCATTGTGTATGGTTTGCAATATCCCATTTGTGTATGCAACATTTGTCGATATCTTGACTCTACTCTACTTGTCATACATATAATGCTCACATAATTCCAAGTTTAAGAGACCATCATTGATCCCTTTTTCTATTCCTTTGGATTTTTGTGAATGCATTACCTTCTCACCAATATGGTTCAACCTTCCATGTAAGAGAATATTATTCTCTACATGAAGCATACTAGTTTTTTCATGTTTTCCATTAGCCTTAGGAACAATAATGTTGTTACAAACATTGATAACCATATTGCATTCACTCTAAACAAGGTTCTATTGCACACTTATCTTAGTGACACCATCTCGCTGCACACTATTTTACAACCACACTTTACAAATGACAAATACACACTAACATCACACATCTTGCTACCCAAAACAAATTCCTTGCTAAAAATGTGTAGACAACCATGAAGAATCTTGATCCTCTCATCTTGGAACCTTAATATAACTCTTTGTCGAGAAATAATATGATGAGATGAATCAACTCCCAAAAATACATTATCAATGTCATATTGCTCATATTCACATAACCACTCCATGTTGGAGTTCACATGATAAAAGGATCTAGAGTCGATCAACCATACATGATTAAGATTTCTAAGAACACATCTCTATTTTCATAAATGGACCATTTTTCCCTTGAGGATGAAGAATTCAAATGTTTTATCTTGTCCACATTTACTCGCAATATTTATTAAAATTCTCTATTTTCTATAGTTTTAACCTTACTTCAAAAAGATTTTTCCAGAGTCTCGCATCATCCTCCATACGTCACATTCTTATCCCTCGATCTCCATTTGCTTTTTATCTTGTGATTTAGCTTACATAATCAATATATCATTGGTTTGATTATCTTTGTAATGGACCTTTCTTCATCATATTTTTATAGCTACAATCAATAACTAAATAATCATAATGTTAAAGACATTACGGTGATTTGTAATTGAGTCACCATTATTCATGCTTAACGAATATAACACCTTGTACATGAATAGTTTCCTAACCAAATATGTATCATGGTACAATGCTCCAAACTTATCTTATAAACTCTTTTGTTTTTTTTTATCAAATGTGCATTTAGTAAAATTGAATCCGATATAAAAATTCGGATGGAACTTCTCTCTTTTCTATCAACCGTATCACACTCAAGTCTTGCTTTATACATGTGGGTCTAATTTTTGGTACAATGACCTAATGATATTTATCTCACAAGTTATCTTCCATATTGAGTTTCCATAGCTAATTTTTTTACCATTGCAATCATCAATCTATTTTTTGGTGCTTCCTAACATATTTAATACACAAGACTTTCAACTACGCAACTCTTACTGAAACCAAATACTTACAATAGGAAAATATAACTCTCACCGAGCTCTAAACTAGGCTATGATATCGTGTTGAGATTTGGTGACAAATGCACAATAAGAAAAACATAGAAGAGATTCTATGAACTATAATCTAGACATTATATAGAAATGGCACACAAGATATAAACAATGAACATAAGATTTCACCTTGAAAAACCCTTTCGTAAACAAAACCCAACACAATGACATTTCTCTATTGCATTAAATTAAAACCAACTTATCAATAGAATAAGAAACCTTCAAGTTTTCGAGTAATAGATCAAATAACACAAAACATAAATAGGAATATAACATTGATTCGCAACTATAAGAGCAATATAGAACAAGTCCACACCATATGATTGAGAGCATAGAAAAAATTGAAAATATATGATTGACCCACTTTTAAGGGGAAACCTCCAAATTGCACCATAAGAACATAATACACTATATGATATTCAAGTACTAACCACTACCTCCTATAAATACAAAACTTAGTTATGCTTACCCCATAGGCCGACCTTACTAATAATATAAAGACAGAGAAATGTGATACAACAATGAAATAGATTAAATTAGCCATAAGTTGGCCATACATATCCCAATACATGTTATAGGTTAAGGGTGTAAAATCAACTCACTATAACAATATTCACTAAGACATGCACTTATATAGTACAACTACAATACAACATAAACAAAAGTAGAAAAAACACTAAAATATGCAACAATATCTTCAACTTTGTTCACACACGAAACATTGGCCCATACATGCTTAGAGTTGACCTTCTAACCATAATAAACAACGAGATTGTTACAACTCTTTTCGATATTCACTCCTTGAGTCTCGCCAACATTTAAGCTAGCTCATGGCTACACACAAGAGAAGCTACAAATTTCATGTTGACCATCGAGTAGATTTTTAATTACATAACACTCCACCAACTATGTTAGAGTATTATCAACACATTGTTTTACACCTTTAGTCTCCTGCTCAAGTGAATTAAGTGTTGGCAATGCATCACATGTTGCACTCCAATGTTGGGGAACCACATTATGCACCATAATACAACTTCCATCAGCACACATACTACCTACACAAAATCCTCGCATACATCATAATGTTGTGCAAAATGATTTTATTCATATTGTAAAAGTCCCACACAATGCCCATGTGCTCATATACATGTGTAGATGTCTCTACACAAAATTTCTTTGATGCATAAGCTTGCACAACACTAGCCACTACAAAAATGTCATATGTAATCCTATGCAAATTTGAGACATTTTGAACACTTTAATACCCCTAATGAGTTATGTTATGTTACATATGGGATTTTCTTTGGAGTTGTTGGCTTTGTGTCAAAAATTTTTTGGTGGATTTGATTGACTTCGTTAATAATAGTTATGGGTAGCTTGAAAATTCATTAGCAAGCCTAACTTTACAATCTTGATTTGAAATGTAGAAGGTCTTAATAATGTTACGATTTCCTTTTCCATGAAACAATTGGGACATCTAGGTATATTCCTAAATGGCCCCTTGAAAATTTGAAACAATTAAACCTAACTTGAAGATTTATGGCTCAAGTATTAAGAAATGCATCCTTGACTTGACAATGTTCACAATGTGCCCTAAGGCATCCTAAATTTCTTTATAGAATTTCTTGTGGCATTCCACATCCTTGGCATTCCACATCCTTTAAGGTAGGCTCCCTATATCATCATTTAACCGTGGATGGGTCATGGGAAATTGAGAAGTGACTTTCAAGTTTTAAAATTATTGTTATTTGCATCATTTTAACAACTTTGTTAAGAGATCCCGCCATAACAATAAATTGAAAAAGAGAGATGGGATCCCCCTCTCACTTTGGTCTCTAAAATCAAGAAACATGTAGGGGTGATCCCATTCATAAAAATGTAAAAACCTAGGTTTTTTTTTTTTTTTTTGTGGGGGGCGGTTAATCTAGAGGGATCAACAAATACCTAGCGACCTAGAGTTTCGGGAGCGAGGTTGTAACACAAGGCAAACTCCACCGATCATCCTCGTTTAGAAACAATTAACTATGAAGTTGAAACAATCGTCAATATTAAAACCAAACTTCTTTGTAACCTTGAGTAGAAACCCAAAGTCAAGTCTAATGCAAGGCCTAGCAATATCCAAATTCATTATTATGGCGATAATTTCCCTTCTCTTAACAACCACCTCTTATGTATTCGAGATAAGCTTGGGAGGGCATTTTATTGAGTCTCTCTCCTAGTAATTTTGCAATGATCTTATACCTTATTTGGTTTCGGTTTGATTTGGGTACAAATGTTATTGAGCTGGCATTCGCTTCTCTTGGAACATTGTATTTGATTAAAACATGTACATGTTAAAAACCCTGCTTGAAAGCTTTTAAACCCCTAAATCAACTCGGAACAACTAGATTGAGCATTTGAAAGGAAAAAACATCCGAGTAGAAAGAGCAATTAAGAGGACAATTTTTACATGCTTTCTTACAAAAAGTCTATGTTCCTTTCCATAAACCGTCCACCCTGATGAAATTCCCCACGTTTGCACATTATCCATCTCTTCTGGACTGTATACGACTGTATCCAAATGGGGGTTTCAAAATCATCTCAACTTCAGAAACAAAATTGGAGATCAAGGAACATACACAAACCCTTACAACCCCTAAAACATGGTCCCTATGGAAGGAAAAAAATTCTATCTTATTCCATCTGAAACAAAATTTGGAAAAATCCAATGTACGAAATAAATATTAAAATCGGGGATACAAAGAACCTCAGCGACTTATCCATTGGGTCACAGAGTCCTAATAGATGAAGTGGCCGGATACTGAAAACATTCAGAAATATAAGTAAAATAATTGTTTGTGTGGTGCTGCCCAGGCTCGAACTGGGGACCTTCAGTGTGTAAGACTGACGTGATAACCGACTACACCACAGCACCATGTTAATCTTACGAGCACCATTATTCAATATTAGAAAATATTTCGATATATAAATATCTTACGTTCCTCAAACGCAGTCGATATGCATATTCATATACCATGTTATTGATCACATATTTAATATCATCATTGGAGAGTGTATTCTTTAAACTCGTCAATGACGTCTAAATTGTTAATAAAATAATAAATAGATAAAAATTGTTAACTTGTCAAGATGGCCGAGTTGGTCTAAGGCGCCAGTTTCAGGTACTGGTCCGAAAGGGCATGGGTTCAAATCCCATTCTTGACAAATTAGTTTTCTTGCCTCTAGTCTTAAACACCTGAGTATAATTCTTGTCTACACAGTTTTCTATGGTTTGATTTTTCAGTGTTTTTTATTATTTCACATGCTTCATAATTAAACTGGTAAAAGGTAAATGTTGGTTGTTTAGCATTTGGATTGATTGGAATTGTTTTCCCAATTGTAAATTCAATGGAAATATGTTAGTTTTACTGTTTTACATAATATTGTTATGGTCTTCATAGCTGATATAACTAAGCATGTACGAAAATTTTGTCAATTTTGAATAAAGATGTCCATTCATTTTGTTTGTTTTCAATAGAGAAATCCATTCATGAAAAGCATGTTTGGTGCAAATTTATTTCAAGGGTTGGAACTTGAATTTCTCTCATACTTGTTTAGAATTCTCTAGTCATTTTTCTTTCACAAATTACTCTGAAATCAACAGAACCAGTCCAGAGTCCTCTGCAGGGGCAAAATATGCTTTCACCTTCCCCATACAGATCCAACTTTACTCCTCAATTTTTCCTATGTTCCACCAAATTTCCCAGACGGGTACGACAGGGGACGGTCCGAACGGATTGTTTTGGAGGCCATTTTTTAGGGGACGGCTATTAAAAATAGGGATTTTTTTAAAATATAGGAACTTTCAAATATTCATATGATAACATTCGTCAGGCATTCATCATATATGTTATAGAACCTTATTACATAACATTAGAGTTGAATCGAGATTTAACATAACATTCAGTTTGGACATATATAATAATTACACAGTTGTTTATGAAGGAGCGAGTTCAAGACAAATAGTTTACAAAATTACATGCACAAAACTCTGCAAAATTTGTCTTGAATGATTGCATATCCATGACACATTCAAATTTACTGCTACATAAAACATTGTAATATAGAAATAGAAGCAATGCATAACACTAATATCATATATCATGTCATTTTTTAACCCACAACAAACGGGGCATATAACCACTACATGCTAAATAGAACAATCTTAATTTGTAAATAACAGCACCATCCATTCAACCTCCCCTTTGGTGTGTATTCAAGAAGGCTTGCTCTGTTTTAAGTTGGACCTTCAACATCTTTCCATTCAATTGGAATCCATTATCACAATGATGATATCATTGTGATAAACTATTCGTGTGTTCTCCGCAGCCATAAATGCAGCAGAGCATGTTTCTTCTTCTCTATGCATAACCCTCCTACTTCCATAGTTTCATCAGATCCCCAATTTTCCCTTGCTTCTGTGCTTTCATATCGCTCTCAATAATTTCCACAATCTTGGCTTCTTTACCAGTTAACTCCTTTGCGACAGCCCCTAAATCCATTTTTTCATCTCCCCTGATTCTTTTGCCCGAATCTTGATTGATCGTCTACAACATTGTTCTTCCCTGATGTCCTGAAGAGGATTTGGGTCTTCAAAAACCTCCGTAGAAGAAGGTAGGATTAACTCTCTCCCCTTCTTTCCAATGAGCCCTCTTCTGCAACCGATTGCATTCCGAGGCGAAAAGAAACTCGTCCCAGAATGGGGAAGAAATGTTGTCATTTAGGGCAAGCATCTTTATGAGCCCTTGATGGACTAAATCGGTCACATTACAATTTTCTTTTGAATTCCAATGCCCTGTTCCAAAAATTTGGATTTGAGAAATCAACTTAAGGTGATATAAAAATTTAAGGGAAAACCCACCTTCATAGGTCATGCACTTCTTCCATATCTTCCTTGGCCCGGAGAAGCTCACTTCTGAATTGAGCCCCTTTAATTTTTTTAGTCTAGAGCTTTTCCTTATGAGCATTTGGGCCCATGCGCAATCTTATAGCATCCAAAAATAGTTAAAATATATTTTACGTTTATGACAGAGCAATCAACAAGGTCTTACAAACAAGTCAATAAAGACTTCAACCAAAAATTCTGAGACAAATGCAAAGATAACAAAATAATATGAAGAAGTTTATTCCAACACGCCCCATGCTCCACATACGGAAATACGAGAATATATAGATTGAACAACATTGATCCACACCTAGATAATAGGTGGGAATGTCCAAACTAGGAGATAAGTGTATCTCCTTCCTCCAATCAAGGAGTGGAGAGAATCTCTCAACAAGCTCCCAAAATACATGTACACAAATTTATTTAAAACAAATAAACACATTACACTCTCAATTGAAGCTTATAATAAAGTGAGCAAACAAAATAAATGGTTAGCAAATAATTAGAACTAGTGTAGTGTGAACACGAAACTTGCTCCAACACCATTTCTTAAGTGAAAGTTAGGGAGCAAGAAAGAACAAAAAGAAAGGGTCTAGACTACTAGGTATGATAAGGTAACCACTACAAACTAGGAAAGAAGGAGGGAAGGACTTCATACTAAATCCCCCAAGGACAACTTCCTTCACCCCAAGATTCGCTTGTAACTCAAGATAACAAGGAGAAGTTAAGGGTTTAGCGGAAGGTATCCACAATTTAATCAACAAGAATCAAAAACTCCAAGCAAACAACCTCGTCTTGAATCAAATTTCAAATGAAGTGCATTTGGATCTTAATATGTTTGGTATGTTGATGTTTAATAAGATTATGGTCTAGATCAAAATAACACTTAGATTATCACACCAAATAACAAAGAGGAGACCTCTCAGAAAGGCCAAACTCGTCAACTAATTGATGAAACCAAATAAATTCTTGTCCAAATTTGACAACACCACTATACTCGCCTCAAAGGATGATAATAATACGACTATAGTTTGTTTCTTACATGCCCATGCAATCGGCTAGAAACAAGGTGAAAGAAAAAAACCTAAAGTAGATCACTATGTATCATGACAACGTCCCCAATCTGAATTTGTAAATCCCTCAATATCACAAGATCCCTATAGTGAATAATGAATTCCAAAACTCAAAGTCTCCTTAATAGCACAAAATATACCTCATTGCTTGTCACAATGAATCTCAAGAGGCTCATAAGAAAATCGAGAAACAATTTATGACAAAAGTATATTGGGATGAGTGTGAATGAGATATAAAAGATTCCCAACTCATTTTTATACAAAGTTGCATAGATTAAGTTAGAATTACAATCAATAGTTAATTTCATACATGACTCGAAATGGAGTGGGAAATGGATTACAATTACCCATATTGAATTGCTCGAGTAGGTTCGAAGCATATTTTCTATATCCAATATAAATACCCTCGAAGATTGATGAACTTAGAGGCCAAGGAAATACTACAAAAACACAAGTCTCACATATCAAAATTTGTCTTCAACTTGTGTTGAATGTTTTGAATCATAAAATCTAAACTTCCAATGAGGAATATACCACAACATATAAATCCAAAATCAACAAATCTTCACCACTCTTCGTAACATACACATTATGGTTAGTCTCACAATGATGAAAGTCAACACTGATAAAAAATCCATTTTCTCATACCAAGCCCATGGAGCTTGTTTGAGACCATAAAAATTGTTGAAGCTTCGCAAATCAAGGCTTATCTTGTAAAAAACCTAGAGGTTGCTCCATATAAATATCCTCATGGAGATCATCGTGCAGAACACACTCTTCATGTCCATTTTATATACTAGCCAACCATGAGATGTAGTGAGGATAAGAACAAGGCGTACAAAATTTATTTTCGCCATAGGAGAAAAAGTCTTAGAGTAATCTAATCCTTCAACTTGAGAAAACCCCTTAGCAACAAGGCGAGCCTTGTACTTATCAATCAAACCATCCGTTGCATATTTGGTCTTATATACCCATTTACATCTCATAATTTTTCTTCCACAAAGAAGATGAATTAATTTCCAAGTATTATTCTTCAAAAAAGAAGAATACTCATCCTACATATATTCATCCCATTTAGGTTTACCAAAAGCCTCGTAAAAAGTAATTGGATCAAATTAAATTGTTTGAATCATAAGATCCGTTCTAGAAGGCATAGAAATGAATGCGATGAAAATCAACATTACTAGAATTTTGAGCTTTGGTACGACATGAATTACGAGGATCACCACCCAAGTCACCAACAGATCGTAGAGTGGATTGACTCCATTTGGGAATCATTGAGCACGAGGAGGAGGTAGAGATAATGGAGTAGGTTTCACATCAATATCATCATCAAAATCAATAAATATATCCTCTATATTAGATACTTGACGAAGGAAGTGGAGAAGAAGGAACATTAACATTCACATGAGTGTCATTTCATCAACAGAGACATCTCTCATATAAAAACCTCATAGGTAACAAGATATAGAATGCGACATGACTTCACATGTTCCTAATGTCTAACAAACATAATCTTAGTGCTCTTTTTCTCCATGGATTTTCGCTTGTTTTCGGGAATAAAGGACCATGTTTTGCTTTCAAGCACTCAAAAATAAGATACATCAATTTTTGTATCTAACCATGTTTCCTTAAGAGTGACCCCCGAACAATTTTATGAGTAATTGTATTCTAAATATAGTTGGCACAATTCATTGCTTCAACCCAGAATTATGGTGGTAAGTTCTTAGACTAAATCATGCAATTAGCCATCTCCTTAAGTGTTTTATTTTTCTGCTCTGCAACACCATTTTGTTGAGGGGTGTAAGGCATTATATACGATGCAAAATTCTATGACCAAGACAAAAAAACACAACTAATGTACTCTCCCCATTATCAATGTGGAAATTTTTATCCGACATCAAGGCAAGTGCATGGAGATGGGGACTAAAAATTGGCCAAATTTTTATTTGAAGCAAAACGTGAGCACATTTTAGGAAAGTGCAATCGTGATTTGAATTTCTAGGATTGATAATTACCAAGCCTAAATGTGAGAGCATTATAACATGTTATCGTTATAACGTGAGTGCGCTACTACGTGATCACATTATAACACACCGATGTTCATATTAATAATGTTGTATATGTATTTGGGAGGTATATATGTATAATTTTTCATTTATTAATATTTATACTTTATTATTTCTTATAATTTAAATTTATTTTAATAAATATAAGAAATTAGGGTCACTCTACACCTTATGGAACTAGTCTCACAACTCCATAAGTCACGATTTAGAAGATAGTTTTTCATATTCTAATCTGGTCAATACATAGGTTTTTTTAGGATTTCAATATTCAACCTAAAGCTTTTAGGGTTTAAATTCTACAATTGATATCTATTTTGGAAATAATATAGTCATTGTTTAGGTTTTGGGGCCTTCTTGATTGGTTATTGACATGTTGTCATCCAAAATCTATAACATGAAAAATTGAAACTTTGAGCATGACAACTAAGCCTATGATTGAAAATCATGTTTCCCTATCATTGTGAATCCTTCCTCTAGCCAAATTTCCCTTAGTTCAACCCTCACCCAACTTAGAGGAAATTCTTAAAAATGTTTTCAATATTGTTTCAGTGTGCATGGATGATCACCCAAGATGATTGATGAATTCATTGTGACTTGATGAAAGACTACTTCCTCTGGAGGCCTAAAAAGGCCATTTTGGCCATTCTGCAACCAGTAAACATATTCTGAGAGCATTAAGGGAAAATCTAAAGAATTTGAGGCTGATTTTGGAGAGTATTGAAGATGTCTGAGGTATTTTATGAAATTTTAGGAAATAAAATTTGATTCAAGGACAACTTGTGCAAGACCAAGTCTTTTTGGTACAGGGAATGAATGTCTTAACAATGAAAGCTAAAACCTTCAGATGATTCCAAGAGTTCCAGAAGGAGTTTGAAGGTAAACACATTGAAGGATTAAATAATGAGCATGATTGTGAAAAGGAATCTTTTTATTTTCTGTTTGAGGAAGAATACCTTCTCAATGGTGAATGTATGAGTATGAAATTACTCAAGTCTTTCGAGGATGATACCACTCATGAAGAAAAAGGGTGATATTCAATGAGATTTGGGAATATGAGTTCCAAGTGTTCAACCATTTCCTCAAGACCCAATGTGAAGACTTTCCAAATGATTATGAATGTGAGTATGAATCTTTCTTTTTCCCTTTTGGTGGAGAATATTGTATCAATAATGAATGAGATGAAATGAAGGTGCTTGAATCTCCCATGTGTACCTCCATCATGGAGAGTATTGTTACAGGACCACGATGAGAATGATGATCATTCCATTTTGTCCCCAAATTTGTGTCCACTCTCTGTTCAAGAGAGTGAAATTCTATGTAAGCCACGTCATAACATGCAATGGGTCAAACATGAGTTGGTGAGTATGAAAGAAAATAATTTGGGGCAGTTGTCAAACATGAATCAAAAGGAGGTCTATGATGATGTTGAAGATTTCAAAATACCTACCAAGATCCATCTCACAGAAGAAATTGTCATAGAGAACATGAAAAATCAGGAGTAGTTTCTCATTGGAGAGCATGAGGCTAGTTCTGAACAAGGTGAGCCCGAAATGGTCAAAAACAATCTTTTGGTAGTGTGAGGATGAAGAATGTGAAATCACAATCACGAGTGAATGCAAAAATGGATTGGAAACCCAAAATGGAATTTTGGGACAATGAGAAAAGTGAGAATTTCATATTGACCCTCACTTACTAGAACAATCATGAAAATTTTCTCAAGAAGTTGAGGAAAGTGTCATACTTCATCGAACCATTCAATGGGTTTATTGAGCAAAAATCATTCAGTGCTACACACACATGGTAACATCCAAAAGGGAAAAAAGTTCCACATTGAAATGAGGTTGTCCCCGCATGTACCATAGGTGATTTAGGTTGTTTTCCTTGTTATGTGGTGTGCTTCCCTTTCCGTCACTATTTTTTTTATTTGTTCTTATTTATGTGGCTTGCATGTATTGTTGGTGTGTTATGTGACTCTATTTTCCCAATGGATAAGGCATTGGTCTACTCCCCCAAGAGATAATTGAGGTTTATTCTTGCTCGTTTGTCCTTTGTCTAATATAAAACAAGTCCCCTAGTATGAACCATCTGTTGTAATATGAAATTTCATTGCATTTTATTTTACAAACCCATTGAAATTTTTTTCTCCTTTATGTTCAAATTGGTCAAAATTTCTTGAATTTCCCAAATTTCCAAGATTGCTCATTTTCAAAGATCAACTTCAATGGAAGGTTTTGTGAACCTCAAGCACTTCAAAATTCCTAGTTGTATTCAAAGGAAAGGTATCAGAGTCTTCTCCATAATGGTGTGACTCAAGAAGACTCCTAAGTTTTATAACCCAATTCTAGGTAGATTTTTCCCAATTTACAATTTACATTTTGACCTAATTAGGTCTAGACAGGTTTTCACTGTGCATCCATGAACTATCACATAGATATTTCTCTAATGGAGCTAAAACTCCTTGAAACCTCCTTTATCTTGAAGAGCACCCTCCCTAGGTCAATTGTTTCATTTTTTTCTCTTCCAAGACTCCTTATCAGCTGAGATATTAAGATTTTCTTGTTGAAACCCCAAAATAGGGTTTTAGATAACTTGATAGGGATAAAATTCAGATTTCTTATCATATAGACCCTTCTTGACTCATTTACCTATTAAATAATATTTAGGAGGATTAAATTAAAATTTCTTCTTTTATAATCCAGATCTTTGGATGTTTGATATTCTCCCAACATTAAGCTTTAGGTGAGAAAAACCGTGAGAATTAACAAAACATAGTCAAGTTTGGAAGTAAATGCTAGATGTCATGAACTACCACTATATATTCAATCCTTTCCTCTTGATAGACATCAATATGTACTTGAAAAACTTAAGAAAACATAGAAATCATACCAACCACACTAAATTCTTCCATTTATCTTAATTGTCTCCAAACTTAAGTGAATATTCTCCTAAAAGAAAGTCTCATTTACAAATATAATAACATTAACAATCATCCTAATTGCATTCTTCCATACCTTATTAGATGAAATTTAGGCTATAGTAATAGGAGAGAGCACTGAGATCACATCATTTCATATACTTTCTTTAATCACCCCTTGATTGTTCATTAATTACATATATAAAACAATATCAAAACCAGTGAATCCTACTCTTGTCTTGACTATTCTTCCTCTTTATTTGCTATCTCACACATGTTCCATATAATTAGGAAGATAATAATGACTTCTTAGAATATCTTCCATGTTTTTTATTTAAGGACACTACAAAATGATATACCTTAATCAATTTGAGGCTCACTTGGCTCACTAAGTTTGTTAAGCCAAGAAACACACCAAGTGAGTAGTTGAAACCATGTGGTAAGGGTTTTTGGATCTAAGGTACACAATTTACTAAGTTTAAAGAAATAATTTCACACACATAAGAAATGACACCAATGAAGAGGACACTTAAGAATAAGAAGCAAATGGAGGAAATAAATGATTAGTACTCGGAGATGTAGTACCCTCAAGAAGTAATAGTTGTAAAGCCTTGGACATCACATATTCGAAGTGTAAGGTCAGTGAGTATAACCACCGCACACCGGGCTAGGAAGGTGATATAAATAATGATGTTATAAGGGAAACATGTAAAATTACAACAACAAGGAAGATTGTAATTGATGATGAGGTGCACAAGACCTTGGTAGGTTTCGAGGTCTTACAGTTGTTTGAATTGCCATTTTTTCGGTAATCCCACGCGCTTATACCAATGGCTGATGTCAAGAGTCCATGAGGAATAATTTTAATTCATAAGAATGAGGATGCACATTACCACACAATTGAATAAATAGAGCATGCATGTGAGGAGGAGCGCAAAGAGCCTAAACAAATAGAGTAACCTGAGAAAGAAGAGAAAGAGTCAATGTAAGAACAACATGCAATGAGACAAGGCCCGGAGTCATCAAATAGATCAAGGAAATCGAGGCATAGCTCACCTCCTGAAGGGAACATGACTTATATTGATTACCCTTAAAATGTTATAAGGTAAAGGTTCCATATCTCCTTGAGTGCGGATGAATTGTATGGATGGGAAATGTTTGAAAATCCCAAGCTCATCCAAGGACGTACAAGATGTTTTATTTTTCCATGCAAACACATATGGAGGAACCAAAATTTGAGCTTAACAAGGATGTAATCAATGAGCTAAAAGGGAAAATGGACCCTTCAAGTAAGCTCCCAATTTTGGTATCTACACATTTATCGAGATCGTAAGCCAGTAACACGTTAATAAAGATGACAAATGAAGTAGCACAGAGGAATATTGACAAAGGAGTGACACTCCACAACGTGTAGGAGAATGTTGCACATTAGAATGCAACGTGAAAAATTCTCTCAATCATGATGGATTCATTTCCTCATCCTCCCAAAATTTCCATGTCGTCATCATATCTCGACATACATGCTCCTATCAATTATGCTCACATATCTTAAGGTACCAAATCATCGGGTCCTCTCGCTTTTGTTTGGACAACTACATCACCGTTGGAGAAATAATATGTCATGTGGGAAAATTAGTGAAATATCAACAAAATTTTGTGGAAATAAGTCCCTCTACTTGAATGGGGCAGCTCCATTTATTGAAAACAGGAGATAATTACACTACTTTATCAACCGGGGTAGTATTTCGACTAGGGATCACATATGAGTACTTCTCCACACCTATGGAAAAGTGCTTGTAAATGCTACAAGGGAGGGAAAATTTTGATGAAGAGAAGTGTGAAAATAATAACAATGAGAAGACACCATTTATATAGAACAAGGAAAAAAAATACAAGAATCCCAAAGTCTTAATGCATATTATTCAACAAGTGCATGCTCATGGAGTATAATTAAGATGAAGAGGAAACCTTATATGATTTTGACTCACAAAGGGAAAAAAATTATATTATTTTTACTTTAAAATTTATAATGAGAACATTCCCACCATTTTAAGGAGCCAATTCCACCGAAGTTTGAAATTTAACCCCTTTTTCAATTCTGCTCAAACATGTGTGTCGATGAAAGAAATTGCCACTGAATTTTATAATGATCAAAAGGAGAACCAAAAATTTGATTGTGAAGAGGTAATTAAATATGTACTATTGGTGTTTTAATTTGGCTCTAAATCTCCTGGAACTATTGAAACATTCAGTTGAATCTCCACCAGATCGAATCTTTATCTCCACCGCTAGGCCAATATTTGAAAATACGCTCCTCAAAATTTCTTGAAACATTTTGCACTATGAAGTAGGAATTATTATATTTGTGATGAGTATCTTATTTCTTTCCAAATACACATGAGGCTCTGAAACATTCTCGAACAAGCCAACTAGCTTTTTCATTGCTTTCATTTCCTTATATCATGCTATAAATAACTTTGATATTGAATAACCTATTCCCAAACTTGTTTTTCTTCTTCGCAAATTTCCTAAACTTATTTGGATGATTATATAGTTCTGCCAAAAATTATTGGGTTCTTTAAAGTTTCCTTGAACATTCCCGAGGGGTATTCACCATGGTGAAAAAGCTTGAAAATAAGCCTTTTTGGGCCTCCTGGAGTAATTCCTTCGAACGGTTTTGACTCGAATCCATGAATAAATTCCCTACATATGAAACACACTTGAAAATAAAATTAACACCTTCTTCTTGGCCACTATGATAGTAACATAGGGATTGAGTTGGTCGGAGAACAAGTTTACATTGACCGGGAAAGGGCTTTTCAAATGGGGTCTAGGTTGTCATGACAATTTTTTAAATTTTTCATGCTAGACATTTTTCATGAAAACAATCACATGAGTCATACTATATGTAGCTAGGAAGAAATATATGATCATCCGGTATATAAAAATGTTGCTCATGGTTTTATCCCCTAATTCTATCTATTCTCCTAAAAACTTGTCTCTCATGCTTTTCCCCCACCTCTATAACCTATAGTCCCTTTAATCCTCTTTTTCCTACAAAAATACCACCGACACTCAAATATGGGGCATGCCTCACTTGACATGGCCTCAATGGTGGAATAGATATTACCATTCCTGTTATCTCACCTCTCTATCAAGCATGTCGTCGACGATATTCTACGAGGGGTTCTCGACACTACATAAGTTAGGATACACCTGATTTTTTTATGTTTGCTAACCAACTATCAGAGACACAAAATATATGCACTTGGGTACATTTCTAGGTCCTAAAAGCATGCTAGCATTTACATGATTCCTAAGCAAGAAAAATAGTAATTGACAACTTCCTTTGGCCTTTTGATTTGTCTTCGCACTTTTATTGACCTTATACATCTTGCACTCTTGCTGAAATTTGACTATTTTATTTTTCTATGGCCTCGGACACTAGCGCCCAGATGGGAAAATAGCACCAAGAAATCCTTTACTTCTTTACATTTTTCTTATCCTTTTGGCCCCCTTTCACTTCTTGTTTACTTTTTACTACTTTGGGTCAGCCTTCCAGGTTGTCAATTACAAAATTCAAATAAGGGAATCATATAAATACATAGTTATTCTTTCAAAATGAGGGGCCAAGTACTAACATTATCTATTATCACCTAAGCTTACATTCAAAGGCACAAGAGAATTTCAAAGTACTCATCTAGCACATCCATTCAAGGGACAAGGGCTGCATACTTATGCATACACGACACAAGAAGGGAAAGATTATTTTATTCCATCCACACATACTATGCATTTTCTAAATTCTAGATCTACCCCGCTATCATTTGTGCAACTTACACAAGGGAATCCTAGGCATCATTACATACACAAGAATGGAGAGCTATATGGAGTCCGAGATGTAGTGAAACACTTAGTTTTAAGTTCACTCTTCATGTGACCACTGGGGTCAGTCTGACTCCCTATTCTACATTTTTCTTTTTATGTTTGATGTGGTTTGTGGGTATGTGCAGGTGAACTTATTTGTTACAAGTTACAGGTACCTTTGATGATCAAGGAGTGAAACCAATGTGACAATAAGTGACTAACAATGAACCTCCTCATGCAAAGAAGAAACCGCATTTGGACCATTCACATAGATGCTAGCACCCAGACACACGATCATCGCACCCGCACGCTCTTGCTCGTCCGTGGGTGCTTTTTCTATACAAAGCTTCGTTCCTTAGAACCTCCAACGATACCTAACGAAGTTGCTTTCAGTTTGTTCCATCCATTCATTTACCCGATCACTCCTAGATTGTGTGAAATTAGTTGAGTCATTCTCTCTCCCTCTCTTGCTTAGGGTTTCAATATTATTGCATGCTTGTATCTTGTCTAATTTATTCTATTTTATCACATGTATATCATACATTACAATAGTTATACGCCACCTTCACAAGTAAGTGCCATTTTCAATCGTCTATTTGACGACCCTATCGGTCCTAATACTCCATCCAATCAGCCCATCTTAGCGTCAATTCAAGCTTTACACCATGCTTTTCAAGATAAATTTCAAGCTATGGAAACCACAATTACATCTCTCAAAGCTGAAATCCAACATCTTAAGGCCCATGTTAGTTCTTATTCTACACCTCATCCTAATCCTATGTCTTCTACATGTTCTCATATAAGTGAACCTCAAGTCTTACCGCTACCAACACCTCTCAAGTTTGATATAAATGCTAAGTAACATGATATTATTCCTGAGATCCTCAATCACCATCGATAAATTTCTAGCTACTCATTGCTACCATCCTTATCGGCTTGCAAAATACCAAGGTCTCTATACGATTGAAAATAAACACTTGATTTTAGACGAACTCGACCTCTTGAGGTCATAACAGACAATCAATGCAGAATATTGCGAGAATACGATGGGAAACTATAGGAGAATCAGGGACTAAGATCAAGTAGTGTGAATTCCTAGTAGTTGAATTGACCAAAGGGGAATTAGAGGATATGTATGGGTAGTGTAAAATCTCTATTGTTTGTTTGTTTGATTTGATCGAATGATAAGCTACATTGAAGGTTTGTTTTATTAATCAAGAAAAGTAAATCTAGCTTAAATAAAAGACAAGTGTGTTTTAATCTCTTAACTAACTAGATTCATTCTCGGTTAATTGACTAGAATAAATTGAAGTATTTGATCTACTTATTTGAAAGGAAATTAATTAAATAAAGGGAATAAAACAAAAGTAAGCTAACTAATCTAATCTAATATTCTTTGGATTTTTATGTTTCTCGAAACAAATAAAATAAATCTACAGAAGAAATACGAAGGAGTTGAAATTGCCTCTAAAATACTTTTAACAGAACTAAACAAACAAATGACCCGGCGTGGCTATTTTCTTGTGCTGAGTGAATCTAGCCTATTCTAACAAAAAAAGTTTTTTCCAATTTATATTTGTGGATCTAAAACTTCCTTTGTCCTACCTCAGAGACAAGAGAAGAAATAAAAGCTTATGAGAAGCTCTTCTTCCCCTAAAAATTCCCCGCTAGAAGTAAACAAGGATCTAAATGAATATTACATATTTAAATGGAATTACAATTTCTTTAAATAAATGTAGGATTTTTCCTCTAGACAAACTTCCCTTGCAAACCCATATAGATAGGCAGGGAAAAAATCTATCACCGAATATTTGTGCAGATAAAATAAAAACTACAATAATGAATTGACTATTGAACTAATTTGAGTTGAATTTCATTAACTACTCTAGTAATATTTTGCATACCAATGAAATAAAGAAATCAAGAAAGCTTGAAGAAAAACCAAGTACATCCCCAACCTGGAATTTGTAGAATTGTGAAAAACCCAGTGATGGTTTACTCATGTTGCCCTCTCAACTTCTTTTCCAACTTAGTGCTCAGATGAATTTAGGGAATCATGTTGGGTAATGCAGAAGAAATAGTGTAGAAGTGTTGTAGCAGCGTTGGTTTATAGGAAGTCTGGTAGAAATGCGGGTAGGAGAATAAAAATGCAAGAGAACTGGCTTGATTGTGTATTTCCTAACAAGATTACGACAACATAACAGTGTAATTCACAAAAAAATCTCCAACCAATGCTTCGGTAGAAGCTTGGATCGTATAAGAAAATGGTAGAGAAATGGTCCAAGTCATTTAGCGACCAAATGATGCCACATACAACAAGAAGGGGGAGTTAGCTCTAATTAGTCAAGAGGGAAAGAAGGTGAAGTTGGTACATATCAAATGAGCACAAGAACAACCAATTTGACCATGAAACATGCGCTAAAATCGTGTTTAAAGAAGTTGACATGCGTTGAAAATATGTCGAGAGATCTCAGGAAAACCGCACGTAACTTTGTGTTTGCGTAGAGGCGTGGTTGTGTAACCGAGGTGGTTACATAACTACACCGAGAGGCGCACCGATGATTGCGTAACTACTACAAAATTTTTGTACCTTAAGGCAAAAATCTAAGGGAAAATCTAAGAAAGAGATAAAAGAAAGCACGAAAAGCATGGAAATGGTTAAGGGAAGTATTCTAGGCTACTGACATGCTTTTGTATTCTCATGTAAGGGCACATGGCTATTATTAGCATGTAGCCTATTTTTGAAGGTGCATGGGTGGTGAAGGAAAATCCCCACCCTATAAATATGTATTGATTTACATGGTTTAGGGATCCGATGTTTATTTGTAGAGTTATGTTGCATGTTTTGTTAGCACACATGACTCATGGTGACATTATTATGATGTATGAAGCTTTTTGTGTTTTGTAATATTTAATATAATGGATCTTATTGGCTGGATATTGGTGTTGGATGTAACTGAGCATGGATCTTGTATGGTAAATCTGATTATAGTAATTGTTTAGTTATTCCTTCATATGGTTAAGATCTAGATCTAGGTTTATGCACTGTGGTTTAATTGATTATCTATTATGGATCTGAAATATACATTCATTCATGCTAACATCTTGAAAAGCTTCTCTAAAGAGGGACTTGGTACCCTTGCGCACTTTAGGGTGAGCACTCAGTTTAGGATGAGTGATGTGTGCCAACATGCCTTGGGATTTTGTGGGTATATTCTAGGCTACATCATTGGTTCCATTGTCGGGACCTCTTTCTCAGCTTTTTTCAGGATGTTGCATGATGAAGACATACCGGTTGACCTTGGCCAAGTATTGAAGAGTGGTTAGATGATCTAGAAGAAGAGTATGCTCATAGATTTAGCATTGGACCTTGAGTTTAATGCACATGTGGGTTGAAAAAATTTGTATGATGCATTGTATGAGACTTTCTTTTCACCATCTTTCCTATAGAGTTGTATGAGTGGTTGGTTGCTTACGCATCTAAGAGGAATTGGAGGTTTCACACACTTGTTTGGACACATGAAGAATTTTAGGCCTTGTATGATGTAGATCTTGATTTGGACGCGCTCTGTGGATGTTTGGTTCCATGGTGTTTTGAATAACTATATTCTTGAGTACACAGTTTCCACTTACTCTTTCCCAAAAGTTGAGTTCCAGTTCTTGTGAAGCCCAGAGGATCTTATTTGTGTGGTATTCCTTTGGAAATTAAGATCTTGATCATGACCCTAGATTTGGAAGAGAAACCTATGGCTAGCTAAACCCCACCACATGCGGGGGCAGGAGCAGGTTTGGTAAAGATGGTGGACCTAGTGAAGTAAGAGAGACAGAGAGAAGAAAGGTGGCTTAAGTTTAATGAAGCACATGAGAGGGATCTAATGAAGCAACGAGAGATCATGAAAAGAATGGTGTTGTAGAGAGAGATGGCTCATGAAGGATTTGGAGCTCACATAGAGGACGTGGAGCCAGAGCATCTAGAACTCCCCATTTGGGAAAGCATGGCATAGAACCCTCCTCGGCTTTGGATGAGGCAGCATCAAAGAAATATTGGACCACGGGCACACATCTAAACCTACCTAGGACCTAGCCTTTGCACTTGGTTTTACAAATTTCTACGATAGTTAACAATTAACAAGAAAGCTAAGTAGTGTGGTAGTAGAGTTTGTAGAGATAGAGTCAATTTGTAGTCAAGTTTAGGAGTTAATCAAGGTAGCTTATTCATCTATGGTGGCGTAATCATCATCTATGTTATTTGGAGGTCCATTGGAGGTATCTTTTCTTTGCATGTCATCATCACACAAAACATGGGTGCACAAAATGTTGGTATAACATCTGGAAGTAGCACAACTTCACAGATTGTGGGAGTCTAGTTTAGCATGACCATTGGAACACAAGGCAATGCATCCTCTGTTCATTTCCTACTTCAAGAGGAGGATCAGGAGGGTCAGGTGGCTCAAGGCTAGTGGATCTGGTGGTTCTAGGGGGAGGAAACACATGAGGAAATACAGGTACTAGATCTGGTGGGCATGGTCTACACCAACCCCAAAAATTTATATGGAGATGTCCCTTCATCTTCCAGAATATAGAGGCATTGAAGATGTAGCTGAGCATGTGCATATGTGTGAGATACTATGGCACACGAAGGGGATTACTGCTCCAGAGTGCAAGGCAAGTCAGTTTGTAACTACATTACAGGGGCACACACATAGTTGGTACAAAAAATTTGACCCTAACTAGACTTGTGTAGATTATACCATTGCGGGGATGCTTTCTTGAAAGAATTTTATATCCCTGAATTTGAGCAGAAGAGCATCAGTGTGTTGAAATACATTAAGCAAGGCACTACTGAGAGTGTTTTCGGGAGTATGATGCTCGGTTCAAGACCCTTTTTCCAAGTTATCTTATGACATACACACAGCCAACATGCTCAATGGTTCATTTGGAGGACTGATCACCCTTTTAGAGGGTGCTTTCACATAAGACTTATACATATCCATGTGAGGCACTTGAAGCAGCTTTACACACTGAGGGGTGGTAGGGAGTGTAGACACAGAGTGAGCCCATTTTTGGAAGCTCAGATTGCAGCATGGCTAAATAGTTAGAGAAATTATCAGCTAATTTGGCACATGAGACACACAGTGGGATTTGGTGCACAAATTGTGAAGTAGAAGGGCATACTAAGGATAGTTTTCCTCATAAATCAATGTGCACTCCTTTTTGTTGGACTATGAGATCTCACTTGGACCACAGTTCAAGTTGGTGCCCATTGTTGCAACACGTGATAAGAAAGAATGTGTCCTATTACTACAATTTTTAGGTCTACTACTCATGATACTAAGGATTATAGGTTGATTGATCAAATTCATGATGCCATTGATATTGGTGTATGATAGATAGTGTGTCAAATAATTCTAAGGAGAAAAGTGAGCATCATGACCATGATCATAATGAAGGGTGCTCTGATGGAGGCCGTGGTAGAGGTCGAGGTTACCGAGGAGGATTCAGAGGCCGAGGTCATGGTGGTGGAAGAAGTGATTTCCCTCATGGAACTTGTTATACATGTGGATCCCTTGATCATTACATAGGTGTGAGTGTCCTCAAAATTTTTGTTCTTTTTGTGGAAAGAATCATAACTATGAAGAGTGCCCAACTTATATGAACATTTGAGTAAGAAACACAAACAAGAGAATAAGGGCACGAGAATGGTTAGAGTGCAACATGCATGGAAGATCAATGGATGCCAAAGTTAGCGCCGATCCTAAGTTGGTACCTATGAAGATTACTACACGCGCTTGAAGGCTACATGTGCTGGGAAGTTCTAAAAATAAAGCCTTCCATTACTAAGGAGGAGGTTCTACATGCAAAAGTATCCAGACCCTATGCATCAGAAGGAGGTTTATCAAGAAACCATGGAGGTAATTAGGAATTTACAGGTGAGATACAATGTTTTGAAAGAAAAGTCACGGAAGTTAGAACAAAAGAAAGGTAGTGAGCTCCATCAAATGGATGTTGATGATCTAAAGGAGGTTTGCAAGATGTTGTGTCAAGAGAACATTATTCCTTTATTTGGGGAATTGGTTAAAGGGAAACACTCCACACATTGGGATTGAGCATGAAAGGAATATTTTACATGCTAACCTTCCCCCTCATAGCTTGGATTATGATAAGGAGATCACTCTTGAATGTTGTTGTGGATGGTTGGATTTTGAGTAATATTCTAATTGATACAGGTGTGAAGTAAATGTACTCACTTTGGATGTGTGGGTTCAGATGGGAAGACCACCATTGCAACCATCTTCAAATGTTTTTTATGGAAAATAGACTAAAGCCACACCTATTGGAGTTTTAAAGGATGCATCAATTACTATATAGGGAGCCAAGTTTACTAGGGACTTTGAGGTCTTAGTGCTTGCTTAGCTTGAAGCTTGAAAGTTTTCCAGCTTTTCCAGCTTTTGGGGTGCCTTGGTGTTATGCAAACAACGTTGATCTGCACTTTAACAAAGGGTATATAAGTTTTGAGAACAAAGAGAGCATGTCATTATCCCTTTGATAGATGGGAAAATATGCACCTTATGTAGAGCCCTTAAGTGAAGAATATTTGAAAAAAATTTATGTGTGCACCATTCGAGATCCGGAAGTTCTTGAGCCATCAAAGGAAGGAGTTCTCCAATGGGATGATGCATAGTCCATGAGTGATACTACAAGTGTTGCATGTGACAACTGGGCACATGGAACTTATGAAATGGTTGGGTGTGAAGTGAGAAGTGCAACTGCATGTGTAAGTAAGCCACATAATATCAGGTGTTTGGGTAAAGTAGCCAGTACCAAGGTACACTTAGTGAAGAGAATCTTGAGGTATTCCTACTTGCTATGGAAGTTCAATGGGAATGTCAGTGGAAAGAAGGAATATGCTAGTTTATACTTTGCATGGGATGATACATGCACTTGGTGGATGGTTCACATGGATAATATTTTGGAGTGGAGAGAAGTGAGGATTGCTTTATCTACTAGATTTTTAAGGAGCAATGCACCTACTCAGATCTATGCATTTCATGGTAATGATCCTATTCAACACCACATTCAATAGTGTGAGAGACTCTGGACAGAGGGGCAGAAGCTTTACCACCTTCATTTGTGGGTGCACAAGCTTTATTTCACCTTGTGAGGCTACATGCGCATGGTATATCTATGCAGAGTTGAATAGAGAGACTAGAAATTGGCAAAGAACTTACTATGCAGGTATGATTCAGACCTTTGACTATTTTTCCACTAAACCTCTGGTGAATGAGGCATTACAGGTTATGAAGCACTTAACTATGGGAGATAGTGCAAAGGTTGAGGAGCTCCTTCAGGAGTTGTTAGGTGAGTCAAACTGGGGTGGCACACTTTGAAGAGGAAGAAACAGATGTTGAAACAACTTGGGCATGCCTACCTAGAAAAAGAAAAGGGTAAGATGGTCTATATAGTTGATGATGAAGAAGTGGAGAACCTAGATATTGAGCATACATAGAGGGTATGCACGAGGTCATGGAAAATGCAGATGAGAAGGCACACCTACCATGAACCTATGAAGACCAAGAAAGTAAACATTGGAATGGATGTTGAACCAAAGGAGGCCATCATTGGAGATTATTGGTCTAACTCTGAAGTTGCTAAGATAATTGAGTTATTGCATGACTTCCAGGATCTGTTCCCTAGAGGCTATCATGAATTGAAAGGGTACATGAATCTTTGGGTGAAATGAGAATCAAGTTGAAGGAAGGTGCATGCACCTAGTTAGGAAGAGGCCTTACAGATGAATCCAAACTTGCACATCAAGGTGAAAGAAGAAATTGAAAAATGTTGAATTCTGGAATCATTGAGCCCATCGAGGAGTCAGAATGGGTGAGCCCTATGGTGATCAGTATCAAGAAGGATGGAAGAATCAAAATTTGTGTGGATTATAGGAGTTAAATGTTGCATGTGTAATTGATCCCTTTCCCACACCATTTACTTGAAGAAATTTTGGAAGGCATTGCAGGGCGCGAGATCTACTCCTTCACTGATGGATTCTCTGGATATCATCAGTGAGGATAGCTAAAGAGGATCAAGAGAAGAAAAATTTCACCACCGAGTGGGGAAGTTTTGCATACATAGTTATGCCCTTTGGATTAAAGAATGCACCTAGTATTTTCATGCATTGTTGTACAAGCATTCCAAGATTTTATTCATAAGTTCTTATAGTTTATCTAGATGATTGGACAATTCTATGGGCTTGTGAAGGATCACTTGTGATAACTTAAGGCTCATGTTTGAGAGATGTCGGTAGTTGAGCATCTCTTTAAACATCAAGAAGTGTGTTTTTTCCACACCCTTTGGAATTTTGTTAGGACATATCATCTGTAAGGAAGGTTTGTTAGTGGATCTTACTAAGGTTGTTGTTATTTTGGGCTTAGAGGAACCAACTAGCCAAAGTGAGGTGATGATTCTTGGGGCACATAGGATATTATAGAAAGTTTTATCAAAGGTTATGCCAAGATCATTGCACCCCTTAGAGGAGTTATTAAAAGGAAAAGGCAAGTTTTATTGGGGTGAGGCACAACAACGCATTTGAGACACTGAAGGAAAGGCTTACTACAACACCTATTATGCACTTTCCTTCATGGTCCAAGCCTTTTCACATTCATGTAGATGCCTCTAGCATGGCCATTGGCATGGTATTAGCCCATCATGGAGAAGGGATTGTTGATCATCCTATTTGTTTTGCAGTAGGAAGTTGACTCCAAAAAAAAAAATTACACCACTACAGAGCGTGAGGCCTTGTCTATGATCTACACGCTCCATAAGTTTTGATAGTATTTTTTTGGCTACCCCCCATCTTTTTATACAAACCACATGGCATTGAAGTACTTGGTGAACAAGCCCATTTTATAGGGGCATATGTCATTTTTGGTTGTTATTTAGGAGTTTAACTTTACTATGGTGGTGGTTAAGCCAAGAAAGAGTAATTCTAGTCCAGACCATTTATCTAGGATTCAATCAGGAGAGGATGCGCAGAGCATTGAGGATATAATGTCAGATGCACAATTATTTAGGTTAAACCACACCCCTCGACTTAGAGGATATTGTTGTCTTTTTTTGAATAAGTGTGGCACTTTGAAGGTATGAAGGCTTTGGAGAAGAAACAACTTGCTATCCATGCATGCCCTTACATGTTGATCAGTGGAGACTTATACAAATTAGGTCGGGATGAAGTTTTTGTGGTGTGTACTTGAGCATGAGTGTGAAAAGTAAATTATGGAGGAGGCTCATGGTGGCATTGTAGGTGGACACTATGTGGGAGATGCCACCACACACAAAGATTCTATTAGTTAGTCTATGGTGGGAAACATTATACAAGGATTGCAAAGAATATTGTAAGGCATGTGACCATTGTCAGTGCCTTGGAAAGCCTGGGCATAGAGATGAAATGCCTTTGAGGCCTATTGCTAGTGCAAAACCTTTTGAGAAGTGGGCAATTTTTTGGGTCCTATCTCCCCACCCACACAGGACTGGATCACACTATATTATAACTTGTACATATTATCTTACAAGGTGGGAAGAAGTGGCACCTACAAAGGATTACACAACAACTATGGTAAAAAAGGTTTATGTGGGAAAATATTATCAGCAGGTATGGATGCCCTTTAAGTTTAACAAGTGATAGGGGTACTCATTTTCTTAATGAGACCATCAGATACTATTGGATGAATTTATGGTTGCACACCATAAAACAACACCCTATCATCCTCAGGAAAATGGAACTACTGAGGCTTTCAACAAGATATTGAGCCATACCTTGACTAAAATTTGTGATGTTGGAAGGAAAGACTGGGATGATAAAGTCTTTGTTGTACTTTGGGCATATAGACAACCTACAAGAGGTTGAATAAAGCCACACCCTTTCAGTTGGTGTTTGGTGCACGCAGGGAGTTTTCTACCAAGTGGAATTCATGTTACCATCTCTACGTATTATGTGCACATGTAGTGGTTTAGCTTTGATGAAAAGGAACTTGAAGAATGTATTGAAAAATGATGCAATTGGATGAAAGGCACACTATAACATGATGGAGTCAAAAGAAAGAAAAGGCCAGGAAGAAGGCATGACATGATAGGCACATCAAGGATAAGAAGCTTGAGGTTGGACAATGGTACTTCTATATGATTCAAAGTTTTTTTGTGCCACCCTGGAAAGCTTAAGGTGCATTGGTTGGGACCGTATGTTATAACTTATATACTTGATTCAAGCACTTTCCAGTTAGAGGGCGTTGGATGGAACACGGTTTCCCGGTTACTTTCAATGGGAGTAGGCTGAAGCCCTACTATAAATAAGTCTTCTTGGTGTTTGTAATAAGGTAGTATTTCCACTTAGATTAGATTTCCTTAATGCATTCCCTTTATATGTGTTTCCTTCATAGTTGTTATGCTTTGTCAATTTAGTTCATTGTTTTTGTGTAATAAGCGTGCTTGCACGCGCGAAAAGCTGATTACTATGTAAGTGTTTTCATGCACAGAGGACCACACACCCTTAGTGTGGGGTGGAATATATATAGGTTCATTTCCAAGTTTGAATATTGTTTGAATATTATCTAAAGATGGGTATGCATAGATAGAAATTGAAGGTGCTTGAAAAGGAAAGAAAATTTGAAAATTAAAAAAAAATTTTTCATAATTGAAGACCACATATGGATAAATGGACACATAATGTAACATGAGGTAGGCTGCAGCAATGGAAACTACTACTTAGTGAAAGGCAGTGGTGGAAAAGTACTTCATGCATGAGGGCATGTGAAAGGAGGTGTGTGTGGCCAAGAAGTAGAAGGCACGCGCTAAAAGTTATGACTATGGCATGTGAAACAAGCAAGCAAAGAAAGAATTGAAGAAACACCAAATCAATGCTTGAGTACGGTGGTAGGTGGGGAGGAAAAATAAATGTGGAATTTTTTTGAAAATATATAAGGACATGTTGTGAAATCATTTTTACCTTTGCATACAAGAGATTTTGAGTGAGTTGAAGTTGAGCGAGCTAGCAAGAGAGTTGTGAAGTGTAGAGAGCTATGAACCAGTTGTATTTTGTCATATTTGTGCATGGATAGTCTTGCACTCCATTTGGAGAAGTGTTTGAGTGAAGAAGAGGTGTGCGAGGAAGAATATTGATAGATAGGGTTTGGATTTGAGCTAGGGCATGTGGTTTTGAGCTAGGGCACATGGAGTTGAATTGATAGAGCTCAAGGCAGGTAAAAGAACACACCTTTATAGTTATTATGGCACCAAAGAGAGCACCTGAGTGGCCACAAGGGGAAGAAGTAGAAGGAAGTCAAGATCAAAATAGAGGATGCCCCCTAAAATCCATTTCTTGAAAATGTAATACCCAGAAGGGGTTTACATGGGTCACGATTGGGACTCACATGTTCACCAGGTGCAAGGTGAGTGATTACAATCACAAAACAAAGGATAACAAGGATGAACTGATAAATTTATTGGTAAAGAAGACAAACAAAAGAACAATGATGATATGGCCATGTATGATGATGTGGGAAAGAATATGTTGACAAAGGTAGGAGCTTTTACAGTTGTATGAACTCCCTTATTTTGGAAAACCAGAAAATTATACCAATGGTTGATGAGAAGAGTCCATGAGGAATTTTTATATTTTTTCGAGCAACATATGAGGCTCACCGCACCCTTGATTGGGAGTTTGACAGGACTTAGGAGTTTGGCACTGAGGTAAGTAGTGACTTGATAGATAAAGAAGGTATAATGGTGACAAGGAAAGCATTGGGTTACCTAAAGGGAGGGCATGGATGGATATAGGAAGCTACAAAAGTATCCTATGGTTCAGGCGGTAAAATGCACCTCCTCACAAAAAGCTTAATGACCAGGAGCGATGGTCACAGGTAAATACCTTATGGTTACATATAAAAATAAAATGAGTGAAGGGGTAACTTATAACTTAGCAGGATTCATTTCTTGAAACTATCATTGAGGAAGCACATGGAGGAGATAAGATAAGTTTTGGTGTATCCTGTTATCTCTTGTGTTTGTAGAAATTGGGGTGCCCGATGGGCCTAAGGATAAAATTTGGCAATATCCTGAGGTGAAGAAATATCTCTTGCAGAGAGATTTGAGAAGTATACGTGTGATGGGACCATGAGTGGCCCCTTTAAAAAAGGGAAAGATGTGGTATGAGTGACTTGTGCACTGCGTTCGAGGAAGAATGGAGAATACCAAAGGAACTTCCTGCAGTATTGGGAAAACAAGTATATTTTGCAGTGTATCAACACTTTTCACATTTTTTGGGATGAAGGATGGAAAAAAATGGAGCCCTTGGTGTAAGCTTCCATATGCCTTCACCGTGTGCTATTTCAAGCATCTATACATAGGTTTTTGGATGCGTGTGCTTTTTAATGCGATAAGGTAGACTATGACTACCACACCCTCAGGAAGACTTACGTGTATCCAAGTAAGTCTGCATATATTGAAAGGTTAATTTCTGATGATATTAATATGAAGGCAATGAGTTTGGAAATTGGTGAGATAGGGGCAGCCCTTGTATATATCCAACTCAAGCCTAGGTTGGAAAATGGGAAATATGTGGAGAATGAGTTCAAACTTCTTGGCCCACCCAAGGGGAAGCATATAGTTGGCACTTTGGCAGATGAGGAACCAGCCTCACCCCTTTTAGAAGAAGAAGGAGAGAAGAAATTCATGAAGATAGTGGTGGTTTGGAGCATAGGGGTAGGAAACAACCCATTGTTGAGAGAAGAATGAGCATGAGGTGACCCCTCCATTACAAGAACAAGATGATGAAGTATTGGAAATAGGTGCCATGGAGATCAATGTGGATCAAACCACTAGGAGCCTCAGTTTAAGAGGGTACTAAGATGAACAAGGGCTCAGGGCATGGGAACATCACATCCCCTTAGGAGATCACCTAGGACTTCACCTCAGAAAGTAGAACCAGAAAAGAAGAAAAGGCACAAGTATATACTTAAGGAGGAAGGAGGATGAATCTAGGAAAGCACACCAAGTACTCCAACACAACCTGAGAACACAGAGGATCCTCGGGGAGAAGAAATGAAGAAATATGAAGAAGATGAGAAGATACTGAAGGAGGGGATAGGCTAGATATAATAGATAAGGGTGAGCCTTCAGGTGTGCCCCCCATACTACACAAGAAGGTGAAGGACCGGTATGGATTCAGGTGCCCAGATTCCAAAGGGTAAGTAAACAAGGAAGGAGAAGGAGGAAAAGAATATGAGAGACCCCTACGTAGTTGGGTATGTGGATGAAAAAATAAAATCATACGCATGTGGTTCCAAAGCACTTTGGAGCCTAAGGATTTGTATGGATGGGAGCTCATGGATGCAGAAATGGTGAACACACACACATGCACAAAAAGAATTATCTTGGTCTATGCAAGACTCATATGGATGAGCCTAATTTTGACATGTGTGAAGAGTCATGTGTTTCACGTAGAATGAAGAAAGTGCCCCACTTCAGACATGTGAATGTCAAGCCCACTATCATGTCGATGAGTAGGTAAGCAATGCTTTGGTGAAGGTATTTGCAGAGGTTGTGCACAGAAACATAGATAAAGTGGAAACCATTAGGGCATTGATGGATGATAACAAGGAAAAAGATAAAGAGATAAAGTGCCTACAAAAGAGAAGGAAAGGGATGAGGAAAAGGTGGAAGATTTGGTTAGTATGGTGGAGGAAATTGGAGATGACATTTTAAAGGTAAGGCCACACCTGGAATCACAAGTTCTAGAAAATTTCCTTTTGTGATGCATTACATACACACACTTGTAAAGTTGGTAATAGATGAAGGCCCAATGTGTATGCCAAAGCCTAAGGATGTACAAAAGAACAGGCAGAAAATGCCAAGGCAAGTATTGCAAAAAAAAAATACTAGTTATGAATCCATTTTGTAGAATTTTAAGGAAGAATGAAGAAAGAAAGATATTGGCCTTGAATATGTGTGTGACCCCCGATGTGATCATAAAAAACAAGGACCATGGTAGAAGAAGAAATGAAGTCCTTCAGGCAAAAGAATGAAACACTTGGGCATGGAGAGGCTAACACTAGTAGTAAGAAAAACATGCACACTGCTTGCAGCTGCCACCCAAGTCCCACATAAGGAAAGAATTAAGGAAATTGGGAAACTCATCATGGAGAGGATGGATGTAATGGAGGGAATGGTCTCAGCATGGCTAATGTTCTCAGGGTCTTGCAGAATGAAAGTGAAAGATGACTCTCGATGAAATGGAAGCCATAGTTGTAGACATTCCAGATAAGACAAATAAAGTGCTAAGTGATTGGAATGCATTGGAGGTAGAGATTAAGGTTGAATATCCAAAGTTGATCTTGCCGGTAGAAGAGAGAGAGCAAGATAGTTTCTCATTCTTTATTATTTTCCTTTATTCTTTCATTCATTATTCATTATTCTTTTTCATGGAGAGATAAGTTATGACTACCCATTTCTAGGGATGAAAATGAAATTAGTGTGGGGTAATGTTGAGTGAGAGGAAATATAACTTAAGTATGAAAGCACAAAAGGATTGGGTGCGTGGACATAGGGTGCACACAGAGAGCAGCATAAAGATATAGAAAAAAGGGCACCTAAAACAATTTGAAATCAAGACTTAGCCATTTTTGCAGATTGGGGCTAATTTTGGACATGGAGTGAAGAGCACATGTTTTTCAAAGACTTGGAGAATACACAAAGGCTATTTTGGGACTAGTAGGAGATCGAAGCACCATGCAGAGTTTTGGAGCTAATAATAGGATTATACTACTAATTTATATTATTAGATGATCTATTATTAGCACTTGCATGCTTTTGTATTCTCATGTAAGGGTGCATGGCTATTATTAGCATGTAGCCTATTTTTGAAGGTGCATGGGTGGTGAAGGGAAAGTCCCACCCCTATAAATATGTATTGATTTGCATGATTTAATATCCATTTTTGTAGAGTTATGTTGTTGGTTTGTATGCGCGCATGACTCATGGTGACATTATTATGATGTATGAAGCTTCTATGTTTTTGCAATATTTAATATAATGGATCTTATTGGATATTGGATAATGGTGTTGGATGTAACTGAGCATGGATCTTGTATGGTAAATCTGATTATAGTAATTGTTTAGTTATTCCTTCATAAGATTAAGATCTAGAATGTGAAAAATCTAAAAATCCTACCTAGGGGGATATTTTTTCTAACTTTGTAGTCAAAATGTTCAAAAGGGGGTGCCTAGGTGTATATAACATTTATTTCATCAAAAATGGTCATTTTTTTGTCTTTTTTGAAGTTTTTAGGTCATAGGGTATGACACATCCTTTTCGGATAGGATTTCCACTCTATATAGGCGGTGGGTATGTAACCACCACGTTGTGGAGAGGGGCGGTTGAGAAACCACTTGTGGTGATTATGCTGTTGCCACTCTGCAGAGTGGAAGTTGCATAATTTTCGGGAAAAGGATAAAATTGACCAAGTGTGAAGATTTTTTTAGTTTTTGTGTTGTTTTATGATGTTTTTAATGAGCTTATTGTGTATGAGATGTTTCTAACTTTTTCTTTTTGGTGCTTTGGTGAATGCAGGCCCCATATATCAGATGGAGCAGGGATAAAGAGTGTGATCAGATTCCTTCCATCTTTGATTCACTCACTTAGGTTGAGAGAGATCTTACATAAAGCGGCATATGGATGATATCCCGATAATCACCATTGGTTACACCACCTGGTTACTTGTTAGCCGATCTTGAGCTATTGGTATGCAAATTGGAATACTTTCTGGTTCCTTGGAGTTAGAGGAGAGTGGACCATCACTCTTGAGGATGTCTACATGATTCTTGGGGTTCTATTACATGCATGAGATTGATTTTGGAGAGTGCTACATTAGTGGTGCAATCTTACAGTTGGGATTCTTACATGGGAGATGCATTGGCACGCGATACAGTGTTAAGCATAGAATGAGACTACTGTTAGTTACCTCTATTCCTATCCCCGCCTTACACAAGGCCATGATTGGTATTTTTCTTTGTGCTTGGTTGGAGACAAGGGTAGGGACAAGTTACTTTATTGTTGGGCCCCGATTATTCGAGTATAAAGAATCATGGCCGCATCTATGCATGGGGAGTTGACATACTTGGTTGTTTGACTAAAGGGCAATGCCATTAGTCATCCTACATTAGTGATGATGCGGGTCGAGCATAATACCCTATCGAGGGGTGTTGGGATATATGATCCTAGGGATATTAGAGTAGTTAGATGAAATGTTATGGCCCCCTAAAGAGGAACCATCAACTTATCACCATACTCACTACAGATGACATGGTTTCATGACCATACCAAGACATAGATTGCCTATGGGGTGATGATGTCATTATTGTGGCGACATACAACACTATTACACAGTTGGTGGATAGGACCAGCTAGGTGGAGGTCCATCTAGTTCAGAGGGTGCCCCAATAGTTTGGGTTACCTTATATTGACACCCTCCCAATAGTTCCAATTATATACGGGGGATTAGAGAGGCTACATGACTTCCCAATAGGACCAACTCTCATGGAATTCCATTATACATGGGGTCCCGATTAGTACACAATAGGTTGTCCCAGATCTAACTAGGGTCGGGGGTGATTCTACAGATTGAGGTTTCCCCCACAAATAGTAGGGAGGAGTAGGAGGAGGATGAGGCCAAGGAGGAGGGTGGTGACGAGGAGGAGGCTGAGCAGGAGGTGCATGAGGAGGGGGATGAGGAGGATACCAATACTAATTAGATGATCACTAGAGAGGCTTCCACAATGGTGAGGGATGAGGCTGAGGACTAGGCTAAACTTTACACAAATATGAAACTCTCCCTCCGTAGGAGGAGGGGACGAGGAGTCAATTTTTGAACAACATGTAGCTTAAGAGGAGATTGCATCTAAGTAGGTGCTGCAACAACAACACCACCCCTAAGAACACCGGTAGACCCGTCTTGGCGACCAGGAAACCCGAGTAAGTCAACACTCTTCTCTCAAATATATTACTTAAACTATAAATTTAAGTGAATTACGCACTATCTTATTTTTTGGTTTTTCAAAAGTTTTCTAACTCGACATTGTTTTCTTTTGCACTTTGCAGCCACCATTGATGGTTGGTGAGATCTTATTCAGAGCATCCTTGTTAATACCTTTGCAGGCCCATGGGCATGAAACAAGATGAGTTACTCATGGAACTAGGGTAGCTGATCATGGCGGGGCATAACACAAATGTATTTTCTTTGACATGGATTGTAGCAGGATCCATGATTAAGATGAGGGCCAAGATTGTTGGATATCGAGATAGCCGAGAGGAGACAATGATGAGATCATTCTGCGGTGAGGCCACCATTGGAAGATCACCCGGTTCATCATCTCATGGTCACTCTCACAGATATTTGTACAGAGGTTATTACTCCCACCATAGGAGCAGTAGTAGGATCCTAGTCACGCACCTTCATCTGGATCATGTAAAGAGGGCTAGGCTATAGGCCTTTATTTATTTGGATTTTTTTATTGTATATACCATTTTTTTGGGATTTTGTGCTCATTACAAGCGTTTTGACCACACCAAGAGTGTGACGACATTGTATACAAACTCGATTATTTATAGATATATACATATTTAATTAATTTTGGTTTGGATATCTCGTGTAAGAGTTGACTTGTTTCTGACTAGTTTCATGTATGTACTCTTCGATGTATAGAATCTCTGATGATTTTTAAAATGATTTTATGAATGCATGCATGGATGATGATGATGCAAATGCATAATAGAATGTTTTCTTTCTTTTTTTGACATATATATATATATATATATGATGCATATGAGGAAAAATTGCAAACTTAAAACTTTGGTTTTCAAGCAATATTTGGTATTTCCTGTTTTATTGGAAAATTTGATGAAAGTGATATGATAATGAAAATGAACCCACTCCATTCTTAACTCCATGTAACTAGTAAGATGTGAGGGATCAACACCGAGAGTCAAGAAGGACGCAATTTATATGAATTTGATGAATGAAAGTGATGATATGAAGATAAGGTTTTGACAAAGACCCAATTAGGACACTACAACTCAACTCTAGGAAAGGCTAACTATCCAATTTAGAATGTAGTTTTCTTGCAATTTTAACTAGACTTAGACCCGTAGATGGCCTCCTGATTGACAAAATCTGGTTTTATGGATTAAATCTCTTATAACTTATGAATCTAACTCATTTTCTAATGATTTCAAAGGATTCAAAGCACTTTTTACTTATTGATTTGTTTACAACTTATTAACATATTTGAAATTACCCCATGTCTTGCCCCATGCAACCAGTAAGAAGCATGGGCTCATCACCAAGGAAAAGGCATAGGAAAGTAAGGGCACTTCCCTCCTTTCCTAGTCTCATGCAACCAATAAGTGTGGGCTCATCACCAAAGAAAGGCGAGGCAAAGAAGTGTGGTTTTATTTGCAAAATGAAATTGTTATTGTATTTATTTTTCTTTATCTTTTTTTTGAATTGATTTGATTGAATTTTAAAATTTGACTTGTGCTTCTGGGAGGATATACATGCCCCTAGCCTCAACCCCATGCAACTAGTAGGATGTGAGGGCTTAACATTGAAGGTTGAGTCAGGTGAACAAGAAATCTGGGTGAAATGTTTTAAATTAATTTTGTTAAAAGAGAATTATTTTAGGAGAGATGTGACACCAAGAAGATTCTAATATAGACTATAGGAAAAAAACCTAAGCTAGAAGCAACCGTGAATAGAACTAAGTTTGTAGGTCTAGGTAGGATCGGTGTGTCAAAACTTTAGCTAATAGGATGATAAAAGATTGAGTATTTTTAGAGATGATATAACAAATATGTTGATCAAAGAACAATTGTGAGAAAAAGAACACAAGAAGTTTTCACGGGAAGTGAGTCATATTCAAAGGTGAAAATGAATAGGGAGAACATACGCGTGGGATAGAAGTTCACTTTTCGGGACTTAGCCGTTTTCACTCATAAAGGTCTATTTTTAGAGATGGCATGTAGAGCACACAAACGAGGCAGAGACGTGCACACCACACATTGGATATTTTTGGAGGATTGGATACGAAGCACTTTGCATGGACACAAGCCAAAAATAGATTTTCTACTGTCAATTAGCTAGTAGTAGTCTATTGTTAGTGCACTTGCATGTGTGGCTAGTTTTGTAAAGGCGCGTGGCTAAGAAGAGTTCTAAGTGTTAGTTCGATGTGTATCTAAATCTAGTATGTTTTTAATCTCATCATTATTAGTACTTAATTATGCTTCTCCTTGGATATAGATCTAGTATGCTCTGAAGAAATGATGTGTTAGCAATGGACCTATATATGTTAAGTCTTCATCATGCTAACATCCTATAACAACAACCCTAAAGAGGGACTGGTACCTTTACACACTTGGTGAGTGCTCGGTCTAGTTTGAGTGATGTACTAGCGCGCATAGGGTTTTATTGGATTCATGCCACTAAATTCTAGGCTGCATCGAGAATAGTTGAAGAGGTATAATTAAATGTTTTCCAATTCTAATAAATTTTTGAAAGTTGCTTAAAAATAAGTTTCTCATTTCACAATGTTATAATATGACTATGCAAATGATATGCGGTTTGGATGCAATAGTGTACATGTGGAAATAAAAATAAAATATTCATGGAACATTTAGGGTGTAGCAGGTTGATGGATGTCAAAATCCTCACCTCCCAAGGTACACAAATGATACACATGATCTTTGAAGTTTATGTTCTCTTGGGTTTAAACTTAAAACCCTTTCCCATGATCATATATATATGATCATCTAATATTAGCGTAAATCCATCTATTTGAAAGAGGTATTTTTGAACCTCTTTGTCACATTCTTGATATATCATGCTCATGTGAGCATGACTACCTGCTCAAATATGTTCCCTACGTAGGGAGTAGTGGTTACATTTGACATTCATCGCACTATGGGATTACATCTTGTGGACACAATGATCTTGTTTTTGACATATCTATGTCTAGGCGAGGCTAATGTAATGAGGAATCCCTAGAAATGGCTTTGATGGGTATTGCTTTGTCCTTAAATCCCTCTTATTTTACTATTTCAATCATGTTTATGCCTAGACCAAGATCATCGGCAGGAAGAGAGGCCATACCAAGGAGGATACCCATTCCTTGTGGTTCAAAAGGGAGGAAGATCATCTCATCACTCTCTAAGAGTTTCACAATCTTTGTTGTGGTTTTAGTGAACACAAATTCCATAGATCTTTTGCCTTACCCTTCTCTTTTTTTCTACCTCAAATTTTTTGGGTCAAAAACTTCAACCTTGAAACGCTCGGTGTGGTAATAACTAATTATTTTGATGGAAGTGGCTTGTTTAATTAATTTGTAGGGAGCTCATATTCCAAATGGACCCCTGGTTTCTTCTTGAGGTTTTCCAAATGTATGTCAAAGGGCTTAGGATCCCCTTGAGCAATGAAGATATTTCCCAAATGGAGAAATCTAACTTCTTGGAACAAAGTTGAGGGGATGGCCTTCATCCGGTGAATCCAAGGTCTACCAAGGATCATGTTATAATTCATCTCCTTGTCAATGATGTAAAACTATGTCAAGATGGTTTTTAGCCCAAGGGAGACATGAAAAACTATAGTTCCAATTGAGGTAGCCTTAAGACTGTCATACCCTCACAACATGTTTCTCGTAGAGGAGCAATTAGTATCTCCATATCCCAAATTATACAAGAAAGATAAGGGAACCACATTCACAACAACCCCATTGTTAATTATGGATCTCTTGATGCAATTGTTATAAACCTAGACTTGTAGCTATAACGTAGGATCACCTCTTCGGGTTATTTCAACATCATATGGTATCTTGTTTATATAAAAAACAAACCCAATATCTCTATCATTATGTCCCGAGGATGTATGTCAAATTCAATATGATTTATTTGATCTCTAAGAGGAGGTATAACATGGATTACATGACTAAGACCCAATGCATCGAGAAATGTGGAACGATACGCATGGTAATTCTTCAAGAAATCACGAAACAAGATGTGAGAAAATGTCTTGTTCAAATATGATATCAAATCATAGGCTCCTACCAGTTTTGAGATTGTAGGAACATCATCCTATGAGAAGGAATGAATGGGGAGGGGTTGTGAAACATATTCCCTTGTCCAAGTTGTTGCATTAATTTTTGGTTCAACCTCTAGCTCAACTAATCCCAAAATCTTTGTATTGTTGTTTAAGCCAAGGTTAGGAGCAACTCGAGAGTTATCATAAGTTGAGGCCTCATGGTCATTATTCCCTATAGGAATACCCTTGTTTATGTTTTGAGGATTTACCTTAACATCTTCAGACGCTTAGGGAACGGGTCCCGATAGATGCCTAGGTTTTCATTCTGAGGTGTGACGGGTCCTGTATGACCAGGTTGTGAGGTTCCTTTAGGATTTTCTAAGAACATGTCCACAAAGAGATGCATTTAATTCTTAGGGAGTATTTGTATGAAATTTTTTTAATCCCTACAAGTTCTAGCATCATGACCAATAACATGATGAAAACCATAATAAATATTGGGATCATAGTCTCTTGGCCTTTGGTTCAAGTTTTGTTATTGTTGATTATAACCCCGTTGTAGTTTTGAAACTAGTTTTTATAACCATAATTTGTTGCCCCTTGACCAAAGTTCTAGTATTGGTTTGGTCTTTGGGTTTGAGCTTGTCAAGAAGGGGGATGATTCACACTAATTGTGTTGATGGAGGAAATAGAATTAGGACCTCTTTGATTACTGTTTTGTTTCCATTATTGTTAGTGTTACCATTATTTGTAAAACCAACATTCTTTGCATCATCGATAACACCATCCATGTTAACACCATGATTACAATTCAATACCTTAGGTCCTTGGTTATTGGCTTCATTTTTTTGATGGTTTGCATTATTTTGATTAGGGGATACCAATTTCCCATTGAGATCATAGGTTTTACGACCGATATCAATAATGACTTGGTCGATCCGAAGCTCCCCTTATAACACTTCCTTCAACCGTGAAAAAAACTTCTGGACCTCTATTTTGTCTCTCAACCGAGCAAGTAGAGGAAGAGATCAAAAGTTCCATTTGGTCCATATTGGGTCACTAGTAGAGGAGTAAAGAGCTTGACGACGTATTTGGATGAAATGAGTGACATATTTGTTTTTCTCCTGCCTAATATGCAAAAACTCCCTAATCTCTTTTCGTAGCAACTTGTTAATGTCAAATGCTCTAATGAATTATGAAACAAATTGTTTAAATGAATGTATAGAATCTTCGAGAATCTGATAGTACCAATCTAAAGTGATTCCCTAAAGGGTTTTTGGAAATATCTTAGCCACCATAGCATCCCAAGGAAGCAATTCCTAATAGTAGTGACTTAGGCCTTTATATGAGCATTTGGGTCTCCTTATCCTTTAAACATAGGAAGAACAAGAAACATGTGTGGAATGATGACACCCCGTATTGTGAAATCAAGGGGTTCTTTTAGATACTTAGCATAAGTATCCATTGTGTAGGATTCCACCATTGAAGATCCCGATGAGGAAATGGGGGATGAGGAATTGGATGAGATGTAGTGTAAGCATTGAGTGGAACATATGGAGCTCCTTGATATGTGGTGTAAGGAGTAGGGAAGGTATATGGGTCCATCTGGGGGACTTTGCATACATATGTAGGTAAGGTGGAACAACATTAGGAAATGGGCTAGTGGGCGTGAAATCAGGGAACATCACATTACACGATGGAGCGGCATTCAAGAACGCACTACGGACACCCCTTACATAGGGTAAGATTTAGAAGGTTAAGGGCCCATTCCTAGGGTATTATCTCCCATGATAAGATCACCCGGATTTGATTGGACAAGATAACCTTGTTACGTAGGAAATTTCATTGGTTGTGCATTGATAGGGGTATACCCTTTGTTGTTGATGGGATATAGTATGGGTATAGCCTTCACTCTTTGTATAGGTTGGTTGTGAAGGTTGGTAAATCTCCAATTCTCTAATCGTCCCTAATAAAGTGGAAATGACTTCATGGGGTGAGGATTGAGTCTCTTGTTTGGGTGCCTGCGGTGTAGGGTTTTGTTAAGAGGACATGTGATACCATCTTATGAATTGTTCAACATTGTCATTCTTGTCTTCCTTGAAAATAGGAATCTTAGGATAGGCAGCCGATACATTATTGTTGTAAATTTCATATGCATGAATCTTCATCCTATCCAAAGAATATTCTATTTGGCATAGAGGATTAAAAATATGTGCAAAGATGTCATCTTCTGTTGATTGCATGACAATGTGAGGTCTTGAAAAAAATCTAGGGTACGGATTTGTTCCACTCACAAAAACCATATTGTTAGAATTGGGTGGAATGTATTGCATGTTTAAAGGTTGATCAACCTCCTTTATTCTCACATGACTAGTGGGGTTTGAGACATAGCTAGGGAGGTTTGCATGTTGTTTGTGTAATTGTCAGCCCATCTAGAAAGGGAAGGGGATTGTTGTGGTTGAACATTGATGTAATATCTATCAGAGCCAAATGGCCCACCAAACTCTCTACTAGACATATTTTAGAAACTATAAAATACCTACCAAAATAGGTGGAGAAATGGAAAGGTGAGATAATAAAAACGAAAGAAAAGGAAATAAGAAGGAACTAGTCTTTCACGTTGGGTTCACCAATTTTGTACGACTAAAAATCAACACGTGATTTCACACACACTCGACCTCCGAAGGTATTTCAGGACAACCGATGGAGAAGATTGTAGGAATACTGATGGGAAACTATAGGAGAATTAGGGACTAAGATTGGGTAGTGTGAGTTCCTAGTAGTTGAGTTGACCAACAGGAATTGGAGGCTATGTACAGCTAGCGTAAATTCTCAATTGTTTTTTTATTTGATCGAATGATAAGCTACGTTGAAGGTTCATTTTGTTAATTAAGAAAAGTAAATCTAGCTTAAATAAAAGACAAGTGTGTTATAATATTTTAACTAGATTCATTCTGGCTAATTGACCAAAATAAATTCAATGATTTGATCTACTTATTTGAAAGGAAATTAATTAAATAAAGGGAATAAAACAAATAAATCAAGCTAACTAATCTAATATAATGTTTTTGGATTTTTATGTTTACGAAATAGATCTGAGAAATCTATAGAAATATATATAAATATGAAGAAGTTGAAATTGCCTCTACAATAATTTTAACGAAATAAACAAACAAATAACCTTGGTGTGGCTATTTACATGTGTTGAGTGAATCTAGCTTATTCTAACAAATCAAAAGATTTTTCCAATTTATTTTTTTGGATCTAAAACTTCCTCTGTCTTACCTTAGAGACACGAGAAGAAATAAAAGCTTCTGAGAAGCTCTTATTCTCTTGAAACTTCCCTGGTAGAATTAAACAAGGATCTAAATGAAGATTACATATTGAAATGGAATTACAATTGATTTAAATAAATGTAGGATATTTCGTCCAGACAAAACTTCCTTACTTGCAAACCCACAAGGATAGACATGGAAGCAATATATCACTAGAAGCTTTATGCAAGACAAAATAAAAACTACAATAATGAATTGACTATTGAACTAATTTGAGTTGAATTGATTTAACTACTCTAGTTAGATTGTGCATACCAATGAAATAAAGAAATAAAGAAATCTTGAAGAAAATCCAAGTACATCCCCAACCTAGAATTTGTAGAACTGTGACAAACCCAGTGATGGTTTACTCTGTTGTCCCCTCAGCTTCTTTTCCAACTTAGTGCTCAAATGAATCTAGGGAATTGTGTTGGGTAATGCAAAAGAAATAATGAAGAAGTGCTGGAGCAGTGGTGGCTTACAAGCAATCTAGTAACAATGCGGGTAGGAGAATAACAATGCAAGAGAACTAGCTTGATTGTGTATTTCCTAGCAATATTATGGCAGCATAATGGTGTAATTCACAAAAAAAATCTCCAACCAATGCTTTAGGTAGAAGCTTGGATCTTATAGGAAAATGGTAGGGAAATGGTCTAAGCCATTTGGTAGCCAAAGGATGCCACATCACAATAAGAAGGGGGAGTTAACTCTAATTAGTCAACGGGAAAGAAGGGGAAGTTGGTACATATCAAATGAGCCCAAGAACATCCAATTTTACTAAGAAATGTGCGTTAAAATCATGTTTGAAGAAGTTGACATGCGTTCAAAATATGCCGAGAGAGAGATCAAGAAAAACTACACGCAATCGCCGATTTGTGTAGAGGGGTGGTTGTCAGCAAGCTAAGGGGTAGTTAAAAACTTCCTTTGAGGGAAGACCGATAGTTGCATAACCGCCATGACAATTTCGTGACTTAAGGCCAAAAGCAAAGGGAAAATTTGCGAAAGAGATAAAAGAAGTCACGAAAAACATGGAAATGGTTAAGGGAAGCATTCTAGGATACAAATATATACTACAAATGGGAAAGTGGACTTGAACACCATTGGAAAATATATTAATCATAATTTTAGAGTTTGAACCATTTCAACAATGTAGCATGTGAAAAATTGGGTGCATACGGTCTCCCATTTTTAATTATCATAGACTTAATGGACATCATGAAAATGATTGCTATGCTTTAAAATGAAGAATTAAACACCTTGAGAATCAGAGTTTTATTTCATTTTCTACACAAAATTTATGTTACCTTCAATTGATAAATCCCAATGGGATCCCAAATCCAATCCCTCCATGTCTAATGAAAATCATTCCATAATTACTAATTTTCCTTCTATGGTCAGTCAAGAGCCACCTATCCAACCCATTCCTACTAAACAACCACTCTCAAAATTTTTCCTCCATCCCCTCCTCCTATCAAGTCTTCTAAAATGTTACCTATTCAAACTAAGTAACCACCTCTCAAAATAAGTCTTCTATCCTCTCCTCCTATCAAGTCCTCTGAACGTTACCCATTCCTACTAAGAAACCTCCTTTAAAATGTTGTCCTCATGTCAACCCAAAACCCAACATTGGTCTTACTCTTGCTCCTACCTACCATTGTGACAACCATATGCTTTCTTATGACCCATGACATGCTCCTTCTCACCCCATCACATAGATCTCCATTACTTGCACACTTGGGGGCATCACACTTTCCCCCTCCATCACTATCAGATGTCTCTAGTGTCTACTATTACACTTCACACTCTACACCTCGTGATTAGTTTTGCTTAGCACTCCACCTTTGGTACACACATTGTACAATCATTACCCGATGACACATTCTAGTGCTATAGTTCACACTTGACTGTTGAGGGCATACTTCACCTATGAACATCACCTCACCTACTATGACTACACTTCACATTTTGTGCTTGGGATACATCCTTTCTAGTATCTACTATCAACCACATACACATTCATTTCCGATGGTGCACTCTCATGCTATGGTTCATACTTGACTATTGAGGGATCACTTCATCCATGAACCTCTCATCCTATACAATTCACACTCTATGCTTCATGATGCATCTTTCATAACACCTACTACTCTTATTTTCACTCCATGATTCATGCCTATCATTTTTAGCATCACCACATCGTTGGTTCACACATCTTACTTTATTACCCGATGACATTGTAGACACCAAAATTGGGTCACACTCCCCTTGATCCCCTTTCGAATAACCAACTTAAACACATTCACCTAACCATGACCCTTATCCCCAAATTAATATTAATTTAATTATTTACAATTAAATTAATACCCATCCTCACCGCATTTATTAATTTAACTTAGTTACTTTAATTAAATGGATGCACACCTCACCTAGACACCTCACCTAGACACCTCACCATAAACCTATTCATAGAATGTTTCCATAAATGAATAAGACTTGGTTTAACCCTAAAAATCAAGGCCTATTATTCCTCTAACCACCTTCCCGCTCATAAAAACATAACACCCATTCTGATCCGCGAATAAATGGATAGACCTGACCCAAATGATGGCAAGATATATTATTTTTAGTAAACCTAGGGAATCCCACCTTAACCTATGCGGTCATCCCTAGGCCGACACCGGTCAACCAGGGAACCATCGTTGGTTACCATTTATTCACTTGAGGAACCTTGTGGAAAAGGTTGGCACATTTTGGAATTGAGGAGAAGAGAAGAGAGCTACATGCAAGCATAAAACCAGAGTCTTTTCACACCTACAGACATCCATAGCCAACACCAGGACAGATCCAGAGGTATTGCACTCACAGTAACATTCCAGGAAGCACTGTCATGGTACCAAACATCATTCCTCTGATCAACCGTCATCACCATCCAGCCATTTGAACCTGCACCATAGTAAGTACACTTTTTACCTGCATCATCTATTTCTACTTCAGTCTATTGGGTTCTTCTATTGTTGTTATCAGTTTCCACTTACACCCTCACTCCCCTACCATTTACTTTCCTGTAAACTCAACCATTCCTCCACCCACACCATTAAATCACCTATATCATTGATTACACATCTCTGAGTATAACTAAGATTCCTACAGACCTCTCCACCCCCTTTTGTCTCCGTTTAACCTCGATCAACTTCTACAATTAGATATTTTCTGAGTTTTATCAGCCCACCTCTCTGGCGCTTGGTTACCCATGACTATCGTTGGTTCTTCCTAACCGTGATCAGTCATACCCGAATGACGCGGTCTCTATATCTGCCAACACTGTGTAAACCAACAACCACCTACCTACCAATACAACCAAAACACCTTACCCAACCCTGCTTAAGACCCTTTACGTGACCTATAGACCACCTGAATAACCTATAACCTAACCCAAAGACCTTGACCCACATAGTTTTTAGTATTTAATTGGATTGATGCTGATAGTGATATGAGGTACCCAAATTAGAATACTAGCAATAGATTTGTTTATGTACGTATTTCAGTTATTTCATATTTATTTTATAAAATATAGTGGATTGAAAACCTTCTAGGGAGTGTCACACTTCCCGGATCTAGCATACGCTAGGTAGTCCACTGTCGTATATTATTTAAATCTTATTTGGTGGTCTTGTTTTCCATTTCAAGTAGTTCCTCCCAACAAAAAGGAAGCTCTCATAGTCAGCACTAGATTGAGAATTCGAATGCACGCATCACCTCTCCAACCGACCAACACAATAGGCATTCCTCCTCACTATAACATTATCTGCTTTGTCACACACCAAAACGTAAAGAAAATGGTGAAACAAACACAATATTGTTCTATGGTTCATTCTTGACCATTGAGGGTTTTTATAAATGAAACTCATCTCACACACCTATGATGGGGGGTAACACAACTCCTCCCATCTTAACATTTTTCATATTACACTATTACATTCATACAACATTTACATATCTTAGTTACATTTAATCTTTCTTTCTTATACTACTTATATGCTGCACTTTTCTTATTATTCTAGTCAAATACTCAAGTATATCATTATATACACACAATCACATTCATTTGGCATTTTGAGGTGAATGCAAATCTCTTCTGATTTTCACGCGATGTAATGATGCTTGTCCTTTGTATTTTTACCAATCCCACTTTGAGGCTCTTGGGGGCATGTAATTTTACTACTATCACATTTGACACACCATAGGTTCTATTTCTATATTATTCACTACTTCTCATTATAGTCACTTTACTTTCACTAATATATACACGCTTTGACATAATATTTATCTTTCTAACATGCTAATGGGTGCTTCATGTGTAACATCTTTCTTACAGGATATATACAACCATGGCTATCTCTGTCACATTTTGCTTACCATTTCTTATTATTGTTTGTCATTGTTTATGTGTTATACCCTTTGTTTTGCTTGATAATTGATTGCTTGATTATGGGCGCTTACCCGATTGTCTTGTGACATTGTGAGTGATGTACCATGTATGAAACCCTCTTTTTCTAGTCCACATTGTCTTCCTAGTTACTTGTTACATTACCTTCCCTTGCATGCTAGATCTTATACTAACACATATTTCTATCCTACTTTGTTTGCATGTGTCTTGGTTTCTACCATGCACATCCCCTACCCTGCAAGTACCCATTTCGATCAGTTTTGTTTCCTCTCCTTTGGACCACATTCTCCTACATTTGTCACATGCACCCCAAATGAGGGGGCATCTATTGGGTGAAAAAATCATCCTTACAACAACAAAAATCTCTAGAAAAACACAACTACATACAAGATTGGCACTGTTTTACGATCACAAAATTTTCTCAAAATCAGACTTGGGTCGGATTATCGGAGTAGGCACTAGTGCCTAGTCTGAAAAATAGTAGTGGATACTTGTGTCCCTTTGGGGCACTAATTACATTGGGGAAAACATAGCCATTTTTTCAGTACAACACAATTCACAATAGTTTTGAGATCAGTTCACCGATGTGAGTAGCCTATAAATACAAAGCTTAGTCTATTAGTTACATATCATTTGCAAATCGAGAACTAAATCGAAACAAATTGGCACTTTGGGAAGTAGTCATGGAAGGAGAGAAAATATAGACCTCCCCACCAAAAATATTCTCCCGTAGCATGAGATCGCCCAAAAACTGCACTTGGCATAAGATCACCCAAAAACTCACTCGTAGCATGATGTTTCCATAAAAATTCACACTTAACATGAGATCGCTTAAAAAATCATCCTTCACAACATTTTAGGACATATTTCTATCCTTTACACTCTTATACATCAAGTGCACACTTTCCTTTATTACTAATTTTACACACATTCACATACTTATGCATACTTTACTTAGATTTTTCATATACAAGACTTTGACTACTCTTTCACTCTTATTTTACTGAGTCCGTCCTTAATACGCAACAAGAAGCAATTTACATCATAGAACACGAGGTTCTAACAACATGTTACTATGCAATCACTTCACCCCTAGGGTATACTTACCTCTCATAGTCTCCACGCTTCACATTACGATCACTCCACACTTCACTTGTCCACTCGACATGTTATCGGCTACACACTTCTCTATAGGAGCATAAGGTACACATATTCTATCTAGTTTATGCTATCTAGTATTCACTCAACAACATAAAGTGGGGTAAAATGTAGACATAAAATCTATGCAATTGGGTACATTTCTAGGTCCTAAAAGCATGCTAGCATTTACATGATTCCTAAGGAAAAAACTAGTAATTGAAAACTTCCTTTGGCCTTTTTATTTGATTTACTTGCACTTTTATTGGCCTTATACATCTTGAAATCCTGTCAACATTTTAAAGTTTCATTTTCTATGGTCTTAGACACTAGTGCCTAGTTGGGACAATAGTGTCAGGTGCTCTTGTCCTCATGGGTGCTCCTATCATTTTTACCTTTTTCTTATCCTTTTGGGACCCTTTCACTTCTTGATTACTTTTTACTACTTTGGGTTGGCCTTCCAATTGTCAATTACGAAATTCAAACAAGGGAATCATATAAATACATAGTTATGCTTTCAAAATAAGGGGCCAAACACTAGCATTGTCTCATGTCATCACATAAGCTTGCATTCAGGGCACAAGAGCATTTCAAAGTACTCATCGACACATCCATTCAAGGAACAAGGGCTGCATACTTCTGCATACATAACATAGGAAGGGGAAGTTTATTCTATTCCATCCACACATACTATACATTTTCTACATTCTATATCTATCCTACTATCATTAGTGCTGACTTGAAAAATGGAATCCAAAGGCATCATTACACACATAAACACAAAGAACTACATGGATTTTGAGATGTAGTACAAATTTCGGTCATAAGTTCACTCTTTGGGTGACCTTTGGCGTCAATTAGACTCTCCATTATTCATTTTACTTTTTAGGTTTGATGTGGTTTGTGGTTATGTGTAGGTGAACTTATTTCTTGCAGGTTATAGGTACCTTTGATGATCAAGGAGTGAAACTAGTGCGACAATCGGTGACTAGTAGTGAACCTCCTCGTGCATAGAATAAATGGTATTTTTACCATTCACACGTAGATGCTAGCACCTAGACACATTCATGAGTGCTCGGATTATCCTACCCACATGTGGGATCTTCTTCCTTGCACAACAACGTGCCTCGTAACCTCCGGTGATCCCTAATGATGATGTTGCCATTCTGTTCTAGCCATTCATCTACTAGATCACTCCTAGATTGAGTGAAATCATCTAAGTCTTTTTCTCTCCTCTTGTTTACATTTTATAGAAACCACTTTTTAGTACCCTCATCCCCCATCCCATGTTTTCTCTCCTTCGTTATCACTTTACACATTCACATTACCTTTCCCATTTTAAATTTCTATTTTCCCTCCTAAATTCCTACCCCAATCCCATTATTACTAAACCTCCTTTATCCATTTATTATTTTAACCACCCCATCCTCACCTTAATGTTATTATTATTTTATTTATCCTAAAATCCACCCACTTTCCTAGGATTCTACCCATAAATGTCCCCATTATGAATCCTAGGATTCCCACTACCCATTTAATAACCTCTTATCATCACATCATCATTTATTCTCCTCCCATGCGCCATTTATTCATCTAAAATAAAAACCTAATCTTATCCATTTTTATACCCCATCCTTGATATTCCCATCACCTCCACTTCCCAAGTCGACGATCTACTCCAATTGCTCACGAATCATGCGGCTCACAATCAACCCTATTTTACACCTCCACCTTTCCCCTCAAATGGCTAAATAATTTCTATATTTTGATCTATATTGCATACTTGTTGTGTTCTTTCCTTCTCTTAGGAGCCATAATTTTCTACTTGGAGTTTCTAAGGCCTTTGTATGTTATATATGGAAGCTTTGAAGGCTTGAATAGTTAAGATTTGATTGACATCCTCCATTTGGCTTTGTCACTTCCTTCTTGCAAGTCTGTAAGTGTTCTTGAAGATTTGTTATTGCATTATCCATCTCTAATCCTCCATCATAGTCCCTTCCCCATCCATCTATCTTTCCAAATCTCTAGTCTGTCCCAGATCAACATGGACCCAATCCATCACCATTGACCCGATCAAAATATTTCATCAAATTTTCCCTCCTCTACATCCATCCTATCTCCCAACCATCCACGATACCAAATCCAACACCCCAAAGAATATTATAACTCTATTTCTATATCCTCGATCATTTTTGTAGTGATCTCTATCAACTATACTAGTCAATCTCGGTCGCCATCAAACCAAGTAGATTTGGCTTTATCTATCAACATTTATGTTTATCGAGATCCATATCTTAGCATCATTAGCATCCACGATATCTATCTTAGTTTTTATCTACATCCTTAATCGGTTATTATTTATCCATCCTTATTATAAAAGTGGGTTGACATCCATCTTAGGAAGTTATCACTTTCTTAGGATTGACCTTATCAGGCAACCCACCATCTTATTTACTAATACTTTTCATGTTTAGTTTCTCTTTGTTGTGCAGGTTATTAAACTATCAAAGCAAAGAGGTTCTTTTGTGCCCATACCTTCATCATCGCCATCATCATCCACATCAAGAGGTAGCCTTAAACCCTCCCATTATTATGAGTTTCTTGATTTCTTGTACCCTTTGCATTAACTTGTAACAAGAGTAGGAAATCTCGTCAAACATTACAGTATGCACAGTGGGACACACCCTTCCCGCTTCGGTGAGTCCTTTATTTTCTTTCATTTCATTTCCATTTTTTATTATTTCCTCTCTTTATCTCCACTAATCCCATATGTAGGATCTTCATTTTCTTGTATACGCGGTGGTTTTCTCGCTTCGGTCAATAATGTGCTTGTTAAATTAATAATTTTTTTTAAAAAAATTAGCACTATCCAAGTATTCTTCAATTTTTTCTTATTTTCTCCTTTTTGCTTCTTTGTCCCACCTCTTGTCATGCGTGTGATCTCATCAAAAATAACATTTGGATTTTGGGCTTAAAATGAACACCTTCATACTTGCGTGCTCATCTAGTCTAAGTAGGAGGTAATGTACTACATACACTCCTTTCAAACACATCCAAGCTCACACATCAATTTACACATCTTAAAAATATTTTACCAGGTGGAACTATTGGGATTTCATCACCTAATAGGAAAGTCTCCACAATGTTATGGCCACGTTACAATTTTTTGACTATTGGTATATTAGGCTAAGCACACGATACCCTTATCAATACGGTGCATGAAGTACGGGGTAGGCCCTTATTTCGGGCCACGTCCGGTAGCCATCACAAATTTATGCCTCACGTACCTTTAGGTATATCGAGGATGCCATCTGAAACATCTAAAATGAACCTTAGATTGGCCATTTCTAGGTTCCCTTTGAGCCTTTTCTTGTTATTTTTCACATATTTTAATAAACAAGATAATTAAAACATTATTTGCTTGTCTTGTTTGTCTCGGTAACATCTGCATACATTCTTGTTTGTTTCATACGCATTCTTACTAGATATCAAACCATGAAAATGGAACAAACTACCTCATCCAACATCCCCACCTCCAACAACATATCCTAATAAATATCTTGCCTTGCCACTATTTCTTCCACTTCTTTGGTTACTTCCTCTATAGTTTCCCAACTTATTATTTTTGTGAATTATTCTAGCGAGCCCTTCATAATCCATGCCCATCCCCACATTGAAAATAACCATTTCATCTACCACTATTCAGTCCTTATAGAACAACTACACCCTATCTTCCACTTCCTTGGAGTCCTTTAGGCCTCCTCTTATCCCCTCGTGGATGTTTGGATTTCTAGGAACTCGACCATTAACCTTGTTTCCTTTCATGACTACCTTATCTATAAATACACAAACCTTCCTATTGAAGGAAACCTTTTACAAAATATGCATATCAATCCTGGCCCGAATCCACTCAAGTCCTCACCTCTCAACTCATCGTTTTCTTCCCCAAATCCATGAACAAGCTTGCCATCGCGCAAAATGATCTTGGATCCCACCAATCTTCCATTATAATCCCTAGGCTCATCAATCTACTCAACTGGTGGTGGTCATTCCACCCAATCTTCCTCACATCAACACCACCCCTCTTCTTCCATCCCTATCACCTCTTCATCCACCACTATTATTAGTGCCACCAACCCTACTATGAAGAAATCCCATTTATTTCTTCCACCACCTGAATAACATGATCCAACTTTGATTTATATCTCCACATCCCAAATCCATGAAAATTCCATCACCTCGACCCCACACTTCATAATCAACCCAAAATCATCAACCTCCTCTTGAGTGTCATATACCATATATTTCCTAATCAATCCACCCAAATATCTCAACCACCCCATACCTACATCCCCACTCATCCCATGCAAAACCAATCTAACATCCCCACTTCTCAACAAACACAATCATACCCTTATAATTATGTCCCCATATCTCAACAATATCCTATTTCCCAACCCATTCAATCACAACCATTCAACTATCTCCCCCTTATCAACCACCTTCGAGACACCTACTTATCCTCAACACTATCAATCTAATCCTCAACCCAATCCTTCCACATCCTATAATCCACAACCTCACCAATCAACCTCTCATCCCCATGCACCCAAATAACATATGTAGGATTTTTAAGTAGGTTGGCCAACCTCAAAGCCGCTCATAATGGGTCTTAAGAGCTCATTCACTTATGAACAAATTTGTAATGAGCCCATCCATCCATCAGTTCCTATTAAACCTTATCCTTTGCCTGGAACTCCCTAAATTCTCAAAATTCAATAGTAAGGAGGACCCTCAACAACACCTTCATACCTTGGTATGCTGCTACTTCATTGTACATGATCGGGACCTCATGCTCAGACTTTTCCCATGTTGTTGGCCGGTCCTACCTTGGAATGGTATAACAACATCTGCGACACTCTCTCTTTTCATTTACCCAACTCACGTAATTATTCTTAGAACATTTTTCCATTAATATTACATGTAAAATCAAAATAAAAGACCTTTATGCCATTAAAAAATAGGATGAAGAATCTATCATGGAATTTTTCATTAGGTGGCTGGGTCTCATCAATAAGTTATCCTTCTCCCTTCCTAAAACCGATCTTATCGAGATCTTATACCGATCATATGCCAACCATATCTCATCAACCCTTCAAATCCAATATTTTCAGAGCTTCAAAGAAGAATTCACCATGGCTCATAAAATGTAACTCCATGCCCTTGAGAAAGGCCATTCGATCCAACAAACAAAAATAGAATTCACCAAGTCATCTAATCACAATAATAAATCTAAAAATGTTCTCAATGCAATCATTGTTAAATCATGTTCTACTTCTACCTCTCATACCAAGCCCACACAAAGGGCTTCCTAACCTACTCCTAACTATACACCCAATGGGGAATTATATATTTTAATATTTAACAAGATCATGGCTTCTCGTCTCATCCAAATCCCTTCTATCCACCCCGTCGATGACACGTTTCCTAAACTCGCGTGGTACCATGAAGATTACTATTACAAAAACCATTAGGTCCATAGTCATGACATTGAAAAGTTTCACACATTCAAAGACCTCATTCAATGCCTTATTAATTGTGGGGACCTTCATCTCAATAATCCTAATGCCCCTCCCAACCAACCTTCAGACGTCTTCAAACAATCATTCCCTAACCATTTGCCAAATAAAAACTAATCCATCTACATCTCCAGCACCCAATGATTATACAATCAATACTTTAAATCAACAATCAACATCATCGTTCATTCCCATTATCCCTCCATCTACCTTACCCACCTCTATTCCTTTGACATCTACAACTACATCAACATCCACACCCATGTCCACATCTATCAAATTTATGTCCACACCATCCACATCTATTACACCCACATATCTTTCATCTACATTTGTCACATATGGGCCCACCACATCTATATCTTCTACACTCACATCTGTCATATCCGTACCTATTTTTACATCAACATATATTTCTACAACCATGCCTATAACCCGTTCTATGCCCACATTGTTGATTGAATCCACATATACACCTCTAGATGAATCTACCCCCATATCCACACCACCCCTTCAAAAATCTACTATGAAGACATCTTTCCTTGATACAACCTCAAAGGATGCCTCACTCCCATCCTCATCTCCCAACTATTTCCACTTCTATACAAACATCTTCAAAACCTTGTATAACTCCTTCTAATCTCATCAAATGCATCATCCAAAAACTACTTCCATCGTTGATCCTTGCATCTTCAACAAAACCTACGCATACATCACATAGTCACATATATAAAAAATCCCCCTGTTGAAATCATCATCATCCTTGCCAAGGAAAAACCTCACTTCCTAAATCTTATAACCTTGGCATTCTTACTCAAAAGTACCTCACCCATCCATATAAGAAGTTGGAGCTTCCTCCCTCAAAGCCCCATCAATCCAAGTAATCCAACATCCAAAAGTCTATCTTAGGGCCTCAATATTGAATTTTGGGACCATGCCCTTCATCAAAAACATCCACCACAACCCAAGATCAATCTAAAGTATCTAACCCTCCTCCTAAATCTACATCTAAATCATTTTATCCATCTTCCAAATCTGAATCAAAATCATCTCGTCCCTCTTGTGGATACAAAATCATTGCACCCCCGGATGCTTGATCGATTTCTAGTTTGATCATTCGAAGCATCCAGTGTGATTGCACAACATTGAATCCTCTCTCCAAGTGTGGGACTTGTAAAATGAGAGAGGAATCTCCAGAGAAGGCTGGTTCCTACTCCTAAACTACCTACCACAAGCTATTCCAGTGCAGGCAAGCTAATCTAAACCTAATCTAACCATGCCAAGGAGACAGAGAGAGAGAGAAAAGGGAAAAACAACAAAAGCCTACACTAAAACGGTGATACACCAGAGAAGGAGAATGTTGAACATCTATCAAAACTGCCATGGAACAAGGAGAGGTGAGCAATGGGAAGGATGGACAGATGCATCACAAACCCAAGGATAGATTTCACATAGAAAATGTCCCAGAACTCCATGAACACAGCTCCAAACTTGCAATGAACATTTGAACATGCACAAATACCTGCAATGAAGAGAGGAAAGAAGAAAGACAAGTAAAGAATGAGCAAGGATGGACAAATGCATCACAAAACACATTTTTTGTTGCTTTAGAAGTTTGCACAAAACATCATTTCAATAGTAAAAGGCAAAAAATGCCATTACAAAGAAGTGGAGGAGGTTCGAACTCCATTTTCAACCCTAGAGAAGAAAAGAAGGGAGAGCAGAGCGGAAGAGATGAACAACCCCCCGCAGTAAAGAAGCCCTCTTTACAATTTATAGGAGGAAAAGAAAGGGAGAAGAGAGGAAATCGAAATCTACCCCAACCACCTCCGAATGCACTTAACTCATCTCATAATGATGGTAGGTGAGAACCCCAAATGAACCCAAAAGTTCTGAACTGTATTTTGCATTTTTAAGAATTTGTTCTCACCCATTAAAGATATCCAAATCGTAGTTGGATAGAGGACCTCGTAATATTTCCAAAAAGTCCAACCTTGCATGAATCCGAGCTCCTAGGTCAAAATTTATGGCCATCTCGAATATACGTGCCGGTGCTTCCGTCGGCGCTCAAAATGTTGCGCCTCAAAGGTGCGCCTTGGCGCATCCATGTGTGTGTCGACATCCTCTTACATGTGCCAAGGCGCAAATTTTTCTGTGTCGACACTCCGTGTCATGCGCCACTTCTATGCGCCAAAGCGCAACTTTTTCTGTGTCGACACTCCGTGTCATGTGCCACTTCTGTGCGCCAAAGTGCAACTTTTTCTGTGTTGACACTCTGTGTCATGCGCCACTTCTGTGTGCCAAAGCGCAAATTTTTCTGTGTCGACACTCTATGTCATGCAACACTTCGTGCCAAAGCACAACTTTTTTCTCGTGTCGACACTCCGTGTCATGCGCCACTTCTGTGCGCCAAAGCGCAACTTTTTCTGTGTTGACACTCTGTGTCGTGCGCCACTTCTGTGCACCAAAGTGCAACTTTTTTTGTGTCAACACTCCATGTCATGCATCCTTAACCTGCATCTTGGCGATAAATATCGGGGGCTGAGTTTCTTTGATTTCCATATTCTTCCGCTTTTCATCTATATCTACCCGAGGGAAGATATATACAACAATTAGGCGACTCAACGGGATCACCTATAAAGCCTCACAAGAGTAAGGAAATTATCTTTCCTTCATCACCCTCACCTAAAAATATTCATCCCAAGTCCATACAACTCACCCTCAAAAACTCCCATCGGATCCTATACTCAAATATTTCAAGCATCTCCTCCAAGCATCTACAATCACCCTTACCCCTATAAATCCATTTGATCCACACAGATGAATCGAGGTGGGCTGATTCCAACATCGTATGCGCCAACCATTACGTCCTGAAATGACACTTTGAATAATGTAGGACCCTCCGCACCCTCATTGATAATATCATCAAAGAGGATGATCTTCTCATCAAAGAAGATCACCCTCTCTCATTTTCCATTCAATCCAAATCCAAACCCCATCCTCTAATAAGGTTTGTAACTTCCAATGCCTATAAATCAACTTCCTTATCCATGCATTTCATCACCATTCCTCCTCTCACCTTTACCTCTTCTAAGGATGGTCCTCCCTTTTATATCGACGTCATTTGTATCACCACTCGTTATCTTCCTCATGAGTCACAACCATCCACCCAATTCTAATCAAATGTTTTCATCGCTGATCCTTTTGATGAGCCCACTCCATCCCCTTATTCATATAAAGCTAAGGTATCCATCCTAGCCGCACTTGTAGACCCAAAATCTTGCTACCATCGAGTAGAGCATCATAAGGCAAGCTGCACGATCCTCCTTTCAAGATGTATCTTTACAAGCTTATCCAAAGCTCACTCAATCATTGAAAAGATATTATTGAGGCATTACAATGTATCCTCATCTCATCCAAATAATCCCACGCCTTTATGACCCTTATTGAGGCTCTCACCACTTCCGCCATCATCTCCTTTAATGATTCAAAAATTCTGGACATCTTACCTAAGGATCACGACCTTCCTCTTTTCATCACTATCCACATCAACGATGTGTTTATCCATCACTCTATGATAGAAAATGATGCTAACATCAATATCATCTCATCCCATACCTTCGATCAGCTTAAAATTCCCTCTATCATCTCTTAATCGCCCATGATGCTTTGTGCCTTCAATGACATTGTTGACCTGCTTTGGGGACATTCATCCTCCCCATTCGTATTGATGCCAAACTCATCTATGAAGTCTTCTATATTGTTGAGGGGAGTTTTAATACAATGTCTTGATTTGACACCCATGGATTCGTGCCATGCTGCATCCCCTCCACCCTTAACCATTTCATCAAATACAAATATGAGGGAAAAATCCATACACTCCTCATTGATCTTCCTTCATTCAATACATGTCCTATGACCTATCGGCCCAATGATGTGCTCATACCTAATTAAGATCCATCCTCTGAAGCATTCCGCTACTTCTTCATACACTGTATATAAACTACCTAATGTAAAATCTCTTAATAATGTGATGTAGCATCTCTCTGGGGATTATCGACTCCTTGCTCTTAACTCTCTTACCTCCCTTAATCAACTTGGTATACCCAATAAAGCACCTATGTATCAATCTAATGTCAGGGATATCATTTCCTTCAGCCCACCTCATCTCAAAACTAACATCATCTATAGTAGTATTGATCACCCTTTATCCCACATTGAAAATTAACCCCACACCAAACCATATACCAATGGCTTCGATTTCCTTTATAATAAATCCTTCACCTATACCTACCTCCATTGCTATACATGGAAGGGATTCAGTCTAGGACATTATGAACAAGGTATGCATGATATTTTCATTGACCAATCCCACAAGCCCCGAAAATTTTGGGTTGGGTTTCAAAAATAGCCTACCGACTCCCTCACACAACCATCTTATGTATCTCCCATGTACATCGAATCATCATCCACTCCTCCATTTGAAAATGTCATGGATATGGATGATATCACGTCCGTTTCTTCCAACTTTTTAAAAATCTCCACCATCACTCTAGGACCAATCACTTACCCAGTTGCGGTGAAACTAGGTTCCTTCATATTGTACTCCTTGACATGGTAGAGGAGGATTTCCCTACCATCAACATTCTCTAGTCCATGATGATGACTCTGTCCTTACCTACATAGAGGTAGAAGATTCTCATATTCATAAAACCTTACCTCCTGATACATCCACCCTTCTCAATAAATCCACTATTGACATCAACATAGGGACTCCACAAGAGCCCCACATATTCAAATTTGTCCAATCTCTTTATCCACAAGAGCTCGAGGCCTTTACCTCTTTCCTATCTTAGAAAAACCATGCCTTCTCATGGTTATATAATGACATGCCATGCCTTGATCCTAACATCATTATCCATAGAATTTTCACCATCCTTGAAACTAATCTAGTTAAGAAGAAAATACAATGCATGAATCCTTTTATTTCATCCTGGTCAAAGAGGAGTTCTAATGCTTTATTTTTGCTAACTTCATCCAACCCATCAACTATCCACAATGGGTTTCTAACATTGTACCTATTACCAAAGCCTCTGGAAATATCTCGCATCTGTACAAACTTTTAACATTTGAATCTTGCTTTCCCTAAGGATTAATTTCCCCTTCCCAACATTGATCAATTAGTCGACTTAACAACTGACCATGAGAAGATTTCTCTCTTGGATGGTTTCTCATATTATAATCATATTCTCATCACACTAGAATACCCACGTAGGACTTATTTCATCACCCCTTAGGGAACTTATTGCTATCGTGTTATGTCATTTGGTTTAAAAATGAGGGGGCACCTATCGGTGTTCTATGACCTATATCTACCATGACCTTATCCATAAAATTGGAGAGGACTACATTGATGACCTCTTGGGTAAATCCAAGCATGAACAAGATCATCTTTTTGTCCTCAAAATCCTCTTTTCACATCTTGTCGAATTCTTTCTTCATCTAAATCCCGATAAGTGCATTTTTTGGGTTCTAACTAGAAAAATCCTTGGTTTCATAGTTTCTATCAGGGGTATTGAAGTTAACCCCACCAAAATCAAATCCATCCTTGAGATGCCTCCTGTTCTAATCTTAAGCAACTATGTTTTCTTGAAGGCTAACTTGATGAGTCCACCATTTCATCTCGCACCTTTTTTATTGTTGTTAACCTTTTTATCATCTCCTTTGGAAAGATACCCAATTCAATTGGGATGCTAATTTCTAGAAGGCCTTCGACGATATCAAGAAATAAATTCTATCTCCACCTATGCTCATACCTCCACGTGAGGGTGAATCATTCTACCTCTACATATCTTCTTCTCGATCATCCTCTAGGTGCCATATTAGTGCACCGTGATGAGAAATTCATGGAACGAGATTTCTATTATATTAGTCATACCCTCCTTGATTATAAAACCCACTACACCAAAGCTGAAAAGCTATGTTGCACTCTATTCTTTGCCACTTATAAACTTTGTCACTATCTTCTTAATCAAAAAAACTTTTTCATTACCAAATTCAATCTCCTTAAGACCATACATTCTAAATCCTATCATAATGATCACATCACTTGATGGCTCATTCTCATGACCAAGTTGACATATAGTTCATCTCTCAAAATTATATCAAGGGCCGGCCATCACTAATTAGCTTGTTTGAAGCCCCTCTTTGTGACAATCATATTCCTCATGAGAAATTCCTGAAGAATCCATCTATACCATTTATCATGAATTCTCTCCCCTCAAAATGACACTCTTATTTGATGGATATAAGTTTCAAAAAGGGGGAGGTGCTGATGTCATCATCATTCCTCCCTAGGATACTCTTATCCCCATCGCTTATAAACTTGACTTTGAGTGCACTAACAACATGGCTTAGTATGAAGCCCTCATTTTGGGTCTCCAAACTGATATCATGCTCATAATTCAAATCCTCGATATCCATGGTGGTTATCAAATCATTATAAATCAATTCAAGGGAACCCATAATTACAAAAATGAATTCCTTCGAAATATAAGGAAATCGTCAAATTTCTTCTCGAAGCCTTTGATCGATTACACCATCCAATCTATCCCTCTTTCATCAAAATTCTTTACAGACATTATGATGTAGATCAAGTTTCTAGATTGATCACCTGGCATCCAGTGTGATTGCATAACATTGAATCCTTTCTCCAAGTGTGGGACTTGAAAAAATGAGAAAGGATTCTCCAGAGAAGGCTGGTTCCTATTCCTCTGTTCAGATGCACACGAAATATGCAGAGGGTTTTCTCAAAACCTAATCTAATCTGCCAAGGAGACAAGGTAAGAAGATGCATAAAATAAATCTAAGCTAATAGAGGTGATGCACCGAGGAATGAAGAACACCTATTTTGCCAGTGAACACAGACCATTCAAATGTGATATAAGATCATGCACAGATAACAAAACTTGTAGTGAAAGACCAGGAGGATGCAAGATGAACACAGAGAGGGTTGAGAATCATCCACAGACATGTATTACTTGCTCCAAAGATTGATACAATACACTGCAGAATGCCAGGAGGCAGAGTCGTATTACAGTTCAAATGAGAGGTTCGAACTCCACAAATTCGCCTGATAGGAGAAAAAGGGAGGAGCAAAACAGAAAAATGTTCGACCTTGAAAAGAAGCTCCTCTTTACAATATATAGAAAGAATGAGAGAGGAAAGAGAGAAGGGAAAACCAAAACTACCCCAACCACCTCCAGGTTGCATTCAATTCATCTCATCATGGCAGAAGTGGCGGATCCTGGCAAAACGGCGGGCTGCCTAACAGAAGCGGCGAACTGTCTGCTGCATTAAAGTTGTTAGTTGAAGCATTACTTCTGCTTGTTATTTCGCGCCAGAGGTGTTTCTTGATTTTCTCTCTCCAAACTGAACCAAAATGTAAGATTGACCCTGGAATCATGTAGAGAATCTCACAAGCTTTCCGTTGATATAAGGAACGTGCAAATCCGAGCTCTGGATCAAAAGATATGACGATCTGAAGATTTAGGGCACGGAACAGACCAAGACGGATTTTGAAATATTTCCCGCGCTTCGCCACCTGGATGACACGTGGCACGCATTGATTGGTCGCGTGATTCTCTCTCCTCTACCTTTCGGTGGGATTTCTTTTGAAATTTCCTTGTGGGCCCCTGCTGGGACACGTGGCACTATCCCATTGGTTCGGTTCAGTGCTCGAAAACTCACCCCTTTGACCTTTTGACTTTTTCTCCTTGTGACACGTGTCGTGATCTGGTTGGTTCTCGGCCCTTTCGGTGATCCGCGTCCCCACGTGTCCCTATGTCCCATTTTTCCTTGTGTTCCTTGTGCTGATTTCGGCCGAACCGGCCGGTTCGCGTCCTTTTGGCCCAGATGTCCCTGTGCTTCGCGGGACAAAATCTTCCGGTTCACCCGATTCGGCCGGTTCGCGCCTTTTTGTCCCGCTTGTCCCACTTTGTTTCGGACTGACTTGACTCTTTTCACCTGGTTCGGCCGGTTCGCGCCTTTTTGTCCCAAATGTCCCAAATGCTTTAGGGGCCGCTGGAGGCTTTTCGGCCGATCCGGCCGGTTCGGGTCCTTGCGTGCGCGTACTTACATCCCATCTGTCCCGCTCAGCAGTTAGCCAATTTTTCTTCTTCTTTCGGCCGGATCGGCTTCTCGCACCCGCCGCGTACTTCTGGCCCGATTGTCCCAAATGCTTAGCGGGCCACCTGGAGGCTTTTCGGCCGATCCGCGTCTTTCTGTCCCACACGTCCCAAAGGCGACCTTGAGCAGGACTTAGCCAATTTTCACGATTTTTCCTGGATCAACCTACTTGCCTGGGACTTGAATATTCTGATGCATGTTATCAAAATTACCCTGGGGGGTGAATTTTGGATAACAATTTGCGACTTCGGCGGGGTCATCTGCTGCTTTAGATGAAAAGACAAGTTGCTGAAGCAATCCATTGGGCATGGAGTCATAAGCATAACACAAACGAGGCACGATATCTAATCCCAGCACGATCTTCGCAACTTCCTTTCCAACACTCACTGAATAAAAACAACTTTGAGAGCAGCAAAAACTGTGCCGAAGCACTTAGGAAAACTGAACCTAACTACAACAGGACAATGTGCACAAGCACTTGGAGGAATGAAAATCTAATTAATATTTACAAGGTAGTGAACTTCCCTCTAGAGGCAACGCTTGAGGTAGATTCCATTCACTGGAATCTGCAGTTCTTCACCATCCAATGAGGCCAATTGGAAGGCATTGCTGCTCTTGCGCTTCGTGACCATGTATGGGCCACTCCAAATGGCATCAAATTTGAAATGCCTTCCTGGTTTTGCCCGATCTGCATCCCATTTCAACACTAGATCTCCAACTTGAAAAGATCTATCCTTGGCCTTTCTGTCAAAGGTCTTCTTGATCAAAGCTTGATCCTTTTCCATTGCTTGGGATGCCTGATTTCTGATCTCTTGCAGCTCCATCAGCTCTGCATATCTCACCTCCATAGGCTCAAATTCAAGCAACTCCAGCTGCTTCATGAGTTCCAATGTTGGCAACTCAAGTGACATGGGCAAGATTGCCTCTCTTCCATAGACAAGCTTAAATGGAGAATTACCTGTGGATCTTTTGGGAGTGATCCTATCAGCCCATAAGGCTGATTTCAGTTTGGTATGCCAAGCCCTCTGATTCTCATCAAGAGTCCTCCTAATGATCCTCAGCAAGTTCTTGTTTGTAGACTCGGCCTGGCCATTACCTTGAGGGTAATAGTTTGATGAAGTGCTCAGGTAGATCCCGTTCTTGACAGCCCACTCAGTCACTTTAGATCCAATGAATGCCAATGCATTATCAGAGATTATTGTAGCAGGTACACCAAATCTGGTAGTAGTTATCCCTCGTAAAAGTCCAAGATGCTTAGACTCATTCGCCTCTTTGAGTGCTACTGCTTCAGTCCATCTGGTGAAGTAGTCTGTGGCTGTCAAAATCCATTTGTGCCCTTGGCTTGAATTGGGATTGATGGCTCCAATGAAGTCTAAACCCCATTGCATGAATGGCTGGTCAACTGAGATTGGATGTAATGGAAGGGCAGCGAGTCTCTCTTTTCCTGTGAAGAATGCACAATTCTTACATCTCTTGATCCATGCATAGCAATCACTAAAGATTTTAGGCCAATAATAACCAGCCTTCATGATTTTTAGAGCTGTCACTCTTGGTGCAAAATGGCCACCAGCTGGTCCATCATGAAACTCTTTTAATACCCTTTGGATCTGACCTGTGTTAATGCATCTCAGCAGCACTCCATTCACATCCTTCTTGAACAAAACTCCATCAATGATGGTATATGGAACAGCCTGCAACCTGAAGTATCTCCTCTTTGCTTTGCTCAATTCTGGAGGGCATAGGCCTGTTTGTAGGAAGTGCATAATGCCTTGGGTCCAGCAAGGAGTGGACACATCATCATTTTCCTATTTTTGATCATCTTGTAATAGCAGGACAACGTCTTCTTCATCTTCTGGGTTGTCTGGTTGTTTGGAAGCGAGCTGCTCACACAAACCTTTGCCTCTTACCAGCTTGGTGATCTTGATCTCAATGTCATACTCCATGACACGGGTGATCCATCCTGCCCTTTTCTCATTCAAATCCTTGTTGAGGAGGAAATCCTTAACTTGAGCATGTGAGACTAGCAACTGGACCTTGTTGTTTGAGACTAAATGCTTGAATTTTTTCAAGCTTCTGATTACTGCAAGCACATGCTTTTCGATAAAAGAGTACCTCACTTCGCAGTCACCTAGGCTCTGGCTGAAGAAGGCAATCGGCTGTTCATCATTATCTTTGTTCTGTTGTACCAGAATGGCAGAAATAGTGTCATCACCTCCAAATGCATAGAGGATGAAATCCTTGGAAAAGTCTGGGTTGATGAGAGTGGGTGCCTGGGAGATAGCTTCTTTGATTGCTTCAAAACTATCCTTGCCTTCTGCCGTCCATTTGAAAGCCATGCTTCTCTTTAACATTTTGGTGATGGGCTTGACAAGGGCTGCGAAATCTGGGACAAACCTCCGAACAAAGTTTATCCTTCCCAGGAAACTCTGAAGGGCTTTTTTGTGGCTAGGCAATGGTAGAGCTCTTATGGCTTCAACCCTCTCTGGATCAATTGCTAATCCTTCCTTGGAGACAATATGGCCAAGGAGCTTCCCTTCATGTGCAAGAAAGATGCACTTCTTAGGATTTAAGGATACTCTGAATTTTCTACACCTCTGAAACACTTGCCTGAGGTGAAAGAAATGGTCTGCTGCATTCTTTGAGAAGACAATAATATCATCTAGGTATACCAGCACTATCTTGTTGATCAAGCCTTTGAATGCCATATCCATAGCTCACTGGAATGTTGCTCTCGGCGTTCGACAGTCCAAATGGCATCTTCTTGTAAGCATATGTGCCCCATTTGGTTGTGAAGGCTGTCTTGAACTGGTCTTCCTCCTTTACCATAATCTGATTGAAGCCTGAGTAACCATCAAGTAGTGAAAACCTTTATGAACCAGCTACGACCTGCAATATTTGCTCCATGGAAGGGAGTGGATAATGGTCTTTGAGAGAGGCTCTATTCAAATCTCTGAAGTCAACACACAGCCTGATCTCTCCACTCTTCTTCCTGACTGGAACTAAGTTGGCAACCCAACTAGAATGTTTGATTGGGAATATGATTCTTGATTCAATCAGCTTGTCCAATTCTTTCCTCATGAGAGGCTCCATGTGTGGATTGGTAGGTCTCTGTTTCTTCTGACAGGCTTAGTATTTGGATCCAATTCGATAGTGTGCTGAGCTAAGTTGGGATTGAAACCTTTCAAGTCTTCATAGCTCCAAGAAAACACGTCAGGGAATTCTTGACATAGCTGTATGAACTCACACCTTTCTTGCTCAGTTGTCATCTTTCCAATTTGCAATGGCTTGTTCTCTTCTACCAAGATGGATACCGAATCTTCCCTCTTGACCTGAATGTTTGCTTTCTCCTTTCTAAACTGATCATTGGGGTTGAAAATGGACTCCAAAGTGATAAGTCCCTTGGGCAGCTTGTCAGTTCTCAGCTGTATCACTTGGTCACCATATTGCTGTTCCAACTTTTCTTGATTCTTAGCTGAGAACTCAAACTTCTTCTTCTGAAGTGGATGATTTGCTGGTCATTCTCAAATACCTGCCAACTGACATTGTTATCCGGCACTGAAGGCCTCACAATCACGTGGATGTTTGGTTGTACCTTGTCTTGTTGAATGTTTTCTACAATGTCAAAGGCTGCCCCTACTGCTGCAAGCCTGTTAGCAGCTTGATTCTCTTTCCTAGGGATGGATTTGATGCCAAAGCCCTCAAAATCTTCCATGAGGTCCCATACCCTGTTCTTGTAGCACCTGAGTAGATCATTTTTGGTGGCATGCTGTCCCTTGACCTGATTTACAATCAGCTCACTGTCCCCAAAGACTTGCAAGTTCTTTATTTTTCTCTTGATTGCCCAATGCATCCCTTGCACCAAGGCTTCATATTCAGCAGTGTTATTGGAGCATGCAAATTGAAATCTAAAAGCTGAATAATACTTTACTCCTTGAGGTGAAATAAGCACGGCTCCACCTCCTGCACCTTGTCTACTCCTTGATCCATCAAAAACAGCTGCCATACCTCATTGTCATCCTTGTGGTTTGGCTTGGTGATGCTAGGAATAGGTTGACTTTCTTCGTGTATACAATAGACTCCTAGCTCAGATTCTTCTATTCCTTGATAAGGATCAAAAGCATGCACCTTGTTTTCCCATTCATCAAGAGTTAGATCTGGGATGTTTCCAACTTTAGTGTCAGTTTCATCCGTGCTTGGGTGATCTTCTTGATCAAATGCTGAGCAATTGGCATTAATCTGACTTGGAGTATAGGGCTCAATGTGGAAGTTTGCAATAGGTTACGAACCTAATTGTAGCCTTAGTTCCATACCTTGTTCTGAATAGCATGTGAGACCAATCAGCGGACAAATATCCCCCAATTTTGGCAGTGAAGTCCCTTGATAAACATAGGGCAAAGAGTGGTGGAAGGTCTATGACTGATATATCTTGTAAGACAACAACATTTGGACATGCATGCAAGGTAAGACTCAAATTTCTAATCACCCCAACTGTTGCTATTGCTGTCCCATCCAGCTGCACTACTCCCTTAGATGTTATTTCATACTGGAGCCCTAACTGATCAGCTATCTGTTTAGGCATTACTGAGCTACTTGCCCCGGAATCTATCATGCAATTATGCACTAGCTGATTTCCAATGATTAACGAAACATAAAAAGGGGGAGGCTTCAGCATTTTACCTTGTTGTGCTCCATGATTTCCTTCAGGCTGGGCAGCATTTGTGAGTACCTTCTCTTGCATTTGGACTGCTTGATTCGAAGTTGGCCAATCCTTCATGGCGACTTACGTGATTTCTTTGGCACAGGATGGATAGGGATTCCCACATAGATATATTGACGTTTGTCTTCTTCATCGATCAATGATCTTGAATGGTGATGAAGGATCTCTCTGCTGTCCTTTGGTTTGCACATTTATTCCTTGTATGTGGGCAGCAACAGCTGGCATTTGAGTTGGCCTAGGGGTTGTTCTTGGCTGCCCTTGTGCATTTGGAACGGGACTTTGCCTGCCAATCATTTGTGGAGCCATGGAAGGTTGTGGATTGGCTGGGGCTAATGGCTGCTCTTCACCCAAATTTCTCCTTTTTGACCTTGTGTTTGCTGCAACACCTTGAGAAACTACCTGGTTCATGCCACAAAAATCCTCTGCTTGCCAATTTACCAATGTGGTGTCATTTGGGGCTGATTGCTGTTGGAATGTTTCTTGTTGTTGGTTGTTTTCTTGACTGTTCTCACCCTCCACACCAGTAGTTGTTATCATTAAAGCTTGAGTTAAAGCACCATTGTAGCACATGGATTGATTATGAGGTTCATTACATGGAAAACACCAATCATACTCCTGGGCAATGTTGTTTTGTGCTGGTACTAATGCCTTAGAGGCAGATATGGCATTTGGATTATAGGGCTGGAATGGTCTATTGGTAGGAGGCCTTGTTTGATTCAGATTTGCAGCTGGATTGGGTGGCCTTTGAGGCTGATATGGCTGCCTATTAGGTTGAGCTTGAGGCTGATATGAAGGTCTAAAACCTTGAGCTTGCTGTCTTTTGAGAGTGACCAGCTCATTGCCTAGATTTTGCAATTGCTTCATGACCTCTTGAAGCTCATTTGGGGCACTTGGAGATGAAGTGGAGGCTTCATTTGAACTCTGATTTCTAGGAGTGGGAATAGGAGCTAAGACAGGTGCTAGACTAGCACTTGGGCTCTCTAAACTTGGATATAATGGCATTGGAGGCCTAGGAGCTAGCTTGCCAGCTTGAATCAGACAATTTTCAGCTCTAATGGCAATACTATAAGCAGCAGGGATAGTTGTGCCTCCCATAGATTGAACCAACATAGAAATATCAGAATTTAAAGCTTTAAGGTAATATAGAAAAGCACCTTCTGCTGTTGGCCTGACTGCTACTGGAATCCTATCCCAAGACCTTTGAAATCTGAAGTTGAAGTCAGTTAGCTACTCATTGGAAGCTCTCTTGATGGTTGTCAGCTGCTCCAAAAGAGACAAGTTGTCTCCCTTCTCTCCAAATTGATCATGAAGTGCAATACACAGCTGATTCCAGTTTGTGATAGAGCCAGCTTCAAGGCTCCTAAACCATTGCAATGCTTTCCCCTTGAATGAAGATGCCAGCAATTTGACAGCTACATCCATTTCATTTATCTCATGGATTGCACAGATGTTAGCAATGTCTTTGACATGATCACCAGGAGTGGTATGATTTTCTCCAGTGAAAAATGGAATGTTCTTCAACACTGCGATTGGGCTGGATTACGTGCATTGAGGGCAAGTGGGCTGCTTTCTTTGCCGGTGAAATTGACAAAGGGATTTGTTGGTTGCGCCCATTACGATTGGTCGAAGGACTCTTGAATCTTTTGAATGAAAGGCCGATCGGGTGGAGGAGTTGAGAGAGTTCTGTTTGGTGGAGATGGAGACCTTTGAATCCTCCTTCCTCTTTGCCTTCGTCTTGGAGATAATTGCAGGTATTCAAACAGCACTTCCTCTTTTCCAACTCTTGACCTTGTGATTCTTCTCATAAGCTTTCAGGCCTGCGCTGCTGAAACCAGTTGATTCTTTCTCTCGGAGTCACCAGATATGCAAATAATAGCTCTTTTCAAGCAAGAAAATTGCAGCGAGATGCACATCAACTTTGTTGCTGATAAAAATGAGACCTCTAGGTCCCACCGGTGCGTGCAAAAAGCTGTTAGTGCAAAATCACGGCACCCACGGATGCGAGATCAAGTTTCTAGGTTGATCACTGGCATCCAGTGTGATTGCATAACATTGAATCCTTTCTCCAAGTGTGGGACTTGAAAAAAATGAGAAAGGATTCTCCGGAGAAGGTTGGTTCCTATTCCTCTGTTCGATGCACACGAAATACGAGAGGGTTTTCTCAAAACCTAATCTAATCTGCCAGGAGATAAGGTAAGAAGATGCATAAAATAAATCTAAGCTAATAGAGGTGATGCAGGAATGAAGAACACCTATTTTGCCAGTGAACACGAGACCATTCAAATGTGATATAAGATCATGCACGAGATAACAAAACTTGTAGTGAAAGACCGGGAGGATGCAAGATGAACACGAGAGAGGGTTGAGAATCATCCACGAGACATGTATTACTTGCTCCAAAGATTGATACAATACACTGCGAGAATGCCGGGAGGCGAGTCGTATTACGGTTCAAATGAGAGGTTCGAACTCACAAATTTGCACGATAGGAGAAAAAGGGAGGAGCAAAATAGAAAAATGTTCGACCTTGAAAAGAAGCTCCTCTTTACAATATATAGAAAGAATGAGAGAGGAAAGAGAGAAGGGAAAACAAAAACTACCCCAACCACCTCCAGGTTGCATTCAATTCATCTCATCATGGCAGAAGCGGCGGATCTGGCAAAGCGGCGGGCTGCCTTACGAGCGGTGGCTGAACTGCTGCATTAAAGTTGTTAGTTGAAGCATTACTTCTGCTTGTTATTTCACGCCAGATGTGTTTCTTGATTTTCTCTCTCTAAACTGAACCAAAATGTAATATTGACCACGGAATCGTGTAGAGAATCTCACAAGCTTTCCGTTGATATAAGGAACGTGCAAATCCGAGCTCTGGATCAAAAGATATGACGATCTGAAGATTTAGGGCACGGAACAGACCAAGACGGATTTTGAAATATTTCCGTGCTTCGCCACCTGGATGACACGTGGCACGCATTGATTGGTCGCATGATTCTCTCTCCTCTACCTTTCGTGGGCTTTCTTTTGAAATTTCCTTGTGGGCCCCTGCTGGGACACGTGGCACTATCCCATTGGTTCGGTTCAGTGCTCGAAAACTCGCCCCTTTGACCTTTTGACTTTTTCTCCTTGTGACACGTGTCGTGATCTGGTTGGTTCTCGGCCCTTTCGGCGATCCACGTCCCACGCATCCCTATGTCCCATTTTTCCTTGTGTTCCTTGTGCTGATTTCAGGCCAGACGGCCGTTCGCGTCCTTTTAGCCCAGAGATGTCCCCTGTGCTTGGCGGACAAAATCTTCCGGTTCACCCGATTCGGCCGGTTCGCACCTTTTTGTCCCGCTTGTCCCACTTTGTTTCGGACTGACTTGACTCTTTTCACCCGGTTCGGCCGGTTCGCGCCTTTTTGTCCCAGATGTCCCAAATGCTTTAGCGGGCCGCTGGAGGCTTTTCATTTGATCCGATCCGGCCGGTTGGGTCCTTCACGTACTACATCCCCGAATCTGTCCCGCTCGGCGATTAGCCAATTTTTCTTCTTTCGGCGGATCGGCTTCTTGCGCCAGCGCGCGTACTTTTGGCCCGATTGTCCCAAATGCTTAGCGGGCCACACAGAGGCTTTTCGGCCGATCCGCGTCTTTTGTCCCACACGTCCCAAAGGCGACCTTGAGTAGGACTTAGCCAATTTTCACGATTTTTCCTGGATCAACCTACTTGCACAGGACTTGAATATTCTGATGCATGTTATCAAAATTACCCTGGGGGGGTGAATTTTGGATAACGATCATTCCTTCAACATGCTAACCATAATGTCATCTGCATGACACCTCTACAAGCATGGCTTCGACAACATTCTGCTACATTTCCTTAAGTCCTATGAGTCTATTTGTGTCATCCAGAAGTATACGATGAAATATGCGGTGGAAACTTTAGTGGTTTAGATATCTCCGAATGCGTCCTTCACCTAGGATATTATTAGCCTACCCTTAATAAAGAATGTTGTGAATATGTCAAAAGTGTGGCAAATGCCAACAACATTCCAATCTCATTCGTATTCCTAAATAGGCCTTATAGGTCTCGAGATATTTTTGTTTCTCATAATAAGGGCTTGACCTCATTGCTCTCATCCATCTATTAGCTTTTCACCATCATCATTCCATCATCACCGCTATCGAATACTTCACAAAATGGATGGAAGCAATTCTACTCGTATCTACCAAAGCTAACAAAATCATTGATTTCATCTATCAACACATCATCTTCCACTTTGAAATATCTCATAAAATAACAATGAATTACGAACCTTGAAAAATAATATATTAAGAATATCTCGTAACTCTTTCAACATCAATCTTCTCTTGTTCTCTTTATTATCCTTAAGCTAATGGCCAAGTGAAGCCACTAACAATACTCTCCGCAATATTATTTCTAAGACCATTGACATATCATAACGTAATTAGAATTTCACATCTCTTTATCCCTTTGGGCCTATTGGACTATCATCCGCACGTCTACGGGAGGTACTCCTTTCTCTATCATCTACGAATCGAGGTCGTTCTTCCCCTCAAAGTCCAAATCCCATCCTTATGTGTTTCTCTTTGCAAATTTATCTCTGATGAGGAATATCATTAAGAGTGTCTAGCCTAGCTCAAACTGTTATAAAAACTTCATTTAATCACTCTCCAACACCATCACATCTATAAAGAGTGCATCAAACGTGCTTATAAAAAACATCTCAAGGAATGCGAATTTAAAAATCAATGACCTTGTCTTAAAATAAAATCATAATGTAACTACTATAGAAAGGAGCCAACGTGGAAAAGTTTGTCCCAACTAGATTAGACCATATATTATCACACATAAATATGGGTCCAGAGCCTACCACTTAGTCTCTCTTGATGGTAAACTGGAAATGGAACCTCTCAACACATTGCACTTGTGACCTTTCTACTATTAACATACCTATCAACATGACCCTAGTCACACTTAACGATCTTATTTCCATTACCATCCTTTCCATCTTTCATTGTAATGATTTGAAACTATGTGGTCCATCGTCACTATCATCATATATATGACCTTAATTATGGGAACCGCGAATATGATCATGGCATATTCCTTATAGAAAATTTCCTCCTTCTAAGTGGGAACACCACAATAATTAGAGCCATCACCCTCTTATATTCCTACTTTGGAACCATGCTACCAATCTTTAATTGTCACATGTACATCTGATCTTCCCCTCCCCAAGTGGTCTACTCAGATATCCCCATCTCTATCTTAAAAATTTAAAATTATGGATGCTCACATTAAAAGCTATCTTATCGAAAATAGAGTGCTCCCTCGAAGGAAAACTATTCATATAAATAAAATAATATCAAAAGTAGAGACTAATCCCTTGAAGAACAACTATCATGTATATCTTATTAGTCGAAATCCCAAAATAAAAATTCAAAACAAAAACCCTAAATGTAGACCACTCCTTGAAGGATGGATAATTTAATATATCATGAAAGTGAAGGATTTCCACATCAATCAACATTCTTAAAATCTCAAAAATTAAAAGAAAAATATCAAATGCAATCATCCCCGAAATATTCCCACATCAATCATCTTTCCCATCATCCATGAAACTTCTGCCATTGATTGGTTTGTGCCATATTTCTCAAATCTAGGGCATTGACCTAAGACTACCACCTAAGGAGAACCTATTTTCCCCATACAAGCTCCATCTTAACCCCTTTTTCATGTCTATAGTGGGTATATGAGCACACCTTTCAATTTTACCTCATGATATTAAATGTGACTAACTATAGTTAGTGTTATCACTTAATCACAACACCCTCAGATTAGTTTGTCATGTGTGTGTGTGGCAATCGGTGTGATTGGGTAACATGGAGTTATCCCACGTTGTGGGACCTTGTAGTTGGGATAAATCTTTGGAGAAGGCCAAATTCCTCTCCCTAATATGATTTTAGTTACTTTGCATTTGGAACCTCTTGAGGATTGCAACTATTTCTTATAGCTTTGAGTTTATTTCCACAACATCTCCCCTTTTGATGATATGATGAAATGCGCGGAGAAAACATAGAACAAAACTATATACAAAGAGAAAAACCATACATGCCCTAAGTGGGACAGTAAAAGTTTGCAAAAGTACTTCTTCAGTGGAAAAAAAACCTACTCCTACCCTACTCTAACCAGAGAAATGAGGAGCTCAAACAAATCTTGCCACTGACAAGGAGAAGTAACTGCCCTTTCTCACAATTTACAGCCATGTATATGATTTTGAATTAAACCCGACCCTTGATAATAATAGAAAACTATCCTAGAGTTTGTTTTCCATTTTAGAATTCAAATTATTAGCAAAAAACAAGAGAAATAACTCATTGGGGTGATTTGTATCAGACTCTAGAAGTATTGGAGCGATATTTGGTACTGCGAAATTCATCCTCATGCTCAAAAGTAAGCATGAACGGTTGTGACTCCTCCTTTGGACTTAATGAAGCCATGTAATTGATTGGCCTTGGTCTGATCCATGAATTTTTCCCATTTCTCTGAGTTCTAACTCCAAGAATGGAGCTTTCTTGCATACATTCTTGGAAAAGGTGACAACAGAGCTGATTTTTCCTTGTTTCTTATCTACAAACAATTGATTCTACGTCTTGATGATTGATATGGGGGTGGTGTCATCCTTGTTTCCTCCTTCTTCCTTGTCCAGTGTGAGACATGGAAGATTCAATTCCTCCAATCTTGATTCAAGAGGATTGTGATGAGCAATATGCACTTCTTGAATATTTTCTTCCATGGCAAGAGGCATCTTGTGTTAGAAGATGGATGATGGGATAGAAAAATTGACAAGTTCCATAGGCTCTTTTTCACCCATAAATTCTTCTAGACTTGATAAATAATATACCTCTTGATTTTAATCTGACTGTTCCAAGGACTCATACTCCTTCATGATGTCTTGTGATTCTCGCATTTATTCACCATATGCCTCTATATTCTTAAACAAGAAATTTGAGAGCTCAAATTCATCCAAAAAACTAGATTTTTAGAAGGATGGGATGAAATAAGCATTAGAAGTTTATATTATAAACTTTCCTACAATGAAGACCTCTAAGTCCATTTTGTTCTCCTCTAGGGCATGAATCTCTTTGTGACAGTTGTAGTGTTTGACGATGTTCTTGGTGGAGTAACACAACCTTTTAGGGCAGTGAAGTCACTTTGCATTCACTTGAAACACCTTGCACACTTAGGATCCTCTCTTCCCTTGCTTGCACATACTTCTTCCCTTATGGATTTAGAGCTAAATCTTGCTCTTCTATAACTGACTTTGCAATCTATGATGAACCAATAGTTTCCATGAAAATAGTGCCAACATGCACACTACATTTCGAATAAATAGACTTCTGGTCTTCTTCTTCATGTGCTTGTTCTTGTGCAAATTCAATTTGTATCACTGTTCATAAACCTCAACCCCAATCAAGGCTTATTCATTAGTGGGATTTGAGCTATATTGAACCTTATAGCCCACTCTTAAAGTTTATTGCAAGATCCTCTTTTCTAAGCTCCTCAATCTTCTCCCCTCCTTGGCTAATTTCTGATCTTGTTCCTCCCGAATGGATTTGGGAATGCAAGAGGAGGGGTGGGTTAGGATTCAACTAATTTTTGCAATGTTGGTGGTGATGTAAGAGGTGTAATTTCTTGTTTTTGTGGAGGGGAAGGAATTTTAGAAGAAAAATGAGCGGGAGATAGAAAGTGGGGTGGAAGATAAGAACATGGAGAAATGGATTCCATAATGGGAATAACGGTGGAAAACAAGGGATCCCAGTTTTAGGTTCATTTTATTAGTCATAGGTAGACATTGAGAGTGGCACAATGAGGGATTAGGAGCATCCTATTGACATGGTTCTTAGGCCTTAGCTTCATTAGCTTTCAACGCTTGCAAAAGATGAAACAAAACCAATCATTTGGGAAAAGGACTCACCATTACCTCAAGTATTTTCTCTTGGCTAAACCAATCAGGTGTCTTACCTCCCCATGGAGGGGATGCGTGTAACAGGGGTTGTTTAGATTGCAATCTTTGGAGTATCTATTTGACAACTTCCAAGCTTTGCTCCATTCTTTAATTTTTTTCTCTAAGTCATCTCCGGTATAGAATTTCTCCCAAAATTTGCATATCTTTTCTCTGAACAACTCCATAACCAAACTGATTATGAGATTACTCATGTGGATATGCATTATGATATTGAATCTGATCATAAAATTGATCTAGAAGTGTTTTGAAACATCTTGGAGGTGGGTTTGAATGGGATTGTTGTTGCTGCAAGTGAAAATTCCATGAGGGGAATGAAGTCATGATTGCACAACTTCATGTATGGAAGGAAATTGAAAGGCATGGAAAGAAAAAATGGATGGAAGAAATGGTCTACAACTTAGAGAATGGGTTATTTTGGACCAATGGAGTCACCAGTTTTTCTTTGCATGTGCCTCCAAAGGCTGATATTTCATCAAGAGCACAACAACTTAATGAAATAAAATGAATACTAGAATACACACTTGTGAAAAATATGAATTTTGTGGTCCCACCGGTGTGCTAGAACTGTTATCACCGAATCACAACACCCTCCAATTTGTTTTCATGTGTGTGTGAGGAAATCGGTGTGATTAGGTAACATGGAGTTATCCCAAGGTGTGGGACCTTATAGTTGGGATAAATCTTCAAATAAGGTCAACTTCTTCTTCTTAAAAAAACACTACACTACTCCAATGCAAGAAAAACACCTACCTAAGCCTATCCTAACAAATCCAAGGAGACTGTGAGAGGAGGGATTGCATGAAAGAAAGTAAATCCTACACTAGAAGCAGTGATAACACCAAGAGAAGGGAGTGTTAGACAATTCTGAGTGCATGAAAATGGAGAAATATGAGCATGGAAAGAATGGACAAGCATCACAAATTAAATTGCATACAATACACCATTCTATTAAGCACAACAACATTTAAGCTCAGTAATGAGAAGACAAATGTGCATAGTATACCTACAAGCATGAAGAAAGGCAAGAGAAAGTAGTGTAAACTAATGCAAGGATAGAAAAATAATCACAAAACACTAGTTTTAATTGCTCCAATAATCTACACAATACATCATTATAAAAGGAAGAGGCATGATTTCCTCATTACATGACCCAAAAATGAAGGCTTGTAGCTCAAGAATCCACCTAGAAGAGAGGAGGAGGAGAAAATAACTCAAAAAATTTCTAACTCCTTTATAATAATGCTTTCCCTTACAATTTATAGAATTTGGATGATAGTAGGAGAAGAAAGAAGTTCTACAATTCTAGGCATGCCTGCAACACATCGGGGAGCCATGTCATTTCCCATACCTCTGCATCATTGCTTGTTAGAGAAGAAAGCCTCCTCCATACCTCATAATTATTTTTCCCAATTTTATTAAAATCACCCTTTAATATCCTCTTGAAATAATTTTTGGTCCTTTGGTGGGACCCACGAGGTTAAATATTGCAAAAGGGGCACAGGCTAACTGGTTGGACGACTCGCCACCACCACTCACTTTCTTGCTCAACAAGTGGCTCCTCGGGATCCTTGTAATGCATTTTTGAGATCTCCTTTCAACTCCCCGTGTTGCACCTTGCGCATGGTTGGGTGCCCCAATGATCCATGGGATCCATAAAAATACACCAATTTGTAAGTTCCATCGGCACCACGAAGGAGAAACAAGAAAAATGAATAAAATGAGGGAAATGGAGGTTCTAGAAGGAACCGTCGCTTTGTCTGAGTGGTGGTTTTAGAACCTCACGCCTGCCGCAAGGGTGGAGGTCTTGAAACCGCTGCCTAGCTAGGGCGGCGGTCCTGAGACCACCAATCTGCTCAGGGCAGCGGTCTGTCACTTTCAAAAAAAAGAAGAATGGAATGTGAATGGACACAAATTTGAGGTTCCCAACCACATCTCTTCCCCTCCATGCCCTTTCACATCCTCCAGTGCACGGGAGGACATGGGAAGGCCTATAAATGCATGAAAGTAAAAGAGAATGATCATTCGAAGATTTAGAGAGATCGAGAAGCATATTTTAATGAGAGAAGTGAGCAAGATCTTCAGTGTTGGAATGAAATTGTAGGAACAAGGTGTAGAAAAAAAAAAAAGAAAGTAATTGGAGATAAGGTTTACATTGTTGCTTATTTTCATACTTATTGTAATATGTAATTGTCTATATTAGACTAATAAAAGTGTGAAGAAAGAGCAGCGATTGCCCTTCCCGTCTAGTTTTCCTCCTTGGAGGTTTCGAGATAAAATCTGTTGGTGTTGAAGTTTTGAATTCTTTCCTACTCTACAATTTATTTTCTATAACACTAGATAATCAGTTAGGAAGCTCTAATTTTTCAAGAAATTATGTCATTTTCCAAAGTTGAAAGTAGAACAACATAGTTATGTGATTCGTAGAGTTCCAAAGTAGAAGTTTACGAATCATTTTGGTATCAGAGCTGATTATATATCCAGGACTATGGTATTCGAATCTTTCTTGTGATTTTGTATGATAGTGAAAAGGTCCAAAGGTGAAGAAGTTTTACCTTACGAGCCAAATATTTCTACGAAGAAGTGGAAACAGAGAATTTGAGCTCAAATGGAGGAAGAGAACTTGGTCCGTAGAGTCGAGATGCTAGAGACCATGATGGATAGATTGCATAGGAAACAAGAAGAGATTTCAGATCTACAAAAGATGGCTTTAGTTAAGCAAGATTCCATGGACTCGGTGGTTTGAGCACTAGCCAAAAAATTCAGTATCAAAAAGAGCCACGAAGAGGAAGAATGGGAAGAGCATGAAGAGACGCCAATTGTAAGCGAGAAGGTAAAATATGCACATACACCTTTTAAAGTTGAAACGAAAGTGGAAATAAAGAATTTTGAAGGACAAGTAGATGCAAAATTACTAGATAAATGGATAAAATAGTTGGAATTCTATTTTAGTGTGCACTGATATTCTTGAGGCGCAAAGGGTCACCTTTGCACATCTCAAAATGGAAGGTCATGCTCTGGTTTTGTGGGAAACCCATCTAGCCACTTGTCAGAAGAAGAAACATCCTATTGTCAGTACTTGGAAAGGTTTTAAAGAATTGATTAGAGCTAACTTCTATCCTATTTGCCATAATACTGGCAAGATTATTAAGTGGTAGTACTTTAGACAGGGCAGCGGTCAATGTGTGCAAGACTACACTACGGAATTTTAGAGACAAGAAATGTTTATTAATATGGACTTGGAGGACTTCACACTCACCTTCAAAGGAAGGTAATCTCCATGAAGCCTAAGGATCTCAATGAAGCTTGTGTACAAGCATACTACATTGATGATGAGAAGAAGTAAGGAGAAATAGAGCCAAAGGGAGACCAGTCAACATAAAAACATGACAAAGAATAAGGGAAGACAAGTAGCAGAGGTAAATGGAAAGGTAAACATACCACTACTACTTTGCATACTTGTAAAGATCCTAAGAATTTCTATAAGAATTGTGATGTAAATGGACATACTGACGCCACATGTTGGAAGTTGCATTGAAATTACACCCAAAGCACCAACCAAGGATTCCAAGAAATCCATGGCCACTGTGAAGACAGAAAGAGAGGTGGAGATTGAGGATGATTCAGATGTAGATGAGAGGCTAGGATGCATGGCCACTAACATGTACGGGAAGAAGAAGAAGAAGAGATGAGTAATCTATTTCAAATCAGAATCCAAATCAAGAAGACTAAGGTAAATGCTTTAGTAGATTCTGTTCTCAGTCAAATTTGATTTCTGATGTGGTTGTAGAACAACTTGTTCTAGAGACTTATGCACATCCATATCCATAACCACTGGGATGGGTGAAGAAGGGTGTAGAAATACAAGTTACAAGGAAGTGTAAGTTTCAATTTGGGATAAATACCCAATACATAGATGTATTAGAGGCTGATATTATTCCACTTGATGCATTTGATGTTGTCTTCGGAAGTCCTTGTATGCTAGGGATGATGTGTTCATAAGGAGGGAGAACCGGTACAGATGGGTCAAGGACGGAGTCAGTTTTAACATCTGGGCACACCAGAGCAAATCAAAGAAGGCTATGGTAAGTGCCAACCAAGCACCAAGACTTATTCAGAAAATCATCAGTTTTGTTTGCTTTCATTGGAAGAAAAACAAAATGGGTGTGAGAGCACGTATTTTCTGACCAAAGGATGGAGAATTTGGATAGCACTTGTCAATTTTTGTAGAAGAAGCCACCACAGAACTGCTCATTCAAGGAGAAAAAAACTTCGCTATGCAGTCACCGTATCTACCTACAAATTCAATGGAATTGACCGTTGGGCAGCAAGAAGAAGAGGAGATACAAAGAATGATGGTGATTATAGCGAGAAGTGTACTTGGAGAGGATTCAAGTAATCCATCTCAAGACAAAAAGATAGCAAAGGACTAAACCACTATAGTATGGGACCTTTTCCATACTTGAGCAAGTTAGAGAAGAAACCTTCAGGCCATACTTCATGCAGATACACACGATAGTAAGTTGCAATAGATCGCATCCACTAACGCCATCTATGCATGAAAAAGAAGGAAAGATACAAAAGTTAACTTCTAAAGAGGATTGTACTCGAGGTAACTCGGAGGAGGATGTAGCACTAGAGCAACCAACCAGATATCCATAGGAGCCTTGGTAGGTTGGATGAGAGAAGACACCAAGAAGACCCAGTGGTACTCGAATGAGCATGAGAGGGAATTGATTCTTCTACCACTCCCCCACTAAGATTTTGTGGGACCAAAATCCTCCTAAGTAGGGGAGGTATGATCCACGGGATCCAAGAAAACACACCACTTCATCAGTTCCATCAGCACCAAGAAGGAGAAATAATAAAAATGAATAAAATGAATAAAATGAGGTAAATAGAGGTTCTAGAAGGAACCACCACTGCACGTAGAGTGGAAGTTTTAGAACCTCCACCCTACAAGGGCAAAGTGGGTCCTAAAATCGCCACCTAGCCAAGGTGGTGGTCTTGAAAACGCCATCTGCTCATGACGGCGGTCCTGTCACTTTCAAACAGAAAAGAAGAATGGAATGTGAATGGACATGAATTTTAAGTGCCCAACCATGTCTCTTACCATTTCATGCCCTTTCACATCCTACAGTACATGAGAGGACATGTGAAGGCCTATAAATGCATGAAAGTAAAAAGAGAATGATCATTCAAAATCTAGAGAGATTGAGAAGCAGAGTTTAATGAGAGCAGTGAGAAAGATCTTCAGTGTTGGAATGGAATTGTAGGAGCAAGGTGTAGAAATAGAGCAAGCAAGTAATTGGAGAGAAGGTTTACATTGTTGCTTCTTTTCATACTTATTGTAATATGTAATTATCTATATTAGACCAATAAAAGTGGGAAGAAAGAGTAGTTTCCCTTCTCGAATGGTTTTCCTCCTTGGAGGTTTCCAGGATAAAATTGTTGGTGTTGAAGTTTTGAATTCTTTCCTACTCTACAATTTCCTTTCTATAGCACTAGATAATCAGTCACAAAGCTCTAATTTTTCAAGAAAATATGTCATTTTCCAAATTTGAAAGTAGAAAAACATAGTTTTATGATTCGTAGAGTTCCAAAGTAGAATTTTATAGATCACCCAAAATCACCTCGGTCGAGTTCCCGACGAGTTCTGAAAATCCTATCTGCATTGACCTCGTCTCGACACAACCAACTCGTCAAGCACCCCAAAAAAATGACGTGGCGAATTGATCTTAGCGAGTTCCAAACTTTGCTAACCTTCAAGTGCATGAATGAGCATGAGTTTTGAAGTAGCTTGTCGGCCCAACTTTGAACTCACCCATGAGCCGTTGACCCTTGAAGCTGAGTTGACTCCTAAAACTCCGACCGAGTTGATCAAACATTGGAGTTCAAAGTCGACCGAGTGTATTTCACCCAAATCAACCTTGAACCTCCGAAACATGACTCCCTAAAACTCGATGAAACTAACCTCCGAGCTCCTAAAAATGGCTCGGCGAGCCCTCAACCTTCGATCTCCACATTGCTTACCTCCAAAATTCGACAAACCTCCCCAACTCACCGACACCTTACCGACCTACTTGCCCAAGCTTCAAACCCTTTCCCTACAAATTTCCTTCGTGGACACATTGTTGAATCCTTGGCCCTTTCTTAGCCCCATCCATTCATGCAATGAGTTCATCTTGAGCTTGCTACGCCCAACCATCTACTGCGTCTTGACCGTCCGTGATGCCCGTACCACCTAAACTTCATCTCGGTGCATTGAGCTGCTACCATCATCCTCACCAAGCTGACCCTTTTGATCAATCACCAAACCATGTGCCAAGCACCTCACTTCGAGCTCACCGAGTTATCTTGATGAGGTGTTTCACTACCCCGAAACCATGCATTCCAACTAGCTCACTAAGCTAGTTGGCAAGTTGTTTTTGGCTCAATGGCCCATTTTTGGCATTTCCCACATTTTTCTTGACCTTTTTTATTTTTCCAAATTTTCACATGTCAGTAGACGGGCCAATGGAGACTAAATTAAATTTCATAGGGCTCGTTATCCATTTTATGCCGCTTTGAGACCGAGAAAGCGGGCCTTAGGGCCATTTTCTCATCTTGGGCAAGCTTTGGACGTCTTAAACCAAACAAAGGAAAAAAATGTCCCGAATGATTCCTAACCTCCTAAAAACACCGTAAATGCTCCCTAGACATGTTTTTTCTTGAAATACCCTATATTCCTTCATGAATCCCTTTCAGGTCCACAGGTCTAATCTACCCTTGTTGTCCATTTTTTCCCGGGGCAAAAATGGATAATAGTTAGTTATGTGTTAACACTTGTCATTGGTCGTAAGTGAATTTCTCTGCATTGTTCACTCTCATGATTTACCTCTAATCCAATTCAAAATCACATTTTCTATGTATGCTCATCCCTATGATGAAGTGTAATTTCTCATATTTCAACCACCTTATCAAGGTCGCGCCTTTTCCAATCTCACTATCCTAAATTTTACATCCATATCCAATCCATCATATCACATCTAATCTAATTCCGATTATATCTGATCTACATCTATCACATCATTTAATCTAAATCCATCATATATGCCTAACATCTAAGCTCATCCAATCAATATCTAAATCACTATCCATCAAATCAAGACATCACTAATATCTACATCATCCCCTACATCTAATCATATATTAATCCATCACATAATGCATTTACATCTAATCTAACATATACATTTCCCATCTAAACCCATCACATCTATTCTAATCTAAGTCATCTCATATCTATCATCTATCACATCATTTCCTAATCAACATCTATCATATCATCACATCAAATCATTTAATCCATACATCACATCACATATCCATGTCAACATCTAATCATTCTACATCTAAGATCTAATCAAAATATCACATCAAAGCATATAAACCACATCACATCATCATAAAACCTCATCACAACACATATAAATCACATCAAAATAATATAATCATCATATATATCATCATCAATTATATTTGTACATTTGTGATAGGCCTCACTGCTAGGCTCTATCTCAAAATCTATACATCAAAATCCATGTCAAAATCTATATCTAATGTTCACCCACTAAGTGGTGAACTACGAGATCAAACACTTTGAGCTCATAACCCTATCCTCCCGGAGCAGGACCTATCCATCTCTCTATCCTCCATCCACTCCATCATTCGTGACTCAATGCCACCTTGTCATGCTTTTCATGTTCCCGGATGGTGTCATTCACACTTTTCTCCCTAGTCTCCTCTCTCAAGTTAGGTATGCCACATAGTGTGGTACATCTGATAGTCTAGCTTTCATGATGTGCTCATAGTGGTGCACCTCCTCACCTAGTGCCTTGTACTTCTCTAGTGATATAGTACTTAGGCGGCTGCCATCGACCTGGTCCCTCTAAAGCCCGATGCGCCTCACTCCTTGTTACCTCGATACGAGATCTAAGGTCTCCATACCTCACCCTACAGGCTCTCTCTACCTATAGTACCTATCTCGTTGTTGTATCATCAGGCATCTCTCCTAGCCCAATCCCGTGGCCTCCTTTTTGATGCATCCCTCTCCTAATGCATTACATATAACTCTACCTCAGTAACCGATCTATCTCAACTGTTCCCCCATCTCCAACCTCTACATCCCTCACTATGGCTACCTTTCCTCCTACATCTACAGCCGCCTCTTCTCCTACCTTCCCAAACTCCTCAATGACCTTAGCAGCCCACTAATATATATACCGGTCTATGTATCCCTCTCCCACCCCCATGTTATCATCATCATCCCAAGGCTCCCCCTCCTCTTGCTAGTGGGTCCATCATCACAGGGATAGGTGGGTCCCTCTTTATCTAGTCTTGCCTATAACTGATAGGCATTTCACTACCCCCCTATACTATTCCAAACTAACTCATGACGCGTGTAAACCAAATGGCCTCTATCATCTTAGGCCTCCTCCTCTCTGTACTCCACCGTAGACACAAAATCACAAACTTAGGTACATTTATTGGTCCTAATGACATGTTACTATTCATAAGATTCCAAAGTGAAAAAACTAGTAATTGACATCTATCTTTGGCCTCTTTTTTGTCTTTTTGATTTCCTCTTTGGTCTTGCACACCCCATATCCAAGTATAATATTCATTACTTTATCTTTATTGAATCTTTACACCAGCTCCCAAGTGCCATCATCCCTCTCGAGTGCCCCTGACCTCTTTGTATCTTACTCACCTCTTTTGGGCCTCATATATCTTTTGGTCATCTTGTTTTCTTATGGGTCAAAATTTTAGCTATCAATTATGAAATTCAAACAAGGGAATCATATAAATACAAAGCTATGTGACCATAATAAGAGATAAATTTCTAAGCATCTACTATCACCGCCTAAGGTTACATCCAAAGGAATTCTAAGAGCATCAAAACATTCATCTAGCTTTCATTCAAGGGACAAGGGAATGCATTTTCTACTTACACGCATATGAGGGGAAGTTCATTTTCCATCCACACATATATTTACATTCTACATCTAGCTATCAATCGCTATCAAGTGAATCTTGCACAAGATATTCATAGGGTACGATTCTTTCACACATGCACAAGAAATACATGGAGTCTCGAGATGTAGTGAAAGGATCAGTTGTAAATTCACTATGTCGAGTGATCGTGGTCATTCGAGACTCCCCATTTACATCTTTCATTTTTAGGATTTTATTTGTTTTGGGGTTTTACAGGATATCATTTGTTTTGTAGGTTACGATGAACTCGTGATCAACTAGTAACATAAAAATGACCAAAATTGAAGGTTAGTGAACATCTTGTGACATACAAATAATTAGTTTCTAACCATTTTCATAGTCATGGGCACCAAAAAAAGGTCTTTAATTCCCAGGACGCCCTTGACCTAGTCCTCCAGCGCCCTAGTCCAAGCTTGTTTGGTAGTTCTAAGAATTTTTGTGCTCGATCACGACAATTTTTTCCTCTTGTTCATCAATTTTCTATTCTATAAAAACTATGGGATCCATTGTAAAATTAGCTAAGTCTTATATTCCCTCTCTTGCACTTAGGGTTTTAATTTTCATTAGCTTATTGATTGTGTTAGATATGTACTTTAGTGTTTTATTTATCATATGCGACTCTAAAATATCTAGGGTTTTACAAATATTAATATTTGTTAAATCATTTGATGAACCCATCCTTCGAATACTCTTAGATATTTCTTTCTTCTTCTTGATTTAATATCCTAAGATTCTTCCCCATGGATGTTTCCATCCATGCCTTTTTGCAGGATCATCTTGATTGTATCAATAAACTCAGATCTTATTTAGCTAATACTTATATTCCTCCTCATACTTCACCTGAATATGTGTATCATAAGTTTACTTCAACTCTATCTCTTAATGAAGACCACATTACTTTCACATCAGATGAGTTTCCTTCTCAGGCCATGTTAGAGCATGATCCCCCTTTATATTCATGTTTGCATCAATAATGTTGGGTTAAACATTCCTTAGTTGATAATGGATCGAGACTTAATATTTGTAATATCACATTTCTCCACCAACTTGGCCTCTTTGAGGCCTCTTTGCTCCTTCACTATTTCTATTCGTGGATTTGACAATATCCTTAAGCGTGTCTTAGGTACTATCACCCTCCCCATTACCATCGGGCCATGTACGCTACCCATTCCATGCCATGTAATTCCAACAATATTAATTATAATATTATTCTTGGGTGGCCTTGGATCCATGCCATGCATGTGGTTCCTTCCACTCTTCATACATGGCTTAAATTCCTTTATCAAGGAGTTGTCTATGACTATTACATTAGATCCATCACCTTTTGCATATTGTAATTCTATTGAGCATTCTGTAGACACTCCTAGTTCTTCTGAATCTAGTTAGGATTTCTCCAAATATGGTCTTGGCTATAAGTATTTTCTTCGTTATGGTTTCTCTGGTAATGGTTTAGGCCCAGTATGGTCAAGGAGTCACAAAACCATGGGATCTCCCCACTCAATCTAACAATCTTGGCTTGGGATACCATCTTCCTCTATATCTTCTTTAGAGGCTTATATTGTTCTGTATACTTCTTCACTTCCTCTAGTATATCCAAAACTCATCAGTGACCCTACTCCTCCTACTTGGGCTAATTTGACACTTTTTCTATTGATGATTCTCTTCTAGAATACATGGGAGTTTATGATCACCTCCTTATTTCCATCATAAGAAACACTCTCCATCACTTCTTAACTGCTACCACCTACTTTGGAGAATCTGATACGATTACTTGAAAGTTCCGATGCTCTGACACTATTCCTACTAACCCATACATAGAGGATTGGTCAACTCTTCTCAATGAAGATACCATTCAATATAACCTCGGAACTTCTACCAACCTATGAATGGTTTTGTTAGCCATTTCTCTCACACTTGCTAAAGCAAGATGATATCAAACAAGTTCTTCATGAATTCTCTGATATATTTTCATGGGACTATAGTGATATTCCTGGTATCGATCCTTCTATATCCATGCACAATATCATCCTTCACCCCGGTGCAAAACTTGTTCAACAAAAAATTCACAAAATGCATCTAAAGGTCACACTACTAGTCAAGGAAGAAATACAATGCTTACTAGATGTTGATTTATTTGTGTTGTGGATTATCCTAGTGGGTGTCTAACATCATACTAGTTATGATGTTGAATGGTTAGGTCTCATTATTGCACCAATTATTTTGGGATCTCAATAAGGCCTATCCTAAGGATAGTTTCCCATTACCGCACATTGATGTCATCGTTGATTCCATTATTGGATACGATATCCTTTCTTTCATGGATGGTTTCGTTGGGTATACTCAAATAAAAATTAATCCAACAGATCAAGAATTTTTTTTTACCACCCAATGGGGAACATTTTATTACATTGTCATGCCCTTTGGCCTTAAAAATACTAGGGCCACTTACCAACGAGAAATGACACATATATTTCATGACTATATTCATAAGATCCTTGAAGACTATGTTGATGATATACTTGCCAAATCATGACATCATTCTACACATGCTCAAGATCTCTCGCACACTCTTTGAACGTTTACAACAATATAAAGTACGCCTAAATCCAAAGAAGTGTGTTTTTAGAGTTACAATGGTAAGCTCCTTGGGTACATCATTTCCCAACATGGAATAAAATATATTCGAATAAAATTTGTACCATATTGACATGCCTCCACCCCATAATTTGCACTAGTTACACTAACTACAAGGTAAAATCTAAGCAATTTGTCATTTTATTGCACAACTTGCTAACAAAACTCAATTCACACATTTAATGAAAAAGGATACTAAAGTTTGTCTAGGATGATCATTTTCAAAGGGAATTTGATGCTATTAAAGTATATCTCTTAAATCCTCATGTCCTAGTACCTCCCATGGTTGAGCGTCCTTTCTTACTATATATTTCTACTACATTCCATGCCTTAGGGGCACTCCTAGAACAACATGATGATTCTCAATGTGAGAGAAAAATCTATTATATTAGCCAAAATTTTCTCTCTTATGAATGCAACTATAGTTACATCGAGAAAATATGTCTTGGCCTCATCTTTGTAGCAGATAAGTTGTGTCATTACCTTCTTAACAATGAGGTTCATATCATTACTAAAGTAGATCCACTACGATACCTCTTATCCCACACACACATCTCTTAGGATGTATGGAACCATGATGGTTATGCTACTTACAGAGTTTGAATTCAAATTCATTCCAAAAAATTAATCAAAGGAAAAGTTATCATTGATCAACTAGTTGATGTACCTCTGCCAAATGCATCACCTATTTGTGATTATTTTCAGATGATTTCACTACTTACGCCATTGATACCTACACACTTGGACCATGTATTTTAACATTTCTCATTGCTACTCTGGCACTGGGGATGAGATAGTATTTATTACTCCACATGGTGATCATCTCCCCTTTACATATCACTTAGGGTTTTCATGCACCAATAACATCGCTAAGTATGAAGCCCTCATTCTCAACCTCACCACCACTTAAAAGCTCCTTATTTGAAATATCCACATACATGGTGATTCACAACTCATTATTAATCAATTTAATGACACATATCATACAAAATAGGAACATCTAGTACCATATAATAATCTTGTTAAAGATCTTTTAGCTACATTTGAGTCTTACTCTCTCACCACCATCCCTTATAAAGATAATCATCATGTAGATGTTATGGCTAGTGTGACATCACTATCCCTTGGGATATCACTGATGAGAAAGCCACATTCATCATTTGGAACTTGCGACAACCCTCCACTGATAATTCACCTCTTGAAGCTTGTGCCATCACATGCAGTAATGACCATCCGAATGGTTCACTCCAATCTACAATTTTCTTTATCGATAAACCATTCTTAATGGTCTCTAACCTCATGAATCTTGTCACCTATAATGGGAGGCCACGTGTTATGTCATCATAGGTGTGGAGTTATTTAAACGATCATTTGATGTAAATTTTCTATGATGTTTAGGACTCATAGACATCCCCACTATTGTATCTCAGGTACATGATAGTTTATGCGGTGGTCACTTCTCTGGCAAGGCTATGTCACACAAGATCCTACGTTAGAGCTACTATTAGCCTACCATGGAGGAAGATTTCCTATAATATGCTAAGTGATGTGATAAATGCCAAAAACATGTAATATCCACCATGCACTTGCATATGACCTTCATCGATTGCTCCATCATGGCCCTTCTATTTATGGGGTTTTGATCTTATTGGCATGATAAATCTTGAATCGGATGATGGCCACAAGTATATTATTACTACCAAAAATATTTTACTAAATGGGTCAAGAAACACCATTACAAAACTATCACTGGTCATGATATCTTTGTTTCATCACTACTCACATCATCATGCACTTTTGCATTCCCTCTGCTATTATCACTGAAAATGGGTCTTATTTCAAAAATAAGGATGTTAAAAGGCTCTACGCAAAATTAAAATTAAACAATCATTCTCTACTCCTTATTACCCATAGGGCAAATGGCCAAGCAAAGGCCACCAATAAAACCATTTTTAAAATCTTACACAAGACTATTGATACTAACGGTGATGATTGACATAATCAAATTCTATATTCTCTTTGTGCTTACCACACTAGTGTATGTACACCCACTAATGCTACACCATTCTCGTTATTTACGGTGGTACCGAGGTTGTCATTCCACTAGAACTTGAAATACCATCATTATGAGTCTCACTCAAAGGCATACTAAAAGACAATGAATATCCCAAAAACATCTTACATGATCTTGAAATTCTTGAGTCTCACCGTGTCAAATCTCTTGAACATCTTTGAGTCTATATCATATCACATTTCCCAAACATATAATCACAAAAATCATCCTCATGAGTTCAATGTGGGTGATCTTGTGTTAAAAAAATAAACAAAAAACACAAATGCCAAAGATCCCCTCAAGGGAAAATTCAAACCTAACTTGATTAGCACTTACTTATGTCATCACAAAAAGCTTAGGGTGGCATCTATCACCTTGCCACTCTCCTAGGTAAGCCACTTACTAACCCACTTAATGTTATGCATCTTAAATGATATTACACATGAATCATGCCCATTACCCTATGACACACTCTAGTTCCACGGTTCATACCCGATTGCTGATGGTCTAAATCTTAAATGAACCTCACCTCTTCTATAGTTTACACTCTTATGCTTCACCGATCATACCTTTCTAGTGTACACAATTCAAACCATTTCCCGATGACACACTCTTATTCTATGATTCATTCTTGACTACCGAGGGTTTTTTTATAAATGAACGTCCTCCCATGCTCATTCACATTCACTAGGGGGAATGTTGTTCCCATCACATTCACTTTTCATTCCATTCCATTCACATTCACAACATACTACATATCTTGGTTGCACATAGTCTAGCTTGTTTATACTAGTTACATGAACACTTTGTTTTCATAGTAAATAGATACTTCATATGTCATTATATTTCTATACACACATGTGCATTCACTTGTTCTCTATTTTTTAATGTGGAATTTTTACAAATCCTTACACACATCACATGATTCTTAGCACTATACCTCTTACTAGTCCCATTAAGGCTCCTAGAGGCATATTTCCTATACACATTACATGTGTTATTGTTTCATTTTATGCTACTTCCTATTCTTACTAGCACACAATTCTATCGATATATACACGTCTCGACATAATTTTTTCTTTCTAACATGCTAATGAGTGCTTCATGTGCTAACCTTTGCTTTTCAGGAACTATTTACCACCATGGCTTTCTCGATACTTTTCTTACTACTGTTTGTCATTGTTTCCATTGTATTCCATTGTTTGCAAGCTATTCCTATGTCTTGCTTGTTCATTTCTTGTATACTTTTGGTCGCTTCTGCCCTAATTTTATTGTGATATTGTGAGCGATGTCCCATGTTTGAAACCCAATTTTTGAGGTCTACTTTGTCTACACTATTTATTGTTTACATTACACTTTATAGCATGTTTGTATATTTTTCTACTAATACATGTTTCGAGGCACTTTGTTTGCATGTGCCTTGGTTTTTACCATGCACATTCCCTCCTCACTACAGGGTATCCATTTTAGATCAACATCTGGTCCTATCCTTTGGTTCACATCCTCCTAGTAACGTTGAATGCACCCCAAATGAGGGGGGAATACATGGGGGGAATACAAAGTCCTACAAAGTTTGAATAACATAACAAAGTTAACAAACATAAAACAACCTAGATTCTGACTTGGGTCCTCTGTTTAGCATAGATGCCAACATCCGGATACAGACACATGAGTGCTTGGGTACTCCTGACCTTTCTTGGTGCTTATGACCAAGAGAAATTACAATCACTTTCTCATATTGGCATAGTTTCAACAGTTTACAAAGCATTTTTCATAGCATAGGCACAATCTATAGCGATCATCAAATGCATTCTATATTATTTTTCTACTTAGATCGAACTAGATCAAATATGGAAAAAGTAGGATCACACCATCTGTAGTGGTGTATAAATTTCGGGAAGCAGTCATGGATGGAGAATAACACTAGACCTTTCTCCCCAACACTCTTCTGTCATGGCATGAGATTGCCCAAAAACTCACACTTGGTGTGAGATCACCCAAAAAAATCATTCTTGGCATGAGATCTCCAAAAAAATCATTCTTTTAGCGTGAGATTGCATAAAAAAATCTCTTCTCGTAATAATTTAGGAAACTTTCTATCCTTTTCACTTGTCACGGATCAAGTACACACATTCCTTTTACTACATTTTTGCATTTTTACATACTTTTACATATTTTTTCATAACACATGAATTTGAATACTCTTTCACTCTTCTTTTGCAATTTTTTTCCTAATAATGTAATAAGAAGAAACCCTTCATCAAGTGAAAATGACAACAAAGGACAAACACGACACAACACATATGCTTTACCTCTAGGGTCACTTCCTCTTCCTTAGCTTCCACGCTTCATTTTTATCACTCCACACTTTTTCTTGTCTCCTTCACACACTTTCACCATCGATCTACATGGTTATCAGGTACACATCTCTTATCTACTTTATGTTATCAAGTATTCAATCAACAACATAAAGTGGGGGAAATGTAGACACAAAATCACGCACTTAGGTACATTTCTAGGTCATAATCACATATTACTATTCATATTATTCCTAAGCAAGAATACTAGTAATTGACATCTTTCTTTGGCCTCTTTTTTGTCTTTCTAGTTTCCTCTTTAGTCTTGCACACCCCACATCCCAACCTGATCTTCATTTCTTCATCTTTATTGACTTTGGACACCAGCGCCCAACCAGGATGCCAATGCCCAAGTGCCCTTGTCCCCTTTAGGCACCCCGACCTCTTTTTTATTTTGCTCACCTCTTTTGGGACTCTTTTTGTCTTTTGTGCATCTTGTTTTCTTATGGGTCGGCCTTTTAGTTGTCAATTATGAAATTAAACCAAGGGAATCATAAAATACAAATCTATGTGACCATAATAAGGGACCAATGTCTAAACATCTACTATCACCACCTAAGGTTGTATCCAAAGGTATTCTAAGAGCATAAAAAATTCATCTATATTTCATTCAAGGGACAAGGGATTGCATTTTATACATACATGCATAGGAGGGGAAGTTTATTTTTCCATCCATTCATTTGTTTACATTGCTACATCTAGTTATTGCTTGCTATCAAGTGAATCTTACACAATAGCTTCATATGGCATGATTCTTTCTCACACACACAAGAACTACATGGCATCTCGAGATGTAGTGTAGTGCTCAACAGTAAGTTTACTCTATCGAGTGACCTTTGTGGTCAGTCCAACTCCCTATTTTCATCTTTCTTTTTAGGATTTCATGTGTTTTAGGTTTTTGCATGATATCATTTGCTAAATTGCAGGATATCATTTATTTTTTAGGTTACAAGAGAACTCGTGATCAATCAATGACATACACGTGACAAAAATGAATGTTAGGAAACATCTTGTAAAACAAGAAGAATCATTTTATAACCAATTTTTATAGTCATGGGCACCCAACATAGGTCTCTAGCACATGGGAACTCTTGTCCCATCTGTGCCCTAGTCTAGGTTTTTTCGACGCTTTTGGGACTTTTGTGCTTGATTATGACAATTTTATCCTCTTGTTCATTAGTCTTCTAGTACAGAACACTTTGGGATCCATTGTGAAATAAGCTAAGTCTTTTATTCTCTCTCATGTACTTAGGGTTTCAATTTTCATTAGCTTATTACTTGTGTCACATATGTGCTTTAGTGTTTTATTTATCATGTGACACTAAAATATCTAGGGTTTTACAAATTTCAATATTTTAAAACTCACCCACTTGACCCTCCTCATACCAAAAAAATGAATGTTTGTATCGGGACATGCATGGAAACCTTTGTAGGGCTCCATCTAACATCATAAACATCTAACCTCCCAAATATCTCCTCATACCACTCCTCACCCCTCTCCCCTATCTTTATGAGCATGGTTTTCTCACCACCTCAAAATACCCAAAGCTAATTATATATGATCACTCATCACCCACGAAATCCATGGTGTGCTCACCATAGTTATATGCTCATACACCCAATGCATGCAATAATCCCATGTCCATACATGTCCTCCTACCATAAGTGTACATCCATAACTCATAGTAAAATGGTGCTAGCATCGCTGCACCAAATGTGAACATCATCCCGTGTTTCACTATATCCGCCAATACCCCTACTAGTTCCAATGGAAACATTTCTCGATTTGATTCTGAAAATCATAACATAAAATTTCCATCATAATAACACATATCATTTTACTCCTCAATGTCGCGGATGATATCGTGCCTCAATATGAAAGGCCCCTAAAATAAATACAATCCATGCAACCTCTACTCCAAATAGTCACATCAATGCCCCATCCTACCCTCTCGTAGTAATTCTAGCACTATTGGTACCCCTATATCGTAAATATCAAGATCGATACACGTCCCTCTAGTGTAATCGTCATCTCACTTGGCTCGAGCCGTAGAAAGTGTTGTTCCTCGATCCCATCATTTGATCAAGGCTATCATTAGCCCTATATCTCTTGGCACCCTTTGGTAGTGGAATAATCTACCCTATCCCAAAGGCTTGACAGTGATCCCACTTTACGTCACCACATCCCCTAATCCCATCAAATAATGTCAAGACTCGGTCTCTCAAGTATAAAGTGTCTTTGGCCTACAAAACCAATCAAATAAGCTCCCATCAATACCTCATCATCAAAAACCATCATTTTTCATCAAAACTATCAACCTTATCCTAATTACTACCCACCCACATCGAACCCCCTTTGGTCGATGCTTTGACCTACCTTTGGTTGATGGCGATTGTCCCAATCACCGCCGACCAACCCTTCCCACCTATCAATTTTCCGAAAATTTCAAAAATAAAATAAAAAACCAAACATAAAATAAAAACTAAGCTAGGGTTTGGATTCTTACTAATTGTTAGGTCCTCTTGCGCTTCTTCACTCCCTCCCGATGTCCATATCACTAAAATACCACACTTCTCTCTCTCCAAGCTCTTAATTGACTATTAAAATGAGCCCTATTGGTGGCCCTTGTCTCTTATATAGGCGTGCTGACCTCGGTCCACCGTCTACTTTCCCTATTCATCTCGAGACCCATGCCTATAGACACAAAATCACGCACTTTGTGGGTAATTATCTAGTCATGATTACATATAACTATTCATGTGATTCCTAATTAAGAAAAGTACTAATTAAACCATGTCATTGTCTACCTTTCTTTTATTTCTATTGCCATTTTTGGTCTTACATCCTTACTTGATCAATTTTCCTATTTATACCTCATAATTTTTCATCCTGGACACCAAAGCACCCGCTCAGGGACAACTAGCACTGTGCACCCTCGTTCCCTCCGAGCACCCCCGAATTTAATATAATTTGTTTACACTTTTGGTTCCTTTCTAGCCATTTGAGCATCTTATCTTTTTGGTAGTCGGCCTTTTCAGGGTTAATTGAAAAATTCAAGAAAAGGATCATATAAACTCAAAGTTATGTGATCATAATAAGCGACCAAGAACTAAGCATTAGCGATCACCACCTAAGGTTGCATCCATTAAGAATCTAAGAGATTCATTGCATTCATCTAGCACAATCCAAGGGACACAAGGGCTGGTTATTCTGCATACACTTCATAGGAGGGAAGTTAATTATATTTCATGCACACATCTATTACATTTCTTTACTTATAGCTTACTTTCTCGCTATCAAGTGTGACACCCACAAGAGCCACTTAGGGAATAATTTCACACACACACATATAACTACATTGGCTCGATATGTAGTGCAATGATCAATCATAATATCACCATTGTTATAGCAAAGGACAATCTGACCCCTCATTTTACATATTTCTTTTTTAGGATTTGATGTCTATTTGAGGGTTTTGTAGGTCAATACTCCATTGCAGGTTTTGAGTGACTTCAGCTATCATTGTGCAACCTCATAGAGATAAAAGGAAAGTAACAATTAATAACTAATTACCACTCATATGAGGTTTTCTAAACATTTTCTTAGACCCGTGCACCTAGAAATAGGTCTAGGGAGCCCGCAGGTTCCCCTGTCCCTCTCCAGGCACCCCACCCAACATATTCTTCCGGATATACATTTTTTTGAGATTCTGTGTGAGGTTCAATGCTTCATATTTTATAGTTTTCTAACTCTTTACATCTCTAGGATTTCTGTGAATCAACAAAGGATTCATACCCTCTCTTTACACTTAGGGTTTTTACTTTATTTCTTAGTTGTTTGGGTTAATTTATGTATTTAATGACTATTCATTTACTTGATACAATAGTATTAGCTAGGTTTGAATTTCCACATTTAGTGTAATAATTTTAGTGAATCTGAATCATTCGAATATGCTTGGATCTTTATCTTTCTTCTATCATGGCTCATAAGGTCTCTCAAGTCTCTTTGCTTCAATTGCTTCAAATGCACCCATCTTGTAGATATGTTCTTCACAAAACCCTAACGACTATGTATCTCCCTATCAACATGTTTCCTTCACAAGTTAGTGTTATCTTTGATCGTCTCTCCAATGAATCTATTAGTTCTAATTCCAATCAATCAATTTGCAAATATATTCAAGATTTACATTCTTTATTTCAAGATAAATTTCAGGCTATGGAATCCACAATTATATCTCTAAAATATGAAATCAAACATCTTAAGGATGCTTCTCATGCTCATGGTTGTTCTCCTTATACATCTCATCTTCATTTTGTGTCTTCCACATGTGCTCATATTAGTGAACCTAAATTTTTTCCACTCCCCACGCCTCTCAATTTTTTAATCGGTGCAAAGAAAAAGATCTTCTTCCAAACTCATAACTCATCAATTAATCATCTTTCCATCTACTCATTGTTATCCTCCTTATTGGCTTGCAAAATATCAAGGTCTTCCATATTGCAATTATCATCAAATCAATGGACATAATGAAAATGATTGTTATTATTTACAAAAAGAATCAAGCATCTTAAGTGTCAAGGTTTTATCTCATTCACTACACAATGTTTTGTTACATGGTCCTCTCCACTTGTTACATCTCAATGGGTTCCTAAATCTGATTCGTTTATGTCTAATGAGCATCCATTCATCACTTCTAATGTTTCTTCTTCCATCACTCAAGCACCACCTATGTAGTATACTCAAGTCAAGTAACTACCTCCCAAAATTAACCTCACCCCCCTCCTCTTAAGGCATCTATGGCACTATCAAGTCAGCCTAAGAACCATCCTTTAAAAATCAGTCAAACTACATCTCCCGTCAAGTCTCCTACAACATCATCAATCCCACATAAGATCCAACCAATCAATTTTTTCAAAGAAAATAATCCTTCTACAGATGATCGTGACACATTTTAAACTCCACCAGCATTGCATCATATATTGTTGATTTTGCCTACCATTGTGTAGGCTCTTCCTCTTATCACAAGACAGAAAACACTCTTCCACAATTAAATCACACTTATTTCTTCCTCCCTCTAATATCGACACATGTCCTATTATGTCATCACTTCACATACATACTTTTACATACGACACCTTCTACCACACATTCAACATTACATACTACATACAACACACTTGACACATTTATGACATGCTTCATGCTTAAAAATTTCATGCCATATATCTCCTAAATCACACAAAATGCATCCCCTACATCATACCTCAACTTTTTCTCACATAATCAAAACAAATATATTAGAAAAACAAGTTACAAGAAACACCCCTCTCTCACCATAGAACATCACAAATTCAACCAACATATCATCACTTTATTTTTACCGAAAATCAACACATCACTTTACACATTCAACAAATTTCTCAACACACCCATGACACATTATACATTTTACTACACATGACACTATATACTTCACATAATTTTATGCCTCTTCCTCACTATACAATCAATGTTCTTGTGCAAAGTTTTTCTAGTCCACGCCTAATAGGACATTTTACACACTCAACGTATTCATAATCACATTATTTACGTATATTTGACACCACCAGATAACACACTCATCATAACTACAACATCCTAAATACTCCACGTCCTTGCACACAATCAACACAACACATTACATATCACATGCTCAATGTGTCTACAATCAATCCTTTTCGCAAAACAATCAACACAACATATTACACAATCACCATATCTCTCACACACGGTCAACAAAACACACTACCCTATGACGCACTCTAGTTTCAAGTTCCATAATCGAATATTAAGGGTTTATATCTCAATTGGACCTCACCACACTCACGAGTTTACTCACATACTCACTCACTCACACACTTACACTCTACGCATTACACTTTGAAAATCACATTTTTAAGTACACAGATTCAATCCATTTCTCAATGATGCACTCTCATTTATGGTTCATTATTGACTACCGAGGGGCATAAATAAATGTACCTCATTACATACATACACACCACCTCGGGGCATACTCGCTCTTATCATTCACACTTCATTCTATTCTGTCTCATCCACAACATACTACATATCCTGGTGTAGACACAAAATCATGCACTTTGGGTAACTATCTAGTCCTAGTTACATAATACTATTCACATGGTTCTTAGGTTAGAAAAGTACCAATTAATCCATATCTTTGGCCACTTTTCTTTCCTTTCGCTTGATGTTTTCTCGTTTTACACTTCTACTTGTTCACTTTGTACTTTGAACCTTTTTCATTTGACACCTTGGACATTAGTGCCCAACCAAGATGCCAACGCTAGACACCCTCATCCCCTCCAGGCGCTCTTATCCCATTTAAACTTTAATTTTATCTTTTTGGGTCCTTTCTAGTTTGAAAAATTTATCTTTTGGTAGTCAAAATCTTCGAGTTAATTACAAAATTTGAAGCAAGGAATCATATAATATAAAGTTATGTGACCATTATGAAGCACTAAGAACTAAGTATTACTATCATCACCTAAGAGTGCATCCATCCAAGGAATCTATATCTCCATTTGCATCCATTTAACTCCATCACAAGGGATAAAGGATGGTTTTCTGCATCACACTTCATAGGAGGAGAGTTTCAATTTTATTCCATGCACATGTTACTTACATTCTACATCTAGCTATTTGATCGATACTTCAAGTGTGACGTGCACAAGAACACTTAGGGCACAATTCCATACACACACACACCTAGAAATAAATTGGGTATGAGATGTAGTGAAATGCTCAAAGATAATTCCATCCATTTGGTAGTGAGGACATTTCAACCTTTCATATGCATTTTTATGTTTTATGGTTTTGATGTTTGGTTTGTGTTCTTATAGGTAATTCTTTCATTGTAGGTTTACAATGACATCCAACGAAGTCCAATAGCATACATGTGACAAGAATAAAATAATTACGTATACCTTATGACTCAAAAATCTTGGTTTCGACCATCCGCACGCACTCAAGGTTCCCAAAATTTAGACCAGAGCACCGTAGGTGCTCCTATCCTTCTCCGTGCTCCCCAATCCAGCTATATTATCCAAATATGCATTTTCTCGTGCTCCCGTGTGATAGTCAATCCTTCATATTTTCTATATTTCCAACTCTGTGCACTTTCTAGAATGTCTTGCCAGTCACCTAAGTATTCTATCCTCCTTTTTACACATTAGGGTTTTATACCTTCTTTCTTAGTTTGCTTGGATCTACATTGTACTTAATTGTCCATTAATTTACTACTACAATAGCATCAGAATAGGATATTATTTTACATTTTAGCATAATCATTTTGGTGAACCCCACTCATGATAGATATTTTAGATCCTTCTTTAGCATATTATCTTCTCTATCATGGATCCTAAGGTCTGTCAAGTCTCTTTTCTTCAATTGATTCAAATGCACCCATCTTGTAAAGACACTCTCCAAAATCCCTAAAGACTATGTATCTTCCTATTAATATGTTACCTGCTCAAATTGATGCTATTTTTGACCATATTTATGATAATTCTATTGATTTCAAATACAATCACTCTATTTGCAAATCTATTCAAGCCCTTCATTATTTATTTCATGATAAATTTCAAACTAAGGAATCCACTATTACATCTCTAAAATATGAAACCCAACATCTTAATGATGCTTCTTAGGATCATTTGTTTCTCCTTATACATCTCATCTTCATTCTATGTATTCTACATGTGCTCATATTAGTGAACCTCAAATATTTCTGCTCCCCACGCCTCTCAAGTTTGAAATAAATGATATGAAACAATATATTATTCTAAAACTCATAACTCATCAAATAATCATCTTTCCATCTACTCATTTTTATCCTCCTTATTGGCTTGAAAATATCAAGGTCTTCCATATTGCAATTATCATCAAATCAATGGACATAATGAAAATGATTATTATGCTTTAAAATGAAGAATCAAGCATCTTGAGCATTAATAATTTATCTCATTCAACGCACAATGTTCTTTTACATGGTCCTCTTCACTTTTAACATCTCAATGGGTTCCTAAATCTGATTTGTTTATGTCTAATGATCATCCAATCGTCACTTCTCATGTTTTTCTTCCATCACTCAAGTGTCACCTATGCAATCTAATCAATTCAAGAAACCACCTTTAAAAATTAGTCTCCATTGCCCTCCTCTCACGGCATCTACGACACTCTAAAATCAACCTAAGAAACCTCCTTAAAAATTAGTTCAACACCTCTTCCTCTCAAGTTTTCCACATCATTACCAAGTCAAATTACGTAACCACCTCTCAAAATCAATCCACTTTATTCTCCTACCAAGAATTCTAAAATATCATCAATCCCACATAAGCTCCAACCAATCACTTTTTTCAAAACAACTACTCCTACTGATGGCCAAGACACATTTCAAATTCCACCACCATTACATGGACCTACTATTTCCTTATCCTACCATTGTGTTGGACCTTACTCTTATCACGACACAAACATCACTCCCCCACAATGGCATGGTACCTCTCGCATCACTACATAAATCCCTATAAGTAGAACACTTGGGGGTTATTACGCTTATGCACCCTAACATCGACACACATATTACATTCACTAGCATATATGTTTCCAATTATATTGTAGGATCGACCATTACCCGATGACACACTTTTGTGCTTTTATTCAAACTTGAATTTTGAGGGCATCCTATACACATGGACCCTACACACCGCACTATAGACTCTAAACATTGCATGTCTTTATAGACCCTACAATTTGCATCCTACATTTTACACCTTACCTCTTGTGCTATATACATTATACACATTCTACCCATACCTCACACACTGCACCATAGACACTACATATTGTGCGTCTTCACACATCATACACTCTACATCTTACATATTGCACTTTATCCTACATACATTTTACAAATTCTACACATACCTTGCACCTTGCATCACATATTGTATACTCCATATTACACACTTTACCTATCACAGTACATCCACTACACAATTTGCACATTCTACTAATCTATTTATATGCACCGCACTCACCGCCCTATGACACACTCTAGATTCACAGTCCATACTAGAATGTTGACAGCTTTACATCAATATTAGATTTCATCACACTCACGCATTCAACCATTCACACCTTTTCTCATCAACCATTCCTAGATTAGTGATATACGCTTTAGGCTACAAGGTCACTTCTTCTAGCATCATTTAGTGATATACACCATAGGATAAATCATCACTCTTTCCATCATCTATTTGTGATATACACTTTAGGCTACATGGTCACACATTCTTGTATCTCATCTCTATGTCACGCATCATCACTACATATTAAACACAACGTGCTTATACATACAACACATAGTTTGACCATTTCTTGTGATGGACTCTTGTTTATTGTTCATTCTTGATCACCGAGAGGACATAAACAAATGAAACTAATTACATACAACTCCATTAACTCGGGGGAAACAGATCCTATCATTTACACTATATTCCATTCCACCCATCTACAACATACTACATTTTATGGTTGCACTTACTCTTGCTTACTCATGATTTTACATGTATGCTTTATTACACATGTTAGATAGATATATTGTATGTCATTATTCTTATCATACACAAATGCACTTTCACTAGCTTTTCCGGTTTTGATAAAAGACTCTAAAGATCCATTACATGTAGCATGGATGCTTGGACCTTGTACTAGTCCCATAGTGGCTCTGGGGTATCCACATTCATATACTACAAGTGTTATTATTTCATTTTTTATTCATAGAAAACTCCTTTATGTTTTCATACACGCTTTGACATACTTGTTACCTTTCTAACATGTTAACATGTGTTTCATGTGCAACATTTGTTATGTAGGGATATTTGCTTCTTGTTGGCAAGAAAATTTTTCGGGGACAAATTGGTGGTTATCTTGCCAACAATATGGGATTCTAAGTCCCTCTACTTAACCGGTGTAGTTGTTGTACGTGCATCCATGAGTAAAAATTAAGTTTTATCCTGGAGGCCTTTGGACTAGGGATCCAATAGGGGAACTCCACTGAACCTACAAAAAAATATTACATATATCTGCAAGAGAGGAATTTTCTAGGAAAGTGGGAAAGGGAGTGAGAAATTTAGAAAAGAGAAACTAATGTTGCAAGTAGAAAATTAGAGACTTGCATACACTAGCCGAAATTTCATTACATGCACTTGAATTTAGAAGAAATCAAATTTGTGTAACAACAACAAGACCAAATAGCGTTTAATGAGCACAAAGTACCACTAAACTCCTCAGTCAAAAAGGCTAAAATTCCTTCTTCCTTTATTGAAGCTCAAGCAGAAATTATACATAACATAGAAATAGAAGACATTTTTGAGTAGGGAAAATGGAAGAAATTTGCTATCTCTTTTCTCTCTTCACAAGGATATCTCTCTCATGAATTCACAAAAAACAACTCCAATATCTAAGAAGTCTAAGAATTTTTCTAAGAAGAAGTTCAAATGAGGAGCTTGTTACAATTTATAGAAGAGAAGGCAACTCTTCATCTTCCCGTGACTTTTCAAATACTTTAATTTGACTTTAGACTGTTCATATTCCACTTAAATATTTAAGTCCCTTTTATAAAATCAAGGCGACTTAAAGTTTACATTATGTTTCTAAATTCACTTAAAGTTATATTAAAAAGTGCAAACCCCAACGCAAAAATATAACATTGATGAGAGAGAGTGTTGGGTGAGAAAATAAGAGAGAAAGAGAAAGAAGAGGAAGAAGAAGAAGAGAGAGAAAGGAAGAATTATGTGGAAGAATGAGCTGTTGTAGTGGATTTGATCTTGCTTCTGAATGGTTTCCATTTCATGCTCCTAAGAAGGTCTTTGTCCCTCCAAGCTCCTTGTTGAAATGAGTGCTGCAGGTTCCACTTTGTTGGCATGAGGAATGCGAACGCAACTCAAGGTATCTATCCATCCATCAGCCACACTTGTTGATGTCTTTGCACTTCCCGAACCATGATGAATGTTTCTTTGTGATAAGTGCAATAGAGGCCCAAATCTCTGAGAGGAAGTCAAGGGTATCCTTAGTGAAGGAAAATGGGTTTCCTACCTCTTTCTTGACGTATTCTTCAAATGGACCAATCAAATCATCAACAGTTGTATCCTCTCCCATTGCAGGTACTCAAAGTTTCTAAGTTTTCTGATTTAAACTATCCTGCAATTTGTATGTTTTTTCCTCCTTTTACTCCAGCTCTGTGATGGCATGATTGATTGCCTCAAATCTGATTGCCAAGGCCATTGCCCATACACGTGATAAGTCTTCTGAGGGAGTTTAAAAAATATTCCTGTCAATCAACTCTTGGTGATGAGTGTTTCTCATTTCATCTACTACTAGGCCCAAAGGTTCCCAATAGTCCCTTTCTTTCTCTAAGTCCTCCTTGAGTGTCTGTGTCTTATTTTTTGTCACACACATGTAAGAAAAGAGTTTAACTGATTCTTGGATCATTGACTCCAATTTTTATAAATTGAGTTAATCCATTCATTATTCACTCGCCCCTACATTGTGAACTTGTGTGTCCTCTTGATGGATTCTAGATTGAAGCTATTGATGGGCACAAATTCCTTAGTGGGAATTGTCATGGCATTAGGATCAACTAGATGTTATACATAGAATGAAAGAGTTCACACCTACTATTTTAGTTTATCAATTTTATTCTTATACTCCTTATTCCTTTCCACCATGCAAGCAGAATATTATTGATACATGTGCAAATCCCCTTCATGAGTTTCCGGTCATAGTTGCATTGTGCTCATCTCACCCACTGGCTTGATTACCTTGGGCTGAGCTACTTTGATGTATTGATTACTGTTTCCCCATTGTAGAATCGTGAGGTTATATGTGCAAGCTTTCTTGATATTTTTCTTTGGCCAATGAGACAATCGCTGATAGATCAGGGGTTTCCACTTGTTGCATAGTGTGGGTGTCAGGGACAATTGTTTCCTACATCCAAGGAAACATCTCATTAGATTTGGGCTCAATGATAGGTGCACCAACAGTTCCCTGTTCTAAAGGAGGAGGAAAATCCTGAATGAGAGAGGTATGGGTGTCAACAAGAGGTGAAACCTCCTGTGGTGGATTGAAGACTAGGTCTTGAACCATGTGTTCTTCATCCACTTGTGTCTTGGCCACTATATTTTCTTCCTACATTTCTACAATTAAGTCTTCCTCTCATAGTGACGCAAATGAGTCTTCTTTTATCCTATCTTTCTTTGAAGTCTTATTATGAGGAGAAGCTTCCAATTCTGTGGCCTTCCTTTTCGAACTTGCTCTGGAGTGTTTAGAATTGGAAGTCACTTCTATGAATTTTGAGGATGACTAATGGGAAGCTTTATTTTGACTTGGGGGAATTCCTCGTGATTGGATGATTATTGTTCTCTTCTTTTCAAACCAATTTCTCATTCTCCTTACCACTTTCTTAGTCTGCTCCTTGATATCCCCTAATTCACAAACATACCAGTTGATTGGAGACAAAGGGGACATCTTGACTGCCACGTACTCAAGATCATACATCTCTATCCCATCATTGTGCAAAATATCTTCATACCAAGAGAACTTGAATTTCTTCATCTCACTGATTTTCATCCTCATATGGTCCTTTTCACGCGCTTCAAATTCTTCAATGCAATTGGACCAATAGTCCTCGACTTGTGGTTCATGTTTCAATTTTGGGATGTACAAAGAGCCAAGATCTTCTCGAATGTTGAAATTAGGTGTGAAAATGTAAGAATGCAAATTCAAATGAGTGAAAGTGGCCTCCAAATGAGATGTGTCATTTGAGCTCTTGCACGTGAATACCCCGAGAGAGATAGGAAATGGAATCAAATTCTTCCCCTTCTTCTAAGCTTGTTATTCACTTGAATGATCTATCTTCATAGCTCGAACAATATAATTTGATCACTAAGGTACTTAGGCAACCTTAGCGGAGCTTGGTCGAAGCCAAAACTCGCAGGTAGGAGAAGGTTGAGAATTGTATGAAATAAGATCCATATTTCTTGATCAAGGACGCCACTTGTGATGAAATCCTAGCCTCTATATCCCCTTATAAGATTTGGACCACATACATTGTGAACACATCGTTCACATGAGAGAAATGACTATATATTTCCTCCATCACCAACTATGGAAGTTTCTCGACGCAGGCACCTTGACAACAATGTTTTGCTTGAGATATAATCCTTCAAATTATCTTGAGCTAGCGAGGAGATATACCAAGTAATAATTCATGTGGAACTTCTTCATCATGGGTACTTAGAGCGTTGCGAGATGGATATTGTCAATGATGATATGCCCCCAGTCAATTATTTGATTTCCTTCTCATTGATGTGAAGATGAAAAGGCCCATCTAGTCTTGGAAATCTCTTGTGCTTGCTCATCTCATAACTCTCTCTGTGAGAGTGATGGCATCTGAATATCCTTCTTGAAACTCACACCTTGGAAGGTTCTTGGGCATCCTTGAGGGCTTTCTTCCTATTTTTAACCATGAACCAAGTGTTACCCCTTGTACATATGCATCCATCATTTCCCAATCATGCAAGGCCTGTCTTTTGAGATGACGACCATCTTTGGGTGATTTCGGTATCTACAGAGAAAGTGAAATGGTTCTAGGGATAATGACCTCCATCACTATACCATTTTCATCTCGGATGGTTCATGTTTTGGGATCATAGTGGTGAGAGCAGGTTAGGACCAACTCAAGACTTTGCATAGACATTGGGTGTTACTGCATGCGTGAAGCAAACAAGCCACTTTTGAATATCTGATCTTCAATCTTCTTTCAGTCTTTGGCTACCATGCAAGTTCTAAGGCCATTTAGGTCCATGTACAAGACATCATTGTCTTCTAACTCATACTCATAGTGAAGGGTTATGCAGATTCTGTCCCACCCACTTCTACTTCATGTTTTTTTAGAAATAATAACTTACTATTTTTAGTAATTATGAAAAAACAGCTCCCTCGAACCTCAACTGAATGTTGCGACTTTGATTTCCTCTTCTCTCTATGTTCCTCTCTCCTTCTACATCAAATTTTTATTTTTGGTAGGTGCTCGTGGGACCACTTACTATTTTTAGTAAGTGCCAAAATGCCCGTTCTGATGAATTCTCATATGCAGTGCATCTTTAATGTCTCTGTCTCCTTCGCAAGTTCTTCAATTGATGACTTTTCCAAAATAGTAGTTCCCTAGACAAAAGACCTGCTATTTTTTTAGAAAGTGGGCTTCTAGAGGTCGGATTGACATGGAATGAATTTTTATGATATGGGTTTTTTTCTATATATTGCCCCTCTAAAATTTTAGACTTTCCCGCTTAATAGTCTAGGAGATTTTAAACTTTTAATTTTTCGACCTGACGATTAGCTTCTAGGATGCGGGAACCATTAATGGAGCTCAAAATTTGTAGGTCTGGTTTTCTTCTCCATTTAAAATAAAAATTACATTTTTGTTGTGGGTTTTTTCCTCTCGTGCTTTTGGTGAAATCTCTTTTCGATTCGATTTGCAGCAAGTTTGATTGGAAATTGAGCTTTTTCCTTGTTGGGCTGGAAAGAGGAATTTTTTGTTGTGATTTTTATGTGCCACACAAGGAGAGATTGAAGGTTGTTTTTAATGGTTTTTGAGAGAGGAAGTAATGTAAAAAAATGTGTGTGTTTTCATGCACTAGTTTGCAAGATTTCTACGAATCTCCATTTCACGACAATGGAGATTTTCACTGTTTCTTCTCTTCGTTCTTCACTTCTTCTTCCTTGTTTTCTCAAACCTCCTTCTGAGACTTGTATGTTTTCATGGAGTGGAGAAAAAAAATGTTGTGATAGATCTGGTTCTAGGTTTAGAAATGGTGGAGTGGTGGTAGGAAGTTGCAGAGGAGTTTGGAGAAAGAATTGTGCATAGGTTTAAAAAGGAAGAAGCATGAAGAAAGTGGCAGGTGAGGAATTAAAAAAAAAAATCAAAAATTATGCACAGAGAGGGCTGGGTGAATTTTTGTGTCCTTGATGTCCCTCACCTCAAAGGGACATGAGGGACATCAATTTCCATGGTGAGCAAGGTGGCAACATGTGGTGGTGATCCGATAACAAGGAATGAAGGCTCCACTAGCTCCCAGGGCTGAAAAATTGGTCTTGAAGAGGTCACATGGGTGACCAGGAGTCTCCTTGGGGTTGGGAAAATTTTCCAAGTATTATGTCCCTAACCTATGAGGTAAATGAGGGACATCAAATTCCATGGTGCTCCTGTGATGACACATGGCGTGATTGGATGGTTGAGGCTTTGAGCTTCCGCATGAGCACCTAGGGTCAGGCGAATTGCGATCTTGGAGGTCACATGAGGATCCAGAGGTCATATGGGGGCTGGGATTATTTTCCATGGTTTATGTCCCTAACATTTATGGATGTGAGGGACAAAAAATCCCACCAAGATCCTGGAGCTGACACATGTCCAAAAATTTGACTAACTCCCCGAACTTGCTCGAGAGGACAACTTGAAACGATGATAACATGAGCTCCCGAAGGACTTGTTTGATGAAATTATATATGATCCTAACTAGAAATGACGTTTAAATATAATGGTGGGGGTATCAATTATTTTTATTCCATTTGATCCCTAAAAGAATAGATTTTTGATTTGGTACTCAACATGTGCATGAGAAAAACTACTTTTAAACCTAATGTGTCAAAGTGTTGTGAAAAACATAACTTCACCATATTGTATGGATTGGAATTACATTCTAGAAGATTTTTTTTTTAATCCTAACTCCACCCAGATATCCTGGAGTTTCCTTTGGAAGTTCAACAACTATTTTGACCTATGCCTGCACCGCTGGGCCCATGAACCCTAATTTTGGTGAAACTACCCCAACTTCTCCAAGTCCTTCCAGAATCTTCTGAATCACTTCCATGATGTCCCAAGGCCTTTTAATTACCTCCATGTCCATTTTTATTTTCTTCTCTACTCCATGGGGTTGCTCCAGTCTTAGGAAAGCTAATGATAGCCCTTCCCACAACTGCTTATGAAGCTTGCAACTTTTAATGAACTCCTAAAATAACCTAGGGGGAATGAATGGAATTTCCTAAATCACCTAGAGGGATGAGATAACATTAATTAGGAGGTCACTTGGACTAACTGGATAGAACCAGGTGCCTTGGAATGGTAAGACTTGAAAAAAATAACATAGGGGTATAGTTGTCATGCTTAGAAATTGTTAATTTCCTTGTTGCACATTTGCATGGGAAAAAATGGCTCTTGCTTGGGGACATGACATGGGGTGTAGTGACATGACACGGGGAATCTAGAATCTCAACTTTAGACCATATGATCCATTGACCAATGCCTTATCCATTGGTACCCTACAAAGTCATGTACATTTCAAAAGAGAAAGATAACGAAGAAGGAAACACACACACACACACATAAAACAATGGAAAGGAAACACACGATACACAACAAAAGAAGGGAAAACATTCAACCTAAAGGGAAACAAACCTAGAAATCACCTATGGTACAAGGTGGGGGACAAATCACTTTCACTTGATGATACAATTTTAGGTATTTCCCATTATGAGGCAATTCTAGCAGCGTTCCATCTAAATATGAGAGTAGAAAAACATTCTCGCCGCAAGATTCATGAACTTGGAATGGGCCAAGCCATAATGAATCAAACTTTCCATGGCTGCCTTTTGGTTCCCTTCTCTTTTCCCATAGTAGGATGAGGTCTCTAACTTTGAATTCTCTCATTTTTGCTTTCTTGTCAAAGATTTTCTTTACTTTAAATTTTTGCTCCTTGATATGGTCCACCACTCGAAGTCTATTCTCTTTTAGCTTCTCAAGAAAGAGGATCCTCTTATCAATGGAATCCTTGTACTATCATCTTCTATTCCCTAGAGCAACTTGAGAGCTGACATCTCAACTATGATGGGAATTTCTGCTTCAACTCCATACAATAGTTGGAATGGTGACATACCTATTTCCTTCTTGGGAGTGATCCTATCTGCCCATAATGCATCATATAACTTCTTGTGCCAATTCCTTTGGTTTTCATCCACGAGCTTGTGGAAAATGGTCATGATGTTCTTGTTGCTTGATTCAGGTCTATCCATTTCCTTGTGGATAGTAGTATGATGAATGAGACAAGGAGATTCCGTAGCCATAGCAAAACTCAGTCAACTCCCTTGAAGAGAAATAGGTAGCATTATCTGCTACAATCTTCTGTGGTACTCTGAAATGTACTATGATATTCTCCTTGATGAAGTTACATACTATTTCGGTGTTGGATTGCTTGGCCAAAATGGATTCCACCCATTTTTGAAGTAGTCTATCGCTGTGAGCACATAGGTGTGCCCCGTGCTTGAGTGAGGATTCAATACACCAATGAAATCTAGTCCCCACTGTTGAAATGGTTCTTCAATAACAACTGGCACGAGTGGTAGTGCTGCAAGTTGGGGTCTCCCAACAAATTGTTGACATGCTTCACAGTTGGAAACCCATTCTTGAGTGTCTGCAAAGAGGGTGGGACAATAATACCTTCCTTAGAGGATCTTGTGTGTAGTGACCATCGCCAGAAATGTCCACCACATGCTTGGTCATGGTATGCTTTAAGCAATTTTTCTTGTTTCTCTTTATCTACACATTTGAGGAAGCATCCATCAAGACCTCTCTTATAAAGTGTGTGGTTCCAGATTACAAATTTTTTTCCTTCAGCTTGAGTGTTCTCCTTTTCTTATAATCAAGATGAGAAGGGAATTCTCCATAAGTTAGGTAATAGGAAATATCAACATACCACTCATCAGTAGTGGTTACAAAGAGAACATGTGGATTATTTTCAAAACAAATTGGGCAAGCACAATTGTCTTCACTGTGTTGAGCCTTGAGTGCTTCATCTTCAATGATCAACCTACACAAGCCATTTCCTTGTACCAAATTAGAGGGATGGATATCCAAATCATACTCTTGAATTTTTGCAACCTAGTTTCCTCTTTTAGCTCTAGGATCTTGTTGTGTCAAGATGGACTTGATTGCACTTGCCGGGTACCATTACCACAATATGAGAGTTTAGTATGTAAAATCTAAAAATTTTTATAGCCTTGACTATGGTATAAGCATGTTTCTCTAACTAGATATATTTTATTTCATGCTTCTTCAATGGGAAGCTCATGAAAGAAATGGGTGCCTCCACACCTTCATCATTCTTTTGGACTAGAATGATAGAGAGGGTATGTTATGATGCATAACAATACATGATGAATTCTTTGCTAAAATCTAGAGACACGAGAGTCGAGCCTTGGTAATGGATTTGTTGATCTCTTGAACACTTCCTTCCCTTCATTGTTCCATTTGAAGTTTTCCTGTGGTTTCATCAAGGTGGTGATGTGCTTTGTCAATTCAGCAAACTCGGAAAAAGAAATGAAGAAAGATCACCTTTCCAAAGAAGGAATGAACTCATTTATTTCTTGTGGGTAGAAATAGTGCTTGAATGGATTGTACTCTCTCAGGATCAATGTGTGCTCCATGTTTTTTCACAATGTGCCCCAGTAACTTGCCTTCTGTAACTCCAAAAATGCACTTTTTTAGGTTTAGTGATGTCATGTGTTCTACACCTTGCAAGTACCTGTTCTAGGTGATGGATATGGTATCCCCTCTTTTTGAAAATACCATGAGATCATCAAGATATATGACGATGCAATGTTTTAGATATTTGAATTCCAAATCCATCACCCTTTGAAATGTAGCTCCTGCATTGATTAGGCCAAAAGGCATTTTGCTGTATGAAAAAGTGCCCCAAGGCATTGTGAAGGTTGTCTTGGTGTGATCCTCCTTTGCCAATTTGATTTGATTGTATCCTGAGAATCCATCAAGCAATGAAAGCATTTCAGATCCAATGACTTCTTGCAAAATGTGGTCCATGATAGGGAAAGGATAATTGCCTTTCAATGATGCTTGTTTAGGGTTACGAAAATCTACACATGTTCTTATTTCACCATTCTTCTTCTACACTGACACAATGTTGGCCACCCATGTTTAATGATGGATGGGAAATACAATCCTTGTATTAAGCATCTTCATTAGCTCCTCTTTGATGGTATCAAAATCTTTGGGTTATATGGACTTTGGTTTTACCTGAATGGCTTGGCCTCCTGCTTCAAGGGAATCGAGTGATGCATTTCCTTCGGTTGGAAGGATTTGAGCTCATCATAAGAGTAGGCCAAAACATGTAAATATTTCTTGAGTAATGCAACAAACCTTCTCTTCTCCTTAGGCAAACAAAAATTTCCGATATTGACCATCCTTGGCTTCTCCAGGGTGCTGATGTTTTCCTTCTCAAAATCAGCTGGGCACCAAGAAGATTGCTTCACTTTATCTTGAATGAATATGTCATGTTTTTCAAATAGGTCCTCCAGAGAAACTAGGCCTTTGGGAATCTTGTTTCCTTTCAATTTGATCACTCCTTCTTCATCGATCCCTTCAATTCCTTCTTTCTCTTCTTCGGCTACCACTTCTTGGTGTGGATTCTTGCTTCCTTCAAAGAAGATATTATTGAAATTGTCCCTTTGTTCTAAGAATGCCAGATCTGATTATCATCATTGAAGACCTGCCAATGATTTGCATTATCTAGTACACTAGGCTTGAACACCATCTCAATGGTTACTTTATCTTTTCCAAAATAAGGATGAGGTGTTACTAGGGAAGATGACACTAAGGGAATCAAATTTTTCATTCTTCTCTCTTGGGATAGACTCGATGGAAAATGCATCAAAAGACTCAATGCGAGTCCCATACTCTATTTCTATAATGCTAGAGTCTTTGATTTTTCACCTGATATTGTTGCCAAAATTGCTTTACTATCACTTCGCATCACCTTGGCATCTCAAATTCTTGATTCCCATATCTTCTGCCATGCCCATGCCTAAGAAAAGTGCTTCATACTCCACCTATTTATTCGTATTATCAAATTTCAGCTTGTAATAAAATGGGTATAATTCACTAGAAGGAGAGTACAACACCATGCTTGCTCCCGAACATGTACTAGAGTGACTACCATCAAATTCCATCATCCAAAATTGATCTTCTTCTTCTTCCATAATAAGTGGAAAGTTCTCATATTTTTTGATGTGAGGAAGTATTTTCCTAGCCCACTATCCTAAAATACAATGTTTTCCTTTGTATCATCGACTTTCATCTTTGTGAACTTAATCTTCCTTACTTTTGAAGCAATTTATTCATCTCTCCTTTCACTAGAATAGTTCTAGATGACCAATCCATTTTTATTCCATAGCAAAATCTTCAGCTCAAAGAGCATGCCAAAGGATGTTGGGATGTCCGCGCACCACGATGGTTAGAAGCACCTTCTTATCTGGAAAATAACTAATGCTATATGTGCATTTGTGATTCTTCCTACAAACTACACTTGTTTGGATTCCATTGAATAATAGGTGTCATTTTCCTGGGTCAAGGTGAGGCCTAGGGAATTTGCAACTTTGATGGGAATCACATTATCTAAGGCTCTAGAATCTATGATGTAATTATTTAGTTGGAAGCCTTTAATGAGGAGTGACAGTAGAAAGGTTCAACCTTGTTGGTTTTGGAGGCACTGAGGGCTAGCATGTTTTGAGAAGGTGGTGTGGATGGTGTGGGGAGTAAGCCTTTGGAATTTGGACTTGAGGTTATAGGATTACCACCATGGACTACATCAATGAACCTATCAAATTGGGTAGGATGCGTTTGTAGGTATTCTATTTGTGAGATGGAATTTAGTTTTTCTTGCGTGTTCCACAAAGTCAAATGGGGTTATGGTGGGAAAGGTAGAGGTTCTGGGAATGATAAAATATTTACATGGTGAAGGTTTTTCTACTTTGGGGTTATATTTTCCTTCACGAGTGCAGTAATTGGCTTGGAAGGAGGTGGGGATGTAGGTTTTGATGGAACCTTAGATGTTTTTTGTGGAAACAACATTTGAAGGAGAATTATTTTTAGCAATTTTTGAGCTGGGAGAAGGACTGGATGACTTACTTGGTATGGCAACATGATCCTTGCTAACTAGTGGGTCCAATTTTTCTTTAGCCGACTCCATCGAAGGTGGTAGTGGTGATCCTCTGCTGATGATTTTATTTTGTGGAACCTCCGTAGAAGAATCTTCTTTCTTCTTCTTTTCCTTCACCGCAACCATTGAGGATGGAGCACCTTTCTTGGACTATGTGCAAGTGAAAACTATGCATGAGAAGCTTGGAGCTTCTTCATCATCATCATCTTCATCATCAATGTACTCAATTAGGCCATTGTGCATATCACCATCAACTTCCTCGACCTCAAGATAGTTGTCATCATCACCGCATTTTCTTCTTCAAGTTATTTAATTTCTACTTCCTCCTCTGGTTCTTCAAGATTATCACAGAACACGGTGGACGGGTGGTGTTTCGAGAGTGAGATGGTGAGGAGGTGGAGAAATCCTTGGTCTATTGGGAGGATTTGACTTCCTTGGAGTGCTCAAAATTATGATCTAGGATAGCTGTTTCTTCAAGGCAACCAAGTCATTTTCCATTTTTTGGAACATTGGGTCCATGGTGACTGAGCATGAATTCTATCCTTTTTACTTTCCATTTAGGCCTTTCACTTTACCGGACAAGATTAGATCATCATCAATTTCTATCATGGAGTCCTGAAATTCCCTTAATGTTATTGGTTGGGTTCTTCTGGGGAAGAAACCTACTTCTGATGGAAAGACATTGATGAAGAATATCTTCAAATTATTTTCAGGAGGCATCACATCTTCAGGGATTCTTCTTATCACTCTGTTATATCTTGCTATGAAGTCTCTCATTGATTTGGAAGTTTCTTTCTTCATTTGTACCAATTGGAAAAAGAGATCATGATAGTCTTCTCGTGGTCTTGAACCTGTGTTCGAATGCACTTCTTATATCTTCCCAGCAGGTGATAGACCTCGGGGTAACATGTAGAACCTTTCAACATCTTTTTCTTAAAGTGAATCCACAAAGATCCTAACTGACACATCTTCGTGATCGATGCCCAATACACCGCAAGCGGTGATAAACATTTCTACATGTTCTTAGGGAGTTGAGAACCATCCCCTCTAAATTTTGGAAATTTTTTTCTTGAGCCTTTTGGTAGCTCGTGAAGTGGTTGAGCAAGGGCGAGTGGGCCAGTGTTTCCCCATGGTACATTAGGCCTACAGTCCTCATGATCACGATATGCCATTCCATTTTGGATTATAGCTTCTAACCTCTCTAAGGTTGCGGCTTCTACTTCGCTGCTCTTGCACCTACTTCATCTTGATCCCTTTCAATTTCTTCAATTTGAGCTCTTATTTTGGCCTCGATCTCTTTTCTCTTTCTTTGGCTCCTTCTAAGGTCTCTACTTCAGTGAAATATTCAATATTCTCATTGATGTATGGGAAATCAATGTCCAATGGATTGAAAATGCTCGACTCCCAATGTGACTAGTATGTCTGACAAAAAAGAGACTTCTGAATTCAGAGCAGCTCTTGTCTTCTTTGAAGTTCTTCAAAAGTAGGATTGGTTTATCCTCCTTGTCTTTGTTTCTCGGGTGTATCTTCTATCTGCCAACTTGGAGATTTATACTCTTCTTTGCAGTGCTTAAATTTTTCTTTGTATTTCAAATTCACTGTGCATTCTTCTTCAAGGTCGAGTATTCTCGTAGCGATGAAATAATGGTTGACACTTTTCTGTTATGCCAAATAGCCTCTCGCAAATATGAAGCAATATCCTCTTGAATGTGGAAGAGAAATTCAAGTCTTTCAATAAGAGGATTTCTTGGAATAGCCATGGTTTGTAGACATGAGGCTCATATAGCTATTCAAATTCCATGATTTTTTTTTGAATTTTTGAATTTTCTAATTTTTTTGTATTTTTTCGACCTTCCGATCATATTCAGTGTGAGACGTTGCTAAATTTTCCCCACGGTAGGCACCAAAAACTATTGGCGATAATTTTTTTGGGGGATAAATTGGTGGTTATCTTGCCAACTCTCTGGGAGTCTAAGTCCCTCTACTTAACCAGTGCAACTGCCATACATGCATGCGCAAGTAAAAATTGAGTTTTATCCTGGTGGCCTTTCGGTCGGGATCCAATAGGGGCACTCCATTGACCTTATGGAAAAATCTTGCATATATCTACAAGAGAGGAATTTTCTAGGAAAGCGGGAAAGGGAGTGAGAAAGTTAGAAAAGAGAAACTAATGTTGTAAGTAGAAAATCAAATACTTGCATACACCAACTAGAAATTTCATTACATGCACTTGAATTTAGAAGAAATCAAATTTGTGTAACAACAACAAGACCAAATAACATTTAATGAGCACAAAGTACCACTAAATCCTCAAGTAAAAAAAGGCTAAAATTCCTTCTTCCTTTATTGAAGCTCAAGCAGAAATTGTACATAACATAGAAATAGAAGACATTTTTGAGTAGGGAAAATGGAAGAAATTTTCTATCTCTTTGCTCTCTTCACAAGGATATCTCTCTCATGAATTCACAAAAAGCAACCAATATCTAAGAAGTATAAGAAGATTTCTAAGAATAAATTCAAATGAGGAGCTTGTTACAATTTATAGAAGAGAAGACAACTCTTCATCTTCCCGGTGACTTTTCAAATACTTTAACTTGACTTAGACTGTACATATTTCACTTAAATATTTATGTCCCTTGTATAAAATCAAAGGACTTAAAGTTTACATTATGTTTCTAAATTCACTTAAATTTATATTAAAAAATGTAAACCCCAACGCAAAAATATAACATTGATGAGAGAGAGCATTGGGTGAGGAAAGAAGAGAGAAAGAGAAATAAGAGGAAGAAGAAGAAGAAGAGAAAGGAATAATTATGCGGAAGAATGAGCTGCTACAGTGGATTTGATCTCACTTCCGTACTGGTTTCCACATCACGCTCCCGAGAAGGCATACTACATCTTACATATTGCACTTTTTCATATGTGCGTTATAGAAATTATACACATACCTTGCATCTTGCATCACATGTTGTATACTCTACATTAGACATTATACATTACACACTTTACCTATCATAGTACATCCACTACACAATTTTCACATTCTGCTCATCTATTTATATGCGTTGCACTCACTTCCCTATGACACACTCTAGCTTCACAGTTCATAATGGAATGTTGAGGGTTTACATCAATATTAGACCTCATCGCACTCACGCATTCAACCATTCACACCTTTTCTCATACAACATTCCTAAATTAGTGATATACGCTTTAGGCTACAAGGTCACTTCTTCTAGCAGATCATTTAGTGATATACACCGTAGGCTAAATCACCACTCTTTCCATCATCTAGTTGTGATATACACTTTAGGCTACATGGTCACACATTCTCGTATCTCATCTCTATATCACACATCATCACTACATATTCAACACAACATGCTAGATAGAACACATAGTTTGACCATTTCTTGATGACAAACTCTTGTTTATTGTTCATTCTTGATCGTTGAGGGGACATAAACAAATGAAACTAATTACATACAACTCCATTAACTTAGGGGGAAACGGATCCTATCATTCACACTATATTCCATTCCACCCATCCACAACATACCGCATTTTATGGTCACACTTACTCTTTCTTACTAATGCTTTTACATGTATGCTTTATTACACATGTTAGATAGATATATTGTATGTCATTATTCTTATCATACAAAAATGCGCTTTTCACCGCATTTTATAGTTTTGATATAAGACTCTAAAGATCCATTACATGTAACATGGATTCTTGGACCTTGTACCAGTCCCACAATGACTCCTAGGGGTATCCACATTCGTATACTACAGGTGCGATTATTTCCTTTTTTATTCATAGAAAACTCCTTTATATTTTCATACACGCTTTGACATACTTGTTGTCTTTCTAACATGTTAACGTGTGTTTCATGTGCAACATTTGCTATGTAGGGATATTTTCTTCTTGTTGGCGAATTTTTTTTTCAGGGGACAAATTGGTGGTTATCTTACCAACACTCTAGGATTCTAAGTCCCTCTACTTAATCGATGTAGATCGTATGTGCATGCACGAGTAAAAAGTGAGTTTTATCCTGAGACCTATCGGCACCGGGATCCAACAGGGGAACTCCACTGAACCTGTGGAAAAATATTGCATATATCTCCAAGAGAGGAATTTTCTAGGAAATCGGGAAAGGGAGTGATAAATTTAGAAAAGAGAAACTAATACCGAAGTAGAAATTAAGAGACTAGCATACACTAAATGTAAAATTTCATTACATGCACTTGAATTTAGAAGAAATCAAATTTATGTAACATCAACAAGACCAAATAGAGTTTAATGAGCATAAATTACCACTAAAATCCTCATTCAAAAAGGCTAAAGTTCATTTTTCCTTTATTGAAGCTCAAAGAGAAATTATACATAACATAGAAATAGAAGACATTTTTGAGTAGGAAAATGGAAAAATTGCTATCTCTTTTCTCTCTTCACAAGGATACCTTTCTCATGAATTCATAGAAAACAACTCGATATCTAAGAAGTATAAGAACTTTTTAAAGAAGAAGTTAAAATGAGGAGCTTGTGACAATGTATAGAAGAGAAGACAACTCTTCATCTTCCTGGTGACTTTTCAAATACTTTAATTTGACTTTAGACTATACATATTCCACTTAAATATTTAAGTCCCTTTTATAAAATCAAGGCGACTTAAAGTTTACATTATTTTTCTAAATTCACTTAAAGTTATATTTAAAAATGCAAACCCCAACGTAAAAATATAACATTGATGAGAGACAGTGTTGGGTGAGAAAAGAAGAGAGAAAGAGAAAGAAGAGGAAGAAGAAGAAGAGAGAGAAAGGAAGAATTATGTGGAAGAATGAGCTGCTGTAGTGGATTTGATCTCGCTTCCTGACTGGTTTCCACTTTGTGCTCCTGAGAAGGCCTTTGTCCCTCCAAGCTCCTTGCTGAAATGAGCTACTATAGGTTCCACTTTTTCAGAATGAGGTATGCAAATACAGCTCAAGGTATCTGTCTATCCATTAACCACACTATTGATGTCTTTGCACATCCCGAACCATGCTGAATGTTTCTCAGTGATAAGTGCAATAGATTCTCGGATCTCTAAGAGGAAGTCAAGGATATCCTTAGTGAAGGAAAATGGATTGCCTACCTCTCTCTTAACATATTCTTCAAATGGACCAATCAACTCATCAATAGTTGTATCCTCACCCATTGTAGGTATTCCAAATTCCTGAGTTTTCCGATTTACACTATCTTGCAATTTGTATCCTTGTTCCTCTTTTTCCTCCAGATCTTTGATGGACCGATTGATTTCCTCAAACCTGATTGCAAAGGCCCTCACCCATACATGTGATAAGTATTCTGAGGGATTTTCGAAAATGTTCCTGTTGATCAAATTCTAGCAATGATTGTTGCTCATTTCATCTACTACTAGGCCCAAAGGTTCCCAATAGTCCCTTTATTTCTCCAAGTCCTCCTTGAGTGTCCATGTCCTATTTTTTGTCGCACACATGTAAGCAAAGAGTTTTACGGAGAACTGACTTCCATTTTTTATAAATTGAGTTAATCCATTCATTATTCACTCGCCCCTGCATTGTGAACTCATGTGTCCTCCTGATGGATTCTAGATTAAAGCTACTGATGGGTGCAAATTCCTTAATGGGAATTTTCGTGGCATTAGGATCAACTAGATGTTGCACATAGAATGACATATTTTACACCTACTCTTTTAGTTCATCAATCTTCTTCTTATACTCCTTATTCCTTGCCACCATGCGAGTGGAATATTGTTGATACATGTGCAAATCCCTTCACGAGTTGCAAGTTCTAGTTGGATTGTGCTCATCTAATAGTCAGCAAGTGTTATCTCATCCACTGGCTTGATTACCTTGGGTCAAGCTACTTTGATGTATTGATTACCTATTTCCCCACTATAGAATCGTGAGGTTGTATGTGTGAGCTTTCTTGATCTTTTTATTTGGCTAATGAGACAATCACTATTAGATCAAGGGTTACCACTTGTTTGCATAGTGTGGGTGCCAGGGGACAATTGTTTCATGCATCCAAGGAAACATCTCATTAGATTTGGGTTCAATGATAGGTGCACCAATAGTTCCCTATTCTGAAGGAGGAGGAAAATCCTGAATGAGAGAGGTATGGGAGTCATAAGAGGTGTGACCTCTATGGTGCCTCGAAGACTAGGTCTTGAACCATGTGTTCTTCATCCACTTATGTCTTGGCCATTGGATTTTCTTACTACATTTCTGTGATCAAGTCTTCCTCTTGCAGTGACGCAAATGAGTCTTCTTCTACCATGTCTTTATTTGGTATCTTCTTGTGAGGAGAAGCATCCAATTTTGTGGTCTTCCTCATCGAACTTTCTCCGAGTGCTTAGAATTGGAAGTCACTTCTATGACTTTTGAGGATGACTTATGGGAATCTTGCTTCTAACTTGGGGGAATTACTAGTGACTGGATGATCATGGTTCTCTTCTTTTGAAACTAATTTCTCTTCTCCTTACCACTTTCTTATTCTGCTCTTGATATCCCCCGATTCATGAACATACCATTTGACTTGAGACAAAGGGGGAATCTTGACTACCAAATACTCGGGATCATATATCTCTGTCCCATCATCATGTAAAATAGCATCTCCATCATTCGCCCCTATTGTGAAATCATGTGTCCTCCCGATGGATTCTAGATTAAAGCTACGATGGGTGTAACTTCCTCAAAGGGGAATTATTGTGGCATTAGGATCAAATAGATGTTTCACATGAGAATGAGAGAGTTTGCACCTAATATTTTAGGTCATCAATACTCTTCTTATACTTTTTATTCCTTGCCACCATGTGAGTGGAAGATTGTTGATACATGTGCGAAGTCCCTTCATGAGTTATCGGTCCTAGTTAGATTGTGCTCATCGATAATCAACTGGTGTCATCTCATCCACTGGCTTGATTACCTTGGGTTGAGCTACTTCGATGTATTGATTACCTGTTTCCCCACTATAGAATTATGAGGCTGTATGTGTGAGCTTTCTTGATCTTTTTTCTTTGGCCAATGAGATAATCATTGATAGATCGTGGTTACCACTTGTTACACAAAAGATTGATGCCAGGGACAATTATTTCTTGCATCCAAGGAAACATCTCATTAGATTTGGGCTCAATGATAGGTGCACCAACAGTTCCTTGTTCTAAAGGAGGCAAATCCTTAATCAAATAGGTATGGGTGACAACAAGAGGTGCTACCTCCTGTGGTGGCTCAAAGACTAGGTCTTGAACCATGTGTTCTTCATACACTTGTGTCTTGGCCGTGGATTTTCTTCCTACATTTATGTGATCAATTATTCCTCTTAAAGTGAAGCAAATGAGTCTTCTTATACCTGTCTTTCTTTGGTGTCTTCTTGTGAGGAGAAGCTTCCAATTTTGTCCTTATCGAACTTTCTCTGAGTGTTTAGAATTGGAATTCACTTCTACAAATTTTGAGGATGATTGATGGGAAGCTTACTTCGACTTTGGGGAATTCCTCGTGACTGGATGACTATGGTTATATTCTTTTGAAACTAATTTCTTGTTCTCCTTACCACTTTCTCAATCCGCTCCTTTATATCCCCTGATTCACGAACATACCAGTTGATTGGAGACAAAGGGGACATCTTGACTTCCACGTACTTAGGATCATACATCTCCCATCATCATGAAAAATATCTTCATACTAGGAGAACTTGAATTTCTTCATCTCACTGATTTTCATCCTCATATGGTCCTTTTCACGTACTTCAAATTCATTAGCACAATTGGCCCAATAGTCCTCAACTTGTGGCTCATGTTATAATTTTGGGACGTAGAAAGAGTTAGGATCTTCTCGGATGTTGAAATTAGGCTTGACAATGTAGGAATGCAAATTCAAATGAGTGAAAGCGGCCTCCAGATGAGATGTGTCATTTGAGCTCTTGCATATGAATACCTCGAGAGAGATAGGAAATGGAATCAAATTCTTCCCCTACTTCTAAGCATGTTATTCTTTTTAATGATCTATATGCACAGCTTGAACAATAAAATTGGTCACTAAGGTACTTAGGTAGCCTTAGCAAAGCTTGGTCGAAGCCAACAACTCGTAGGTAGGAGAAGGTCGAGAATTGTATGAAATAAGAGCCATATTTCTTGATCACGGATGCCATTTGTGATGAAATCCTAGCCTCTATATCCCCTTCTAAGCTTCAAACCACATACATTGTGAATGCATCATTCACACAAGAGAAATTCCTATGGCTTTCCTCCATCACCAACTATGGAAGTTTCTTGAACGCAAGCACCTTGGCGGAAATGTTTTGCATGAGAGCTAATCGTTTGAATGATCTTCAGCTAGCGAGGAGATATACCAAGTAAGAAGTCATGTGTAAATTATTCATCATGGGTACCTAGAGAAGTTGTAGATGGAGATTTTTGTTGATGATCTACCCCCAATCAATTCTCTTCTTTCCTTATGTCAATGTCAAGATGAAAAGGCACATCTAGTCTTGGAAGTATCTTGTGCTTGATTTACCCATAACTTTATTTAGGAGAGTGACAACATCTGAATATCCTTCTTAGATCTCACATCTTGGAAGGTTATTGGGTATCCTTGAGGGCTTTCTTCCTGTTTTCAACCATGAACCAAGTGCTACCCCCTGTACATATGCATCCATCCATCATTCCCAATCATGAAAGGCCCCGTCTTTTGAGGTGATGACCATGTTGGGTGATTTCGGTATCTACAGAGAAATTGAAATGGTTTTAAGGCTAATGACCATCATCGTTGTACCATTTTCAGCTCAAATGGTTCATGTTTTGGGCTCATAGTGGTGAGAGTAGACTAGGACCAACTCAAGACTTTGCATAGACACGGGTTGTCTGCGGCGCGAATAAGCCAGTTGTGAATATTTGATATTCAATCTTCTTTCGGTCCTTTCTGCATATGCAAGTTATAAATTCATTCAGTCCATGCAAGACATCATCATATTCTATCTCATATTTGCAGGCAAAGGGTTGTGCTAGCTTCTGTCCCATCCACTTCTGCTTCATGTTTTCCTTAGAAATAATAACTTACTATTTTTTGTAAGTATGGAAAAGCAGCTCCCTTGAACCTCAACTGAATGTTGCGACTCTGATTTACTCTTCTCTCTACATTCCTCTCTCCTTCTAGATCAAATTTCTATTTTTGGTAGGTGCTCATGGGACCACTTACTATTTTTAGTAAGTGCCAAAATGCCCATTCTGATGAATTCTCAGCTGCAGTGCATCTTCAATGTCTCTGTCTCCTTCGCAAGTTCTTCTATTTAAGACTTTCCCAAAATAGCGAGTCCTATGCGAATACCTACTATTTTTATAAAGTGAGATTCTGGAGGTTGGATTGAGATGGAATTTTTTTTTCCAATATGGGTTTTTTCCCTATATCACCCCTCTGAAATTTTAGACCTACCCACTCAATAGTCTAGGAGATTTTAAACTTTTAATTTTTCAACCTGATAGTGCTTCTAGGTGCGGCAACCATTAATGGAGCTTGAAATTTACAGGTTTGGTTTTCTTCTCCATTTGCAATAAAAATTACATTTTTTGTGGGTATTTTCCTCTTGTGCTTCTGGTGAAATCACGTTTTGATCTAAATGTCGATTTGATTGGAAATGGAGCTTTTTCCTCATTGGGCTGGAAAGAGGAATTTTTCGTTATGAGTTTTATGTGCCACACAAGGAGGGATTGAAGGTGTATTTTTGATGGTTTTTGAAAGAGAAAGTAACAGAATTTTTTTGTGTTTTTTCATGCATTGGTTTGTAATATTTCTACAAATCTTCATTTTAAGGCAATGGAGATTTTCATTGTTTCTTCTCTTTGTTCTTCGCTTCTTCTTCCTTGTTTGCTCAAACCTCCTTCTGAGACTTATATGTTTTCATGGAGTGGAGGAAAACAATATTGTGATAGATTTGGTTATAGATTCAGAAATGGTGGAGTGGTGGTTGGAAGTTTCAAAAGAGTTTGGAGAAATAACTATGCACGGGTTTAAAAGGAAGAAGCGGGAAGAAAGCGGCAGGTGGGGATTTAAAAAAAAATCAAAAAAATTATGTACAAAGAGGGATGGGTGTATTTTTATGTCCCTGATGTCCCTCACCTCAAAGAGATGTGAGGGAAATCAATTTCCACTTGTGATCAATGTGGCGACACGTGGCGGCGATCCGACGGCAGGGAATGAAGGCTCCCAGCTCCTGGGTGAAAAACTAGTCTTGAAGAGGTCGGATGGGTGAACAGGAGTCTCCGTGGGGTTGGGCACATTTTTCAAAGTCTAATTTCCCTAACATATGAGGGACATGAGGGACTTAAAATTCCACGGTGCTCTTGGTGATGACACATGGCAGCAATCAGACGGTTGAGGCTTTGAGCTCTACAAGTACCTTGGGGGCTGAATTGGGGATTACGGAGGTCACATGAGGATCCAGAGATCATATGGGGGATGGGAAAAATTTTACATGGTTGATGTCCCTAACCTTGAGGGATGTGAGGGACACAAAATCCCACCAGGATCCTATAGCTAACGCGTGTCCTCCCAGAATTTGACTAACTCCTGAACTCACTCCAAGAGGATAACTTGAAACGACGATAACTTGAGCTCCCGATGGAATTTTTTGATGAAATTTTATATCATCCTAACTGGAAATGACATTTTTAATCCAATTGTGGGGTTATAAGGTCTTGATTATTCTATTTTATCCCTTAAAAAAGTGGAATTTTTATTTACTCCACATGCACATGAGAAACACTTCTTGCAACCACTGCACAAAAGTGTTGTGAAAACACTAATTTCACCATATTTTAGGGATTGGAATTTAATTTCTGGTGATGTTTTTATTTTCTCCTAACTCCACTTAGAGCTCTTGGAATTGCCTTCGGAAGTTCAACAAATGTTTTTACTGTGCACCTTTGCCTGGCACATGAACCCTAATTTTGGTGAAACTACCCCAACTTCTCCAAGCCCTTCTAGAATATTCTTGAATCAATTTCATGATGTCCCAAGGACTTTGAATCACCTCCACATCCATTTTTTATTTTCTACTCTGCTCCATGGGGTTGCTTCAGTCCTAGGAAGGCCAATGATAGCCCTTCCCACAACTACATGAAGCTTGCAACTTTTAATGAACTCCTAAAATCACCTAGGGGAATGAATGGAATTTCCTAAATCACCTAGGGGATGAGATAAAATTAATCGGGAGGTCACTTGGACTGACTAGACAGACCCGGGGTGCCTTGGAATGGTAAGACTTGAAAAAATTAACACAAGGGTATAGTTGTCATGCTCGGAAATTGTTAATTTCCTTGTTGCACATTTGCATGACAACACTTCCATACTTTTTATTACATTGTCTACTATTGTTTGCTCTTGTTTTGTGGCATTTCCTTTTTCTTGTGTGAAACTTGTTTGTTTGTGTCCACTATGGCCTTGAGTGTCTTGTGACACTAGGAGTGGTGTCTCATGTGAAAGAGGGATTTGCGAGAACCGATGTCGGCGATGCATCACAACGAAGTTACACTCGATGGTAACGTCAAGCCAATGTAATACACAAGATTCAAACAATGTAAATAAGATTGCAAGTAAGAAGAATGGGTCTGCTCATGCTCATAGATCAAAAAATAGGAAGTAGAAATTGGGGTCTTTATGTAACCCCCATGCCTAAACATGGAAAGAAACTCAATGATGCCACTGACGCATATGACGTTGAATGATGCATATGATGCCACTAGAAGAGGAGTTAACAATTCCAAATAAGGAATGTAACTCCTATGACGCATTGACACAAATGCCAATGTCAGATTCTATAACAGAATCTAACACTTGTCATTTGACTTCCTAAGACCTATGACTCTCGCAAGGTGACATGACTCACCTAGGTGATGTGGATGATGACGGATAGTCACACACACCAACACCCCCTTCATCGAAGTCGAGGAAGAGGTCAAGGTAAGCCAAAACAGAAAAAGAAAACTCCCCTAGATAACTAAGAAAGATGTGTCAATGGGCCCTGGTAACTAAAGGCCTGATAAGGTGCCCATGTACAAACAACATCTTTCTCGGAAAGAAAAAAGAGGAGAAGGAGGACTATATAGCCCGAAGAAGATGGACAGCTACATGAGACCTCACCCCAAGAGAGACCGCTAGTGAAGAAACTTCACCTCAGTGAAGGGCTTGGTGAAAATGTCTCGCAACCCGATCAACTTTCGAACATACTTGTATGTTGGTGATGTTTTCATGTATTAGCTCCCATATGAAGTGCATATGAATCTCAATGTGATTTTTCCAACGATGGTGAACTAGATTTCTACAAATCGAGATAGTGCTCATGTTGTCACAATAGATAATGGTAGGCCACCGAAAGTGGATGCCAAACTTTGTCATGATACCCTATAACCAAACAACTTCCGTGGCAACGATTAACTACTCCTCTGTATTCTACTTTTGTCGATGATATGGCAATGGCATTTTGTTTCTTGCTAGTCCAACTGACAGGACTTGAACTAGGAGTGAAACTATAGCCTAAGGTAGACTTCTGATGATCTAGATCACCGCCCAATCTCGAGTCTCAGAAATCCAACCAAGTCAATCTCAGTCCCTCCTAAGTAATGAATACCATCTGTGTGAGTGCCATGAACATAGTGAAGGATCTGCTTTGCTGCTTTTAAATGCAGCTCATGAGGCTCCTGCATAAATCTAGACATGATCCCGATGACATACGATAGATCTGGCCGAGTGTGAGTAAGGTAGATCAAGCTTCCCACTAACTGCCGATAAAGGGTACCATCAACCAAGGGGGAAGAGCAATCAGAAATGAACTTAATCCCGAAAGAAAAGGAGTAGGTGAGGACTTGCAGTGGACATGTGAAACCGAGAAAGAAAATCAAGAGAGTACTTAGGCTGCGAGATCATAATTCCCGAGTCAGATTGTGAAATATGGATCCCAAGAAAGTAATGAAGCAATCCTAAGTCAGACATGGAGAACTTGTTGGCCAAGGAGATCTTCATAGAATCAATGATAGAGGAAGAGCTACCCGTGATCAAAAAGTCATCAACATAGAGAACAAGAATAAGCATGGAGTCATCCTGTCATAGAATATACACATTTGGGTCAGAGTGACACCGAGTGAACCCTGATGCAAGTAAAAAGGAGTCCATCTTGGCATACCAAGCCCAAGGGGCTTGTTTAAGGCCATAGAGAGACTTCTTTAATTTACAAATGAGGGATGGATCATAGACATAACCCGGAGGTTGTTCCATATAGGTCTCCTCCTCTAGGTTCCCATGAAGGAAGGCACTCTTAATGTCCATCTGGTGGACTTCCCATATGTTAGCGGCAGGGATGGCAAGGTTCAGTCGAAAGGAAGTCATCTTCGCAACCGGAGCAAAGGTTTCTGAGTAATCAACCCTAGCCACCTAGGAGAAAACCTTAGCTACAAGTTGCACTTTATACTTCTCAACTTCTCCATTAGCTCCATACTTTGTGTGATATACCCAAATACACCGAACGATTTTTCTTCCTGTCGGAAGAAGGGTAAGATCCTAAGTGTCATTCTTTATGAGTGAGGAATACTCCTCATCCATGGCAGAATCCCACTCAGGAATCCCAAAAGCTTCCTAGAAATATGGTGGATTAGAAGAAGAGGAAAAGAAGGAGTGAGGTCCAGTGAAGTTTGAGAGAGTACGTCTCTCATTCAAAGGATCTCCAACTAATTCTCCAAAGCACTCAGTAAAGTTTTCCCGGTACAAAGAGGTCCCGAAGGCTCGTGCTCGTAGTCGAAGATTCTTCACTTGAGTGAGAATAGACATAGTCCTCATCATCACTATTGTTAGAATCGGAGACAAAGTTTGAGGATCGGGAGGAGTTGGGAGAGGTCAAACTCGCTTAAAAACATCATCATCTCAAGAGTTAGAATCTGAATCAGTGGGCAAAAGGACCTCTGTGGAAGTTGAAGTCAAGGATGACTCATCAAACTTCACACTCCTCTCAATATAAAGCTCACAGTGGTAGGGTTCAACAATTGATATCCCTTACGCCATCAAGATACCGAAAAGATACAAGGTTTGGATTGTGGATCCAATGCCTTGCGTTTATTTTTTTGAATCAGCCATATCCTTGGATCCGAAGACTCGAAAGTGATCGACATCGGGCTTGTGTCCAAACCAAGCTTCAAAGGGTTTCATCCCTCTTACTGCCTTGTGTGGAACACGGTTTTGAATATAATAAGCACAATTCACTGCTTCAGCCCAATACTGTGGAGGAAGAGATTTTGAGTGAACCATACAAGTAGCCATCTCCTTTAAAGTGGTTCTTTCTTTCTGCAACTCCATTTTAGGAAGGGATGTAAGCAACTATACGCTACAAAGCAATCCCCTCAGAAGTGCAGAAATCCTCAAACTTGTTGCTCACATACTCACCTCCATTGTCGGTTCAAAGAACCTTGATAGACCGTTCTGCTTGTTTCTTAAAGAGAGCCTTAAAGTTCTGAAAATTCCCAAAACTTCAAACTTAAGCTTAAGAAAATATACCCAAGTATAACGTGAAAAGTCATCAATGAAGGTTAGTATATATAGAGATATAGTAAAAGAAGGAGACGGAAAAGGGAAAGAAATGTCACTATGAACAAGATCCAAGGTACGAGTAGCTCTCCGTGATTTTCCTTGTCAAAGCTTTTTTCGGGTGCTTTCAAGGGTACAACCTCACAAAGACCCTTAGAAAACTTAACTCGGGTAGCCCATTAACCATTTCATTTTGGCTCAATTGTTCAAGGTAACGATAATATAGATGCCCAAAACGCTCATGCCATAACTTGATAACCTCATTTGCATGAGTGAGCAAGGCATTGGGCGTCGAATCAGAAGAGAAGTGGGAAAAGGTATACAACCATGAATGGTGATCTCGCCTTTCCCTCACCCACAAGCAAGATCATCGAGTTAAGCTCATGAATAATCACCGAGTTAGGACCAAATTCCACTCACATTCCTTCACCAAGGTGGGTGATTTGGTAAACCGATAGGAGATTGGTAGAGAGATTGGGAACACTCAACACTTGGTTAAATGTTCCACCTTCTATCTCTACCATCCACTACCGGAAACCGACACATGAGTGTCATCACCCAACGTGATTTGGGACATGCCACATGGTTCAATGCTAGAGAATTCAACCTCTGAAGAAGCCATGTGGTGCGAGGCACCGAAATCAATAATCCAAGTTGATGATGGAGCTGATCTAGCTACGAGGGCCTTACCTTTCTTCTTTTCATTTTTAGTCTCCTTTGCATTAGAAGACTCGCCCTTTTGAGCATTTTGTTTAACGGATTCAGGAACACTTATTTTATTCTTCTCAAGTAAATGAGTTAAGTGATCAATTTGTTTCTGAAAACAATGTTGCTTGTCATGGCCAAATTCTTACAATAGGAGCATTTATACTTTTCCTTCTTTGCTTTAGGCTCAGAAGTTGAAGTATGAGTGATGGGCTTAACTGGGGGTTGGTTGGTCTTGGTTTCTTTCTTAGGTTGGTCCTTAGTTTCTTTCTTCTTTTCATTTTTCTTGCCCTTATTCACCACAAGGGCATGTGACTTGGATTTTAGAGTCCCCATTTGAATGAGTTTGTCTTGTTCTCAAATGAGTTGGGACGAAAACTGTCAAAGGAGGGCATAGTCCAAGTACTACCCAAGGCAGCTTTCGTGGCATGGAAAGTTGAAATGAAAATAGAGTATTCAGGACCTAACTTAGAAAGAATCGACAAGATCAATTGAGAGTCTTTCTTATCCACTTTACATTCCTTTAGAAGCATTCTAGTGCGGACAAACTTTGAGAAGAAGGCTTGTAGGTTTTCAAAGTCACTAGGGTTTAACCCTAGTAGTTCATTCTCCAACTCATGCGCTCTCATGTCATCTTGCTTCCCAAACATATCATTGAGTGTTTTCCACGCTTGATCGGGTGTTGAGGAAGTTTCGATGTGGAAGAGCAAGTCGGGAGAGACGGACATACAGATAAGACCTAAGGCTTCATCACAATGGTTGAACCATTTAGATTTTTCAGGTTCATCAGTAGGTTCGGTCTCTAACCCCATGGTAACTCGGTATAACCCTTTACTTTGCAGAACCAATATAATTTTAGATTTCCATTCAAGAAATTAAAAGGTGTGAGCACTGGTACTTTAGAGATATCCATAATGAAGAGATAGAACCAAGGAATGCAGAAGGAAGGAGAGAGAAAAGAAACAACCACCCTAGAACAAAATTACACCCCCGAGTTTGGAACTTTATAATTTAGTGCGTTGATTACAACCAGATGCGACTGTGTTTCGAGAACCAGTTTTTCACTCACCTTGTAATTAGCATAATAACACGCAATGGTGGAGACAACAATCAAGGTTCGTAGGGCACAACAGATCGACACTTTGCAAGCACGAAAGAGTGAAGTAAGAGGGGGAAGAAAGATCTTTGTGAGAAACATCGTCTCACGTTGCATGAAATAATCCATTTGTTATAAGACTGTGGTGGACGTGCTCACAAGTCCATGAAAAAAAGGAATAGAACAAAGCTCAAGAAAAAATGAGCTAAATTAAGCAATACAAAGACACCCCCAGAATGCGGCACTTTATAAAATTAGTGAGTTTACAAATCTAATGATCCCATCATCTAGAGTGTGAAAAACATGCAACTTTGACTAAAGAAGTGCTCAAAACCAAGCAACAAGTCAAAAGTTATAAAGAAAAACCAATTCCCATCGATGAGAAAAATCCAATAAGCTTGCAAACGGATTAAAAAAGTTCCCTAAACACATGCAAAAGGTGTCATATGTATGCCCATTGGAAACAACATGGAATTTGAGATAGGGTTTGTTTGTATTGTGAGGGGGGATTAGCCACCTGCCAATCTCGGACCTCACCCTTCATCTTTGGCACTCGACGGAAGGTAAAAAATACAACAAGCCAAAAAACCAAATTTTATAATGCCAAAGAAATAAATGTTTTTACCTTATACCTTTTAAAAGTAATGAAACAAAATGTTTTTAAGAAAAGTGATAAGGTAAAATGTATACAAACACATTTTTTTTTTTAAAGGTGAATAAAAAAACATATTTTTGGAAAGATATTACCTGGCAAAGCGGACTGAGAAAGCCATGTGGGAAGGATGCGAGCCATGTACCAGAGAGGCGGGTTAAAAATAGATAACGTGTAACTATCCACTACAAAAAACGCCAAATTAAAAGAATATCTCCGAGACATAAAGGATCAAAAAAATGCTCGAAAAAGTGTAAAAACGCGAATAAAACAGGTGCAAAACCGAGTGTAGGAGAAAACACCGAGCAAAGGAGAAAAGCAGGTTTGAACCACGTGCAGTACATTTCATTACAGGTTTGAAAATTTTGACAGTCAGAGAAGTATCCACGAGCAAAGTGGGAGAACGTTGAGCTGGGAATGCAACAAGGCTCGCAAAAATGTGAGTAGACCTCGCAAAAACATGAGTAGTTTTCAGCAGGCTCGCAAAAATGTTTTGAGTAGGCTCCCAAAATGTGAGAGACCAGCAGAGTTTAAACAACTGGTGAAAATGACCAAAAACATGCATGCAAAGGTAATCCTTGAGACCAGCGAGAATGAAGTGATGAGGAAAAAGCTCGGAATAGTCTAAGTATACACCGGTGAAGAAAAAACAATGATTCCAACCAGTAATCACAGGTCCACGCCAAAAACGAGCTCTTCTTTTACCCTGTAGGTGTTGAATCTGAACACAACCAGCAAGAAACACACAAACAACCTAGAAACAACAGCCACAAAGATCTAGAAATATCCAAATACGAACTCAGCTGATAAGCAAACCAACCAAATACCTTAACTTGCAACTGTTGAAACCTCAATACGAGGTGAGCAATAATTCCAAAATGATAATTGAAAAAAAAAACTTGCACACGAGGAAATGAGAAGAAACCAGAAGTAATAAACAACTGAGAACCGAAGAGTGCATGTTTACCAAAACCAGCTCTGATACCATGAAAGAGGGATTTGTGAGAACCAATGTCGAAAAGTGATGCACCACAAAGAAGTTGCACTCCGATGGTAATGTCAAGACAATGCAATAAGCAAGATTCAAAACAATGGAAAGAAGATTGCAAGTAAGAAGAATGGGTCCGCTCATGCTCATAGATCAAAAAATAGGAAGTACAAATAGGGGTGCTGTGTAACCCCCATGCCTAAACATGGAAAGAAACTCAATGATACCACTGACACATATGACGCCACTAGAAGAGGAGTTACAATTCCAAATAAGGAATGTAACTCCTATGACGCATTAACGCAATGACAATGTCGATTCTATGACGAATCCGACACATGTCATTTGACTTCCTAAGACCTATGACTCTCTGCAAGGCGAGATGACTCACCTAGGTGATGTGGACGATGACGGATAGTCACACACACCAACATCATGTTTGCACCCCGATTTATGTAACCTATATTATCTTCTTGGGAGTTTACATTATCTACTTACACATTATCTACGTAGCTTACACTTGTCTTCTACATGCATGTATGTCTTTGTTTGCACTAACACTTATTTTCTAGCCACCTTGTTTACATGTGGCTTGGTTTCTACCAAGCACATCCCCTCCCCCTACAAGGAACAATGTTAGTTACAGCGGTTGGTCCTCTTTTAGTGCCACATACTCCTACAATGATGTCACATGCACCCCAAAGAGGGTGGCATCGTTTGGGTTTACACATAGTATACAAAACAACATAGTATTGTTACACTTCAATTTTTAGTTTTTATCCATGACACAATTGGTCACACAAAGATTGGGTTGAAAAAGTATACAAAAGCACATACACTCGGATTTTACAAGGCACGTTGTCCTTAACACATTCTCGGGGATCGCCATGAGGTTAGAGGATAACACTAGACCTTCCTCTCTACACTACTCCTATCGTGGTGTCAGATCATTCAAAAAACCAGATAGTACATATATCTCTTTAGTTTCAGAAACAAGCATTCTGAGTCAAGGATAAATCATACTTTCCTCCCTACACTTCTTCATCTAGTGACGTGATATCACCCAAAAAACTCTCACACATCAACATCATCTATGTGATCCTTTCTACACCCTTTTTCTTATCATCAATCAGTGTACACATGTTCCTTTTTCATTTTCAAACTTTCCTTACACACTTTTGACATATATGTAGGCATTTTTACACATTATACATGTGTATTTGACTACTTTATCAACTTCTCTTTTGTATGTCCTTCGTATGGGAAGTAAGTAGTCAACATCACACACATAGCGGATACATCACACACATGATACTAACCATGTAGGTACACCACACACATCGACATATACACACGCGTTTCCAACCTAGGTTCACTCTCATCACTTTTTACACTTTTACATCTTTAGTCTCCATGTTCAACCTTTTTGTGACTCCACGCTTTGTCTAGTCCCTCAGAGACATTTTCTACATCAATCTACATGGATATCAGGTACACATCTCTATCTACTTTATGTTACCAATAATTCTTCTCACCAACATAAAGTGGGGGAAAATGTAGACACAAAATCACACACTTTGGGTAACTATCTAGTCCTAGTTGCATACTACTATTCATATGGTTCCTATGTTAGAAAAGTACCAATTAACCCATGTCTTTGGCCACTTTTCTTTCCTTTCAATTGATGTTTTCAGTCTTGCACTTCTACTTGTTTAGTCTGTACTTTGACCCTTCATCATTTGACACCTTTGACATAAAGCACCCAACTAGGACACCAACACCGTGCACCCTCATCCCCTTTGGGTGCTCTTGTTCCCTTTACACTTTAATCTTATCTTTTTGGGTCCTTTCTAGTTGTTTGAACAATTTATCTTTTGGTAGTCAGTCTTTTTAGGGTTAATTGTGAAATTTAAAGCAAGGAATCATATAAATATAAAGTTATGTGACCATAATAAAGGACCAAACACTAAACATTACTATCATCACCTAAGAGTGCATCCATCTAAGGCATCTATAGCTCCATTTTCTTCCATCTAGCTCCATCACAAGGGACAAAGGCTGGTTTTATGCATCAAAATTCATAGGAGGGGATATTTTATTCTACTCCATACACACAATACATTCTACATCTCAAGGCTAATTGCTGCTTACTTCGAGTGTGACACGCATAAGATCACCTAGGCCACAATTCTGTGCACACACACCTAAAACTACATTGGGTTTGATATGTAGTGTAACACTCATAGATAATTCCATCTATTTGGTAATTGAGGATAGTTCAACCCCTTCATATGCATCTCTCATTTTTAGGGTTTTGATGCTTGGTTTGGGGTCTTGCAGATAATTCTTTCATTGCAGGGTTTACGATGACATCTAAGAAGTCCAATGACATACACATGACAATAAGGGAACAAGTGTAGATACCTTATGACCTTAAAAATATTGGTTTCTAACCATATTTGCATAACAGAGTGCCCTAAGCACCCATAATTTAGAACATAGTACCCTAGGAGTCCCTATCCTTCTCTAGGTGCCCCAGTCCTGCTAGATTCTATAGATTTTTAGTTTCTCAAGCTCCTTTGTGACAGTAAATCCTTTATATTTTCCATATTTCTAACTCTATGCACTTTCTAGAACACCGTAAGTAAGCTAAGTCTTATATCCTCCTCTTTACACATTAGGGTTTTATACTTTCTTGCTTAGTTTGCTTGGATCTACGTTGTACTCAATTGTTCATTAATTTATTGCTACAATAGCATCATATTAGGTATTATTTTACATTTTCACATAATCACCTAGTTGCATTTACTCTTTCTTACTCATGCTTTTACATGTTTGCTTTATTACACAAAGTGCTAGATAGATATCTTGTATGCCATTATGTTTATCATGCACACATCTGCGTTCACTTTCCTTTCTAGTTTTGATCGCAGATTATGCAAATCTATTACACGCAACATGGATGCCTCGGCACAATACCTATTACCAGTCCCACAATGGCTCCATAAGGCATCCACTATCATATATTACAGCTTTGTTATTTGTATCATTTTGTTTCATAGCACAATATTTTATCAAATTATACATGATTTGACATACTTTTTATTTTTCTAAAATGCTAATGGGTGCTTCATGTGCAGCATTTTTGTGTAGGACTATCTGCTTCCATGGTTGTCTGTTACATTACTTGTCATTTTTTCTCTTTGTATGCTATTTTTGCGGGATTTTCCCTTTGTCTTTTTGTACACCTATTTTCTTTTGGCTTGGTTGGACTTGATTGTCTTGTAACATCGTGAGTGGTGCCCCACGTTTAACCCACATTTTTCGGTCTACATTGTCTTCTTGTGTCTTAACTTACACATTGTTTGCTTATCTTACATATAAACTTCTACATACATGTTTGTATTTTCTTGTACTAAAACTTGTCTCCTAACCACTTTGTTTGCGCGTGACTTAATTTCTACAAAGAACATTACCTCCTTGTAGGGAATAGTTTTAGCATAGTGAACAAACCTATTTTGGGCCATAAATTACTTCAACGACATCACATACATCACAAACAAGGGGGGATCATTTGGGTGAATCACCACCTCATACAATATTATACAATCATCACACAACACAACACAATACCGATACAACACAATTTTAAGCTTCAAGGCTCTAGAATCAAATTTGGGTCCTTAGCACAACAATACTCTTCCTAGACATCTATATCTAGGGGATAGTTACGCAACAATTGGTAGTTCAAACACAGATCTATAATCCTTAACACTTTTGTGATTTTTTCACACCATTTGCAATGGTGTCATACATTGTGGGAAGTAGTTAAAGGTTGGAGGATAACACTAAAAATTTCTCCCTACACTTCTTCCATATCATTGGCGTGAGATCATCCCAAAAACACGCGGCCGACATAATCGGTGTGAGATTGTCTGAAAATTATTTCATCCGAGAACAACTTCAGGATCATTTTTCTCATCGCGATCAGTGCACATGTTCCTTTTTCACATTTTCGGCATTTTTACATACGTTTTACACATATACAAGTGTAATTGACTAATTTTTCATTCTTCTTTTTTATAGGTTTGTCCTTATGGAAGTAATAGTCAACATCATCCTACATCAAAACCACAACAACATCGACATCAACAACAATGTGTACATCGTGACATCTACACATGCATTTCCACCCTATGTTTATTTTCATCACCATTTTTGCACTTTCTCCTTCTTAGCATCCATGCTTCACACTTTTATCACTTAATGCTTTGTCAATTCCCTCGACATGCTTTCATCATCAATCTACATGGTTATCAGTGTGCATCTCTATCTTCTTTATATAACCGAGCTTTTGGTCACCAACATAAAGTGGGGAAAATGTAGACACAAAATCACGCACCGTGAGTAATTATCTTGTCCTAATTACATACTACTATTCATGTCATTCCTAACTAAGAAAAGTAATAATTAACCCATGTCTTTGGCCACTTTTCTTGGGATTTTGTTGCCACTTTTGGTCTTACACCTTTAATTTCTTAGTCTTCATGTTTATACCTCAAAATTTGTCATCCTAGACACTAACGCCCATCTAGGATGCCAGCCGCTAAAGTGCCCTCATTTCCTCCTGGGAACCCCTAACCTCAGTATACTTTGTTCACACTTTTGGGCCCTTTCTAGCTGTTTGGAACATATTATCTTTTTGGTAGTCAACATTTTTGGGGTTAATTAAAAAATTCAAGTAAAGGAATCATATAAATATAAAATTATGTGATCATCATTAGCGACCAAGCACAAAGCATTATCTATCACCACCTAAGGTTGCATCCATCAAACATCTAAGAGATCCATTGCATCCATCTAGCACCATCCAAAGGACACAAGGGCTAGTTATTTTGCATACACTTCATAGGAGGGAAGGTCATTCTATTCCATGCATAAATTTATTACATCTAACTTAATTGATTGATATCAAGTATGACACACACAAGAACCACCTAGGGCACAATTTTACACACAGACACATAGAAATACATTGGATCCGAGATGTAGTACAGGCTCACCATAAGGTCACCATTGTGATAGATGCGAAAATTTGAACCCTCATTTTGCATTTTCTTTTAGGATTCAATGTCTATTTGAGGGTTTCGCAAGTCAATACTCCATTGCAAGTTTCCAACGAATTCAGAAATCACTATGTAACCTCATAATGAGAAAAGGTGAGAAACAAAAAACAACTAGAGAAAACTTAGAGGAGTTTTCTTAAACATTTCCATTGACCCAAGCACCCGGAAATAGGTCTAGGGAGCCTACAGGCGCCCCTGTCCCTCTCAAAGTTCCCCAGTCCATCCTATTCTTCCATATATGAATTTTTCTAATCTTCGGTGTGATGATCAATGCTTCATATTTTCAAATTTTCTAACTCTGTACGCCTTTGTATTTCTATGAATCATCTAAGGATTCTTACCCTCTCTTTGCACTAAGTTTTTTTACTTTATTACTTAGTTGTTTGGGTTAATTTTAGTACTTAATTTTTATTCATTTACTACTATAATAACATCATATTAGGCTTACATGTCCACATTTAGCTTAATCATTTTGGTGATCCCGACTCATTTGAATACACTTGGATCCTTATATTTCTTCTATCAAGGTGTTAAGAAGATAACATATTGCTCTAAGGTGAAGGCACATAAAGGATGCACGTGTTGGAGCAAGATGCATTTGAGGGGTGGAAGAATAGTAGAATAAGCACACACCAGAACACTTTGAATTTAGGACTTAGCCGTTTTGTAGATAAGGGATATTATTGGAGATAGTGTGATGAATAGACAAAGACATGAATACTTGTAGTCTATGCAATGGTATTTTGGGAACAAGCAACAGCTGAGTGCCATGCATAGTTTGGGCTAATAATAGGAAATCTACTCAAAGTTAACTATAGGAAGTCTGTTCTTAAGATTACTTGCATGTTGTGCATTCTTTTGTAAAGGCACATAGATAGTATTAGCATGTGACCTATTTTGAGAAGTGCATGGATAGTGAAGAGAAAGTCCCCACCCCTATATATATGTATTGATTTGCATGGTTTAGTATGAGTGAATTATTATAGAGTTATGTTGTTGGTTTTGTCACGCGCATGACTCATAGAGATACTTTATAGCGTATAGAGATTCTATGTTTTACAATATTTAATAAAATGGTTCATATTGGCTAGATAATGGTGTTAAACATGACTGAATCTGGTTCTTGCATGGTAAATCTTGTTATAGTCATTGTTTAGTTCATCTTACATATATTCTAAGATCTAGATTTGGTTTATGCATTGTGTGTTGTTTACTATTGGTTATGAATCAAATACCTATATGCACCATCATGCTAACATTATATATAAGCAACTCTAAAGAGGGACTTGGTGCCTTTGCGCACTTTGGGTGAGCACTCAGCTCAAGCTGAGTGATGTGCCGAGCGTGCACGGTCATTTTTAGTAAATTCTAGGTTGCATCATTAGTTTCATTATCGGGACCTCTTTTTCAGTTGTTTTCAAGATGTTGCATGATGAAGATGTACCGGTTGACCTTAGCAAGTGTTGAGGAGTGGATAGTAGATTTAGAAGAAGATTATTCTTGGAGATTTAAGCTTGGACCTAAGTTTGACACACGCGCGTGGATTGATCGAATTTGTGTGACCGCTATATGAGAGATTCTTTGTTATCTTCCATATAGAGCTATACGAGTGGCTAGTTGCTTATGCATCTATAAAGAAGTGGAGGTTTCACACACTTGTCTGGATGTAAGAAGAATTTTAGACTCTTTATGATGCTAATCTAATTTGGACACGCGTTGTGGATACTTGGTTCCTGTGGTGTTCTAAATAACTATATTTTGGAGTACTCAATTTCCACTTACTCTTGTCCGAAGGTAGCTAATTTTCAATTTTTATGCTATCCCAGGGGATAATATCTACACGGAATTCGCTGGCGATCAAGATCTTGATGGTAACCCTGAATTTGGAAGAGAAGCCAATGGCTAGCTAAACCCCACCACGTGTGGGGGAAGGAGCAGGTTTGGTGAAGGATGGAGGACCTAGCGATAGAGAGACAAAGAGAAGAAAGGAGGATTAAGTTCAATGAGGCACGCGAGAGGGATTTAGAGAAGCAGCGTGAGGTTACATAATGGATGGCATTATGGAGAGAGATGGCTCATGAAGGATTTGGAGCTCACACAGAGGACATGGAGCCAGAGCATCTAGAACTCCCCATTTGGGAAATCATGACAGGGAACCCTCATCAACCTCTTATGAGAACATTCCAACAAAGACATGGGACAAGGGCACACATCTAAATCTACTTAGAAACCTAGCCTTTGCGCTTATTTTTCAAGTTTCTAAATACGACCAAGGTAGTTAACAAACTAGTTTGGGAAGTAGAGTAGCAAGAGGTAAAGTTGAATTATCAACAAGTTTAGGAGTGAATCAAATAGTAAGTACATTTATGGCTGGGAAGACATCTTCCTTATTATTTGGAGGACCAGTTGGAGGAACCTTTTCGGTGCATCATCAATGTAAACAAAATAGGCACGCAGAACTTTGGACTCACATCGGGAAGTAGCGCAACTTCATAAAATATAGGAGTTTAGTTTATCACCACTAGTGGGACACATAGAAGTGAATCCTCTGGTTTAATTCCTATTACATGTGGAGGATCAAGAGGAATAGGTGGCTCAGGATTTGGCAGATCTGGTGGATCACAGGAGTCAGAGGTAACACATGAGGTTATGGATATGGTGGACAAGGTCCTCACCAACCCCATAATATTTACATGGAGATGTTGCTTCATCTTCCAAAGTATAGGGGAATAGAATATTATAGTGAGCATGTGCATATGTGTGAATTTTTGTGGCACATGAAAGGAATTAAAGCTTCTAAGCACAACGCCAATCAGTTTGTAATTACATTGTAGGGATGCGCACACAGTTGGTACATGAAGTTTGAACCTGATCAGACTTGTGTGGATTATACGACATTACGAGATGTTTTCATTAAAGAATTTTATATCCCTGAGTTCAAGCAAAAAGTATAAGCACACTCAAGGATATCAAGAAGGAAACTACTGAGAGTGTTCGAGAATATGATGCTCATTTCAAAACACTCTTGTTTAAACTATCATATGATATCCATGTAAGTCAACATGTACGGTGGTTCGTCGGAGGCCTCGATCACTCCTTTTAGGATGGTTCTCTCACGTAAGACTTATACTGAGACCATACGAGGCACTTGAGGTAGCTTTGTGTGCTTTGAGGTAGTCGGGAGCATAAAGACTGGAGTGAGCCACATCGACACTAAAATTTTCCTCCGTAATTTCTATTTCATTAATGTATGTATTAGGAATAGGATGTTGTTAAGTATAATTAGTAGTAGTGTTCGATAGAAGATAACGGCGCTGCAAGCCAAGATTTACGCCACCAATAATGTATAGTATGGTAACAGTCAAGATGGAAATGATCCTAAGAAGATGAAAGGAGAAACTAGTAAGAAACATAGGAGAAGAAAGTTGGGTGTGTAGGATTTTCTGATTTCACAGGGGCAAGGACCATACTCCATCTTGGAAGATTTGTCCAAAAGGCCTGCAAATATTACATACGGTCAACTCTTGGCTATGTCTTCTGAGAAGAGACGCGGGAGTTGCGAAGTGGACTTAATGCTCAATGAAGGAAGGAGATTGAGGTCCCTGTTTTGGAGGCGGAGGCGGATCCCTATGCTCCATAAGTTGAGGTATTATGTAATGGTATTTCAATTCATGATGTCTTAGTTGATGAAGGTGCAGAATTAATGTAATGACCAAGTCTCGTAATGAATATGTTGGGTTTAAAATTGATCACCCTTCAACACTTATGTTAAGGTCATTAAATAAAAGAAAAACTAAACCGTAAGGTGTAGTTTCAAATGTGGCAATATTTGTTATGGGTGTTGTATGTGTGGTAGACTTTCGGTGATGAAAAATGGTACTGCTATTGCGTACCCAATGCTCTTTGGGAAGACCATGGCTAAGGAGAGTTCATGCAAGAAACTACTGGAATGAAGGTTTCATGACACTTGGACGTGGTAGAGAGAGGGTGAAGATAAACGTGATCCTCGACATCATAAGCGCGTAACCATGTGGATTCAAGTGATGAAACTGATGATTGGACATCCTCGACTACTCTAGTACTAGTGAAGTGGACACCGAAGATGAAGAAAGTGAGGTTGATGTTTCAGTCATGGATATCCTTCCAGATCCACACCAACTCATGACCCCATAAAATTATTTAAATAAGAAGTTGATGATCGTCTCAACAAATAAAGATTGGTGATCTTGTGATGGAGAGTGAGAAGGAATCCTACCTCCAACTCTTTCAAGGTACACATACACCTATTCAATTTTGATTACAAGGAACTCCATCAAGTAAGTTGGGTAGAACATTCTATTGAGCTGGTAGATGGTGCTAAGCCCATAAAGCAAATGCCATATAGAATGAATCCTAATTTTCCAAGACTGTAAAAGAAGAAATAGATAAGTTGCTTGATGCAGGATTCATATTTGCTATGGAGAATTCAGAATGGGTTTCTCCCATTGTGATCTCAATAAAAAATAATGGGAAGCTACGCATTTGTGTTGATTACAGGAAGCTCAATAAGGAAACAAAGAAGGATCATTACCCTCTTCCATTTTCAGATCAGATCTTGGGCCAAGTAGGCGGCGGAGTGCTATAGTTTTGCTTTGATGGATATAGCGCTACAACCAAGTTCATATAACAGAGAAAGATCAGCTAAAGACCACGTTCACCACTCCTTGGGGAATGTTTGCTTATAGAGTTATGCCTTTTGGGTTGTGTAATGCTCCGGAAACATTCCAGCGTTTGATGAATAGGGTGTTCGAACCCTACATTGGGACCTTCATCAGAGTATTTCTGGATGATTTTTGCATCTATGGGAGCAAGTTGGACCACCTGCACCAAATGGAGACAACATTTCAAAGGTTAGATGAAGCACAAGCCTCACTAAACCCTACAAAGTGTGTCTTTGGATGTTCTAAAGGCATTTTGTTAGGGCATGTTGTATCCAGAGATGGTATTGGTACTGATCCTGATAAAGTTTCAAAAATCAAAGATTTACCATTTCCTATGAATAGAAGTAAGTTGAGATCATTTTTAGGCCATGTGGGTTACTATAGAAGGTTCATCAAGAATTTCTCAAAGATTGCACAACCACTAACCCAGTTCTTGAAGAAGGATGTTACTTATGAACCAGGAAATAAGGCGTATGAAGCTTTTGGACAACTGAAGGAAGCCTTGGTGTCTTCACTGCTTTAAAGAATCCGGATTGGAGCAAGCCATTCATTGTGTACACTGATGCCTTAGATGCAGCACGAGGAAGTACTTTGAGCCAAAAGGATGAAAATGGGAATGAACATCCAATTTACTTTGGGAGCAGCGGACAAATGAGCAAAGGCTTGAGGTAAATTATATTATAGAATCGAAAAAGAGGCTCACAGCTATCATTTTTTTGTAAAGAAGTTTAGGAATTACTTGCTAGGGAAAAAATTTCTAGTTGTAATGAGATCATCGAGCTCTAAAACATATTGTAAATAAGCCTAACCCATCGGGAGGATAGCAAGATGGATAATTTTGTTACAAGAATTTGAATTTGATATTATAGATAGGCCAGAAAGAAGCATGTCAATGCGGATGCACTCTCTCGAGCCTATGATGGTTTAGGATCATCTTGTGATGATGATGATTTCCCGATGCAATCATTGTTATCCCTTGACACAATCCCTAGTGAATACATAGATATTTGGAATTATCTGAATGAATTCAAGTTTCCTAATGGTGCCAATGCAAAGACTAAGAGAAAGATTACTCAAGCCAGTCATCCATATTCTATTCTGCATGGAGTATTATTTCGAATAGGACCTGATGGACAGTATAAGAGGGTAGTTGGACGTGATCAAGGGAAGGAGCTGCTAGAAGAATTCCACAATGGTACATGTGGAGGGCACTTCTCTGGACAACTTACAGCAAGAAGGATCTTGGATGCGCAGTTATCATTGACCCACTCTTTTTAAATATTGTTATAATTATTGTAAGACATGTGATATTTGTCAAACACATGTTAACCGTAAGACTTCATCACTCCACTATGCCCTATTCTTCCACTTGGTCCCTTTGAAAAGTGGGGAATAGACATTGTAGGTCCACTTCCAACTACCTCACGCCAAAATAAGTATATTGTAGTTTCCATAGATTATTTAACCAAGTGGGTTGAAGCTAGGCCATTGAAAACAAATTCCATGGATGAAGTGACAAGGTTCATATATGAACGCATTGTCACCGATTTGGTTGTCCATTAGAAATTGTAATGATCAAGGAAGCCACTTCATTAATGAGGTAGTAGAAGCCCTAGTCAATAAATTTTCTATTAAGCACGGGAAGGAAACAACATACAAGCCAAGCACAAATGGGCCACAGTGGAACGAACAAATTTTGTGTTGTGTCAAATTCTAGTAAAAGATGCAAATTGCCTTGCGGTACATAAATGGGATAAAAGGATTCATGCGATTATGGGCATATAGGGCAACATCAAAGTCAGCAATAGGATACTTTCCATTTCAGTTGGCCTATGGCATTGATCTAGTTCTTCCTATTGAGTTTGATATTCCCACAGTCAGAGTAATGAAAAATGAAAGAATGGATGAAAGTAATTCAGTAAAAGAAAGGTTGGTACATCTTCATTTGTTAGAGGAAATGAGGGAAATAGCTAAGGATACAAGCTATAAGAAGAAAATGAAGTAGAAGGAATACTTTGATCAAAAGATACGGTGGTCTCCATTTCATGTGAATGACTTGGTTCTAGTATATGATTCCAGATACAAAAAAAAGAAGACAAAGAAAATTTCTTCCAAAATGGATGGGGCCCTACAAAATAGCGAAATTGTGCATGAAAATGGTACGTACTGACTGGAGGAATTGGATGGCACTCCTATTATGAAATGGGTCAACCATGACAAGTTGAAGATTTTCCAAGCACCAGAATAGTCTACTCCGAGGACGGAGTAGAAGCTAGGAAGGGGGAAGATGTCGACACTAAAATTTTCCTCCGTAATTTCTATTTCATTAATGTATGTATTAGGAATAGGATGTTTTTAAGTATAATTAGTAGTAGCATCCGATAGAAGATAACTAAGGCTGCTGCCCGATCGATGCATGATAATTTATAAATACGTAACAATCAAAGTACAATAGGAATGTTGTGGTAAAAAGTAAATATTTGTCGTAAGTGGTCCAAAGAATGTTAAAATGTCAATGTTTGGGTAAGTAGAGAAGTATGGTCTACATTATTAGGAATTAGAAATATTATATTGGTAATAAGGACAAGGAGTGAGGTCATAAATATTTTGTGTATTTTATTTGTAAAAAGTCTAAAAATGTGGAACCCATGTAAAATGATAAGGTTTATCTTATCTTAAAAGATAAGCTTACATGTACAGATAAGAGTTAAGGTATGGAATATGATTCGTCAGAGTGGATTTCTTATCCTATCTTAGAGATAAGATGGATAAGCCTGGAAGTTCTATAAATAGAGAGGCCACCCCCCTCATTTAGCATAGAAGGAAGTAGTGAGAAATATTATAGGAAGTGTGCAAAGGAAGCCATCAGTTTAAAGGTGTGTTGAAGAAGCCATTAAGAGGTGTAATTGTAAAGTTTCTCCCATAGTCTTGGTGAAAGGCAAGTGAAGTCAATAACACTTGAAGTACCTCATGGGTGAGATTGTAACAATTTCATGTTAATATTATAATTTACTTTGATATTTCAGATTTGTCATCATTCCGTCTTATCATAGTCGATGGTATTCTTGTGTTACGTTTGTTGCTTTGTTTCCAGATTACATCCACCAAACTAAAGGTTGTGCATTAGTAAATAATCATAGCACGAGGAGTTCCCGGTGAAGAATTCTCATAGTGTCGGATTGGTGATGACACCCATTCTTGGAAGCTCAAATTATGACAATGGAAAAATAATTAGAGAAACTATCATCCAATACATCACATGAGACACGCAGTGGAATTTGATGCACATATTTTGAAGTAGAGGGGCATACTAAGGATAGTTTTTCTTGCAGGTAGGTGCACTCCTTGTTGCTAGATTGTGAGATATGTCATTTAGACCATGATGTAAACCACTTCCCATTGTTTCAACGTTTATAAGAAAGAATGTGTCTTATTACTATAAATTGTTTTGGTCCACAACTCACAATACTGAAGATTACAGGGTTGATTGATCAGATCCATGATGCCATTGATATTGGTGTACGACAGATTGGAGTTGTGAATAGCTCTAAGGATAAAAGTGAGCAACATGATCATGATCACACTCAAGGGCACTATGATCATAATGAAGGGTGCTTTGAGGGAGGCCATGGTAGAGGTTGAGGATATTGTGGTGGATTCAAAGGCCGAGGCCATAGTGGTGGATGAGGTGAGTTCCCTCATGGAACATGTTATATGTGTGGATCTCCTGACCATTACAAGCATGAGTGCCCTCAAAACATTACTTGTTATTTTTGCAAAAATAATCACAACTATGAAGAGTGTCTGGACTTATATGAACATCTGAGAAAGAAGTAAAAATAGGAGAATAAGGGTGTAGGGATGGTTAGAATACAACGCGCCATGGAAAACCAATGGATGGCGATTCTACACACTTTAAGGCTACGTGTGCTATAGAAACATTGTAATAGAATCCTACCATTTTTTGAGAAGAAAGAATGTTTCTCTAAAGATAATACACATAAAGGATGCACGTACAAGAACAAGGCGCATTTGAATGTGCGGGAAGATAAGGAAGGAAACATGCACCAGAACACTTTGGCTCAGGACTTAGTCATTTTTATGGATAAAGGATATTTTTGGAGATAGTGTAATGAGCACACATAGAGATAAGGAATTGTGCTACACATAATGGTATCTTGGGAACAAGCGGTTGATAATCGTCGTGCATAGTTCAAGCTAATAATAGGATTTCTTCTTAGAACTAACTATAGGAAATCTATTATTAGAACACTTGCATGTGTGCAAGCTGTTGTAAAGGTACATGGCTATTATCAACATCCGACTTATTTTGAGAATTGTATGGGCGGTGAAGGTCAAGTCCCTACCTCTATAAATATGTATTGAAATGTGTAGTTTAGAGAGACCGATTTACTATAGATTTATTTTGCTTGAACTTAATGCTCGCATGACTCATGTAGATACTTTATAGTGTAAGAAGCTTATATGTTTTATATTGTTAATGGAATGGAGTATATTAGTTGGATAATGGTGTTAAACATAACTGAATATGGTTCTTGTATGGTTAGCCTTATTATAGTTATTGTTTAGTTCATGATTTCCTAAGATCTAGATCTAGTTTATGCACTGTGAAATGTTTATGATTAGTTATGGATCTGAATATGTATTATCATCATCACACTAACATCTTGCACAAGAAAATATAAAGAGGGGCTTGGTACCTTTGTGTACTTCAGTGAGTGCTCATCTTAGGGTGAGTGATGTGCCAAAGCCACAGGTTTTCTATAGTAGATTCTAGGCTACATCATTGGTTCCATTTCTGGGACCTCTTTTTCATTGTTTTCAGGATGTTTCGTGATGAAGATGTACCAGTTGACCCTAGCAAGTATTGAGGAGTGGATAATAGATTTAGAAGAAGAATATAGTTCAACACTAGATCTGAGTTTGATGCACGTGCGTGGGTGGAGCAGAACTTGTACGATTGTTTATATGATATTTTCTTTGCTATCTTTCCGATAGAGTTGTATGAGTGGCTGGTTGTTTATGCATCTAAAAGGAATTAGAGGTATCGCACACTTGTCTGGATGCATGAAGAATTTCAGGCCCTCTATGATGTTGATCTGATTTGGACACACGTTGTGGACACTTGGTTTTGTGGTGTTTTGAATAGCTATATTTTGGAGTACTCAATTTCTATTTAGTCTTTCCCAAGTAGCCGAGTTCAAGGTTTTTATGTTATCCCAAGGGAACCTATCTATAAGGCATTCTATTGGCGATCAAAATATTGATGGTAACCCTGAATTGAAGAAAATATGATGGCTTGCTAAACTCTACCATGCGTGGGGGTAGAAGCAGGTTTGGTGAAGGATGACAGACCTAGTGGTAGAGAGGAAAAGAGAAGAAATGTGGCTTAAGTATAATGAGGTGCGCGAGAGGGAGATAGAGAAGCTACGTGATATTACAGAATAGATGGCATTGAGGATAGAGATGGCTCATGAGGGATTTAGAGATCACACAAGGCATGGAGCTAAAGCATTTGAAACTCCACCATTTGGGAAAGCATGACAGGGAACCATCCTCGGCCTCATATGGGGCACACAAGTAGAGATGACATGGGCCATGGGTGCACATTTGAATCTACCTAGAAACCTAGCCCTTGCACTTGGTTTTCCAGTATCTAGTACAACCAGTAGTCAACAAGCTAGTTTGGGGAGTAGAAGAACAAGAGTAAATCAAGTAGAAAGTGCATCTATGGCCGGGAAAATGTCTTCTTTGTTATTTGGAGGTACCTTTTTAGGTGCATTGTCGGCACATAACTCAAGTGCACAGAATTTTGGACTCACTTATGGGAGTATTACCACCTCACAGACTATAGGAGTTTAGTTTAGTACCACTTTGTTGGGATACATGGTAGTACATCCACTGGTCCACTTCCTGGCTACAGGTGGAGGATCGGGGGCATAGGTGGCTCTAGTTCTGGTGGATCTGGTGGGTCTAGAGGAAGAGGTAACATAGGAGGTTCTGGATCGGTGGGCATGGTATTCACAAACCCTAGAATATTTACTGAAGATGTCACTTCATCTTCCAGATTATAGGGAATAGAAAATGTTTTTGAGCATATTCACATGTGTGAGATATTATGGTGTGCAAAAGGGATTATGTCTTCTCGAGCGCAAGGCAAGTTAGTTTATAACTATGTTGCAGGGATGCACTCACATTTGGTATAGGAAATTTGAACTGATCGAGACTTGCATATATTATGCATCATTGTGGGATGTTTTCCTTAAGGATTTTTATATCCTTGACTTATAGAAGAAGAGTATAAGTGTGCTCAAGGATATTAATTAGGGAACTACTTGAGAGCATTCAGAATATGATGCTCATTTCAAAAACTTTTGTCTAATCTTTAGGATGATATCCATGCAAGCCAACATGCACAAATGGTTTGTTGGGGGCTTGATCACATTGTTTACGAGGAGAGCTGTCACATAAGACATATACTTGATGCACACAAAGCACTTCAAGCAGTGTTGCATGCTAAGGTAGTCGAAGTATAGACAACGGAGTGAGCACATTCCCGAAAGCATAAATTCTACTTATGGAAAAGTAGTTGGAGAAACTATTGGTTAATTCAGCACACTAGATGCACATTAGAATTTGGTGTATAGATTGTGAAGTGGAAGGACACACTAAGGATAACTATCCCCAGTAGGTCAATATGTTCATTGTTTCTAGGCTATGAGATATGTCATTTAGACCATGATGCAAGCCGCTGCCCATTATTACAACGCGTGATAAGAAAGAACGTATCTTGCTATTGTAAGATTTATCGGTCCACGACTCACAATACAAAAGTACTGTAGGTTGATTAGTCAGATCCATGATGCCATTGATATTGGTGTGTGACAAACAGGAGTATTGGATAACTCTAAAAGTAAAATTGAGCACCATGATCATGATCACACCCAATGGTGCTATGATCAGAATAAGGGACGCTTTGAATAAATTTATGGTAGAGGTCGAGGATACCATGGTGGATTCGGGGGTTGAGGATGTGGTGGTGGATGAGGTGAGTTTCCTCATGGAATGTGTTATACATGTGGATCTCTTGACAATTGCAGACATGAATTCCCTCATAATATTACTTGTTCTTTTTGTGGGAAGGATCACAACTATGAGGAATACCCAGAATTATATGAGCATCTTAGCAAGTATCATAAACAGGAGAATAAGGGCGTTGGGATGGTTAGAATACAATATACCATGGAAAATAAGTGGATGCTAAAGTTGGCACCGAACCTAAGGTAGTACCTATGAAAATTACTACATGCATTGAAGTTGTGCATGCCAGAGAAATGTTACAACAGAAGCCTACCATTACTAAGGAGGAGGTTTTACATGCAAGATACCCAGATCCTACACACCAGAAGGAGGTTTATCAGGAAACCATGGAGGTACTCAGAAATATTTAGGGTGAAATATAATGTTTAAAGGAGAAGTCATGGAAGTTGGAACAAAAGAGGCAAAGCAGAGAGGGTCCTAATCGATGTTGATGATTTGAAAGAGGTATGCAAAATGTTTTTTCAGAGAATATTATTGCATTACTAGGGAATTGGTTAAAGAGAAACATTCCGCGTGCGGTATTGAGAGTGGATGGAAGATCCTACATTATAAGCTTCCCCCTCATAACTTGGATTATGACAAGGAAATCACTTTGAATGTTGTTGTGGATGGGTGGATTTTGAGCAATATATTGATTGATATAGGCGCGGAAGTGAATGTGCTTACTTTAGATGCATGGGTGCAGATGGGTAGACCTCCATTATAGCCATCCTCTAATGTATTGTTTATGGCTAATCAGACTAAGGCCACTCGATCGGGGTTCTAAGGGATACATCCATTACTATACAAGAGGCCAAGTTCACTAGGGACTTTGAGGTCTTGCACTTGCACAAGTGGAAAACTTCCCACTCTACTTGGGCACCCTTCGTGTTATGAAAGTAATGTTTATCTACGGTTCAACAAGGGGTATATAAGTTTTGAGAAAAATGAAGAATGAGTTATTATCTCTTTGAAAGATGGGAAATCTACACACCTTATATTGAACATTTGAGTGAGGAAGATCTCGAACAAAATTTATGTGCGCACCATTCAAGTTCTGAAGTACTTAAGCCATCTAAGGAAGGAATCCTCTAGTGGGAGGATGCATAGTCTATTAGTGATACTACAAGTATTACTTGTGATAATTGGGTGCATGACACCTATGAGATGGTTGGGTGTGAAGTAAGAAGTGCCTTTGCACGGAGGAGAAAACCTCGTTGTATTAGGTAGATAGGTAACAACTTTGTACCCTGGTACACTAGAGAAGGAGATCCTACAATATTCCTATGTGCCATGGAGGAGCAATGGATGGATCAAGTGGAGAGAAGAAATATGTTATTATATACCCTACGGGATGGAAGCATGTTGGCAGATGGTTCAAGTGATAATCTCATAAAATGGAATGAAGTAAGATTTTCTCTAACAACTCAATTCCTTAGGAGAAATGTGCCTACTCGATTTGCATATATCATGGTAATCAACCTATTCAACACCATGTTTAGTAGTCTCGAGACTTTGGATAGAGGGGCAACAAGCTTTACCACCTTCACTTTGGGTGCATAAACTTTATTCCACTTTTCACTACTACACACGTGCTTGGTATGTTTATGTGGAACTGCATAAAGAGACTAGAAATTGGCAAGACTTGACTGCAAAAATGGTCAAAACTTGTGAATTCTCATATACTAAAAATCTCGTGAGAGAATCATTACAGTTATGGAATGCTTGAATATGGGAGATAGTGTAAATGCTAAAGAACTCATTTAGGAGTTATTTGGTGAGGAAGAACCAAGAGTGCGTCTTAATGAAATAGATGAGACAGATGCCGAACTACTTAAGCATACTTGCTTTGAGAAGGAGAAATGAAATATGGTCTACATAGTGGATGATAAAGAAGTAGAAAATTTAGACATTGATCATTCTGAAGGTATGCACGAGGTTTTAGACAGTGTGGATAAAAACGTGTGTGCCTATCATGAACCTATGAAGACCAAGAAAGTAAACATTGGCATGGATGCTAAACCTAAGGAGGCCATAATTGGAGATTATTGGTTTGATTATGAAGTGGCAAAGATAATTGAGTTACTACGTGATTTCCAGGAATTATTTCCTAGGGGCTACCATGAGTTAAAGGGGGTGCATGAGTCATTAGGCGAGATGAAGATTAATCTAAAGGAAGGTGCGCGCCCGATCATGAAGAGACCTTACAAGATGAACCCTAACCTGTGCATAAAAGTTAAAGAAGAAATTGACAAAATGCTGAAATCTGGCATCATTAAGCCCTTAGAAGAATCAGAGTGGGTTAGCCCCATGGTAATCAATAAAAAGAAATATGATCATATTAGGATTTTGTTGATTACATTTGGGAGTTGAATGGTGCATGTGTGATTGATCCTTTTCCTACGCCTTTCACTAAGGAAATATTATAAGGCATTTTAGGGCGTGAAATTTAATATTTTACTAATGGATTCTTTGGGTATCATCAGGTAATAATTACACAGGAGGATCAAGAGAAGACAACTTTCACCACTAAATGGGGAAGCTTTGCATATACGGTGATGCCCTTTGGTTTGAAGAACATGCCTGTTGTATTTTTGTGCATAGTTGTTCAAGCATTCCAAGATTTTATTCACAAATTCTTGTAGGTTTACTTGGATGATTGGATGGTATATGGGCTTGTTAAGGATCATTGTGACAACTTGCACTTAATGTTTGAAAGATGCAGACAGTTAAGCATCTCTTTAAACATCAAGAAGTGTGTATTTGCTACACCTTTTGGAACTCTACTAGGGCATATCATCTCAAGGAAGGTTTTTAGTAGATCCAGCTAAGGTTGTAGTTATTATAGGCCTAGAGGAGCCTACCAGTTAGAGTGAGGTGCGTGGATTCTTGGGCCATATAGGGTATTACAAAAAAATTATCAAAGGATATGTGAATATTTTCGTGCCCTTGGAAGAGTTACTAAAGGAAAAAGGGACATTCTATTGGGGAGAACCACAACAACACACATTTGAGGCATTGAAGGAGAGACTTACTACATCACCTATTCTGCATTTTCCCTCATGGAACCAACTATTTCACATACATGTGGACGCGTCTGCAGCACGACCATTAGCGCAGATGTTAGCTCAGCTGAAAAGTTATTATAGATCATCTTATCTGCTTTGTTAGTAGAAAGTTGACTCCTAAATAACATAATTATACAACTACAGAGTGTGAGGCCTTGTCGATGATCTATGAATGCGCATAAATTTAGACAATACTTGCTTAAGCAACACCCTTTGTATTTTATACAAATCTCATGACATTAAAATACTTAGTAAATAAGCCCATTTTACAAGGACACATGTCAATGGGTTCTTTTATTCCAAGAATTTGACTTTACGATGTGTGGTAAAACCAAGTAGAAGTGATTCTCGGCCCGGACCACTTATCAAGAATTCAATCAGGAGAGGATACATGAGACAATTGAAGATATCATGTTGGATGTATAGTTATACACATTACATCACGCGTCTTCAGAATTGGAGGATATTGTTGTCTTTTTATGCACAAATATGGCACCAGAAGGAATGTAAGCATTATAAAATAAATAACTTGCAATTCACACCGCACCCTTCATGTTGATTAGTGGTGAATTATACAAACTAGGCGAGATGAAGTATTGTGATAGTGTGTATTAGAACATGAGCACACAAATATCATGGAAGAATCTCATGGCGGTATTACAGGTAGGCATTATGTAGGTGACACCACCGTGTGCAATATTCTACTCACTAGATTATGGTGGGAGACCCTGTATAAGGATTGAAAAGAGTATTGTAAGGCGTGCGATCATTGTCGGTGCCTTGGTAAACCTAGGCAGACGAAGAGATGAAATGCCTTTGAGCCCTATTATTAGTACAAATTCATTTGAAAAATGGGCAATAGACATTTTGGGGTCTATTTCCCTAGCCATGCGTAGAACCAAATCACACTACATCATAACTTGTATAGATTATCTTACATGATGGGTATAAGCAACACCTACAAATTATTGTATAGCAGCTACAAATGCAAGGTTCTTATGGGAAAATATTCTTACTAGGTATTGATGTCCACTGAGTTTGACAAGTGATAGGGTCACACACTTCTTGAATGAGATAATCAAGATATTGTTGGATGAATTTATGGTCGTGCACCACAAGAAGACACCTTATCATCCTCAAGAAAATGGGACCGCTGAGGACTTCAACAAGATATTGAGCCAGACCTTAACAAAAATTTGTGATGTTGGAAGGAAATATTGGGATGATAAAGTTTCTGATGTACTTTGGGTATATAGAACAACTTACAAAAGGTTAAATAAGGCTACACCATTTCAATTGGTGTTTGGCACAAACAGCTTCTTCCCATGGAATTCATGTTACCTTCTTTTCGTATTATGCACGTGGGAGGTCTAGTTGAAGAGAAATAATTAGAAGACAAAATTGACAAGTTAATACAACTAGATGAGAGGTGTGCCATAACGAGTTAGAGTCGAAGCAAGAAAAGGATAGGAAGAAAGCATGGCATGATAGACACATCATGGATAATAAGCTTTAAGTAAGATAGATGGTACTTCTGTATGATTCCAAGTTTCTACGCCATCCAGGAAAACTTAAGGTGCATTGGTTGGGACCATATGTTATCACTCACATCCTTGAATCGGTACTTGTCGAGTTAGAGGTGCTTTATGGAACACGGTTACTGGTTACTTTAACGAGAGTAGGTGAATCCCTACTATAAATAAGTCTTCTTGGTGTTTATAATAAGGAAGTATTTCCATTTAGTATAGATTTCCATTTCTGTATTTCTTTCTTCGTTGCTATGCTTTGTTAATTTAGTTCGATGTTTTGTGTAATAAGCGCAATTACATTTGGAAGATAATTACAATCTGAAGTATTTTTATGTGCAAGAGACTGCACATACCATTGGTGTGGGGTGGTTGTTATTCAAAAATAGGTACACATGAGAACATATTGTTATAGGTGTTATTCAAAAATGGAAAGGAGTCTGCTAGAAAGAAGATTTCTCCTAAGGAAGACCATAGCTGGAAATAAATGAATGAATAGTATACGTGAGATAAGAGGAGGCCGTAGAAACTACTAAAGGAAGAAGAAGTGGTGAGGTACTTCCACGCATGGACGCACATAGAAGGAGGTATGTAGCCATAAGGTAGGAATACATCTTTGAAGGTTATAGTTGTGGCGCGTAGGTGTATCGCATAGAAATTGGGAAGATGGTCGATTAATGAGAGGATTAGTGGTAGGTAAAGGAGAAATAAATGTAATTTTTTTAGCAACTCTATGTAAAGACATGATGCGGGGTTATTTCTACCTTTTCGATCACAAGTATTCGAGCGAGCTAGTTATGACCGAACCAAGCAAAACATGTTGAGGTGCGGAGAGTTGCGATACTAGGTGTAGAGAGCATATTTGTGCACAAAAGTGGCTTGTGTCCCCATTAGAGAAGGGTTTGAGAAAATCGAAGCATTGAGAAGGAACTAGGGCATGCAATTTTGAGCTATGGCACACGATTTAGAGCTAGGGCACAAGAGCTTACTCGATAGAGGAAAAAGGTGGGATTTTTACCATGACACCAAGGAAAGCACCTGGAGCAAGAATGATGGGGAAGAAAAATGTGGAAATCGAGGTCGAAGATGCTCTTAAGAGCCATTTTTTAGAAATGCAGTATCCATAAGGAGTGATCATTGGATGGGATTGGGATTCCCATATTCGCAGATGTAAAGTAAGTGACTACAACCACCGCACCACCAACAACAAGGGGATTTGGACGCGTTGTTGAATAAAAATACCAACAAGCGCATGATGGATGACATGTGAGTATATGACAATGTTTGGGGAGAATTTTCTCAAGAAGGTAGGGGTGTATCAGCTGTATGAACTCCCATATTTTGGAAAACTAGAAAATTTATACCAATGGCTTATGAACGAGTCCATGAGGACTTCTTCTATTTTGCTTGGACGGCGGGTAAGGATCACTGTGCCTTTGATTGCTACATTGATAGGACTGAAGGGAACATGGAAAAAGGTTAGTAGTGATCTAACTGATAAGGTAATTGTTATAGCTACAAGCAAGGAGTTGGGATACGTTAAGGGTCCACACGGAATGGACATCTACAAATTAAGGAAGTACTCTATAGTGCAGGAAGTTGTGCATCTTCTCACTAAGCTAAATGATCAGGAGATATGGTCATAAGTAAATACCATGTGGCTACATATTGCGAAGAAAATGTCATAAGGAGAAATGTACAACTTAGCTGGCTACATAGCATAAAAAAATTATTGAGGAAGCGTGCATAGGTGAGAAGATAATTTTTGGTGCTATCCTATTATCTCTTGTGTTTGTAGAAATTAGAGTGTCCAATGGGCAAAATAACAAAATTTGGGAATACCCCATAGAAAATAAGTCCCTCACAAAGAGGTTTGAGAAGTATTTGTGTGAAGGAATAATGAGTGGCCCGTTCAAACAAAGGGTAGAACTATGGTATGATTAACTTCGCATGACCTTTAAGGAGGAATGGCACATTCCAAAGGAGTTACCCTTAGTAGTGGGCAAGGTAGTATAGCTCATGATGTATCCATAGTTTTGCATGCCATGGTTCACAATGAAGGATGCGACATAGAGTCCCCGATGAAAACTGTCATACGCCTTCACATCATGTTACTTTCAAGCAACAAGACATAGGTTTATTGATGCGCGCGGTTGAGCTACAACACGGACAAGGTAGACTGTGACTACCATACTCTAAGGAAAACATATGTTTATCTATGTCAGGTCTACCTATATCGAGAGGCTTATTTATAATGTTATAAGCATGAAGCTAGTAAGTTTGGTTATTGGTGAAAATGGGGCCACGCTTATCTATCTGCAGCTTAAGCCTAGGTTGGAAAATGGAAATTATGTGGAGAATGAGTTTAGACTCCCGTACCGCCTAGGGAAAACACATAGTTGAGAATGTGGCAACTCCAAATCCTTCCTCAACCATAGAAGGAGATGAGGAAGAAGAGCTTGAAGAGGATAATGGAGGCTTGGAGCATAGATGTCGAGACAACCCACATACAAAGTGGAGAGTGAGCGTACAGATACTCCCCCGAAGACATAAGGAGGAGACGAAGACTTGGACATAGGTACAGTCCATGAGGAATGCTTTAAAAAGGTGTTTAGAAGAACCAAGACCCAAGGCATAGGAACATATTAACCTTTACGAAGGTCACCTCAACTCTCCCCTCAAAAAGAAGCACCCGAGAGAAATAAAAGAAGAAATTTTAAGCTTAATGAGGAGGAGTCTAAAGAGAGTGCGCCACGAACCCTAGTCTAGCCCTGAAGATGTGGAGGAACCCTAGGATGAAGAAATGAGAGATGAAGAGGAAGGGGTGAAATAAGTAGAATAAATTGTGCAAGAACAACCCAACGCGCCCATTACAACTTAGGTAGGAGAAGGACTAACTCTAGACCTTGGCACCCAGGTTCCTAAGGGGCCAAGAAAAAAAAGAGAGAAAGCAATCAAGAGTATGTTCTTCCTAGTATGAGCTATACTTAGGACCCAAGAAAAATCATCTGCACTGGTTCCCAGAAGCTGTGGGCCTTAAGGATTTATATGGGTGGGAGCTGATGGATCCAGATATGGCCACTACATGCACAAGGAAGCAATTATCCTGGTCCATGCAGACTCATATGGATGAACTAGATTTTGACATGTGTGAGGAGTCTTGTGTCTCATGAAGAGTGAAGAAGGCACCCCAAAGTACACACATGAAAATAAAACCTACTATAATGTCCGATGATAAGGTTAGTAATGCAATGATAAAAGTATCTGCTTTGAGGTGGCATTGAGAAACATTGATAAGACTACCACCATTTGAGCATTGCTTGAGGATAACAAGGCAAAAACTGCAGAGATAATGCATTTAAAGAAAGAGAAGGAATGAGAACGGGAAAATAATGAGGCCTTTGTTAGCATGGCGGAGGAAATTGGTGATCACATCCTTAAAACAAGGCCTCATCTAGAATCTCAGGTACTAGAAAAGTTTCCTTCTATTATGCATTATGTGCACACTTTGGTTGATTTGGTGTTAGATGATGGACCAATTCGATGCCCACACCAAAAGATTCGAAAAGAGGCAGAGAGAGCAAGGGCCTCTATGGTTAGGAAAATTTCAACTTATGAGGCATTGCTCCAAACTTTGAAGGATGAGCTGAAGAAAGCCGACCAAGCTCTCAATTTATGTGTGGCACTAGAAGTAGTAATAAGGACCAAAACTCTAGTTAAAGATAATGAAGTTTTGCGTAATGAAAGATGAGACACTAGGGTGTGCAGAAAGATTGGCGCTGGTGAAACAAAAGTGTGAGGCCCTCACAATAGCCTAAGATCCACACAAAGAGAGGATTGATGAGATTAGGAAGCTCATAGCGCAAAATATGGACCTCCTGGAAGGAATGATGTCAGGTATGGATAATGTTGTCCTGGATACTATAGAATGAGAAAGAAAAGATTACTCAAGACAAACTGGATGCCATAGCCACAAATATTCCAAAGAAGACAAGGACCATGCTAAATGAATGGCAGACATTGGAGGTTGAAATAAAAATGAATATCCAAGAGCTAATCCTCCCAATTGAAGAAGAAGGTGTTGTAGAGTGAAAATTCATTCTTTTGTATAGTGTTTCATTAATTATTTCATTCCTTATTGTTTATTATTGGGAACATCAGAAAGAATTCCCATTTCCAAAATGACAATGTACTTTAGTGTGGGGTAATGTTGAGTAGACAAAATATTTCTCTAAAGAGAATACACACAAAGGATGCACGCAGGGGAACAAGGTACATTTGAAGGCGTGGGAAGATGAGGAAGGAAACGTGCGCCAGAACGCTTTGGCTTAGGACTTAGCCATTTTTATGGATAAAGGATATTTTTTGAGATAACGTGAGCAAAACACATATAGATAAGGACTTGCGCTACACATAATGGTATTTTCGCAACAAACAGTTGATAAGCATCATGCATAGTTCAAGCTAATAATAGGATTTCTTCTTAGAGTTAACTATAGGACATCTATTATTAGAAAACTTGCATGTGTGCATGTCATTGTAAAGGTGCATGGTTATTATCAATATGCGACATATTTTTAGAAGTGCATGGGTGGTGAAGGGAAAGTCTCCACCTCTATAAATATGTATTGAACTATGTAGTTTAGAGAGACTGATTTACTATAGAGTTCATTGCTAAACTTAATACGTGCATGACTCATGGAGATACTTTATAGTGTAAGAAGATTATGTGTTTTACAGTGTTTAATGCAATGGAGTATATTGGTTGGATAATGGTGTTAGACATAACTGAATCTAGTTCTTGTATGGTTAGCCTTATTATAGTTATTGTTTAGTTCATGATTCCCTAAGATCTAGATCTGATTTATGCACTGTGAAATTTTTATGATTAGTTATGGATTTGAATATGTATTATCATCATCACACTAACATCCTACACAAGAAACTCTAAAGAGGGGCCTGGTACCTTTGCGTGCTTCGGTGAGCACTTAGCTCAGGCTGAGTGATGTGCGAGTGCGCTTGGGTTTTCTACAATAGATTATAGGTTGCATCACCATTACTAAGGAGGAGGTTTTGCATGAAAAATATCCAGACCCTACACATCAGAAGGAGGTTTATCAGAAACCATGGAGGTACTCAGAAATATACAAGGTGAAATATAGTGTTTAAAGGAATAGTCGTGGAAGTTGGAACAAAAGAAGGCAGTGAGACTTTCCAGTCGATGTTGATGATCTAAAGGAAGTATGCAAGATGTTGCGTCAAGAGAACATTATTCCATTACTAGGGAGTTGGTTAAAAGGAAACACTGTATACTGGTATTGAGAACAGATGAAATATTTTGCATGTTAATCTCCCTCCTCATAGTTTGGATTATGACAAGGAGATCACTTTGAATGTTATTGTGGATGGATGGATTTTGAGCAATATTTTGATTGACACAGGCACATGGAAGTGAATGTGCTTACCTTAGATGCATGGGTTCAGATGGGTATACCTCCATTGCAGCCATCTTCCAATGTATTATATATGGAAAATTAGACTAAGGCCATGTCAATTGGAGTCTTGAAGGATGCATCTATTACTATACATGGGGCCAAGTTCATTGGGGACTTTGAGGTCTTAGTGCTTGCAAAAGAAAACAAATTCCTAGCTCTACTTGGGTGCCCTTAGTGCTATGTAAATAATATTAATCTAGGTTTTAACAAGGGATATATCATTTTTGATAACAAGGAGGAACGGGTTATTATCCCTTTGACAGATGGTAAATCTACACCTTATGTTGAGCCTTTAAGTGAAGAAGATCTGAACAAAATTTATGTACGCACCATTCGAGATCCGGAAGTGCTTGAGCCATCTAAGGAAGGATTCCTCCAGTGGGATGATGCATAGTCCATCAATGATACTACAAGTATTTCCGTGACAATTGGGCACATGAAACTTATGAGATGGTTGGGCATGAGGTAAGAAGTGTAGTGTGTGCACATAAGCGGGTCATGTTGTGGTAGACAGTTAGGCAACAACCATGTACCTTGGTACACTGGTGAAGGAAACCCTGAGGTATTCCTGTGATCCATGGAAGTCCAATGGAAGGATCAGGTGGATAGAAGGAATATGTTAGTTTATACCCTATGCGGGACAACAATGCGCTAGTGGATGGTTCATAGGGATAATCTCATAGAATGGAGAGAGGTGAGAGTTTCCCTATCAGCAAGGTTTCTCAAAAGTAATGCACCTACTCAAATATGTGAATATCATGGTAATAATCCTATTTAGCACCATGTTTAGTAGTGTGAGAGACTTTGGATAGAGGGGTAGGAAGATTTACCACCTTCGTTGTGGGTGCACAAGATTTATTTCACCTTGTGAGGTTACGTGCATGCATGGTGTGTTTATGTGGAGTCAAATAGAAAGATTGGAAATTGGTTAGACTTGATTGCAGGAATGATCCAAAATTTTGAATACTCCAATAAACCTCCGGTGAAAGAGGCATTACAGGTTATGAAGTGCTTGACTATGGGAGATAGTGCAAAGGCTGAATAACTCATTCAGGAGTTGCTTGGTGAATCAGACCTAGAAGCACGTTTTGAAGAAGTAGATGAGACAAATGTAGAACTTCTTGAGCATACTTTCCTAGAGAAGGAGAAAGGAAAGATGGTCTACATGGTGGATGATGAAGAGGTGGAAAACTTGGACATAGATCATTTAGAGGGTATGCGCGAGGTATTAGATAGTGTGGATGAGAAGGCGTGTTCCTACCATGAACCCATGAAGATGAAGAAAGTGAACATTGGCATGGATGCTTTGAACCTAAGGAGGCCATAATTGGAGATTATTGGTCTAACTCTGAAGTGGCTAAGATAATTGAGTTGCTACGTGATTTCTAGGAGTTGTTTCCTAGAGCTACCATGAGTTGAAAGCGTGCATAAATCTTTGGATGAGATGAAAATTAAGCTAAAATAAGGTGCGCACCCAGTTAGGAAGATACCTTATAGGATGAACCTTAACATGCATGTAAAAGTTAAAGAATAAATTGACAAGATGTTGGAATCTGGCATTATTGAGCCCATAAAGGAATTAGAGTGGGTTAGCCCTATGGTAATCAACATAAAGAAAGATGGAAGAATCAAGATTTTTGTGGACTACAAGGAGCTGAATGCTACATGTGTGATTGATCCTTTCCCTACACCATTCACTAAAGAAATATTGGAAGGCATTACAGGGCGCGAAATTTACTCTTTTATAGATGGATTCTTTGGGTATCATCAAGTAAGAATTGCTAAAGAAGATCAAGAGAAGATAACTTTCACCACTGAATGGGGAAGTTTTGCATACACAGTGATGCCCTTTGGATTGAAGAATACACTTGTAGTATTTTCACGCATTGTTGTTCAAGCATTCCAGGATTTTATTCACAAATTCTTGCAGGTTTACTTGGATGATTGGACCGTGTATGGGCTTATCAAGGATCATTGTGACAATTTGAGGTTAATGTTTGAGAGGTGTAGATAGTTAAGCATCTCTTTAAATATCAAGAAGTGTGTATTTGCTACACCTTTTAGAACTCTGCTAGGGCATATCATCTACAAGGAGGGTTTGTTGGTAGATCCAACTAAGGTTGCAGTCATCTTAGGCTTGGAGGATCCTACTAGTCAGAGTGAGGTGCGTGGATTCTTGGGCCACACAGGGTATTATAGAAAATTTATCAAAGGATATGCTAATATTGCCGCACCCTTGGAGGAGTTATTAAAAGGTAAAGGGAAGTTCTATTAGGGAGAACCGCATAATGCACATTCGAAGCGCTAAAGGAAAGGCTTACTACAGCGCCTATTCTATGTTTTCCTTCATGGAATCTACCTTTTCATGTACATGTGGATGCCTTTGGTATGGCCATTGGTGCAGTTCTAGCTCATCCTGGAGAAGGTATTGTAGATCATCCTATTTTCTTTGCTAGCAGAAATTTGACTCATGCAGAACAAAATTATACAACTACGGAGCGCGAGGCTTTGTCAATGATCTACGTGCTGCATAAGTTCTAGACATTACTTGCTAGCAACACCTTTTGTGTTCTATACAGATCACATGGCATTGAAATACTTGGTAAACAAGCCTATTTTACAGGGCCACATATACCGATGGGTTCTATTATTTCAAGAGTTTGAATTTACAAACAGTGGTAAAGTCGTGTAAAAACAATCCTAGCCCGATCACTTATCAAGGATTCAATTAGGAGAGGACGTGCAAATTATTAAAGATACAATATTGGATGCACAATTATATGGGTTAAACTGTGTGCCCTCAGAATTAGAGGATATTGTTGTCTTCTTCTGAAATTATGTATGGCACCCAAGGAATGAAGGCATTGGAAAATAAACAACTTGAAATTTACCGCACCTTTCATGTTGATCAGTGGTGACTTATACAAACTAGGCCGAGATAAAGTATTATGTCGGTGTGTGTACTAGAGCATGAGCACACGGTAATTATGGAGGAAACTCATGGCGGTATTGTAAGTGGACAATTTTCGGGGATGTCACCATGCATAAGATTCTACTATCTGGTTTATGGTGGGAGACCTTGTACAAGGATTGCAAAGACTATTGTAAGGCATGTGATCACTGTCATGCCTTGGAAAACCTAGGTAGAGAGATGAAATTCCTTTGAGGCTTATTAATAGCATAAAACCTTTTGAGAAATCGGTAATAGAATTTTTGGGTCCTATTTCCATAGTTGCAGCAGAGTGGATCACGCTACATCATCACTTGTACATATTATCTTACAAGGTGGGTGGAAGCGGAACCTATAAAGGATTGTACAACAACAACAACAAAAATGTTCTTGTGGGAAAATATTCTTACTAGGTATGGATGTCCTTTAAGTTTGACAAGTGATAGAGGAACTCATTTCCTTAATAAGACCATCAAGATATTATTGGATGAATTTATGGTTGCACACCATAAGAAAACACCTTATCACCCTCAAGAAAATGGGACTACTGAGGCTTTCAACAAGATATTGAGCCAGAATTTGAAAAAAAATTATGATGTTGGAAGGAAAGATTGGGATGATAAAGTTTTTGTTGTACTTTGGGCATATAGAACAACCTACAAAAGGTTGAATAAGGAAACACCCTTTTAGTTGGTGTTTGGCACAAAAGCAGTTATTCCCATGGAATTCATGTTACCTTCTTTGTGTATTACATGCACGGGAGGTCTAGCTGATGAGAAAGCATTAGAAGAAAGAATTGACAAGTTGATACAACTGGATGAGAGGCACACAATATCACAATGGAGTGAGAAGAAAGAAAAATCTATGTAAAAGGCATGACACAACAGGAACATCAGAGACAAGAAGGTTGAGGTTGGGAAGATGGTACTTCTTTATGATTCAAAGTTTCTACACCACCCAGGAAAGATTAAGGTGCATTGGTTGGGACCGTATGTTATCACTCATATACTTGAATCAGGCACTTGCTAGTTAGAGGTGCTTGATGGAGCACGGTTTCTCGGTTACTTCAACAAGAGTAGGCTAAATCCCTACTATAAATAAGCCTTCTTGGTGTTTGTAATAAGGCAATATTACCATTTAGATTAGATTTCCCTTATTGTATTTCCCTTAATGTGTTTCCTTCTTCGTTGACATACTTTGTTAATTTAGTTTAGTGTTTTTGTAATAAACGCGCAGGGCGCGAGAAGATGATTACAATTTGAAGTGTTTTTATGTGCAGAGGACTACACATACCCTTAGTGTGGGGTGGTTGTCATTCAAAGATGGGTATGCATAAGGAAATACTTGTGTAGGTGGTTTCTCTTGTTAGAAAGTGCAGATAGTATGGAAAGGTGCTGCTAGAAAGAAAATTGCTCCTAAAGAAGACCATAGTTGGAAAAAATGAATGCACAGTGTAACGTGAGGTAAGTTGAGAGTCTATAAACTATTTAGATGAAGGCACAATGGTGAGGTACTTCAGTGTATGGAAGCGTGTAAAAGGAGGTCTATAGCAAAAAGGTAGAAATGTGCACTAGAAGGTTATGGATGTGGTGCGTAGGTGTATCACATAAAAATTTGGTAAATGGTCAATTAATGAGAGGATCGGTGGTAGGTGGAGGAGTAATAAATGCGATAAATTTTTCAAAATCTATATAAGGACATGATGCGGGTTCATTTTTACCTTTGCGATCATGAGTATTTGAGCAAGCTAATTGTGATTGAGCCGAGAAAGATGTGTTGAGGTGCAGAGAGTTGTGAAACCAAGCGAGGAGAGTAGATTTGTGCATGAAATTGGCTTACGTCCCCATTGGAGAAGGGTTTGAGAAAAGTAGAGGCATGCAGAGAGGAGAAATAAAGAGCTAGGGTTTGAGAAGAAGCTAAGGCATGAGATTTCGAGCTATTTTATAGGAGTTTTCTCGTGAATGTAAGTAAAAACGTAACCTTGTCTTACCATGGCACCAAGGAGAGCACCTGGAGCAGGAAAAAGGGGAAGAAGAAGGTAGAAACCAAGGTGGAGATCGAGGATGCCCCGAAAGAAATTTTTTAGAAATGTAGTACCTTGACGACATAAACATTGGACATGACTAGGATTCTCACGTGCCTCAGTAAGAGCAAGGTAAATGATTACTATCATCACAATATCGACAACAAGGAAGAGTTGGATGCACTTTTAAGCAGAAAGACAAACAAGTGCACAATCGATGACATGCCTGTCTATGATGATGCTAGAGAGAAGTTGTTGAAGAAGGTAGGGGTCTTGCAGCTATATGAACTCCCTTACTTTGGAAAACCTAGAGAAACTATATCAATGGCTTATGAGCAAAGTCCATGAGGACTTATTTTATTTTGTTGGGCGGTGGATGAGGATCATCGCGCCCTTAATTGCGAGCCTGATAGGTTTGAAGGGAATAAGGATAGAGATTACTAGTGAATTAAATGACAAACCAATTTTGGCCACCCATAAGGAGCTAGGTTACTCAAAGGGTTCATGCAGAATGGACATTTACAAGCTAAGGAAGTACCCTATTGTGTAGGTGTCACATTGCACACTTACTCACAAAGTTGAATGATCGGAAAGGTGGTCACAAGTGAACACCATGTGGCTACACATTTCCAAGAAGATGTCACAGGGAGAAATTTACAACTTGGTAGGATACATAGCAGATACCATCATTGAAGAAGCATGCAAAGGTGAGAAGATAAGCTTTGGCGCCATTTTTTTATCTCTTGTTTTTGTTGAAATTGGAGTGCCCAATGGGCCAAAGAACAAGATTTGGGAGTATCCTACAGAGAATAAGTCTCTAGCAGAGAGGTTTGAGAAGTATTTATGTGAGGGATCTATGAGTGGCCCATTCAAGCAAAGGGCAGAGATGTGGTATGACAGACTTCACATGGCCTTCAAAGAGGAATGGATAATTCCTAAGGAGTTGCCATCAGTAGTTGGGAAGTTGGTATAATTTGTTGTGTACCAACACTTTTGCATTGCACGCTTTGCAATGAAGGATGGGACATGGAGTCCCTAGTGTAAAATCCCTTATGCCTTTACAACATGATTCTTCCAGGTGGTATTTCACATGTTTGTCGATGCACGAAGGTTAATCTACAATGCAAACAAGGTAGATTGTGACTACCATACCTTGAGAAAGACTTACACATACCCAAGTTAGGTTTTCTTATATTGAGAGGTTCATATTAGATGATATAACCATGAGGCCTATCAGTTTGGCCATTGGCGATAGTGGGGCCGCACTAATTTATATCCAACTTAAGCCTAGGCTAGAAAATGGTAAGTATGTTGAAAATGAATTTATGCTACCAGGCCCACCAAAGGGGAAACATACAGTTGGGAGCTTGGTGGCTGAAAAGCCCACTTCACCATTAGAAGAAGAAGAAGATGATGAACAAGAGGACAACGATGGTTTAGAACACAGGGGATGGAGGTAGCCCTTAGACACTAAGGAAAGTGAGTGCGAGATTACTCCTCCCCAACAACAAGAAGAGGAGGAAGACTTAGAAATAGACACACTAGACTTAGATGCAGACCCAATAAATGAGGAACACCAATTTAAAAGGGTGTTCAAAAGGAAAAGGAATTAGAGTGCGGGGCATCACAACCTCCATGTAGATCACCTCATATCTCCCCTTAGAAAGAAGTACCTGAGAAGAAGAGGAGGATAAATTTAAAGCTCGGGGAGGATGAAGAGGATGAGTCTGTGAAAGCATGCCAAGGACCTCGGTGCAGCCCGAAAATACAGAGGATCCTCATGATGAGGAAATGAAATATGATGAAGAGGGGGTTAAGGATACGAAGAGGAAATGGGCAAGCCATCTAGCGCACCTCACTCCACACAGAAGGTGAAGGACCCACTACGATTCTAGTGCAGGGTTCCCAACAACAAGAAAAAAAAAGAAAGGAAAGGTATGTGAGGACTATGTGACTCTAGCTATGGGGTACATAGAGGACTCCAACAAGATCATTCACGCTAGGTTCCAAAGCATAGTAGGGCCAAAGGATTTATATGGTGGGAGTTAATGGACCTAGAAAAGGCCAATGTGTAGACTAGAAAGTAGTTGTCTGGTCCATGTAGACACACATGGACGAACCAGATTTTGATGTGTGCAAGAAGTCATGTGTCTTGCGTTGGGTAAATAAGCAACCACATATTAGGCACATGACTATCAAACCTCTTGTAATGTCTCGATGAGCAAGTAAGCAATGCCTTGGTCAAGGTATTTGTTGAAGTGGCATGGAGGAACATTGATAAGGCAACCACCATTCAAGCGCTACTTGAAGATAACAAGGATAAGACTGCAGAGATAAAGCACTTGAAAGTAAAGAAGGAACGAGAAGAGGAAAATAATGAGGCCTTTGTTAGCATGGATGAGGAACTTGGTGATCATATCCTTAAGGTAAGGCCTCATTTGGAGTCTAAAGTTCCTCGAAGTTTCCCTCTGCAATGCATTATTTGTGCACTCTAGTGGATCTAGTTTTGAATAAAGAGCACGTTGTTATGGCCGCACCAAAATATCTTGCAAAAGAAACAACAAGAGCAAGGGCTACCATTGTTAGGAAAATTTCAAGTTTTGAGGCCTTGCTCCAAACATTGAAATATGAGCTAAAGAAAGCGGATCAAGATTTGAACATGTGTGTAGTGCCAAACACCATAATAAGAATTAGAACTATAGTAGAGGATAATGAAGTGCTAAAGGAAATGAAGGATGAAACACTTGGGCGTGCAGAGAGGTTATCCCTGGTAAAATGAAATCATGAGGCCCTTCTGACCCAAGATCCACACAAAGATAGGATCAATGAACTTGGGAAACTTATAGCACAAAAAATGGACTTCATGGAGGGAATGGTGTCAAGTATGGAAATTTTTTCCAAGTGTTGTAGAATGAAAAGGAAATATCACTCAGGATGAAATAGATGCCATAGTGACGAAATTCTAGAAAAGACAGGAGTGTGCTAAGTGACTGGCAGACCTTGGAGGCTGAACTCAAAAATGAATATCCAGAGTTAGTCCTGCCTGAGGAAGAGGGTACTGTAGAGTAAAATTCATTCTTTTGTATAATTATTCATTCATTATTTCATTCCTTATTCTTTATTGTTGGAGAAATAAGAAGGAATTACCATTTGTCGGGTGTGATGTACTTTAGTGTGGGGTAATGTTGAGCAGATAACATATTTATCTAAGGTGAAGGTACATAAAGGATGCACATGTTGGAACAAGGCACATTTGAGGGTGTGAAAGAATAGCATAATAAGCACATGCCAAAACACTTTGAATTCAGGACTTAGTTGTTTTGTGGATAAGGGCTATTCTTGGAGATAGTGTGTTGAGCACACAAAGACATGAAGACTTGCAATCCACGCAATGGTATTTTGGGAACAAACAATAGTTGAGCACCATGCATAGTTTAGGCTAATAATAGGATTTCTACTCAGAGTTAACTATAGGAAGTCTATTCTTAAGAGCACTTACATGTTGTGCATCCTTTTGTAAAGGTGCATGGCTATTATTAGCATGTGACCTATTTTGAGAAGTGCATGGGTGGTGAAGGGAAAGTCCCCACCCCTATATATATGTGTATTGATTTACACAGTTTAGTATGAGTGAATTATTGTAGAGTTATGTTGCTTTGGTTTTTTCACGCGCATGACTCATGGAGATACTTTATAGCATATGGAGCTTTTGTGTTTTACAATATTTAATACAATGGTTCATATTGGCTGGATAATGGTGTTGAACATGACTGAATCTAGTTCTTGCATGGTAAATCTTGTTATAGTCATTGTTTAGTTCATCTTACATATATTCTAAGATCTAGATCTAGTTTATGCACTGTGTGTTGTTTACTATTGGTTATGAATCTGAATACCTATATGCACCATCATGCTAACATTTTGTACAAGCAACTCTAAAGAGGGACATAGTGCCTTTGCACACTTCGGGTGAGTGCTCAGCTCAAGCCGGTGGTGTTCCAGTGCACCAGGGTCATTTACAATAAATTCTAGCATGAATCAAAAGGATCAAAAGATCTCTTAAGTCTCTGTGATTCAATTACTTCAAATGCACCCATCTTGTAGAGATGCTCTTCACAAAACCTTAGCGACTATGTATCTCCCTATCAACATGTTTCCTTCACAAGTTAGTGCTATATTTGATCGTCTCTCCAATGATTCTATTAGTTCTAATGCCAATCAATCAATTTGCAAGTCTATTCAAGCTTTACATTCTTTATTTCAACATAAATTGCAGGCTTTGGAATCCATGATTTTTATCTCTAAAATATGAAATCCAACATCTTAAGGATTCTTCTCAGACTCATGATTTTTCTCCTTCTACATCTCATCTTCATTTTGTGTCTTCCACATGTGCTCATATTAGTGAACCTCAAATATTGCCACTCCCTGCGCCTCTCAAGTTTGTAATCAATTCTAAGCAACAAGATATTCTTCCGAAACTCATAACTCATCAATTAATTAGCTTTCCATCTACTCATTGTTATCCTCCTTATTGGCTTGAAAAATATCAAGGTCTTCCATATTACAATTATCATCAAATCAATGGACATAATGACAATGATTTCTATGCTTTACAACAAAGAATCAAGCATCTTGAGTGTCAATATTTTATCTCATTCACTACACAACATTCTAGTTACATGGTCCTCTCCACTTGTTACATCTCAATGGGTTCCTAAATATGATTTATTTATGTATAATGAGCATTCAGTCATCACCTATAATGTTTCTTCTTCAGTCACTCAAGCACCACCTATGAAATATACTCAAGTCAAGTAGCCACCTCTAAAAATTAGTCTCACTCTGTTAGGAAATTAATGTTTACATTATACTTGTGTATTCAATAAGTATAAATGTTAGTAGTTATATTATTGTTATATAAACAATAATATATTATTGGAGTTGTTTTAACAACTCGTATGATTTGAGTTGTGTATTGTTACGTGAGTAACAATCACAATTAAATAACATTATGGAGATATTGTTGGGAAAGTAGTTTCCTAGAAAATAGGGATGTAAATACCTATTTATATGTGTGGCATATGTTGTATAAACATCTGGAATGAATGTAATGAAATATCATTATTCCGTGAATATCTTTGTGCAAATATGATCCAAATTCAAGACATTCCCCCACTTTCAAGGCATCTATAACACTATCAAGTAAACCTAAGGAACCTCATTTAAAAATTAGTCATCCTTCTTCTTCTATAAATTCTTTTACAACCTCATCAATCCCACATAAGCTCCAACCAATCACTTTTTCAAATTAATTACTCCTTTTACGGTGACCCAACAGGGCGATGATGACCAGGTTGATCTAGGTATGGTCATAAATAGATTGGTTGGATTGATAACCTGCTCATAAGATGGATGAAATGGAATGCTAGATTTGAATCTTTGATGGAAGCTAGAACTCGCAAAACATTACTAGATGGTAACATCATTAATGATGATGCAACCATGGAATAAACCAACACAAGAAAAATATGATATCCCTAATGTCTCCACAAGTATTGTAATCAAGCTTAAAGTGACTCCAAGAAGAATGAAACAACTAGAAAGAAGATCAAACAAGAAGATAAGATCACAAGTTGCATGAAAGTTTTGATGATGCATCCCTTTAGAAGGAGGGGTGAAGGTGGTTTTATAGGTTTAATGGTGACCTGGATGGGTCACCATCAATCTTGGGGAACCGTCCATTTAGGTTGTGGTAGGATTCTCACTCAAGGCATCAAGCCATTAGGAGCGGGATTAGGGTTTTAGAAGGCTTAGGTGGGTTAGGGTTGCATAGGGAAGTGAAATGGGTAGGTGAGGGATGAAATGGAGTAGGGATGAGAAACTAGGTATTTTATGGATGATAAACAAATTAGAGATGAGAATAGAAGTTGATTAATGTCAATTAGATAAGGAGATGAGGACTAGGGGATAATTAATGAGGATTAGCAATAATTTAGGATGAATGGGATAATATATGGGAAAGATGGGAATATTGATGAAATATGAATTAAAATGAATGGTCTAGATAGGTGACCATGGTGAAAATAAACGAACGCGAGGGCAATGAGAGTAGTGATACAAAATGTTGGTGTCTACAGTATCACTCGTGTTGTTGCATAAATCTCCATCCTCATATAATTGGGGAATCACACTTATTTCTTCCCCTGTAACATCGACACACGTCTTATTATCTCATCACTTCACATCTAGACTTTAAAATATGACACATTCTATCACACATTCAAAATTACATACTACATACAACACACTTGACGCATTTATGACATCCTTCATGCTTAGAGATTTCATGCCATATATCTCCTAAATCACACAACATACATCCCCTACATCAAACACACCTCTCTCACCATATAGCATCACACATTCAACCAACATATCATCACTTTTTTCACGGACAATCAAAACATCACTTTACACATTCAAAAAATTCTCAACACATCCCGACACATTACATGTTGCACTACACATGACACTATACACTTCACATACTTTTTACACATCTTCCTCACTATATAATCAATGTGCTTGTGTCACATTCTTTCTAGTGCATATCCAACATGACATCTCACACACTCAACGTATTCATAATCACACTCTTTATGCATATTCAACACCACCTACAACACACTCGTCATATCTACAACATCCTACATACTCCACAATTTTACGTCATACCTCCTCTACATCACATAACACATCTCCCTTGTGCACAATCAACACAATACATTACACATTTGACAATACACATCACACACTCAATGTGTATACAATCAATCCTTTTGCAAACAATCAACACAACATATTACACAATCATCATATTTCTCACACACGATCAACACAACACACTACCCTATGACACACTCTAGTTCCAATTTGATCCCTAATTTAAGAGGGAGGCATCTTAGCCATAATCTTTCATCATCACTTCTAGTTTTTATCTGACATATTTCTTAACACAAACCACTTTAAAAGATGGGAAAATGTAGACACTAATTATTAGTACCCTCGTCACTTATCCCGTGTTCGCTCTCCTTTGTTATCACTTTACACATTCACATAACCTTTCCCACTTTAAATTTCTATTTTCCCTCCTAAATTCCCACCTTAATCCCATTATTATTAAACACCCTTTATCCATCCCTAATCCCATCTAATTATCCATTTATTATCTTAACCACCCCATCCTCACCTTAATATTATCATTATTTTATTTATCCTAAAATCCACCCACTTTCCTAGGATTTTACCCATAAATGTCCCCATTATGACTCCTAGGATTCCCACTACCAATTTAAAAACCATTATCATCCCATCACCATTTATTCTCCTCCCATGCATCATTTATTAATCCAAAATGGTCAAAAACCAAATCTTATCCCTTTTAAACCCCCATCCTAAAGATTCCCATTACCTCCACTTCCCAAGTCGACAGTTCGCTCCAGTCACTGGTGACTCATACGGGTCTCCATTGACCCTATTTATACACCTCCACCCTCCTCTCAAATGGATGAAGACTTTATGGATTTTGAGCTATCTTGCGTACTTGATGTGTTCTTTCCTTCTCTTAGAGCTACAGAATGTACTTGGAGTTTCAAAGTCCTTTGTATGTTATCTATGGAAGCTTTAAAGGCTTGAAGAGTTGATATTTTCTTGGAATCCACCATTTGGATTTGTCACTTCCTTCTTGTAGGTCTGTAGGTGGTCTTGAAGCTCTATTGTTGCATTGTTTGTAAATAATCCTACATCACAATCCCTTCCCCATCCATCTATCTTTCCAAATCTCTAGTCCTGTCCCATTCACCGGAACCCAGTCTAATCATCGTCAACCCGATTAAATATTTCATCAAATTTCCCCCCTCTACATACATCATGTCTCCCAACCATCTCGATACCAAATCCAGCTCCCCAAAGAAAATTCTAGTTCTATTTTCTGAATACTTCAATTAGTTCTACACGGTGGTCGCCATCGACCATACTAGCCAATCTTAGGTTATCGTCGACACGAGCATGTTTGGTTTTATCTATCATAATTTATCTTTATCAAATATATATCTTAGCATCGTTAGCATCCATTATATATATATATGTGTGTGTGTGTGTGTGTGTGTGTGTGTGTGTGTGTGTGTGTGTGTGTGTGTGTGTGTGTGTGTGTGTGTGTGTGTGTGTGTGTGTGTGTGTGTGTGTTGTGTGTGTGTGTGTGTGTGTTATCTCATCCTTCATCGGTTATCATTTATCTATCCTTATTATCAAAGTGGGTTGACATCCATCCTAGGAAGCTATCACTTTCTTGGGATTGACCTTGTTAGGAAACCCACCATCTTTTTTACTAATATTTTTCATGTTTAGTTTCTCTTTGTTGTGCAATTCATCAAGCTAGAAGTGGAGAGGTTCTTTTGTGCTCGTACCTTCATCATCACCATCTCCATCCACATCAGGAGATACCCTTAAACCCTCCCATTATTATGAGTTTCTTGATTTCTTGTACCTTTGTATTAACTTGTAACTGGAGTATAAAATCTCGTCAAATAATTTCAATATTATTGCATCTTGTAGCTTGTCCAATTTACTATATTTTATCACTTGTATATCATACATTACAAGAAGAGTTACTTTAATAGGATTTAATTCCAAAAATATTAAATCAATTGTTTCTCTTATGTAGGGGCTAAAAATTTATTTCCTCCTAATAAAATTCCTAAAATGTCTTGCCAATATTGGGGTGTGATAAAACTTGGTCATGTGGGTTAGACAAAACATTTTAGAGATGTTGTTATTATACCATAGTTCCACATACCTTCAACCTATATTTAGATGAGGAAACCTACTATCCATCTCAATCTCATCAAATAATGGATTGGATTAAAGTAGAGGTTATAAGAAGAATACAATAAGATTGTGACAATGTTGGTAAAAAGTATGATATTTTCACCTCAACTTCTTGAAAGTTTGGTTTTCCCATTATGTCCAAATCAGGACACCAAAATGAGATTTTCACCTTGAGAGCATATGAAAGTGTTTTGGGGTCAAAAATTATATGATTTTGACTCAAAATCACTTGATGATATCATTGAAACAATTTTTGATATCCATTTACTCTTCAAACTTCAAATTTTTGGCATATTTCATCTTGAACCGAGAGGAGCAACTACTACATTTTGAATTGCCTCATGAAATGTTTGATTCTTAGAAAAAGTTAATATTTATATCTTGTAGATGATTATAAGATATTTATGATGATTATTATTTAATCTCCTAAATCTTTCTGGAACTCCTAGAATATTCCATAGAAGTCATCTTTCACCATTGGAGCTTTCATTCCTTGCACCCAAATGACCTAATTTTGTTCGATTCTTCCGAATCAATTTTTATTCTCAAAATTTTAAGAAACCACCTCATAAATATTTAATGATCTTTGAAACCAACACTAGATTATTTATATTTTCCTTAAAGGCTTTCGAAGGGTGTTTCCCAGCTACAAAATGGCCAAAATGACCTTTTAGGCCTCTAGAGGAAGTTGTCTTTCATTGAATCTCAATGAGTTCATCAATCACATTAGGTGCTCTTCCACACAAATTGAAACAAACTTAAAAAAATTGTTATAACTTTCATCCGAGACATGGTGAGGGTGAAATTGAGGGCGAGCTAGCTAGAGGAAGGATGCACAAAGTGTCAGAAAATTTTCAATTATGGGCTTAGTTGTCGTGATCAAAAGTTTCAATTTATCATGCTAGAAATTTTTCGTGAAAACATTTAATCTCTAATAAAGGTTTAATAAAATAAGAAATATTGATTAAATTGAGCTATGTAAAAATAATTGGAGCTTTATGATGTGATTTTTTACTTCATCTCTGGGGCTAATTACAAATCTAGACAATATTTGTTGATAATACACGTAAAAGGAATGTGATAAAGAGTCATCAACATAAACCATCCACTCAATTTCAATGCAGAAATATATAGAACCTAAGAAAACATAAAATGAGTAAAGTACACCATTTGAGGGCACAAAGTGGTAAAGATTAGAGAGATAAGATGAGTTGCTTGTACTGAATAAGTGACAATTGTCAAAGGGTCTTAGAGAAACACCATTATAATAGATTTACGATTTTAGTTTATTTTTGTAACAATCCCAATAGTGGGAGTAGTATTTGTAGATGTTGTCAAAGATTTTTAAATTGATAAAAAATTGTATGTGTTTTGATTTGTTATGTGTTATAAGGCATTTCATGAGTCCATATATTTGAGCAACTATTGTTACCTTTGGGAGTTGTGAGGTTTATAAAATATAGTTTTGACACATCTAAAACTCTTACAAATGTCAATAACCAATCAAGAAGGCCCCAAAACCTAAACAATGACTATATTCTTTCCCAAAATAAATATCAATTATAGAATTTAAACCCTAAAAGCTTTAGGCTAAATGTTGAAATCCTAAAAATACCTATGTACTAACCAGATTAGAATATGAAAAACTATCTTCTAAACCATGACTTATGGAGTTGTGAAACTAGTTCCATAAGGTGCAGAGTGACCCTAATTTCTTATATTTAAAAAAAAAATTTAAACATTTATCTTTGTATATATACACCTCCTAAATGCACATATACAACATTACTAACATGCACGCGAGTGCGTTATAACACACTCACGTTTTATATTTTATGGATTCAAAGTTCTCAATCCATAGGCTTGGATTTTCCTAGGATATCCAAACATAAGGTTTGGGCAAGATAATCCATGATAAATTTGTGTTTTATAAAAAAACATAACAATCTCATGTGTACACTCTGATTTCTCATGTGTTATAAAATAATATTCCAAAAAATTATAGTACGACGTCAAGCTTGATTTTACCTTTGTGATAATATAATTCTTTCTAAAATACAATTAGTTTAAGATTTTCATCCTTAATTTCTTTTACTAGTGCCTTCTTTTCTTGCCAAAACATATGCATACTTTTTGTACACAATTTATGATTTTTTCATCCAATTTTTTAAAAAGGATTCATCTAAACTCCATTCTACATGCATTAAAAACTAAATAAAAAATTGACTTTTTCACAAAATTATGGGGATTTACACAAATATTTCATTTTCGAGATGTGTTCACTTTGAAAATTAGTAAAAAAATATATTCATCCAAAAATATGAAAAATTAGTGGGACCTCATACATGGTCTTAGCTAACTTTATACGAAGGAATTTTCAAAATAATTTATATAACTTAAAAAATGGGGGTACACACACAACCTGTTTTTATCTTTTTGACACAAAAATAGACACACTTTGTGTGCGCACCACATTTGACCTTCTTAATCTCCACCATTTTCAAAAAACATTAGTATTTTAGAAACTAGATTCTGAGCACTACGATTCTTATTTTTATCACATTGTCAAATTTTGAGCATATATATGCCAAATTATTAGTCGAAGTTCGTGTTTTGCTGATTTTAGGAAAAATGTGGCCACTTTTGACCCCCTTTTGGTCCCTCATTTCACCGCACTTACCGCATTCCCGATTAATTTTCAACAAAGGATTTAAAATTCTTGAAATTATCAAATATATCACTTTTATATTTCAAGAAATACACCCAAGTTCTTCTAGTGAAATCATCAATGAATGTTAGCACATACTTAGCACCAGAAAATGACCGTGAAGGAAAAGTCATAATGTCACTATGTACATCAAGTTATTTTTGGTGGCATTTTTTTTTGGTGTGTGGTTTATGAGGCTCGACCATTTTTCATATAGCACAACATAGAAGTGATTTGTAAGCAAAATAAGGCTAAGATAGAAAATCAACATGTCGATCTAGAAAATGAGTCGCTCTATGTGACAAATTGTTAGACAATTAATCTAGGCTACTTGGAGGTAAATAAAGAATTTAATTTCTTTTGCCACCTCGGTAGAGAGGCTCCAAATTGATGAAATGTTATATCACAAACCAATGAGAGAAACAACAAAAATTTAAATAATTTATTTACTGTTTATATGAATTGTCTAGTTAGAGAAAATATGACCACCACTCTCCTTGGAAAATAAATAATGACAACATTGAGATGTGAATAATTAGAAATCATTCACCAAAAAAGCACTATGATTATGTTAAGCACCTAACATACAACAAAGTGAAGAACTCCAAAAAATAACACAAAATACTACGCTGAAAATTACCCAAAGCATCAACACATTCCACAAACGATGAGAGGAAAAAATGGATTCAATCATGGACTAAAATAAGAAGAAACCAATAAGAATAAAACCCGATCAATAATAATAAGAGATTTTATCAAAAATATCATGCAACTAAATTTTCATAAAAATATTGTTGAGAGGCTTTAAAGCCTTGATTCTTCTACAACAATGGATGCTTTGATACCATGACAGAGAAACCAACATGATCTTGTAAACAAGCCGAAAAGGCTACAACCAAACATTCTCGATAAATGCAAAGAGAAAAATAATATGAAGAATTTTATTTCAACACACCCCATGTTCAATATATGGGAACAAGAAAATATATAGATTGGACAATGTTGATCGACACTTAGATAATATATGAGAAGGTCAAAAGTAGGAGTAAGTGTAACTCCTCCAATCAAGGAGTGGATATAATTTTTCAACAAGCTCCCAAAATACATGTATGCGAGTTTGAAACAACTCACAAGGTTATTCAAAACAAATAAACATATTAAGCTCCCAATTGAAGCTTATTATAAAATGAGCACAAAAAAATATTTGTTAGTGATTAACAAAAATTAAACTAAATTATAAAAGTATAGTTAGTAGTTAATCTAAATATGAGGACTAAAATTTTGTATGAATGAAAATAAAACAGAATGGAACAATTGTAATTAATTTCTCTAAGTGAAATAAAACCCTAAGTATGGAAGAGAAGGAAGGGAAATGGCTTAGCTTGGTTTGAAGAGATTGTCGCAAGTTTCCACATTTCTGGAAATAAAATATGGAAGTGCACACGATCACGTAGAAGTCTTGCAAAGACCAGATCTGGAATATCTTAAATGACCTGGGGTCCCCAGGAAGGTGTTTGGGGTGCCCAAAGGCGCCTTGATTTGCAAATTAGGTGCCCTGGTCTCTATAAATGCTCAGAATCTAAATTTTGTATGGTCACAGGATGACCCAATACTCTTTATGTTTGTCACAATGGATTCATTAGATCGTTGAATGTGTGTTATCTCATTTTATGATTCTAGCTAAAAATAGGATAACAATAGATATTTTTTGAAAAAATATCCTAAAATTTCCCTTTGAGGAGATTTTTGGGTTTTCGAGTTTCAAAAACATGAAAACATGTTTTTTACATGCTATATGCAAATTGTTTCCCGAAACCAGAAACCAGAAACAAGTTAGTATTTAGGGTTTTCAAACTATTGAACATCGAACATGACTGCAAAAATCATGTTACATGTTGATTGACTTTTGAAACCCAAAACCTGATATGTCCCTTTGTGTTGGGTTTTGGAACCTTGGAACACCCAAACATCTCATGTTTCATGTCATCTATTTCCCAAAACCCGAAACCTGAATTGATAGCTAATCCTTTGTATCGGGTTTTCGGGCACTCCAAGCATGATGACATGGCATTAACTCCAAGTTGTCGGGTAGTTGGCACACGTGTCATGTGAAGTGTAATAAATGCAAGGGTTTTTATAAATAGTTGGATTTACATGTCATTTTGATCTACTTTTGGTTGCGTGGATTTTATCATGCATGCTCTCTCAACCTTCAAACCCGATTTGATTTCTTGCTCGATTGTGTGGTTCATTTTCAATTATTTTTCAGATTTGTGAAGGTATTTTCTCTGCCCTCTGCTTGTGATTTTTGTTGAATATGTTTTTGTGATGTTCTTTGTGACGTTCTCCTTCCTTTCCTACTTTTCTTCTAGGTTTAGGGTTTTAGGTTTTCTTCTTCTTTTTGGGTTGTATTCCAATAGAAATTATTGATTAAGAGTTCACCCTTAGGGTGTTTTCCTATTCTATACCTTAGAATATACCTTCTTTTGTTTTAATAAAAGGGAGAAGAATACAAAGAATCCTAACTATTGAAATGGCAGAAAGATTGCATGTCTCGACATCTCAAAATCTGATCCCTTATTTTGGGTTTTGTAGGGTGTTTCTGGTCTCCAAGTTCCGCGGTGTTTTGGTATTTTCTCAAGACTAGACATCCAACATCATCTGACATCTGATTTCTAATGTTTTAGGTCTTGTGAGGTGCTCAACATCTTCCGATTCCCACAGTGTTTCAGGTTTTATAGAGTGTTGGACATATACTAATTTTCAACACATTCCCTCCAGTGTGTCGGGTTTTGCAGAGTGTCGAAATATACTAATTTCTGACACATTCTCTCTAGTGTTTATGGTTTTGTGAATTGTCCGACAAGACCTAAATTCGACTCTCTCTCTCTCCAAAGGTGTGTCAGGTTTCATCAGGTGCTTTACAAGACCTAAGTCCCGATAGTGTGGTGGGTCTGTGGCATTGCTCAACAAGCTTCCAAGTCCGATTTCTCAGATAAGAGTTGTCTAGGCATTATTTCTTTAGGATTTCTCATGTCGATCTGGATCATCTAAAGACAAGTCAGATAGGTCAAGGAAGATGAAATACAAGTATTAGAAGATGGAATCCCCCTCCTATATAGATTGCAATTACGACATCTGAGATACAGAACTCGGTAACATTGACATGGAGGATTTCTAGAACAGAACCAAGGATTCTTCTCAAAGTCCTTAGATGAAGGAAATAACCAACAAGTGGCCTCCCTCTTGTAGTAGGATTCCCAATGACTACTCAATTCCCTAAGTTTATTTTTCCCTATGCTTCCCATTATGACTCAAACTCTCGCTCGGTGAAAATCAAGCGGAGAAGTCATAGTGAAGTTGACGAGGGTTATTTTGATGACCTCTTAAGATTACCCAATTTTCAACAATATGTTGACGTAGATCTTAAGTTAGCACATAAATCCTGGGACAAAGATCAAGAATACTGCATCAAGCATGTGAATATAAAGTTCTTGATCAAGGCCAAGCTGCTCGTCTCAAGGTTTCCCAAGTTTTTCCCAGGAGTGATTTCATCCTTAAAATCAGCAACATCATCACCTTGCTGAGTTGAGTATTTGGACTCCCTGAGTCAAGGGATTTCCAAGGATGGATGTATCAATTCATGGTGATTATGAAGAAGAATGAACAAGGGATTGATTGGAGCAGTCTCATAAGTGATGAGATTGATTCCCAGATGAAGACAGTCTTGACTACGGGAAAATTCTATATGTCATCGTATGTCACCTATGCAGCAGCTGGCATGAGAAATTATCCAGGATTGGATGCAAAAGGAGATAGGGCTACAGAACACATATATCGGTACCTCCCTCAGCTGAAAATGAAAGGTTTCGAAGATTAATTTAGAAGAGTGAATGATGCTTTCTTTTATGAAAATATCTACAGGATGAACCTTGATCTAAGGAAAAGAAGAGTCTCTGATGAAGCATGGGCCAAGTATCAAAATGGGGTTGTATCTTCTTGCAATTCAAGAAGTTCACATACCTTCAAGTGGTCATGTATCTAGGTGATCCTTTTAGATTTCCCAAATTCACAGGTGATAAGCTAATCCTAATGGAATTGGTAAGAAAGTTGTTGGATTTCAACAAATTCCAACAAAGCAAACACAAGGTTTCCGTATCCTTCCCCATTTCCATTAGAAGATACACATGCTCGATGGTGGTCAAAGCTAAGAATGTAGTGCACAAGCTTCAGAAAATTGAAGAAGCACATGAAGCACAGAGATGGATTTGATTTCCGAGAAGTCCTTAAGTCATACGGGACTTTATATCTACATGTTCCCAACATAGAAGATATTTGGGTTGATCTTCGGGATGAAGTTGCCATCTGAAGAAAAGATAATAATAGGTTGACAATTGAAGAAATCCAGATGTTGGATTTATCTGACATCCCAAAAGGCACTAAAGAAAATGAGAGTGTCCTTGATGCCTTGTATGATGGGTTAAATGAAGATCAATATGTATTCCTGGCCATTGATTGGTCCATTCTTTGAAAAGCTTCTATCACGGGAAGGGCTACTCAAATTCTTGCCCGAACTAAGGCATGGCTCATTTCTTGGGGAATGAGTTATAAAGAAGGGAGTTTTGTAAAGCCGGATGCTTTGGAAGAGGGACCCTCAAAAGGAAAAAAGGATAAGGATAAAAACCCTTCCAAAAGACCAATGAAGGTTAAGTTTTTAAGAAAGGGAGAAGATCAAGTAACTACACCAGTGGCCACTCTCCCACAAAAAGTTGAGATTCTTGATTCACCTCCACAACTAGAACAAGGGAATCTTCCTTCAAGAGAAGAGATCATTCAACCTTCAATTCCTCCTTTGGTAGACAGTTCATCAGAGGTAAGTCTCCCTCCCACTTCTCAAGCTCTAATTATGGAATCCTTGCCTCGATTTCTTCACCAATTTCCACAGGCCGTGGCTAGTATCTTCTCTCGGCCTCTCACCTCTTCCCACCTGGACCCTAGTTAACCGTGGACATGCCTCCTCCTGTTGTGCCTTTATTCCCTGAATCCACTACCACGGATGCTACACTTACGGTGGTTACCACTCCACAAGCTAATCCTCCTCCACCGAAGATGTGACCATAACACCTGCAATGGAAGAAAATTCTTCCAATACGCCTTGATGGTTGGTAGATCATACTCGAGGAAGAGGAAGTTCGTTGTTCCATTACCACCTTTGATTTTAGTTCCGTCAAGGTCACTCCCATCAAATCGGCCAAGAAACCCAAAATAGTCTCCGTGATTTCAAAGTGGATGCCTCGGGAATAAATTTGTAGAAATTGCTACTCCCGTGGCTGATAAAAATAAGGATGACATAATGGTCACAGATTATCAAATCACAAGGGTGGCTCTAGGGAAAGTAATGACAGAGGGAGCACAGTAGGACGCACAAGATGCCATGAATGTGTTGTGCTTGAAGCTAAGGAAAACTAGGGAAAATAGAGATGATTTAAAAGAGAAAGTACAATAGCTAACAGAAGTGCTACTCAAGCTCTCAAAGCCTCCTGAATCAACACCATTATCCTCTACTCCTATTGGGTTTGATTTCTCATCGGTACCCATGATTAAGAAGATTAATGAAACGGGAGAACGGTCAATGAATGGACCCAAAGGCTGCTCCTGTAAGGAAAAGAAGTCGTTGAAGATACTGTGAAAGTCTACCAATCCTTAGAGGATATAAAGAAAGATGGAGAGAAAATGGATGATGAGTTTTCAGTAGAAATCGGGAACCTAGAGTTGACTTTCAAGCTCTACAAACGCTGAAAGAGATTCCATCCCGCATCTTGGTCGAAGAGGGAAAATAAAGATTCCACATGGGGATAAAAATTTTCAGCTAACCAAAGCCATCGATTCGAATAAAGATTCTCAATGAAGCTTGTAGCAAATGGAGAGAATCAAGAGATCAATTGAATGGAAAGAATGACTTAGAAGAAGAGCTGGTCAAAATCATGTGCAAAAGTGTTGAGTGAAGGCTCGTATCTTACCCGATGATGATCTTTACAAATAAATCCAAGAATCAATTTAGCATGAACCAACTTATGGATTCGGCATGGAAATCATTGACAAGTTTTTGAAAATTGAACATTCTTTGGAGACCTTGAGGAAACTCAAAAAGAGATTGAAAAATCTTCCTAACAAAGCTAGTGATACTCAGGAAGCATGTGAGGTTCTGAGTGATCATTCCACCACACCTGATGAGAATGAGATGTAGGGTATAATCTGAAAATTCCAAGAATTTTGGAACAAGCAGGCTTTGTTGGAGGAAGATAAAGATGATGATACAGAATAGGCACAATACAACATGTCATTTCAATCTTTAAATCGACATGTCTTTTTTATTTCTGTTTCATCACATATGAAGTAAATTTTGACTTGGTCTCCTGCGTGAGAGTCAAGAAAAATAGGACTCTCTTTTAAAAGACTATTTTCTAGGATTTATCCTATTTTCTCTCAATGCCTTTTATTATAAATAAGGGATGCTTATGCATTCCAAAGGGTTGATATTTTTGGAATATTGAGAACTATTGTGAAGAAGAAAAACTTTGTGTTTTCTTTTAATCATTTGAGGAATAGAAATCGATGTTATTTTTGCAAACTTTGTGTTGTGAGATTCATCTCTCTTAAGATATTGTTCTTATGTTCAGGATCTTAAGCTATTCTTTGTTTAGCATTCTCAATCATTTTAATCATTTCAAACATTACATTACATTTGTTATCTAGAACTCGTATGATTATTTTGTGATCTATGTTTTCTCAAAATAAAATACATTCCCGTCATTTCCTTTCCATTGTGTATTCCTTTCTGATCCATTCTATTTTAGAAAACAACAATATCTTTACCTAGCATGGATATGGACTTTGGGATTCTATCCCAACCCCAATGGTTAGATTAATGTGAATATTGTACATATTATTTTTGCTACGATTTAGATTAGTAATAAGCAAGTAGCCTCACCTATCTTTGAGGAGGGATTTAATCCCATGTACTTTGTGGTTGAACCTCATATTTTGGTTTGACAAAATAGCCAACCAACAATTTTTTGCAACTCACTGGGACATACGGATTGATAAGACTAAGCTTATCCTTTTGGTGTTTGGCAACTCCGTATTTTCCTTATTTTCAAGAAGATCCATTTTCCAGTTCAAGTTGGCCAGAATATCTTCACTTGGTTAAGCCGAGCCAAGGGTGAAACTGATCCATTCTTTGATCTACTTCAACAACATAATTTCAAACTTTCACCCAATAGTGTTGCATCTAGCCAGGCAAGAAGTTCTTCACCCATCCGAAGGAATCGATTCCTCAAGAACAAGAAGTCTCTGCAACTTGTCGTGCATTATTCTTGTCGATATTCAAATTCTTGTTCACACTTCATTTAGGAGAATGGAAGCACAACCTATGCCTTGGGGCGCAGCTATTGGTCCTCTTTCCCTTACTCCACCATTGCATGACCTACCTCATGGATCACGAAGAATATTCCTAAGTTCAATGGTGATGGGAAACAACATCCTGACGAACACATTGCCTCATTCTTTGTTGCATGCGGTGTTCTTGGGGTTTCCCATGAAGATGTCTCTGTTCAACTCTTCGTTGAAACATTGCATGGCGTAGCAATAGAATGGTTCTATCATCTCCCAAATGCATGCATTACCAACTGGGCTACCATGAGATTTGTATTTGAAGTAAGGTTCAAACCAGCTGAAGATTCTCACGCCTTGTTAGCATAGCTTACCCACATGAAGGAGTCTTACGAACCCATGTGGGACTTCATAGCCAAATTCAACAAGCTGATTTGCAAGATTCTAGATCCGTTGTTCCTACTCTCAAGAATCAGAAATGTTTCTTCATCAATGCTCAACCTCCGGATGTGAGCTTCTTGTTAAGAAGATCTGTTATCCCCGATTTGGCCACCACTCAAGCTACAGCCATCGAAATAGAAGACGATCTTATTCTGGCTGAAAAGATCAGAAAAGAATCATCCAAGCCTAAAAATTAAAGTTCTTCTCAAAGTACTACTGATCCAATGATTCAGAAGATGGCTAACGACTTGATCGCTTTGAAAAAGCAAATGTCTCAACAGTTAGCAACATTCCGTATTGGGATATTCCTAGATAGAATTTCAATAATACTAATGGTGCTCCCATAAGAGATAGACCACGTTTGACTACTGCTCAACCAAGACTAGCTATTGAAGCTCCTCCTATTAATGCTACAGTGGAGATAGTCGAAGAAGAGGAAGAACCAGAAGAACAAGATTCTCACGAAGCTTTTGAAGCTTCGGGATACGCTGATGAGTCCTATGACGATTCAGTTGGTGACTCCAGCATTGGGTATTTGGAATACAAGGAAGATAGATGTGAACATGATGGTTAGTCATTTGCGAGTCTTTACTCGATCCCAATCTCAAAATCCTAGAAAACCAGTGGAAGGCTCTAAGGAGAAGAATAAAGAAGCTCTCGTGGTCATGGCCAAGAGAGGCTCTCCTATCTCAACACAAACTGAAAGGGAGATAACTAAAAAGGTAACAACTTCTTCTTATTCTCCTTCTCCTGCTCCCAAGACCAGTACCTCAGCTCAAAACAATATAACCAAAACTAAGCCTACCATAATTCCTTCATATACTACTTTTGACATTATTGACCATGCAAAAAGAACTAAGATCCAAATGTCAGAAGCAGAATATCTTCAGTCAAATCCTGAGCAATTTGAAAAGCTTGCCAAATTCATTAGAAGTAAGGCTATTGTCCCTTCATCTTCAAAAGGCATTTTTTCAAGTCCTACTCAACCTTCTCCTTCGACCAATATGACCTCTAGCTTCTTCTTTAGGAAAGATCGAACCATTTTATTTGTCTTTACTCATAAACGGGTTCAAACTCAACAATTGCATAATTGACTCAGGAGCTTATGATAATATGATGCCCGCAAAAGTAGATCATGCCCTTAGACTTACTTTGACTAAATCATACAGAAAGTGTTACTCCATGGAAACCAAACAAGTTCCTTTGATAGGTCAAATCAAAGATGCACAATTTGCATTTGTTGCCTTCTCGGAGAAGAGAGTAAAAATGACCATTCTGGTTGCTGATATCCTAACTACTTATGGTATTATGTTAAAAGAGGTTTTTGTAAAGATGTCGAGGGGAGATCAATATGGACTAGACCAAGGCTAAAATTCCAATTAATGGAGTTCCTCATATTCTCCATCTAGAGCCTCAAGCGAAGTATTTAGTCACTAAATCGGATGACCCCAAGGCTCAAATTATTTTTGAAGATGTTGGCTTAGGGAATTATTTCATGACATCATAGATACCAGTTGTGGATGTTAAGGAAGAGGATCCTAATGGTATTTGGACCCTTGAGTTTGATGGGAGTTATTCAACTATTGGATCAGGTGCTGGGATAGTTCTTATATCTCCAGATTTTGAGATCTTTCCCTTTGCTTTCAAGTTGCAGTTTGATAATACTAATAACACAGCTGAATATGAGGCTTTGTTATTAGGATTAGAAATGGAAAGACAAAAGGGAATCCAAAACCTCAAAGTTCAGGGAGATGCTTTGAGCTCATTGTAAATCAAGTGAAAGGAGTTTATCAAGTGAAAAATGATCACCTAAAGCATTACAGGAACAAAGTATGGGACAACATAGAATGCTTTGATGCTTTTTCTATCAAGGTAGTTTTGAGGGATTATAACGAAAAAGCTGATTTGTTGGCCATGTCTGCATCTCTTCTCCTTCCTCATCCACAGTTCAAACAAGACATGTACACCATCGAGATTGTGTACTGTCCCAGTGTTCCAGATAATTCAGCACATTGGCAAGTATTCAATGATGATCAACAGGTATTGTCTTTCCTTGAAAAAGATAATAATTTTAGTGAACTATATTTTGAAGGATCTGAATCAGCTTTCCTAATCTGCTTTCAAGTTCATATCAAGAGATTGATGGTGAGTTCATTCAGCTAAAAGGCAACAAGATTCCTAAAGGATTAGTTTCTCTGGAAGGTTTGTTTGACAAGCATGACCGGTTTATTTAAGATAAAAGGTAAGCTGAAGGCACTTCCTCATCAGAAGTAGATCAAGTTAACCTGGGTTCCGCTAATCAACCGTGGATGGTAAACATCAGTAAATGTTATTCACCAGAGGAAAAGAAATATTCTCTTCACTCTTGAAGAGATACATGGACGTCCTAGCATGGTCATATGTGGATCTAAAGTCTTTCAAGCCCAAGGATGTGCAACATAGCATTCCCTTGAAGCCTAAGGTTAAACCCCACAGGAAGAAGCAGAGACATTACAACCCCAAGATCTTTGGGACTATTCTTGCATAAATTTAGAAAATGTTAGATGCAAGGATTATCTTTTCGATCCATCATTCCACCTGGGTTGCGAACATTGTCCCTGTGAGAAAGAAGAATAGTGAAATCCATATTTGTGTTGACTTCTGAAATCTCAACCAATCTTCATTGAAAGATAATTATCTCGTTGCCCATCATGGACCAGTATTACGATGGTCATCAAGGCAGAGATTTTATCCATGCTTGATGGATTTTCAAGATATAATCAGGTTGAGGTAGCTGCTGAAGATCAACATAAAACAACACTCACCACTCCCTAGGGAACCTTTGCTTATAGAAGGAGGCCTTTTGGTTTGATCAATGCCGAGGCCACATTTCAAAGATCTATGGACTTAGCTTTCAGGGATTTAATGGGCAAGGTAATATTTGTGTATTTAGATGACTTGACGGTCTTCTCTAAAAAATGAAGTGATCATTATGACCACCTGGAACAGGTACTCTTAAGGTGCAGGCGTCATGGGATTTCGTTAAACCCTAAGAAGTCCATGTTTGGAGTGACAGAAGGAAAGTTGTTGGGTCATATTGTGACTAGAGAAGGAACCAAGATTGAGCCAGAGAGGTTGAAGGCCATTCAAATCCTTACCCTACCCACAAGCAAAACTGGGGTGCACCCCTCTTTCAGGAAGGTTAATTTCCTAAGAAGATTTGTACCTGATTTTGTTGATAAAACCAAGGATATCCTTGGGATAATGAAAGGGAAAACTCCATTTCGATGGATCACTGAAGGGAAGCTTGCTTTTGAAGAAGTCAAAAAGACAATTGCATATGCCCCCATTCTAGTATGTCCAGACTTCAAAAATATTTCATCATGTATAGCTATGCTTCCACTCATACAGTATCAGCCATCTTGATGCAAGAAAATGAAGAAGGAATTGAAGCTCCCATCACTTTCATGAGCTGCCCATTGAAAGAACATGAATTGAAAATGTCACAAATTGAAAAGCATGCTTATGCGGTGGTGAGAGCAATGAAACATTTCAGGTATTACATGCTGAGTTCTCATACCCTCGTTCTCGTTCCTAATACTACAGTTAAATCCATTTTGACTCAACAAGAGCTGGGTAGTCAACGGGGTAATTGGATAGCTAAATTCCAAGAGTATGACTTGGACATCAAACCTACCAAGTTGGTACAAGGAAGGGGCCTGTGCCAATTGATTATAGAAAATAATGCTGAGACAAAATGTGAAAAAACCGAAGATACCTCTTCGGAATTGCCCATGGTGCTTTTTGTGAGCATAACCGACGAATGGTACATAGATATTGCTTTCTTTCTAACTTATGGAGAATGTCCCCACATTTGAGCCAAAAGGAGAAGAGGATAGTTAAGTTAAGATCCACAAGATACATTCTGTGGGATAATGGAATGTACAAGAAAGGTATTGATGGTGTATTCCTACGCTGTGTTGATAAGTCACAGCAGGTGAGGTTGCTAGAGTCCTTCCATAATCTGGCATGTGGAGGACATTTCTCCTCCTCCGTGATAGCTTATAAGATCCTATGGGCTAGGTACTATTGGCCTACTCTCTTTCGAGACTCGGCAGAATGGGTATCCAAATGTGAAGCTTGTCAACATTTTGTTGGTCGCCCTAAGTTAGCAGCTCTTCCCTTGAAGCCTGTGGTCATTGAAGAACCTTTTCGCCAGTGGGGAATTGATTTCATTGGAGTATTGAATCCTGCCTCTAGTGCGGGACACAACTACGTGCTCACCGCCATAGACTATTTCACCAAGTGGGTGGAAGTTGCACCCATCAAGCAGGCAACCTCTGAAGTTGTCTGCAACTTCCTCAAAGAAAATATAATTGTCAGATTTGGCGTGCCTCACAAGATTTTTGCTAACAACGCCTCCAATTTTTCATCCCACGAGTTGACAAAATTTTGTTACGGATTTGGGATCACGTTGGCTCATTCATCCGATTACTACCCTTAAGGCAATGGCCAAGCTGAATCGAGCAACAAAAACCTGGTGACCATAATCAAAAAGTTGGTTGAGAATCAAAGGACATGGCACAAAGCATTATATGATGCATTGTGGGCTGATCAGATTACTCCTAAATGAGCTATTGGGATGTCTCCATTCCAGGTGTTGTATGGGATTAACGTTGAGATACCTATCTCCGTGGAATTACTAGCCTTACAGTTGGCTAAAGTAATTGAGGATGAAACTTTTCAAAGTTCTATCGAGAAAAGGATAATGTACCTAGCTAGGCTAGAAGAAGAACAGAGCAAGGTGGTGGATCGCATCACAGACCATCAGATCAAAGTCAAAAGAATATTTGACAAGAAATCAAAGCAACGTGATTTCCAGGTTAGAGATCTAGTACTCCTCTGGATAAGAGAAGGGAGCAGAAAGGGATGCATGGAAAGTTTGATTCTTTATGGAAAGGACCTTTCAAAATACATCAGCTGAATGGTGAAAATAGCTTGTCTATCATACCTTGATGGAGAGTTGCTCCCTCTACCTTTCAGTGGTCAACATCTGAAGTTGTTCCATCAGTAATGCAAGATGCTCTCTTGCATTGTACATAATTTATTTTCTGTCGTGTGTTTGCTTTTTGTTTTCTTTCTTTGTTTGTTTGTTTTTGGTTTTCTTCTTTCTTCAAACTCCATAGCCCAATGGATAAAACCAAATATTTTGAGTTCTCTTTCTTTGATGTCACCAAGAAAGTCCCCAACTAGAGCCAATGTTATCTCATTTTAGTGATTCCAGCTAAAATTAGGATAACCATAGAATTATTTTGAAAAAATCTCCTAAAATTTCCCTTTGAGGAGATTTTTGGGTTTTGGTTTCAACAACATGAAAACATGTTTTTTACATGCTATATCCAAATTTTTTCCCAAAACCTAAAACTCAAAACTCATTAGTATTTCGGGTTTTCAAAACTATTGAACATCGAACATGACTAGCAAAAAGCATGTTACATGTCGATTGACTTCCAAAACGTTGAAACCTGATATGTCCCTTTGTGTCAAGTTTTCAGAACCTCGGAACACCCAAACATCTCATGTTTCATGTCATCTATTTCCCAAAACCCAAAACCCAAATTGATAGCTAATCCTTTGTATCGGGTTTTCGGGCACTCCAAGCATGATGACATGGCATTAACTCTGAGTTTTCGGGTAGTTGGCACACGTGTCATGTGAAGTGTAATAAATGCAGGGGTTTTTATAAATAGTTGGATTTACATGTCATTTGGATCTATTGTACTTTTGGTTACGTGGATTTTCTTGTGCATGCTCTCTCAACCTACAAACTGATTTGATTTCGTGCTCAATTGTGTGGTTCATTTTCAATTATTTTTCGGATTTGCTGAAGGTATTTTCTCTGCCCTCTGCTTGTGAGTTTTGTTGAATATGTTTTTGTGATGTTCTTTGTGATGTTCTCCTTCCTTTCCTGCTTTTCTTCTAGGTTTAGGGTTTTAGGTTTTCTTCTTCTTTTTGGGTTGCATTCCAATAGAAATTATTGATTAAGAGTTCACCCTTAGGGTGTTTTCCTATTCTATACCTTAGAATATACCTTTTTGTGTTTTAATGAAAGGGAGAAGAATACAAAGTCCTAACTGTTGAAATGGCAGAAAGATTAATGTCTTGACATCTAAAAAATCCGATCCCTTATTTCGGGTTTTGTAGGGTGTTTTACTGATCTCCAAATTCCTTGATGTTTTGGGATTTTCTCAGAAGCTAGACATCCAACATCATCCGACATCTAATTTCTAGTGTTTCGGGTCTTGCAAGGTGCTCAATATCTTCTGATTCCCAGTGTTTCAGGTTTTATAGAGTGTCAGACATATACTAATTTCCGACACATTCTCTCCAAGTGTGTCGGGTTTTGTAGAGTGTTGGACATATATTAATTTCTGACACATTCTCTCCAGTGTGTGGGGTTTTGCGAAGTTTTCGACAAGACCTAAGTTCCAACTCTCTCTCTCTCTCTCCAGTGTGTCGGGTTTCATCAGGTGCTTTACAAGACCTAAGTCCCGATAGTGTGGCGGGTCTATGGCTCTTCTCAGCAAGCTTCCAAGTCTGATTGCTCAGATAAGAGTTGTCTAGGCATTCTTTCTTCAGGATTTCTCATGTCAGATCCTAGATCATCTAAAGACAAGTTAGACAGGTCAGGGAAGATGAAATACAAGTATCGAAGATGGAATCCCCCTCCTATATAGATTGCAATTATGACATCCGAGATACAAAACTCGGTAACATTGACATGGAGGATTTCTGGAACAGAACCAAGGATTCTTCTCAGAGTCCCTGGATGAAGGAAATAACCAACAGTGGCCTCCCTCTTGCAGTAGGATTCCCAATGTCTGCTCAATGCCCTGAGTTTATTTTGGCCTGTGCTTCCCATTATGACTCAAACTCTCGCTCAGTGAAAAATCAAGTAGGAGAAGTCATAGTGAAGTTGGATGGGGGTTATTTTGATGACCTCTTAAGATTACCCAACTTTCAGGAATATGTTGACGTAGATCTTAAGTCAGCACAGAAATCCTAGGACAAAGATCAAGAAGACTGCATCAGGCATGTGAATAGAAAGTTCTTGATCAAGGCCAAGCTGGCCATCTCAAGGTTTCCCAAGTTTTTCCCCAGGAGTGATTTCATCCTTGAAATCAGCGACATCATCACCTTGCTAAGTCGAGTATTTGGACTCCCTGAGTCAAGGGACTTCCAAGGATGGATGTATCAATTCATGGTGATTATGAAGAAGAATGAACAAGGGATTGATTGGAGTAGTCTCATAAGTGATGAGATTGATTCCCAGATGAAGACAGTCTTGACTACGGGAAAATTCTATATGTCATCGTATGTCACCTATGCAAGCATACCGGCATGAGAAATTATCCAGGATTGGATGCAAAAGGAGATAGGGCTACAAAACACATATATCGGTACCTCCCTCAGCTGACAATGAAAGGTTTGAAGATCAATTCAGAAGAGTGAACGATGCTTTCTTTTATGAAAATATCTATAGGATGAACCACGATTTAAGGAAAGAAGAGTCTCTCGATGAGGCATGTGCCAAAGTATCAAAATGGGGTTGTATCTTCTTGCAGTTCAAGAAGTTCACATACCTTCGGGTGGTCATGTATCCAGTGATCCTTTCAGATTGCCCAGATTCCCAGGTGATAAGCTGATCCTAATGGAATTGGTAAGACAGTTGTTGGATTTCCACAAATTCCAACAAAGCAAACATAAGGTTGTCGTATCCTTCCCCATTTCCATTGGAAGATACATGTGCTCAATGGTGGTCAAAGCTAAGAATGTGGTGCATGAGATTCAGGAAAAATTGAAGAAGCACATGAAGCACAGAGATGGATTTGATTTCTGAGGAGTCCTTAAGTCATACGGGACTTTATATCTACATGTTCCCAACATAGAAGATATTTGGGTTGATCTTTGGGATGAAGTTGCCATCCAAAGAAAAGATAACAATAGGTTGACAATTGAATAAATCCAGATCTTTGGATTTATCTGACATCCCAAAAGGCACTAAAGACAATGAGAGTGTCCTTGATGCCTCGTATGATGGGTTAAATGAAGATCAATATGTATTCCCGGCCATTGATTGGTCCATTGCTGAGAAAGCTTCTATCACGGGAAGAGCTACTCAAATTCTTTCTGAACTAAGGCGTGGCTCATTTCTTGGGGAATGAGTTATAAAGAAGGGAGTTTTGCAAAGCTAGACACTTTGGAAGAGGGACCACGAAAAGGAAAAAGGAAAAGGATAAGAACCCTTCCAAAAGACCGATGAAGGTTAAGTTTTTAAGAAAGGGAGAAGATCAAGTAACTACACCAGTGGCCACTCTCCCACAAACAACTGAGGTTCTTGATTCACCTCCACAACCAAAACAAGGGAATCTTCCTTCAAGAGAAGAGATCATTCAACCTTCCATTCCTCCTTTGGTAGACAGTTCATCAGAGGTAAGTCTCCCTCCAGCTTCTCAAGCTCTAATTCTGGAATCCTTGCCTCCTCCCACTCAACCTTCCTTGCCTCAGATTTCTTCACCAATTTCCTCAGCCATGGCTAGCATATTCTCTATCCTCTCACCTCTCCCCACTGGACCCCAGTTAACCATGGACATGCCTCCTCCTTCGTGCCTTTATTCCCTAAATCCACTACCACGGGCGCTACACTTACGGTGGTTACTAGTCCATAAGCTAATCTTCCTCCACCTGAAGATGGAAGCAACTTCTTCCAATACGCCTCAATGGTTTGTAGATTAGACTCTAAGGAAGAGGAAGGTAGTTGTTCCATTACAAGCCTTTGATTTCAGTTCCCTCAAGGTCACTCCTTTCAAGTCACCAAGAAACCCAAAATAATCTCCAGGATTTCAGTGGATTCCTCGGGGAATAAATTTATGGAAATTACTACTCCTGTGGCTGATAAAAATAAGGATGACATAATGCTCACAGATTATCAAATCACAAGGGTGGCTCTAGGGAAAGTAATGACAGAGGGAGCATAGCATGACGCACAAGATGCCATGAATGTGTTGTGCCAGAAGCTAAAGGAAACTAAGGAAAATAGAGATGAGTTAAAAGAGAAAGTACAATAGCTAACATAAGTGCTACTCAAGCTCTCAAAGCCTCCTGAATCAACACCATCATCCTCTACTCCTATCGGGTTTGATTTCTCATCAGTACCCATGATCGAGAAGATTAATGAAAAGGGGAGAACAATCGATGAATGGACTCAAAGGCTGCCCCTACAAGAAAAAGAAGTCGTTGAAGATACTTTGGAAGTCTACCAATCCTTAGAGGATATAAAGAAAGATGGAGAGAAAATGGATGATGAGTTTTCAGCAGAAATTGGGAACCTAGAGTTGAATTTCGAAGCTCTACAAACACTGAAACAAATTTCATCCCGCATCTTGGTCAAAGAGGGCATCATTCCACATGGGGATAAACATTTTTAGCTAACCAAAGCCATCAAATTCAGAATAAATATTCTCAATGAAGCTTGCAGAAAATTGAGAGAATCAAGAGATCAATTGGTTGATGGCAAGAACGACTTAGAAGAAGAGCTGGTCAAAATATGTGCAAAAGTGTTGAGTGAAGGCTCGGGTATCTTACCTGTTGATGATCTTTACAAACAAATCCAAGAATCAATTCAACATGAACCAACTTACAGATTCGGCATGGAAATCACTAACGGTTTCTAAAAATTGAACATTCTTTGGAGACCCTGAGGTAACTCAACAAGAGATTGAAAAAGCTTCCTGGCAACGCTAGTGATACTCAGGAAACATGTGAAGTTCTGAGTGATCATTCCACCGTGCCTGATGAGAATGAGATGTAGGGTATAATCCAAAAATTCCAAGAATTTCTGGAACAAGCAGGCTTTGTTAGAGGAAGATAAAGATGATGATACAAAATAGGCACAATGCAACATGTCATTTCAATATTGAAATCGACATGTCTTTTTCATTTCTGTTTCATAACATAGGAAGCAAATTTTGACTTGTCTCTGTGTGAGAGTCAAGAAAATATGACTCTCTTTTAAAAGATTATTTTCTAGGATTTATCCTATTTTCTCTTAACGCCTTTTATTATAAATAAGGGATGCTTATGCATTCTAAAGGGTTGAGATTTTTGGAATATTAAGAACTATTGTGAAGAAGAAAAACTGTGTTTTCTTTTAATCATTTGAGGAATAGAAATCGATGTTATTTTTGCAAACTTTGTGTTATGAGATTCATCTCTCTTAAGATATTGTTCTTATGTTCAGGATCTTAAGCTATTCTTTGTTTAGGATTCTCAATAATTTTAATCGTTTCAAACATTACATTACATTTGTTATCTAGAACTCGTATGATTATTTCGTGATCTATGTTTTCTCAAAAGAAAATACGTTCCCGTCATTTCCTTTCCATTGTGTATTCCTTTTTGATCCATTCTATTTTATAAAACAACAATATCTTTACCTAGCATGGATATGGACTTTGGGATTCTATCCCAACCCCATGGTTAGATTAATGTGAATACTTATATATTATTTTTTTTGCGTTTTAGATTAGTAATAAATAGGCGACCTCACACCGTATTTGAGGAGGGATTTAATCCCATGTACTTTGTGATTGAACCTCATATTTTGGTTTCACAAAATATCCAACCAACAATGTGGTAATAACCAAATGAAGACCTCTGATACAAAAATAAGTATCAAACCCTAGGATAAATAAAGATGCAGAATGAATGAGTCGATTGACCTCAGCCGCCAAACTAGTGGTCTTATCATTGAGTGCTACACTACATTTTAGACCCAGATGTAGTTCTGGTGCATGTGTGCATGTCATTCCCTAGGTGTTCTCATGCCAGTCACACTTTGTGAAGTAGCGAGCAATAATAACTATAGAAAATGTAATAGCATGTGTGCATGGAATAAAATAGAATCCCTCCCCCTATGTTGTGTGTGTTGATGCATATCTCCTAGCCTTGATACATGACACTATGTGGATGCAAGTGATGCAATGGATGCAACTCTAGATGGAGTGATAGTAGTTTGTGATGTTGGGACCCTCATTATGGTCATATAAATTTAAATTTATAGGGTTCTCAAGCTTAATTTTGTAATTAAACCCGACATGGCCGAATGAGAAAAGGATAAGGATGAAAAATGGCTAGAAAGGCCCCAAAAATAAGTGGGAAAAGAGAAACATAAACCGGGTGCCCAAAGTAGACCAAGGTGCCACAGGGCACCCGGTCAAGACAGCCCTGGGTGCCCTAATTTTGGGCTAGAATGATAGGGCATTCATAAACATGTGGATAAGTATAAAAAATACGCGGGAATGATGAAATAAAATATAAGAAAAATATGGCCAAAATGGTGGGAGTAATTAGTACTTTATTCACTTGAGAACCTTCTAAATAGTAGTATAAGACTGGGCTAAATAATGCCTAAAGTGCATGATTTTGTGTTTAAATATTTCCCCCACTTTATGTTGGTGAGCGGAAAGCTCGGTAACATAAAGTAGATAGAGATGTGTACCTGATATCCATGTAGAGTGTAGAAGAAGACGTGCGATAGACTAGACTCAAACATGGAATAGAAAAAGAACAATGTGGAGGAGTGTGGATTCTAAAGATGAAAAATGCGCATTAAAAGTGATGAGAGATAACCTAGGGCGGAAGGCGTGTGTGGCTTATGTTGTGTGTAGTGTACCTGCATGGTTAGTAAAGGCAAGTGCCTGTAGCGTGTGTTTTCATTGTCATTATCGTTGTTTTGTTGTTGTTGCCCCCAATTTGACTGCTTGTTTCTCATACGACCGGACCTACAAGGAGAAAATGATCAAGTAGTCAAATATGTATGTATGTAAAAATGTTGTGTAAAATACGCATGTATATAGAAATGTGTAAAGTACACAAATGTAAAATACGCTGAAATAAAAGTGTAAATGGAACATGTTTACCTGATCCATGTCGAGAGAAATGGTGTAGAAGGATATCCTATATTGTCACGAGTTTTTGGGTGATCTCACGCCACCCTGGCTGAAGAAGTATAGGGAGGAAATGCTCTGTGTCCTCCAACCTTTAACCGCTTCTGCTGAAATGTGTGAAGAGATCTCTATATTGTCTTGGTTTTTTGGGTGATCCAACGCCACTGGAAGAAGTAGTGTAGAGAGGCACACCCACCGTAACCCCTAAGCCTCGTAATTGCTCTCTTGAATTGCCGAAAGACGCCATGTCCTATAGAGGCCGTTGTGTATGGAGTTTGTAGACTGGTCTGAACTCACTCGTTCTATGTAAAATCACAATGAAAAAGGTAGAAAGTGCAATCATCTTGAACCTATGTAAATGCATTTTGTTAGTAGAAAAACCCTCAATGATGCCCCCTCTTTGGGGGCGCATGCGACGTCACTGAAAGGAGAATGTGACCCCAAAAGAGGACCAACCACACTCGACTGTAGAACTCTTCCATGCGGGGAAAGGGGAAACACTTGGTAGATACCAAGGCACACACAAAAGGGGATGGCTAGCCAAAACAAGTGTTAGTCTGAAAAAACATGCATGCAAGAAGACAAGTGTAAAATATGCAGACAATGTAAGAACTACCAAAAAAGTAGTGTAAACATGCAAGAAAATAAGTAGACCTCACAAAGTGAGTTGTAAACATGGGACATCACTCACGATGTCGTAAAATATGCAAGGCCATCATGGCTGCAAAAAACAGTCAAGTGTGCACACAAGCAAAGGGAAAATCCCGCATACAAAAGCAAACAAAGCATACAAGTAGAAACAAATAGGTAGTCATGGAAACATGTAATCCTACAAAATAAGTGTTGCACATGGAACACCCATTAGCATGTTAGAGTGATAACAAATATGTAAAATCATGTATGAACAAGTAGTATAAGATGTTAAGTACAAAATGAAACAATAACACTGGATAAGATGAATGTGGATGCCCCCAACGACCGGTATAGGAAGGGTAGAAGGAAAACATCCATGTTGCGTGTAGATTCTTGTATTTGTGATCACACTAAACAAAGGCGTGAACGTGCATGTGTGTATGATAATGACATATAGGAAATTAGTCTAACATGTGTAATAAAGTGAGCATGCAAAACACTAGTAAGAAAAATTAAATGCCCCCAAGACCATGCAGTATGCTATGGATGGATGGAATGGAATGCAAGATGGAATGATAGGAGAAACGTTCCCCTCGAGTGGATGGAATGTGTATGCAATGAGGTTCATTTTTTTTTCCCCCTCAAAGACTCAAGAATGAACCATAAACGAGAGTGCGTCATTAGGAAATGGTTGAGTAGTGTTGGTTGTGTCTAGTGCGTTGTGATGAGTATGTATATATGGAATGGTGATGAAATACAACATGTGGAGAGATTTGCGTGAACCATATAGCTGAAGCATATATCACGACTTGTTGAATGGAGGAGTGATGATTTAGCCCTAAGCGTATATCACTATAAGATGAAAGGATGAAGATGGGTGACAATGTAGCCTAAAGTGTATGTCACTATAAGATGGAAGGAGGGAGTGGTGATGTACCCTAAGGTGTATGCCACTACAAGATGAGAATGGGGGTGGTGATTTAGCCTAAAGCGTATACCACGACAAGATGATAAAATAGGTGACAATTTAACCTAAGGTGTATGTCACTAACACTGGAAATGTCTTGTGAGAAATATATTGTAGGAGGGAATGTTGCATGATGAGTGTAAGGTCCATTTGATTGGTAAACCCTTGGTAGTCAAGTATGGACCGAGGAACTAAAGTGCGTCATAGGGTGGTGAGTGCAGTGCATAGAAAACAACGTAGTGTAAATGACCAAGTGATGAATATGGGATGTAAATGCGCGGTGTGGGAAATGCAATGTAAGATATGTGGTGTGTATAAAATATGTGATGTGTGAGATGCAATAGTAATTGTATATAGAAATGGAATATGTAAGGATGATAAGATGAAACTAGACCCATATGTAAGGGAATCTAGTGTAGTATGTAGAATGTATATGATGAATAAATGTGCTATGTGACTCATGTAATGTAGGAAATGTAGGGTGTGTAGACTATGTAAGATGCGGTAATAGGTGTAGATAGAATATGGAGTGATAACGTGTAAATATAGACCCATATATAATGTAACCTAGCGTAAATGTAGAATAGGTGGATGAAAATGGAAAACTAGACTCATATGTACTGACGACTAGTGTAGTATATGAAAAATGTATGCTATGAAGATGTGTGATGTATAGGTGTAGGATAAACGATGTGTATGATAGAATGTAAGTGTGTAGACCCTATAGTGCAGTGTGTGGACCCTATAGTGCAAAGGTGTGTGGGGTTTAGTTTAATGGTAATCCCTCAACAATTCAATGTGAACTGAAGCACAAGAGTGTGTCATCGGGTAATGATGGTATTATGATATGCGTTGTGATATGTAAATAAGTGATAGATATGGAATGTGTGATTTATAAGGGTGAAATTACACTAAACAATGGGCGGGTAAATATGTAATGCGATATGCCCCGGTGGTAGTGAGTGTAGGGAACTAGGTGAACTCATCAAGGAGATCATCAACCTCTGGATCAAATTCAAATGGATCGAGATTGACAACGTGGTAAGCTATAGTATGAGGTTGATCATGTAATGAGCCGTTAAGACGTAGATGATACATTGCCACAAAGATATTCTCGGTCAATGAATAAAGCGAGGCAGACAACAACGTGTTGTTCATACCATCGAGTGAGGTTATGCGAGTAGCCAAGAAAGGAACTATTACAAATGAAAACACGACCAAAAGGCATATGAAATGAAATATCGGTGTGACTAGGGTCTAAGGTGCCTCTGATGTAAGTGAGCCAAGAGTCCCCTAATGTGAGTAGAGAAGAACAAGGGGTATGCGGTAGATAGACTAAAATATCAAAGACACGCAAGCCATAAGCGGCAGTGATAGTGACAAAACCATAATATAGATGAGAAGCGTGAGTAGAAGGTTGTAGATCCTCAAAATTAAATCCAAGACGAGCTAGACCATCAGGAGAACAGATGATTTTTGTCGCATGTGGGGTCGAACGAAACATGTTCCCAATAAGATTTATGAATAAAAATGTGCAAGTGAAAAGTGGGCATGGCAAAGTAGGAGGTGTACTAGGATGTGGATACGATAGATCAATGTCCATAAATGGGATGACCTGCTGAGGAAGAATCATAGCAGTAGAAGTAGATGGTGGCGCAGAAGGAACAACATCAATCAAACAAGTAATACCATCAAGTGGAGGTAGATGTGGTTTTTCATCCATAGGTTTAGGATCATTGATAGTGTTAATACGTGGACTGGGAAGAATAGTGTTAGGAACGCGATTGCAATATTGAAATGGGTCACGGTCACATAAAATGGTATAATCCATGCCCTACTACAAGAAGTTAACAAAAATGTAGACAATAGAGGCATCAGCCCACATGGCATGCAACCATGGTCGACCAAGTAGACAATTGTAAGCAATGGGAAATCCATAACAAAGAAGCTTGTATTGATAGTTTTAGGACCAACAAAGTGAGGGGTTGTGTGATGTGACCAATATATGGACGGTGGGACCATCATAAGCGTGCAACAAAATACAAGAGGGATTAATGCCAAGATCAGTGAGGCCTAAAGCTTTAAGAAAAGGCATGGTACACAAATTAAGCTCAGATCCATTGTCAATCAAAGTTCTCTTAATAACAACATTATAAATGCGAGAGATGATATGAAAAGGTGGATCATTGTCAAAAGTGGTGTAGGCATGATGAGGAGCAGATGGGAAAGTAATACACTGAGAGAAAGAATCCGAAAAATTATTGTAGACTATATCTAGATGAGTGTCATCAAGAATACGAGTAGTGATTAAAAGACTGATAATCTTAATGCGTAATTCAGTGTGAAGAAGAAAAAAATCCATGAATGGAAATAGCCATGATGAAGGAGACCTAAGGAAAATGAGGATTGGAAGAATAGTCCAGTTCACCAAAATGATTAACAAAAATTAAACTAAACTATAAAAGTATAGTCACTAATTAATCTAAATAGGGCTACTAAAACGATGTATAAATGAAACTAAAACAGTATGGAACAATTGTAATTAATTTTTGTAAGTGAAATAAAACCCTAAGTATGCAAGAGAAGGAAAGGAAATGGCTTAGTTGATTCAAAGAGACTGTCGCAAGTTTTCACAAGTCCGGAAATAAAATCGGAAGTGCGATAATCACTCGAAGTCCCGCAAAGACTAGATCCAGAAGATTTGAACCGACCGGAGCACCCCAGGGTGCCCTGGTTTGCAAATTAGACACCCCAATCTCTATAAATGCTCGAAATTTGAATTTTGTATGGTCACAGGATGACTCGATACTCTTTCTTTCTTGTCACACTTTGGATTTGTTGGATTGCGCCGAATGTGGTGAATAACCAAATGATGACCTGCAATACAAAAAGAAGTATCAAACCCTAGGAAAAATAAAGATGCAGAATGAATGGGTCGAATGACCTCATCCGCCAAACTAGTGGTCTTATCACTGAGCGTTGCACTACATTTCAGATCTAGATGTAGTTCTGGTGTGCGTGTGTGCATGTCGTGCCTTAGGTACTCTCGTGTCAGTCACACTTTGTGAAGTAGCGAGCAATAATAACTATAGAAAATGTAATAGCATGTGTGCATGGAATATAATAGAATCTCTCCCCCTATGTTTTTTTGTTGATGTAGATATCCTAGCCTTGATGCATGACACTATGTGGATACAAGTGATGCAATGGATGCAACTCTAGATGGAGTGATAGTAGTATGTGATGCTAGGACCCTCATTATGGTCTTATAACTTTATATTTATAGGGTTCTCAAGCTTAATTTCATAATTAACTGACATGGCGAAAGAAAAGGATAAGGATGAAAAATGGATAGAAAGGCCCAAAAAGAAGTAGGAAAAGAGAAAATAGACCGGGGCACCCAAGGTGGGCCTAGGCGCCCTCGGGCACTCCAAGTCAGATGAGCCTAAGCACCCTAATTTCAGGCTAGAATGACGGGCCAATTGTGAAACAGGTGGATAAGTATAGAAAAATACGCGGGAATGATGAAATAAAATATAAGAAAAATATGGCCAAAAAGGTGGGATTAATTAGTACTTTATTCACTTGAGAACCTTCTAAATAGTAGTATAAGACCGAGCTAAATAATGCCTAAAGTGCATGATTTTGTGTCTACAGCTTAGCGAATATTTAGAAGCGGTGTAGTGTGAACATGGTTACACATCAATTTATATGTCACCAAAAAGATCTAAGCCATGTCACATAAATCTATTGGGGTCACCAAGGTCCTCCTAAGATGCGATGTTTTTCATCACCTTAGAAGTCTACCAAAGACAGAAAAGGCCTATCAAAGCTATAAAGGTTTGTCGATGTTATGGAAAAACATAGATGGGAGTAGGTAGACCATTGAAATTTAGAGTCAAGTTGACTCATCTTGTATGCACTCGTTGACCCTTGGTTGTGTGTTAAAGGATAACATATGGTCTAACTTAATAATGTCATTGGGTGGATTACATGCCTATATAAAAAAACCCATCAAACTCAAAGTATGGATTAAAGCTGATGATATGTGATATATTGAAGAATTGAAGAGTTATTGGACTTTTGGTGATGACACAAATTATGTATGGAGACTATCCAAGTGTGATTATATGTATCATTGCTCAAAGATTATTAAGGTTGTATCGTTAGTGATTGGTCTGTGTCACATACCGTTTTACATACTATTTATGCAAATGCTAAATTTAGCTTTATTATGCAATAAATGATGTAATAACATGGATGTTATGATATGCCAATTAGCTAGAAATTTTGGGGATGGTGATCGTGTTTGGTAAGCCCTATTTAACATGGAATTATTAGGGAAAGTCAATGTTTTTGGTTGTAGTTATCCACACCATGGAGGTGGTTTTCAGAGAGAATGTAGGAGTATGCTTTATGGAAAATAGTTAGAAATATGGGCTAAGTTATTAGCATACTTGGTATGGAGGTATGAAAGAGGAGAATAAATGAAGAGAAGTGCGGGTCGGAAAAGAGAGGAAACATGTGTTTTTGGTTAGTGGGAAAACATCTTTGCCATTTTTGGAAGCTTATTTACATGTATGTTTTGGTTTCCTCTTCCTTGTTTTATTTGAAATGGATATTACCCATTCATGGGATTATGGAAATAGATTTTTTAATTTTTTACACCTATGTATTACACCCATATTGGGTTGTCAAGTAAATGGTGAAAGGAAATTTGAAAATGGTTAAAACATGAACCGTAAGACATGTATATAAATCTTTTTTTTTTTTTGTTCATCTCATTTATGGGATTATGTTGTTTTTATGCATAACATTTTAGAAAACCAGATTCGGGTTGTTCAATTGAAAAATCATTTAAGTTTGTTGCAGTCCATTAATGACACTTGCATTAATGATAATGAGCCCAATTTAGGACTATGGTATTGTGAACTATGACTTGCTTCTAAACCCATTTCGGATCTGCAATTAAATTAAAATTTTGTTGATAAAATTTAAGTCATTTTTAGGACTTTTGTTTTATTTTTATAAACCACTATGGGTTTAATTTTTTTAGTATCTCAAATAGCAAGAAAGCCTATTTCGGGTTGAGCATTTACATTGAACATTTATGTTTTAAACTAAGTCCATTTATTGATTGTATCATTGTCTTTTGGTTATATTTAAATCCTCCACTTAGGGCATTTTTATTCAAGTAAAACTATGTTTTTTTATGTTTGATATAGGATTGGGTTGGTTTATGTGAATAATCTGAATATTTAAAAAAATGAGTGTTTTAAGTAAACCCATTTGGGTTTGCTAGCTTTTAAATTTTTTTGGATTTTATAGCTTAGCACTTATACATGTCTACACAACACAAACAAAAGCTTCATTTATTGTATAATAATCTACATAGTCGAATCCTTATGATATAAAAACCACAACACTTTCTCAACATCCTACAATATTTTATCTTTGAACCAAAAGGACTATCACCATTTAGTTGCAAGCACAAAATTTGAAAACATAATGCTATAAATAGGACAACCAAGTTTCCTCAATAGCCAACATATCCATATGGAGATTTTCTTCTCCATTTTATACAATTTCCCTTTACAAATGCACATAACAAAAGCACTCGAGACTATTCTATATAAAATAAACAGAGGCTAGAAAGAAGCCATTTGTTAAAACTAGGTGAAAACAAATCATCCACTTTGGTGAGAGAACAACATAGGAGCATGCTTAGATCATTTCACAATCATCTGGAGAAACACAAATGTTGTCTTAAAATAAGCCAATTTTAGCATAAAAATGACATATGAGAAAGCACAAATGGAGACCCATGGGGAAAGCACATGTGCATCATTAAAATCAAGGAGTGAATGATCAAGAGGTTCTCATTTGTTGTTTAGATCGAGATTCCACCTTTAGGTCACCATAATAGCATATCCTTTTTTATTCATGGCTTGACTAATTCTCTAATGTGTTTTGATGGGGCCAAAAGGGAGAAGCAACTCACACGCATCTTTTAGAAGAAATCATAACCACTTAAACACATATGTGTGGGAAAGCCTAGTGTCTTTAGATTGAAAAAATCAAGTAGAAGGTGCCAAGAGCTTTGTCAAGAAAACATCCATAATGTATTCATCATTTTCCTCAAAGCTTATACGATGCAAAACTCTTTCTAAGGCCTTTCCAATGATATTGGTTGCAGGCAATTTGAAGGCCTTGGTCAAAAGTTGAGAAAAAAATGAGCCACTTAGTATTTTATTGGAGTTCCTAGTTTGATGTCCTTGAGCTCATTTTCCTTTGTTGTTTGAACACATTTGACTTAGTGTACATTGTCTCGCATCCAACCACATTTTTCCACATATGCCCTTTTAAATTTTGCCTCATCGCCTAGCCTTTGCTTTGATTTGAGATATGTGGCCTTAATTAGTATAATCGCTTAACACATGGTCTCAAGACTTTGATCTCGACTTCTATGTATGCCCGGGCCACTATTGAATGACACATTGACATCATCGGCGCCACCGTCCTCCATGAACTTTTAGACCCTTGGTCACCGTACCTTTGGCTTGTGGATTATCGGCACATGGCTGCCATCACTTGAGGGCTTTAGGGAGGTCAACCTCAATATGAACCCACTTGTTTGGTCAAGCCGAGTAGAAGCGATATGCTTCATAGCAAATGTCTCGCCTAATAAGTTTAACAATCTTTGAGATGATATACCACGAGGAATCAAGAGGCAACAAAGTTTGACCCAAATAAGAACTTTAAGAATTTGATGTCCTAAGTCCAAGGTAAAAATCTAGGTGAATATGAACCACAAAAACTAGTAGCTCGTCTTAGCGAGAAGTACTTGAACTTGTGAAGAGTCCTTAAAGGAGAACAAATAAAACACTTGGTAAGATTCCTAATACCCAAGACATGGATTCCTTTAGGTTCCGTGAGGAGTTTGATCGATATATGAAGAAAATTATTAGAAAGAATATGGCCAACATAATACTTAATAACGAGCTCAAGAGAAACAACATTAATTAAAATATCATGAAAAGTTTCGGCTCACTACTTCACCAAAGACCTTGAGAACAAATTTTCTTGTACATTTGTGATCCATTCTATGCCCTGTTCAATTAAAGTTAACAATTCGATAGAAAAGAGCCATATGTAAAAACTCCGATCCACCCAGTGCAACAAATTAAATACAAGAATTAATAAGCAGACTTCAAAAATTCCACAAAGATAGTATGAACGATTGAAGGAGATTAACAAAACAACTAAAATGATATCCCACATGGAAAGCCAAAAACCCACAAACAAGTATCTCCCGAGAAACATTTCTGCCGACATAGAAGTTCGACTCTACTGGGGATCGAACCAGCGCCTTATCCATTGGGCCATAAAGTCCGAATGGATAGAGAAGCTGTGTACTAGACAAATATAGTTTTACTGTAAAATTCAGAAATATAACTAAATTTCATCAACGCCTGCATATTTGCCTGTAATTGTTAAAACTCACGTTACCTTTAAAAATTGCTGAAATGTAAGGATTAAGAGTATACAGCAGTTACCTGTAATTGCAAGAACAAAGATAACTAAGCCACAACAAGGTGCTGCTTAGGATCGAATTTGGGACTCAATAACCGACCACAGCATTGCGCTACCTAAACCTGCATTCACACCAGATAATTGGATATATAAATATCTTTGATTCCTCAAAGGCAGTCCATAATCGTGTCCCACATTGCAGTACATTTGTTACTTGGTGTTTTTACAACATCAGTTCATCTTTAATGGTGTCAAGATGGCTGAGTTGGTCTAAGGCGCCAGTTGCAGGTACTGGTCCTGAAGGGTTGGGTTCGAATCCCACTGTCACTATTTGAATGTTTTTGTTTTTATTTTTTATTTTTTATTTTTGATAAAATGACAGTTATATTACTAAAAATAAAATAGTATAACTATTCACAAAACAATATGGAGTATGTTTGCACACCACAAAGAATCTAAACCAACCCAAAGGCATGAGAACCATACCAAAGGCATAGGAATTGATTACCCAATCAACACATAGACAAAAACCACATGGTTATTTAGACAACATCCACGAAGAGAGTAAAATGAGGGTCTTTATCGTCAACCTTGCCCCACCCGCCATTTAGAACGTCTAACCCTTTAGAGAGACAGCTCCCAACAATTAACTATGTTTTCAATGGATTCAATAACATCTTCATTATCTTTTTCATGGCTATGAGTCAAGAGACCTTGCTTGCCATAGGTGGTGAAGCCCAACTGTTACATCATGCGTTGATGAATCCCACCATCCATGTCTAGGTTGTGGAGGTGAGTGGCAGTGAGGTGGAGAGCCTCACCCACGACGGTTACAAGAACGACGACAAGATCTCTTCAGAGCACGAGCCCTACCTCTCTTGGTGAGTGGCCACGAGAGAAAGATGTCGTCGAAACTCGAACAATAGTACAAGGGGCATTGTCTCAATGATCTAAAAGGGTCTGAAGGTGAACAACCTCTAGTACCACTTTTTGTGCTTGTACTTGATTATGCAAAAATGCATTGGAAGAATCATTGCTTTATTAAAAGCCGAAAGATTGCAATCAACAACATTATGATTTTGATTTTTGGTCTCCATTAAATTTAAATATAGATACAATTTTCCCTCAATAAATATTTCGTTTGAAATTTTCTTCATGCCACTCATTAATGCTTTACACAATGTTTTGAAATTGAGATTGGTCGTGGATGACATAAGCATTGGCATTGTAAGATTATAACACGAGAGATTCACAAACCAAAGTATTACCTAACACATGCAGCCATATTGGAGTTCTAAATATGAGTCAAAATGGACCCAATCTCTCGTCCAACATAAAGGGGTGTATAGGGTTAAAGTATATAGGTTTTTAAAAATATATTGGGTGTAGGGTAAGTGGAGAAGTAGAGAGAAGTGAAGAGAAACAATCATGGAGAAAATGAAGAAACTGTAAATTCTCATCATTTTCACTATGTTTTTTCATAGTAGTAGCATGTTTTTCAACATAGCAACATATTTTTCCATAGTAGAAACATTGCATTACTCTCAATAGTTGGAACATCATAATATCATTGTCGAAGTATATTATTTGTCATTTTGATTATTTTATTTAAAAATTAATGGATGTCACGAGGATTAGTAAATTTAAGTGCCAAAAATGCAACCACACATGACCCTTTATATTACTATAGAAATTTTATCAACATGAAAAATGTAGATAGAAAAGAAAGGAAGAGAGACATCAAATTACACATATTAAGGGTTTGTATTTTTCGAGTCCAATATGAATTTCATTAAGGTTTTAAGTGAGATTTATAAAGAAATATAATTGATTTTTTTGTAAATGTTAATTATTGAATCCAACACTAAAGAGGTAGAAATAAAAAGTGGTAAAAAAACTTTCATAGGGAAAATGGGTAGTTTGGATATATGGTAAAATAAGGGGTATTTTATAATTGAAAAGTTGTATTAGGAGAGATGATAATAATAGAAGATTGAGAGGTAGATTTGGAATTTGCAAATATATGGGTATTATTTGATTTCCTATGAACACATGAGATATGTCATAATTTTACATAGTGAATCTCCCATGGTTTATAATTGTAGCATTGGAAATGTGTATTTTATTCAATCTACTTCTATCACACATAGTTCTAGCTTGTGGCAAACTAAGAGCTTTGGAAAATGGTTATGGGCATCCATCAAAGCATGATAGAAAGTGTTTTGTTTTTTCAAGGTGTTGTAGATTACAAGTGCTCCAATTAAGATGTTGTAGTTGGAAGGTGCAAAGCCAAAATCCACAATGTTTGCTAACATACTTCTAGTGACTGTGGCAATTCTTGTCGAAGATAGGAAATCGTTGACAAAAGATAACTTTGAAATCAATGCAATGCGGTGGTTGGGCCAATGTATGGTAAGCAAGAGGTTGCGTGATGTTCAATTTTACTCCATTGCGGTGCGAACTTGCGTGAGACTTAGGATCTTCCGTGCGAAGGGTACAAACATGTACATTAAATTATAATGGGGAGGGGATTTTGTTAGATGACATGGTTGCAAAATGGCCTTTAAATAAATATGTGTAAAATGTAGAAGCATATATAAGACGAGTGAACCACTTGCGAGAATACCTCAAAATAATGTGGTTTCATTGAACCACTTGCGAGATACCTCAAAATAATGTGGTTTCATGGACCGCTATGCACAAAAGGAAAACAGTTCGCTCGCCTCCCATTAGTATGTGGATGGAGGAAAACGTTTTCTTTTTGGCAATTGGAAACATATATTCAAGGTATTAGATTTGAGGATCTGTCATAAGCTCTGCAATATTTGTTAAATAGGACCAACATTCCAACTTGAGAAGGCAAAAATTCACAAGGAAATTGTGCATTCAAGCTTGCACTTTAACATTGAATTTGATGTTATACTATTGAGTATGTTGACTCAAACTTAAAAATCGGAAGCCCCAGATCCTACCATTTATTTTCATTTTAACTTCATTAAGATCCACAACATAATCCTACAATCTTATAATTTCATCCAAATGAAACAAGTTGGAAATATGAGCATAATTTTGTACCAGATTTTAAGTAATAATAATATGTTTTTTATTATTGAATGTTAGAAAAAGAGTAATTTTTCCCTAGAAAAGAAAAAAGCAATTTACTTTTTACATGCTTTTAATATTAGATGATTTATTTTTAGATTCCTAGTTTTTGGAAAAGCTATTAAAGCAAATAAATCAAATTCTTTGTATTACACAAAAGCATGTGTTTTTAGTTCTATTTTTAGGAGTGTTTGGTGTTTTATTGTTAAATGAAGCCATCTATTTATTAGAGGTAATTGTTAGTGTTTTGATATCAAACACATTCAGAGATATTGTATTGATCCAAGCTTTGAGAAGGAAGGAGAAATATATGCATAGAAGTGTTGATATGAGTTTGCAATAATATGTTTTATTTGCAATTCTTTATTTTATTTCTGTTAGTTGTTATTTTATGTGCCTAATTTCTACAAATTGGTATCAGAGCATGGATTTTTTCAGTAGGTTTCTAATTGACAACAAGTTATGGCTTCTATATCCGGTCTGCAGACACCACAATTTATAGGAAAGAATTACGAGTATTGGTCATTAACCATGAAGGCACTATTCAAATCTCAGGATGTGTGGGAAATCGTAGAGAATGGGTACACAGAGCCCACAGATGCAGCAACATATAACGCACTCACAGTAGAGAAAGACACTTTGAAGGAATTAAGAAAGAAAGACGGAAAATATCTTTTCTTCATTCATCAAGCCATGCATGAAAACATCCTACCAAGAGTGGCAACAGCTAGTAAAGTACAAATTGCATGGGAGACTCTCCAAGTTGCGTATCAAGATAAAGAGAAAGTAAAATTTGCCAAGCTACAATTACTTCGTAGAGATTTTGAAAATATGTCAATGAAAGATTCATATTCCATAGAATTGTTCTTTACTTTTGTAGTTGGTTTAGTCAATCAAATTAAATCTCATGGTGAAAATATTGAGGACAAAAGAATTATTGAAAAATTGCTTAGAAGTTTGCTTAGCAAAATTTGATCCTTTGTAGTTTCTATTGAAGAAACTAAGGATCTAAGTCATTTTTCAATTGATGAGTTGTATGCATCACTAATAAATCATGAATAGAGGTTGAATACATCACATGTAGTTTTAGATCAAGCTTTTTCATCACAGGTATCAGGAAATCATGGAAGAGGAAGATGAAATTTCAGCCCTAGAGGCAGAGGAAGAAGTTCATCTAGAGGACGTAACAACGGTCCATCAAACTCAAGTGGAAGAGGACATAGTCAAGAGCACAATCATAATAATTTTTTAGGTCAGAGACATGATAAATCATGGGCACTATGCTTTTGAATGCAAGAAAAAGCAATATGATCAAAACAAGCAGAATCAAAATCAGGTTGGAAGCTCTACTCCAAGATCCATGTTTATTGCATGCACAAAGATTGCTGAAGCATCGCCTATTGAGTGTAATCTATCCCAAGAGAGTCCTAGTGATGTATGATATTTTGGATTAAGTTGTAGTAATCACATGTCAGGTAACTTAGATTTATTTTCTAATTTGGATGAATCAGTAAAGTCATAAGTTACCCTTGGGAATAATAATACAGAGGATCAGTAAAAGGCAAAGGAACAATTCAAATTCTAAAAAAAAGGGGGAGCAGAAGATTATGCGGGATGTTTATTATGTTACTGTTTGAAGCATAATCTTATGAGCATTGGTCAATTGTGATCCATATGGATCCATAAAAACACACCACTTCATCAATTCCATTAGCACCAAGAAGAAGAAACAAGAAAAATGAATAAATTGAGGTAAACATAGGTTCGGAAGGATCCACCGCTCATGCGTGCAAGTAAGAGTTTAGAACCGCCGCCTGCAAGGGCAGCGGTCCTAAAATCACCGCCTCTAGGGCGGTGGTCTTGAGGCCGCCATCTACTCTCGGGGGTGGTTGTCTGTCACTTTTGAAGAAAAGAAGAATGGAACACGAATGGATGCGAATTTGAAGTACCTAGTCGTGTCTCTTCCCCTTCCATGCCCTTTCACATCCTCCAGTGCACGGAGGACATGGGAAGGACTATAAATGCATGAAAGGAGCAAGAGAATGATTCATTCAAAGATCCAAAGAGATCAAGAAGCAGAGTTTAATGAGAGTAGTGAGCAAGATCTTCAGTGCTAGAATGGAATTGTAGGAGCAAGGTGTAAAAACAGAGAAAGCAAGTAATTGGAGAGAAGTTTTACATTGTTTCTTCTTTTCATACTTATTGTAATATGTAATTGTCTATATTAGACCAATAAAAGTGGGAAGAAAGAGTATTTTCCCTTCCCGACTGGTTTTCCTCCATTAGAGGTTTCCAAGATAAAATTGTTGGTGTTGAAGTTTTGAATTATTTCCTTCTCTACAATTTCCTTTCTATAGCACTAGATAATCAGTCATGAAGCTCTAATTTTTCAAGCAAATCTGTCATTTTCCAAAGTTGAAAGTAGAACAACATAATTGTGTGATTCGTAGAGTTCCAAAGTAGAAGTTTACGGATCAAATTGGTACAAAAGGGATACAAAGTTTACATTGAAGAAAATGAATGTGTGATCGTGGATAAATATCCAAGTACACAGTGATTGCTAAAGTGAAGATGACAAGAAACAAAATGTTTCCTTTGAAGATTATACCAGCCACATCCAGAGATCATACTATAGATCAGTCCGGAGCTAAGGAGATTGAATCAACTTTTCAGTCAGTTGAAAAGATGAATCGTGGCTATGGAATCTCAAGTTTGGTCATTTAAACTTTGGTGGTTTGAATTTATTACACAGAAAAATATGGTGAAAGGTTTGCCTTTGATTCAAAAACCAGATAGAGTTTGTGAAGGTTATATTTTAGGGAAGCAACATAGAGAATCTTTCCCAGTTGGCAAAACAAAAAGAACAAGTGCACCACTTGAAATTGTTCACTTAGATTTATGTGGACCGATGCAAAAAATTCTATTGGAGGTTGCTCATACTTTATGACATTCATTGATGACTATATAAGGAAGACATGGGTGTACTTTTTGAGACACAAATCAGATGCTTTTGATATATTTCAGCAATTCAAGGCTTTAGTGGAAAAGCAAAGTGGGTACTACATCAAATTTTTGAGGACAGATAGAGGAGGTGAGTATGTTTCCAATGATTTTATGAATTTTTACAAATATCATGGTATACACAAGCAGTTTACTTCAGTATACACCACAAAAAGAACGGTGTGGCAGAGAGAAAGAATAGAACCATCATGGAGATGGTGAGAAGTATGATGAAGGAAAAAAATATTTTAAATGAGTATTGGGCAGAAGTAGTAGTAACTTCTATTTACATTATAAACAAGTGTCCAACAAAAATTATTTGAAACATGGTTCCTCAACAAGCTTGGACTAAGAGGAAACACAATGTTTCTCATTTTAGAATCTTTGGTTGTGTGGCATATGCACATGTGCCTGATGAGATAAGGAAGAAGTTAGACAACAAAGGATAAAAATGCATATTTGTTAGATATTCAGAGAATACAAAATCTTACAAGTTGTTCAATCCAGTTACTAGAAAGGTCATAATCAATAGAGATGTACAGTTTTTTGAAAATGAGGCATGGGATGGAAGTATTGAGAAAATAGTCAATGTAGCAACAACTATTCCTCATGATGATATGGCAGATGAAAGCATTGAGCAATAAGGTATTGTATCTTCTTCAATCTTGGACATGCACCACAAGTTGTAACACAAGCTACACCTCCATCTACATCTAGGAGGTCTCCAAGATTTTAGTCATCTTCAACCATGCAAAAACACCACAAAGAACACCGAAACTACTCCTTCAATACAAAAATAGACCATCATCAGATAGCCCTTTGTAGTAGAAAACAAGGAGTCTTAGTGAGATTTATAATGTTGATACAACTAATGCTTTTTCAATTTTTGCATTGTTTTCTCAAGCTACAGATCCAATATACTTTGAAGAGGCTATAGACAATGAATTTTGGTTCAAGCCATGGATGATGAGATAGACGCCATAGAGAAGAATCAGACATGGGAATTAGTAGATCTTCCAGAAGGAAAGGACGTGATAGGAGTGAAGTGGGTCTATAAGACCAAATATACTGTTGATGGTAAAGTACATAAACATAAAGCAAGGTTGGTTACTAGAGGTTTTTCACAAAAATATGGAGTAGATTACAACGAGACATTTGCACATGTAGCATATTTGGACACGGTAAGAATGGTTTTAGCAATTACAGCTCAAAACAAATGACATATTTATCAGATGGATGTAAAATCAGCATTCTTGAATGGTTTTCTTGAAGAAGAAGTTTATGTGAATCAGCCAGAAGGTTATGAGATTGAAGGTCATGAAGGAAAGGTATACAAGTTGAAAAAAGTTCTCTATGGTCTCAAGCAAGCACCTAGAGCTTGGTACAACATGATTGATTCTTATTTGATACAGAATGGTTTCAGTAGGAGCAGCAATGAGCCTACCTTATACATCAAGATCAATGAGCAAGGTAAAATTTTGATTGTTTGTTTATATGTGGATGATTTAATCATTACTAGAAATCTATCTACATGATTCATTCAAATCAGCTATGAAGAAAGAATTTGAGATGACAGATCTAGGCCTCATGCACTATTTTTTGGGCATAGAAGTTCAACAATCAGAAGCTGGAGTTTTTATTTCACAAGCAAGGTATGCTAATGATGTTTTGAAGAGATTTAACATGTTGAATTGCAAGCTAGCACCAACACCATTGTGCAGTAGGTTTGAAGTTAAGAAAAGATGACAATGGATCATTTGTAGATCCAACATTGTTCAAAAGGCTAGTTGGAAGTCTCATGTATTTGACGGCCACAAGGCTGGATATTATGTATGGTGTGAGCCTCATCTCAAGGTTCATGGAATCTCCAAAAGATTCACATTGGTAAGCTAGAAAAAGGATTTTGAGGTATGTATGTGGAACTAAGAATCATGGAATTTTATATTCAACATTAGATGAGTTCAAACTCATAGGTTACATAGACACGATGAGTGCAAGTATTGATGACATAAAGAGCACATACGGTTATGCTTTTCACTTTGGAACAAGTGTAGTTTCATGGGAATCGAAGAATCAACCCATAGTCACACTATCTTCATCAAAAGCAGAGTATGTAGCAATAACAAGAGCAGCATGTCAGGTTGGTTGGAAGAGAAGAGTGTTGAAAGATTTGAGGCAGAATTGTCAAGATGATGCTACAAATTTTTTTGTGACAACAATTCAGCAATAACATTGTCCAAAAATCATGTTTTTCACAAGAGGAGCAAACACATAGACACAAGGTATCACTTCATCGGGAGTTGGTTAACAACAAGGAAATTTGTCTTGAATTTTACATATCCGAAGATCAATTTGTAGATATCTTTATGAAGTCTTTGGGAAATAAAGTTTTTGAGTATTTGAGAACTTGTTTGGGAGTTTGTGATCCGGAATATGTTAGGTCTGGAAGTGCATGCTCAGCTCCATAAAAATAAAAGCTTAAAGGTCAAAATTAAGGGGTAGTGTTATAAAAAAGTAATTTTGCCCCTAGAAAAGCAAAAAGCAATTTGTTTTTTACATGATTTTAATATTAGATGATTTAGTTTTTGATTCCTAGTTTTTGGAAAAGCTATTAAAGCAAATAAAGAAAATTATTTGTATTGCACAAAAGCATGTGCTTTTTAGTTCTATTTTTAGGAGTGTTGAGTGTTTTATTGTTAGATGAAGTCATCTATTTATTAGAGGCAATTGTAAGTGTTTTAATATCAAACACATTCAGAGAGATTGTATTGAGCCAAAGCTCTGAGAAGGAAGGAGAAATATATGCATAGAAGTGTTGATCTGAGTTTGCAATAATATGTTTTATTTGCAATTCTTTATTTTATTTCTGCTAGTTGTTATTTTATGTGCCTAATTTCTACATTGAATAATATAATTTTATTTTTAAAGTTGAACACTATTTACAATGTTATAAGTATGTATGTGCATCCCTTCATAGGTCATGTTGTAAATCACATTTAAATTTATCTATACGAAAATAGCAAGAAAAATAAAAGATGATTTCAAACTTGGCCAAAGACTTATATAGAAGAAATTATTACAATAGCTAAAATACATACATAAGCATTACCAATTTCTCTAGACGGTTTGGAAGATGGAAAAAGATTTTTAGTGGGAGAATACAATTTTCTTAATTCAATCCATGAAAGTTATAAGACATAGAGGAAACAAGGAAGATGTTTGCAAACTAGTCATCATACGCCTTCCATACCTCCACCAATCTTTATATTTGTCACTGCTCACATGTTTATTATGTTTTTAGCTAGAAAATACTTGCAATTTCTTTTTAACATCTCCTCTTGAACTTGCAGATTTAAAATATAAAAAGGGCTTGCGCTTTTGCTTTAGGAAGCCTTTGTTGAAAATGAGGTGGAATTGGATTGGGTATAATCAGCATGAACTCTTGAAATTTATGTTTGGTTGAAAAATAAAGACTAAAATTGTGTATTAAGTAATGAGGAGGGTATGAGAATGGATTCAAGAAGCATCACACTAGTGTTTGGACATTAAAATAATCTGTCACATGTTCACATGTATTATTTCATAGTAAACATAATATAAGGAATTATTTTACTACTATAATTCAAGTTGATTAATTGTAATCTTAAGTCCACACCAAAACACAAAATGTTTGATAAGATTTTTTTTGGATTTATAAAGGAATCATTACATATTCCAATTTAGCATGGTCTCTACCAGCCTTGGTAAAATTTAGCTTGGCGTGAGGAGGGGACCACGTCACCAGGTGCACAAGTTTCATACCGCATCCGTTCAATCGAAGCCTAGGTTTCATACCGCCTCTGTACAATTGGTGTACACTTCATACCACCTTCGTACAACTGGCGCACACTTAAGGACGTTGGTCGGACTACTCTAAAGAAGACCTCCATATAGTCATGCACACACTAAGGGATATTGTTCGACTACTCCGGCATCACCACTCGTGGACATCGGTCGGACTATTCCTCATGCAACAAACATGCCAATGGGGTTGAACCTTGGACCTCCTCTTAGTAAATGCTTGAACTTTACCAATCAACTAAGACTCAAGTTAACAAAATGCTTGATAAGGTTGTTACACAATTTTGACTTGTTATGACCTCTCTCAATTAGAAACTTAAATTTATTTGACTCTTCCATTATGACTTCACCCTTATTAGCATAAGGACCATAATATATTCCGTTTTATATATTTCCACAGATCAAGTCAACCAACCAATACATAATGGAATTAGTTCTTGAATCAATTAACTTGTAAATGCAACTCCACCAAAACTCAAAATCAATATACTTTGGTAAGGAACGTAAATTGTTTTTATTTTTATAACCTCTTTTAAGCAAAGGTTTAAGCTCTCTTACCATAGACATGTCATTACTCATATGTATTTTCTCTAGTCTATCCTCACATACATTCTTCAAATTATACACTAAAACATTTTACTTCAAATATAATTTGCCAATGTACAACTCTCTAACACACTCGTTAAAAATTCCTATCTATTATGTGAATTGTTATATTGAATAAGTCTTTGGAAGGTTTCCCCTCGAACTAGCACGGATTCTTATAAAGTAATTTGGGTTACTACCTTTAAATTCTACACATTTTTAGTTTCATTTATTTTCCTAAATGTTATTGTATTAATTCATGAATGTATATTATATTTATTGTGTTATTATTATAATAGGTAGAATTGAAGAGAGGATTTAGACATCAAATATGAGAGAAAATTTAACAACCGAAAATTTAAACTTCATATATATACAAGTTTAAAATAAAAATGTATTTCATAACTAATTCAAAAAAATTGTTCCTTACTATTTTATAACTATCATGTTTTCTACAATTTGTAATTTGTAATTATTCAACTATAATATGTGACTCTTAATTATTCATTCTCTAATTTTGACAATAATTTACATGCTATACTTTTATTATTATGTTTTCTACAATTTGTAATTTGTAATTATTCAACTATAATATGAGACTCTTAATTATTCATTTTCTATTTTTGACAACAATTTACATGCTATACTTTTTCTACCTTATTCATATATGTAGAATGTCTTCTTAAACATTCCTTCAAGTAAAATCCTCACAAAATCCTATCTCAAACTTATGATAGTTAATTTCAAATAGAAAACAAAGGAATAGGAAAAAAATTAAAAATACAATTATAATAACGAACAAGTGAAGAAAGGGGCATAAGTGTGGAGAAAAGAAACTCTTCATATATATATAATATATATATATATATATATATATAAAAGTAATAATAATATTAGAGTGATAATTTATTTTTCCACATCTATATTTATCAAAACACTTCCACATTTATAAGATATTACTAGATTGTAACTTCTTCTATTATATAATTTATATTTGTTAAAATGTGAACTTTTATAAATATATATTCTTCTAAATTATTAATATATCTCTTTAAGAAGTCTGAATGTGGGGGTTTCATTCCTTCAAGGGATGATCCTCTTCCACCGCCTAGTGTTGTTGCCCCATGTGCCTAGTTATGTAATTTTGTGACTATCTTGTTTTGTGTTTGTCTTTTTGGCATTTCTTGTGCCTTTGTGAAATTTTGATTTTGGACCGTGAGTTCTTGAGTTAACCCCGCAGTTGTAACTCTTTTGTATTATTAATATAAAGGTAGGTTCCAATAGTAAATATAAGTGTATCATCCCTTAAAATTAAAGACAATATGTTTTGTGAAATTGTTTGTTGAGGATCTTTAGGTTTAAGAAAACCTTGAGGTAGGGCACGTCACAGAATTTTCATGGTTGGGGAAGACCTTCACCAATCAGTAGACATGTTTTCTATGGAACCATTCAATCAAGGTCATCGTGGCTCGAAGTTGGGAGGTTTAAGGTATATTTGCAGCCATACAAGGATGTTGCACGATCAAATCAATTCGCTCCTTTTTCCCAAACCCATGTCTTTCCAAATCCATGTCTTAGAGAAATAAGAAGAGGTGCCTACTCTAGAGGTCAAACATGGAGTGGTAAAGGAATTCTGACATCCCTTAAGTATTTAGCCGTAATACGCTAGTTTAATGGATTTTGGACGAAGGGTACAAAGCTTCACTAGTGAACCATCCAATGGGTACTCAAATGTGATATTATGTTATGTTCCAAAGGATTCTTTGTAGTTCAGCTCAATGAGGTTGAGGAATACCATGCAAAGATTTGTAAATGGGCTCTAGTTTTGCGAAGAATGGGGCTCTTCATTACCCCTTGGTTTTTGGATTTTTGACCTCTCCACTATGGTAATCTTCAAAATGTTTGTTTGGGTTTGAATCCCAAATTTTCTATTCCTTTTTTGCATCATTTGGTCCTTTAGGATATTGGAAATACTTTGGGAAGATTTTTAAAGCTAGATGCTAAGTAATATATGCAGAATATATTGACCTATGCTCATATATGTGTGGAAATTGACTAATAAGGGTCTACCATACAAGTTGATTCTAAATTAGGGTGGCTCCAAATTAATCCAACTCTTGGACTATGGAAATTAATACAACATTTAGGTATCATTTTTGCCATCAAACAAGTCATTTGCATGAATAAAAGAAGAAAGGGGCAACTCACAAACCTAAAAATCGTAAGCCAAAAGCGGCAAGAATACAAAAGATTCTCACACCTCAAAGGTCGTTAAAAATAAAATTGAAACCACACAAGTCTAGATTGAAGATTTAAATCGGGTTCCTAAAGAAGTAAGGTATGTGGAGGATCCTTGCTTGAGAGCTAGCTATTAATGAAGCTTTGGTAGGAGGAATAAAGAGAGCCCATGAATCTGAATTTTTTTAGTCGATAAAGATCAACCCTTACTAGCAATACATAACTCTGCACCTCTAAGTGATTATCAGGACCTCCTCTTAGGAGTTGGGTTGCCAAAAAAAAAAAAAAAAAAAAAGGCAAGATTGAGACCATTTCCTCATGAGAGTTTCATTTCACATTTCTTCCTTTTCTCACACTTCCATGTTTTTTGTATTGCTTTGAGGTGAATTGGCCCTCAGATATAGTGGCCTTGTTAACTTTGCTTTACATTCTAGGGTACATGACTCTTTCCACCCAACTTTTTATACAATTAACAATATACTATTCTTTTTATTAATAAAATTACATTTTTAATAAAAATTAACAAGATAAAATAATTAATACAACGAAACACATATTTTCCATCTTTTAATCATCCTAATCCTATTTTTCTTTCATACTTCCACTCAATAGATAAACATATTCCTTTTAATGATAAAACTACTTTAATGATAATCTTATTCCATTCAATAGATAAATTGTTGGTGGTGGGACATGAACTGCCTGTGCCACTCCATTTTTCCCATACAAACCCCGGATTGGTTATCATCTTTTGGTGGAAAACACCATTACGGCCGATACACTCAATTGTCGATGGAACCTCAACTCTCCCCTTTAGGTTTGGTTTAGGAGATTTGAAAATTTTTGGTAGATTACCACATAATCTAAGAAAGATCATTTTCTCCGGTGTATTCGAGCTATCAAGGCCTTCCTATTAGGGATAAACTTTAGCAAAATTTGGGAGTTACCAACATGTTATGCTCTTTTTGCCACCAACCGAATCCATCAAACATTTTTTTAGTATTTCTCCTTTTCTCAATTTGTGTGGCTATAGATCCAATCCCTTTTCTCTTCTTTTCTTTTAAAGCCCTTTACTTAGAAAATGATCCTCTAGGGACTCAACTTCTTTACCCGTAAATTAAATCCAGATATGACAATTATTCAGAGTGAATATTATATTTAAGATTTGGAAAGATAGAAATTTTGTAATTTGTCAATCAAATTCAAATGGATAGAAGATTCTCGGTTTCTAATGTTTGTTGTGATTTTGAATGTGTTTCTCCAGATTCAAGTCCGAGTGGAGAAAGTTCACCCGGAGGTGGAGCATTTGCAAAGTCTTATTGACCATCGGGGCAATGCTCCTTTTTCGTGATGAACCGACAGATCATGCGTGCCCTCATTCCCCACTATGGGGTTATGGTTGTGTTAGGCCACGTTTCCACTCTTGTAGCATGCACAAGAGCATTAATAAAGTATCTCGCGTGCCTAGAGGGGTTGAGATGGATGGAGGAGTTCAAATTCTACTCGCGCTTTGAGAGACCAAGTGCATGGTGGAAATGACAGATATAATGCCTCAAGTGGCAATGACCGTGACGATGCAGTTGATCTATGGAAGGTCCCCCCTCTAGTAAATTCCCGCCTTACTTTGGTCATTTCTCCACAATGTAATGATAACACATAAGAACAAGATGGTTAGCTTGGAGTTCCTAATGTGGAACCACAAGGTAGTTCCAGTTGGCATGACAAGCCCAACAACCTGCCTCCACCTCCACCTCTGCCTCCATCTACTTCTTTGTTCACGGCTGCTTGTTACTTGATGTATTTTCTTATTTTTGTTATGTAACCTTTTTGGTTGAAAATCTATTAACTTTTATTTCACACATGTCGATCGCATGACTTAGAATTTTGGGGTGTGCTACCATACCACCCACTTTTTGTATGATTAATTATGTACATTATTTTCTTCTATTAATATGAAATGGATTTTCAATCAAAAGGGGCAATTAATCACCTCCACCTGGATGGGGAATTATGGTTCCGCTCAATATTCAGATGATGTATCAGGACGATTAGGCAGATTGACCCTTGCTTTGAAGAGCCTAATACAGCTTGGATTCATTTTGCTAAGAGATGATCTACCACCTCCAAGTATTGTTGTTGTGTGTGCCTTACTATGTCTTAATGTAGCTTCTTTTTTATTGGTTTCATGTTGCCCTTGTGGCCACTTTTTTCAGTAGCCCTCGCACCTTTTTAATAGTCTTGTGGGAATTTGACTCGTGAGTCGTGTTCATTTCTAACCACCATTTATTATGTAACACTTTGTATTATTTTGTTAATATAATATAAAGATGGTTCAAATAATAAAAGGGGAAATAAAAATTGTTTCCACCTCGCTTCAACCAAAAATATGTGGTTGTTCAAGAGAGCAAAAATAATCAAGCTGCGTTGTTAAGAGTGCTTCTTCCTTCACTCTGCATCCTAAGGGAAACCACTAGGTGAGAAAAACCACTAGAGCCATGATCATGCGAGTCGAAATTAGGAAAGCTTGGTATGTGGAGGAGATGAATTACTAAGCGTAGGATTGGAATTTTAATGCAACGGTGGCTAACAATTTACAATATGCCTACATCAACATTGGTTATCGAGCCACATGTATTTACACATCAATGACAAGATGAATCTATGCCATTCAAGTCTCATGTCACTGCTTCCAATTTGGAACATGCCTATTAATGTAATGAGTCAATGTCCTTTTCACGGAATAAACATTTTTATTAGTTGGTGATGGGTTTGTTTAATCACGTTATTGATTGATTGACGACAAATTTGAATTATACACTTCATCTTTTATAAATAAAAACAGATACAAAGTGATTGTATGATTCTATGTCATTTTGGCCAATTTTTAAATATATTTTATTTGATAATGGTACAATAAGATGGTATTCTTGACAAATTTAAAAATATTTTACATCATAAGAATACAATCGAAGGATGTTCTTTATTTCGGGTTAGGCGACATTGATAATCTGCCGAAAGGTGGTGTTGGACATTATTGGTGCTTTGGGCTTGGTGCAACTTGGAATTGCTTTCACAACTCTAAAAATCCACATTCCCATGGTAATATATTACAATCCTTGTGTCAATAGGGACGAAGTTACACTGGAGCTGGCCCTCTCACTAACATAATGGTCAATTAGTTGGGAGATATGTCTCGGTGTTGCCTTGCTGACAGAGGTCGGAAATGCCTCTTCAAATTACTTGAATGACTCCATAAACCTGCATAGTTTATTATTGGTGTAACATTACACTTCCTTTTAATACAAATGCTAGTTAGTAATTATAATAGACAAAAAATCTAAAATAAAACTTTCAAATTAATCTTTTAACGTTAGATATGAGTAACAAAAAAGCGCTAAGACGAGAAGTGGAGGCAGGCAATGCTAAAATTGTACCATGATAATTTCACAATTGGTGGAAGAGAAGAGAATGGTGGCACTGCTCGTCCATGTCGGCTCAACACGAACATCCACACACCTTCATCAGGAGCAAGGTGCTGCAACTTTTCTTAATCTCATCCCTCATCTCTTACATGAAAAAATTAGGAAGATCAGCTCACAATGAAACCTGAAAACCTGGGGAAAACCGTAAATTCTCCATGGTATTAAGGTAACTGTAAATATTGACTTCAACATTTTCACAGCAATGTTCTACTTTGATCAAGGCCTGCACTTTTGAGTAGCAAAGCCCTGGGAGCAGCTTTCAAAACAAAGAGAAATGCCTTTGAAAGCTAACTATTGTCTCTGTAGCAGCGATTTGGGAATCAAGAAACCTTTCAGCCCTCGTGCCTTTTGAGACTGCAAGATAGCTTGAATTTAAAGAAAAAAGAATTATACAAATTTATAATGGTGTTGAAGTTTATCCCAGAAAATACATTTGGAGAAGAACACTTTATGAAATTGGAAATTATGAAACCGCTAGATTTGGATTTTATTCTTTTCAGGTTGCAATCAATCTCTTTAACAAAAGCCGTGAAGCAGCCAGTTCCTTCCATTCATGTTAGTAGATGTTGGAATTATTTTTTTCAATAAATTTAAAATGTTGTAACTTGTTTGTTTAAAATGTTATGATTCCAAAATATGTCATTTAATAATAAGCCAGCATAAAATCATTGAATTGCAATTGTATTTACATCTAAATATAGTTTTCATATTTTTAATCAATTAACATGTATACTATTACAATACATTTTTTTCTATAATAATGATGCCTCACAATTATAAACAAGTCCATATCAGGGTATATAAGCAATCCTACACATAATAGAAACACGATATTGAGCACTTAAGGTCACAAATCGAGTTTGAAGGGTGAAGATGAAGAATAACAACTCAAGGTAAATACCACCTACATATGATAGAAGAAAAAACTATAAACTAAAATTAGAAAATCTAGTTGAACAAATATTGTAAATGAAAAATGGTATTCGCCAATTCCGTGTACAAAGTTTATATGTTATTTCTGATATGCTGGATGTATATACATTCATTTAAGTTTTGAAATTACATGGTTCGTCCTACATTATTAAAGAAAGCAACATAAAGATGTTTAACCCCATCAATTTGGCCTTTATGACGCATTTCCAACTCGTGCAAAAATAATATTTTACATTATATTATAAATAGTCATCAAAGGAAAATGGGAAAATGGGAAAATGGGAAAATGGGATTTTTGTATGCAGAAATGAGCTTGGAACAAAGTATAGAGATGTATCATAGCATAAAGGAAGAGGGGTGTTTCTAATGCAAAAGTAAGAGGTTGGAACACAACATGAACAACTAAGAAAATAAGAACGGTATTGTCAATTTGGTAGGTGTCAATGATTTATAAATAAGATGTTGCACATTATGGTGATTCATGGACACATCAACTAATTCCCACTGAATTTGTTGTTGGATAAGATAATTACTTTTGATTGATTGTAAATTGTTGTAATTTGTTATAAATAATCTATATTTTTAATTAAACTTAAATTGATGAAATTTATTGTGAATAATATATGCGAAAATTTGGAACACTCAAAAATCATAATAATATAAATATTGATTATAAAAACAAGCATAAGAATTATTCATGAAATACAGTTGTATGTGAATGATCAGTGTTAAACTTATTTAATGCTACCGAATTCAATAATGAGCCATGCCTTGTTTGACTGAGCAATTTAAAATTTCCATAAATAAATGAGATTTCATACAACTTGAGTGACAATTACAAATTCTGTTGATAAAGATTCTCTTGCTTAGATGAGAGAAAACAAAAAGACAAAACTGCAAAAATCCGAAGAAAAGTAAATCCACACAAAGAGTAGACTTTTCAAAACAAGCCGAAGAATGGTGCTGCCCAGGCTCGAACTGGGGACCTTCAGTGTGTAAGACTGACGTGATAACCGACTACACCACAGCACCCCGATGTTTGAAAATGTGTATTGTTTTTACTTGATCTAAGTCATTGTTGAATGACTTTGTTTCTCGCAACTTAGAGCAATCCCAATTCCAGCATTTATCTTCACAAGATTTTTGGATATATAAATGTAATTGATTCATCAAATGTAGTCCATGTTCATTTCCATATACCGTATATCAAATTCCTGATCCAAAATTTAACATATCTACAGCGCGACCAGCCATCCTCGTCAGTTATTCCTATTGATTTTATAGAATAACTATCTTAACTATATTTATTTTTAAAAAAACTTATAGATATTAATCTCACAATTATTATTTTAGATTTTGAAGTTATTTGAGATTTCTTATTTGTAGTTATTGTCTTAAAAATATTACAAATAAAAGGACCTTAAATTCTACCATACGTTTAAGATATTGTTCTTATTTTGATTGAAAAGTCATCTATATTAATAATGCATTAATGTGTACGCTAGTCATACAAAATACTTGGGTGGTATGAAAGCACACTCCATATTGAAAAGTTCGCAGAGTCGCTTAGTCATAGGCCGAAACGCATGTGCCAAAGAAACCAAGTTTTTCACTAAAAAAGAAAACATGAATCTAAAGCTAAGCAACAACCCCAAACATAATTGTTGGAGGAGGAGGAAACGATGAAGTATCAAGCGTGTCCCCCAACTCCGAGCAACCATGAAGCTTTGAATCGGAACACCAACTCAATCCCCTTGCTCTTCAAGATTTTATTTCCGCTATGGGGAAATGGCTAAAGCGAAGAAAGTAAATTTATCCGAAGTGTCATAGGGTCTGGGAGAGCCTCCACTACCAATATTACCTAGGATATTCCACCTAACATTACAGGGGAGGATTCTAGCCATAAATCTTGTGAGGATTGTGATTGCAAGGGCTCCAAGTAGTAGTAGAATGATCAAAACATCTTCTCGCCACCTCCTCCTTTTGGGCAAGGAAGGTGGAAGTTGCGAGTGCGGCTCCTATGTTTTTGTGAGAACAGAGTGAGGCCAAGTTGAACCATGGCGCTAAGGAGGGAGCGAGGTCAAGCTTGCGTAGGAGGCTCGTGAATGAAAACACAAGGAGCATTCCTCCAATGGTCAATGAGGGTTTGCAAATGCTCCACTTTTAGGCATACTTTCTTTGATTGGCCCCAATATGAAGCCGTAAATTAAGCAATGACAAAAACATGATTATAAACAAAGAATTTCTTTCCAACCGCATTTGATTGAAAATAGAGTGATTTTTATCTTTCCAAATTTTGGAAAATAATATAATCTTTGAACAATTGCTAAATCTAGTTATATTTTTCAAAAAGGCCACGAGTCCCCAGAGAGGATCACTTTCTAGGGAAAGGGTTATGGAATGAATGGTTGGAAAAGGGAATGAATCCAATGGCAAGTGATTGGGCCAAAGGACAAAACCATGAAAAGTTCTTTAGGGTCTCTGGTTTGTGGAAGAAGTGGCATAGCGGGTTGGTAACACACATGTGCTTGAGTCTTTCTCCAAGAGGAAGGCCTTGGTAGAGGATACACCAGAGGAAGTGATCTTTCTTTGGTTATGTGGGGACTTACCAAAGATTAGCGAATATCATATACCAAACATGAGAGGAAGAATTGACACATGCCATTTGTGAGTAAGGGTTTCTGTTGGGATAGAATTATCCACAAGGAAATGATAACCAAGACAGGGGTTTGATCTGAAGAAGAGGAGTGGCCATTGGCCAATTCCAATCCCTCCATCACACAACAAGGGGTGAAACCCTAATTTTGTGAATAACATCCTCTAGAATAACAAAAATGATGGAGGAGATAGCAATTTCATTAGAGTTGGCAAGTTGAAACTGCTTTAATCTCAAGCCATGACATCCACCTCTAGATCTACCGCAAAACATATCCACTAAATGGCAAACACCTTTTTAAACAATCTTAGCCCTTTAGAACCTAGGGACGAGAGCTAAATGGGCATTCTAATGAATAATTAATGACAACCACAATAAAGAATAGGAATTGATGGACAACCCATTTCAAAACCATTACCAATCTAAAGGAGATAGGGTTTGAGTAGCTCCCATGCATGTTAGATGCTATTTACAACAAAGATGCTTCCAATATTAACAACAAATGTCTAGTAAGTAGAAGAGTTTGAAAGTAAAGCCCTTTCTAGGCTCATTTTCCAAGAGGCATCCTTTGGAGGATGTAATTCCTAAGGAGGATTTTCCATTATTTATATCCATCTAGGCTATGGAATACCCATTTGCACAGAGAGCATGACCATGAAGTTTGATGTCCAAGAGGCTCAACCCTCACACTTTGTTAGGTGATGAAAAATATGCCATCCCACCCCGTAAAGCCTTTAGAACCTTCAAAATTAGCCTATAGAAAGTCTTGGAGAAGTTTTTGAGCTTTCCATAGGCAACCTTAGAAGGAACCCAACAAGAAGAGTAATACACGTGTGGTTGCAAGAATTTTAGAGAAAATATGATTTTTTTTTTAGTAAGAGAGAGAATTTTAGAGTTCCAATAAGCATTATTTCCACCCTTTGAACTACATAGGACTATAGCTCAATAAAGGAAGCTTGAAAGGTAAAGGGAATTCCCATAACTTTAAATTGGGTCCCTAGTTGAATCCATTGCCATTGAAATTGTGAGACATACCGTTATCCAAAATTCACCCCTCAAGGTAAATTTTGATAACATGCATCATATTCTTGAATCCTGAGCAAGTAGATTGATTCAATGCCCAAAATCATGTTTTTGGGGCCCTTTGGCTTCTCTCTAACTCTCCCATCCAAGGAAAAATTTAAACGAGTTAAAAAAAATGTAAAAAATGAAGTCACAGGCTTGTTTTAATACATTGTGTGTTTGAAGGCTATGGGTCATACCAGTGTGGATCGTACCAAGGTTTGTCGTACCAAGTCTCATGCGGCACCGAAATACCAAGGAATTGACAAAGTCATAAGCTTTTTCCTAAGTGGTATGTGGGGCAGTTGGGACGTCGGGACGCGCAAAGCCAAAATGGCCATAGGTAGTGAAAATTGGCAAATGTAGAAGTTTTTGTTTCGTGCGATGCAGGACATTCGGGACAAAAGTATGCGTGGGACGCCTTTAGCTGATTTTCTACAAGTCACCAATCGGGCGGTGCGGAGATTTTCGTCCGGATAGTCGGGACAAAAGTACATGCGGGATGTGCAAATGTGAAAAGGCCATAAAAGGGGACAAGGAAGCCTGAATCGGCCGATGCGGGGATAGACGGACACGCAAACCTGATTTTTCCACAATACCCACAATTCAAAGGAAAAGTCAATGTTTGACCTGTGAACTTCAAATGGCCATAACTTTTGACTCCGAGCTCCAATTTTCACGAAATTGGACTTTCTGGAACGAGCACGACGTATCACACCCTCCTTTTCTAGTGTATCACCACTTTAGTGTAGGCTTTCATTTTATGCATTCTCTCTCCTTGGTCCCTTGGAAAGTTAGATTAGAATAGTTAGTTTACCCTGCATTAGAGTAGATTGTGGCAGGTAGTTTAGGAGAAAGAACCAACTTTCTCTGGAGGTCTATCTCAAGTAGCAAGTCCCACAACTTGGAGATAGTACCCATGTTATCCAATCACACCGTGAGTTCAAGTATATGCACTTGTGTAAACATAAGGGTGCTTGTGATTCGGTGATAACAATTACCAATGGTTTGTTTGTGGTTTCAAAAGGTAAGAAAGTAGGTACTTTGTATTTATCCTATTGTTAGTATTAATCCCTCTTCTATTTTAGCTACTACAGTATAGACCACACGACTCTATGGCATCACAAGCTTGGCCATATGAGTGAGAAGGGGATAAAGATTTTACATTCACAAGGAAAGTTGTCAGATTTGAAAAACATAGACCTGGAATTTTGTGAGCATTGTGTGTATGGGAAACAAAAGCGTGTGATATTTTTAAGGTTGGATCAACCAAGAAGGAGAAAAAGTTAGATCTTGTTCATACGGATGTGTGGGGGATGGCTCGGAGTATCTTCTCTTAGTGGTTCACAATATTATGTTACTTTTTATTGATGATGCTTCTAGGAAGGTTTGGGTTTATTGTATAAAGAAGAAATTTGATGTATTTGATACTTTCAAGAAGTGGAAAGCTCGGTTGAGAATGAAACATGTTCGAAGTTGAAGTGTCTCATATCAGATAATGGAGGAGAGTATTGCAATAATGAATTTAATAACTATTGTTCACAAAATGGAATCCATGGGGTGAACACAATTTTTAAAACATCACATTAGAATGGTGTATCAGAAAGGATGAACATGACTATCATGGAGCGTGCAAGGAGCATGATATTCCATGCTTTGGATTGCCCTTACAATTTTGGGCAAATGCTGTAGATACTAATTTTTACTTGATAAACAAAGGACCTTCAAGTGCTTTGGAAGATGGAGTACCGAGAGAAGGCTTGGACAGGGAATAAGGTACACTATTCTTTTATGAAAGTTTTTGTTTGTGAATCTTTTTCTCATATTGATAATGAGAATAGGACCAAGCTAGAAACTAAGTCAAATAAATGTAATTTCATTGGGTATGACACTCGATGATTTTGGATTCCAGTTGTGGAGTTTGGATGAGAAGAAATTCATTAGGAGTAGGGATGTTATTTTTAATGAAAGGGTTATATACAGGGAACAACTACATGAAAAGAAACTGAAAAGTCTGATTATGTAGCACTTGATGAGACAAAAGATAAAGAAGTGCTCAAAGGGCTATAAAATCAAAAATTTGGCATCAATCCTTGCATAGTTTGCGTTGATTTTGTAGATCAAAATTAGTAAGAACAACAAGAGCATAAAATTCTAGAAAATCTTGTGAGACTACTCTCACACCCTCCTTTTCTAGTGTATCACCACTTTAGTGTAGGCTTTCATTTTATGCATTCTCTCTCCTTGGTCCCTTGGAAAGTTAGATTAGAATAGTTAGTTTACCCTGCATTAGAGTAGATTGTGGCAGGTAGTTTAGGAGCAAGAACCAACTTTCTCTGAGGTCTATCTCAAGTAGCAAGTCCCACAACTTGGAGATAGTACCCATGTTATCCAATCACACCGTGAGTTCAAGTATATGCACTTGTGTAAACATAAGGGTGCTTTGTGATTTGGTGATAACATTACCAATGGTTTGCTTGTGGTTTCAAAAGGTAAGAAAGTAGGTACTTTGTATTTATCCACTGTTAGTATTAATCCCTCTTCTATTTTAGCTACTACGGTATAGACACAACTCTATGGCATCACAAGCTTGGCCATATGAGTGAGAAGGGGATAAAGATTTTACATTCACAAGGAAAGTTGTCATATTTTAAAAACATAGACCTAGAATTTTATGAGCATTGTGTGTATGGGAAACAAAAGCGTGTGATACTTTTTAAGGTTGGATAAACCAACAAGGAGAAAAATTTAGATCTTGTTCATACGGATGTGTGGGGGATGGCTCGGGTATCTTCTCTTAGTGGTTCACAATATTATGTTACTTTTTATTGATGATGCTACTAGGAAGGTTTGGGTTTATTGTATAAAGAAGAAATTTGATGTATTTGATACTTTCAAGAAGTGGAAAGCTTTGGTTGAGAATGAAACATGCTCGAAGTTGAAGTGTCTCAGATCAGATAATGGAGGAGAGTACTGCAATAATGACTTTAATAACTATTGTTGACAAAATGGAATCCATGGGGTGAACACAATTTTTAAAACATCACATTAGAATGGTGTATCGAAAGAATGAACATGACTATCATGGAGCGTGCAAGGAGCATTATATTCCATGCTTTGGATTTTCCTTACAATTTTGGGCAAATCTTTGTACATACTAATTTTTACTTGATAAACAAAGGACCTTCAAGTGCTTTGGAAGATGGAGTACCGAGAGAAGGCTTGCACAGTAATAAGGTAAAATATTCTTTTATGAAAGTTTTTGTTTGTGAATCTTTTTCTCATATTGATAATGAGAATAGGACCAAGCTAGAAACTAAGTCAAATAAATGTAATTTCATTGGGTATGACAACGATGATTTTGGATTCCAGGTTGTGGAGTTTGGATGAGAAGAAAGTCATTAGGAAAAGGGATGTTATTTTCAATGAAAGGGTTATATACAGGAACGACTACATGACAAGAAGTTGGAAAAGTCTGAGTATGTAGCACTTGATGAGACAAAAGATAAAGAAGTGCTCAAAGGGCTATAAAATCAAAAAGTTGGCATCAATCCTTGCATAGTTTGCGTTGATTTTGTAGATCAAAATTAGTAAGAACAACAAGACCCTAAAATTCTAGAAAATCTTGTGAGACTACTCTCACACCCTCCTCTTCTAGTGTATCACCACTTTAGTGTAGGCTTTCATTTTATGCATTCTCTCTCCTTGGTTCCTTGGAAAGTTAGATTAGAATAATTAGTTTACCTTGCATTAGAGTAGATTGTGGCAGGTAGTTTAGGAGCAAGAACCAACTTTCTCTGGAGGTCTATCTCAAGTAGCAAGTCCCACAACTTGGAGATAGTACCCATGTTATCCAATCACACCGTGAATTCAAGTATATGCACTTGTGTAAACATAAGGGTGCTGTGATTCGGTGATAACAGCTTGACCAATGGTTTGCTTGTGGTTTCAAAAGGTAAGAAAGTAGGTACTTTGTATTTATCCACTGTTAGTATTAATCCCTCTTCTATTTTAGCTACTACAGGTATAGACACAACTCTATGGCATCACAAACTTGGCCATATGAGTGAGAAGGGGATAAATATTTTACATTCACAAGGAAAGTTGTCAGATTTGAAAAACATAGACCTGGAATTTTATGAGCATTGTGTGTATGGGAAACAAAAGCGTGTGATATTTTTTAAGGTTGGATAAACCAACAAGGAGAAAAATTTAGATCTTGTTCATACGGATGTGTGGGGGATGGCTCGGTATCTTCTCTTAGTGGTTCACAATATTATGTTACTTTTTATTGATGATGCTACTAGGAAGTTTTGGGTTTATCATATAAAGAAGAAATTTGATGTATTTAATACTTTCAAGAAGTTGAAAGCTCCGGTTGAGAATGAAACAGTTCGAAGTTGAAGTGTCTCGGATCGTATAATGGAGGAGAGTACTTAATAATGAATTTAATAACTATTGTTCACAAAATGGAATCCATGGGGTGAACACAATTTTTAAAACATCATATTAGAATGGTGTATCGAAAGAATGAACATGACTATCATGGAGCGTGCAAGGAGCATGATATTGCATCTTTGGATTGCCCTTACAATTTTTGGCAAATGTGGTAGATACTAATTTTTACTTGATAAACAAAGGACCTTCAAGTGCTTTGGAAGATGGAGTACCGAGAGAAGGCTTGGACGGGTAATAAGGTAAACTATTCTTTTATGAAAGTTTTTGTTTGTGAATATTTTTCTCATATTGATAATGAGAATAGGACCAAGCTAGAAAATAAGTCAAATAAATGTAATTTCATTGGGTATGACAATCGATGATTTTGGATTCCAAACAGTGGAGTTTAGATGAGAAGAAAGTCATTAGGAAAAGGGATGTTATTTTCAATGAAAGGGTTATATACAGGAGTAACTACATGACAAGAAGCTGGAAAAGTCCGAGTATGTAGCACTTGATGAGACAAAAGATAAAGAAGTGCTCAAAGGGCTATAAAATCAAAAAGTTGGCATCAATCCTTGCATAGTTTGAGTTGATTTTGTAGATCAAAATTAGTAAGAACAACAAGAGCATAAAATTCTAGAAAATCTTGTGAGACTACTCTCACACCCTCCTTTTCTAGTGTATCACCACTTTAGTGTAGGCTTTCATTATATGCGTCTCTCTCCTTGGTCCCTTGGAAAGTTAGATTATAATAGTTAGTTTACCCTACATTAGAGTAGATTGTGGCGTGTAGTTTAGATGCAAGAACTAGCTTTCTCTGGAGGTCTATCTCAAGTAAAGAAGTCCCACAACTTGGAGATAGTACCCATGTTCTCCAATCACACCGTGAGTTCAAGTATATGCACTTGTGTAAACATAAGGTGTCTTGTGATTCGGTGATAACAATTACCAATGGTTTGCTTGTGGTTGCAAAAAGGTAAGAAAGTAGGTACTTCGTATTTATCCACCGTTAGTATTAATCCATCTTCTATTTTAGCTACTACAGGTATAGACACGATTCTATGGCATCACAAGCTTGGCCATATGAGTGAGAAGGGGATAAAGATTTTACATTCACAGGGAAAGTTGTCATATTTGAAAAACATAGACATGTAATTTTATGAGCATTGTGTGTATGGGAAACAAAAGCGTGTGATATTTTTTAAGGTTGGATAGACCAACAAGGAGAAAAAGTTAGATTTTGTTCATACAGATGTGTGGGGGATGTCTCAGGTATCTTCTCTTAGTGGTTCACAATATTATGTTACTTTTTATTGATGATGCTACTAGGAAGGTTTGGGTTTATCGTATAAAGAAGAAATTTGATGTATTTGATACTTTCAAGAAGTGGAAAGCTCTGGTTGAGAATGAAACAGGTTCGAAGTTGAAGTGTCTCAGATCAGATAATGGAGGAGAGTACTGCAATAATGAATTTAATAACTATTGTTCACAAAATGGAATCCATGGGGTGAACACAATTTTTAAAACATCACATTAGAATGGTGTATCGTAAAGAATGAACATGACTATCATGGAGCGTGCAAGAGGAGCATGATATTGCATGCTGGATTGCCCTTAAAATTTTTGGCAAATGTTGTAGATACTAATTTTTACTTGATAAACAAAGGACCTTCAAGTGCTTTGGAAGATGGAGTACCGAGAGAAGGCTTGGACAGTAATAAGGTAAACTATTCTTTTATGAAAGTTTTTGTTGGTGAATATTTTTCTCATATTGATAATGAGAATAGGACCAAGCTAGAAACTAAGTCAAATAAATGTAATTTCATTGGGTATGACACTGATGATTTTGGATTCCAGTTGTGGAGTTTAGATGAGAAGAAAGTCATTAGGAAAAGGGATGTTATTTTCAATGAAAGGGTTATATACAGGAGTAACTACATGACAAGAAGCTGGAAAAGTCCGAGTATGTAGCACTTGATGAGACAAAAGATAAAGAAGTGCTCAAAGGGCTATAAAATCAAAAAGTTGGCATCAATCCTTGCATAGTTTGCGTTGATTTTGTAGATCAAAATTAGTAAGAACAACAAGAGCCTAAAATTCTAGAAAATCTTGTGAGACTACTCTCACACCCTCCTTTTCTAGTGTATCACCACTTTAGTGTAGGCTTTCATTATATGCGCTCTCTCTCTTGGTCCCTTGGAAAGTTAGATTATAATAGTTAGTTTACCCTACATTCGAGTAGATTGTGGCGGGTAGTTTAGATGCAAGAACTAACTTTCTCTCGGAGGTCTATCTCAAGTAGCAAGTCCCACAACTTGGAGATAGTACCCATGTTCTCCAATCATACCGTGAGTTCAAGTATATGCACTTGTGTAAACATAAGGGTGCTATGATTCGGTGATAACAATTACCAATGGTTTGCTTGTGGTTGCAAAAAAGGTAAGAAAGTAGGTACTTCGTATTTATCCACCGTTAGTATTAATCCATCTTCTATTTTAGCTACTACAGTATAGACACGACTCTATGGCATCACAAGCTTGGCCATATGAGTGAGAAGGGGATAAAGATTTTACATTCACAGGGAAAGTTGTCATATTTGAAAAACATAGACATGTAATTTTATGAGCATTGTGTGTATGGGAAACAAAAGCGTGTGATATTTTTAAGGTTGATAGACCAACAAGGAGAAAAAGTTAGATTTTGTTCATACGGATGTGTGGGGGATGTCTCGTATCTTCTCTTAGTGGTTCACAATATTATGTTACTTTTTATTGATGATGCTACTAGGAAGGTTTGGGTTTATCGTATAAAGAAGAAATTTGATGTATTTGATACTTTCAAGAAGTGGAAAGCCACAGTTGAGAATGAAACAGTTCGAAGTTGAAGTGTCTCGAATCGGATAATGGAGGAGAGTACTGCAATAATGAATTTAATAACTATTGTTCACAAAATGGAATCCATGGGGTGAACACAATTTTTAAAACATCACATTAGAATGGTGTATCGAAAAGAATGAACATGACTATCATGGAGCGTGCAAGGAGCATGAAATGCATGCTTTGGATTGCACTTAAAATTTTGGGCAAATGTTGTAGATACTAATTTTTACTTGATAAACAAAGGACCTTTAAGTGCCTTGGAAGATGGAGTATCGTAGAAGGCTTGGACAGGCAATAAGGTAAACTATTCTTTTATGAAATTTTTTGTGTGTGAATCTTTTTCTCATATTGATAATGAGAATAGGACCAAGCTAGAAACTAAGTCAAATAAATGTAATTTCATTGGGTATGACAACGATGATTTTGGATTCCAGGTTGTGGAGTTTGGATGAGAAGAAAGTCATTAGGAAAAAGGATGTCATTTTCAATGAAAGGGTTATATACAGGGAATGACTACATGACAAGAAGCTGGAAAAGCCTGAGTATGTAGCACTTGATGAGACAAAAGATAAAGAAGTGCTCAAAGGGCTATAAAATCAAAAAGTTGGCATCAATCCTTGCATAGTTTGCGTTGATTTTGTAGATCAAAATTAGTAAGAACAACAAGAGCCTAAAATTCTAGAAAATCTTGTGAGACTACTCTCACACCCTCCTTTTCTAGTGTATCACCACTTTAGTGTAGGATTTCATTATATGCGCCTCTCTCCTTGGTCCCTTGGAAAGTTAGATTATAATAGTTAGTTTACCCTACATTAGAGTAGATTGTGGCGAGGTAGTTTAGATGCAAGAACTAGCTTTCTCGGAGGTCTATCTCAAGTAGCAAGTCCCACAACTTGGAGATAGTACCCATGTTATCCAATCACACCGTGAGTTCAAGTATATGCACTTGTGTAAACATAAGGGTGCTGTGATTCGGTGATAACAATTACCAATGGTTTGCTTGTGGTTGCAAAAGGTAAGAAAGTAGGTACTTCGTATTTATCCACTGTTAGTATTAATCCATCTTCTATTTTAGCTACTACAGGTATAGACACGACTCTATGGCATCACAAGCTTGGCCATATGAGTGAGAAGGGGATAAAGATTTTACATTCACAGGGAAAGTTGTCATATTTGAAAAACATAGACATGTAATTTTATGAGCATTGTGTGTATGGGAAACAAAAGCGTGTGATATTTTTTAAGGTTGGATAGACCAACAAGGAGAAAAAGTTAGATTTTGTTCATACAGATGTGTGGGGGATGTCTCAGGTATCTTCTCTTAGTGGTTCACAATATTATGTTACTTTTTATTGATGATGCTACTAGGAAGGTTTGGGTTTATCGTATAAAGAAGAAATTTGATGTATTTGATACTTTCAAGAAGTGGAAAGCTCACGGTTGAGAATGAAACAGTTCGAAGTTGAAGTGTCTCGGATCGGATAATGGAGGAGAGTACCGCAATAATGAATTTAATAACTATTGTTCACAAAATGGAATCCATGGGGTGAACACAATTTTTAAAACATCACATTAGAATGGTGTATCGAAAGAATGAACATGACTATCATGGAGCGTGCAAGGAGCATGAAATGCATGCTTTGGATTGCACTTAAAATTTTGGGCAAATGTTGTAGATACTAATTTTTACTTGATAAACAAAGGACCTTTAAGTGCCTTGGAAGATGGAGTATCGAGAAAGGCTTGGACAGCAATAAGGTAAACTATTCTTTTATGAAATTTTTGTGTGTGAATCTTTTTCTCATATTGATAATGAGAATAGGACCAAGCTAGAAACTAAGTCAAATAAATGTAATTTCATTGGGTATGACAACGATGATTTTGGATTCCGGTTGTGGAGTTTGGATGAGAAGAAAGTCATTAGGAAAAAGGATGTCATTTTCAATGAAAGGGTTATATACGAGGAATGACTACATGACAAGAAGTGGAAAAGCCTGAGTATGTAGCACTTGATGAGACAAAAGATAAAGAAGTGCTCAAAGGGCTATAAAATCAAAAAGTTGGCATCAATCCTTGCATAGTTTGCGTTGATTTTGTAGATCAAAATTAGTAAGAACAACAAGAGCCTAAAATTCTAGAAAATCTTGTGAGACTACTCTCACACCCTCCTTTTCTAGTGTATCACCACTTTAGTGTAGGCTTTCATTATATGCGCCTCTCTCCTTGGTCCCTTGGAAAGTTAGATTATAATAGTTAGTTTACCCTACATTAGAGTAGATTGTGGCAGGTAGTTTAGAAGCAAGAACTAGCTTTCTCTGGAGGTCTATCTCAAGTAGCAAGTCCCACAACTTGGAGATAGTACCCATGTTATCCAATCACACCGTGAGTTCAAGTATATGCACTTGTGTAAACATAAGGGTGCTTGTGATTCGGTGATAACAATTACCAATGGTTTGCTTGTGGTTGCAAAAGGTAAGAAAGTAGGTACTTCGTATTTATCCACTGTTAGTATTAATCCATCTTCTATTTTAGCTACTATAGGTATAGACACGACTCTATGGCATCACAAGCTTGGCCATATGAGTGAGAAGGGGATAAAGATTTTACATTCACATGGAAAGTTGTCATATTTGAAAAACATAGACATGTAATTTTATGAGCATTGTGTGTATGGGAAACAAAAGCGTGTGATATTTTTTAAGGTTGGATAGACCAACAAGGAGAAAAAGTTAGATTTTGTTCATACGGATGTGTGGGGGATGTCTCGGTATCTTCTCTTAGTGGTTCACAATATTATGTTACTTTTTATTGATGATGCTACTAGGAAGGTTTGGGTTTATCGTATAAAGAAGAAATTTGATGTATTTGATACTTTCAAGAAGTGGAAAGCTCTGTTGAGAATGAAACAGTTCGAAGTTGAAGTGTCTCGAGATCGAGATAATGGAGGAGAGTACTTTATGAATAATGAATTTAATAACTATTGTTCACAAAATGGAATCCATGGGGTGAACACAATTTTTAAAACATCACATTAGAATGGTGTATCGAAAGAATGAACATGACTATCATGGAGCGTGCAAGGAGCATGAAATGCATGCTGGATTGCACTTAAAATTTTGGGCAAATGTTGTAGATACTAATTTTTACTTGATAAACAAAGGACCTTTAAGTGCCTTGGAAGATGGAGTATCGTAGAAGGCTTGGACAGAGCAATAAGGTAAACTATTCTTTTATGAAATTTTTGTGTGTGAATCTTTTTCTCATATTGATAATGAGAATAGGACCAAGCTAGAAACTAAGTCAAATAAATGTAATTTCATTGGGTATGACACTAGATGATTTTGGATTCCAGTTGTGGAGTTTGGATGAGAAGAAAGTCATTAGGAAAAAGGATGTTATTTTCAATTAAAGGGTTATATACAGGGAATGACTACATGACAAGAAGCTGGAAAAGCCTGAGTATGTAGCACTTGATGAGACAAAAGATAAAGAAGTGCTCAAAGGGCTATAAAATCAAAAAGTTAGCATCAATCCTTGCATAGTTTGCGTTGATTTTGTAGATCTAAATTAGTAAGAACAACAAGAGCCTAAAATTCTAGAAAATCTTGTGAGACTACTCTCACACCCTCCTTTTCTAGTGTATCACCACTTTAGTGTAGGCTTTCATTTTATGCATTCTCTCTCCTTGGTCCCTTGGAAAGTTAGATTAGAATAGTTAGTTTACCCTGCATTAGAGTAGATTGTGGCAAGTAGTTTAGATGCAAGAACCAGCTTTCTCTGGAGGTCTATCTTAAGTAGCAAGTCCTAAAACTTGGAGATAGTACCCATGTTATCCAATCACACCGTGAGTTCAAGTATATGCACTTGTGTAAACATAAGGGTGTTGTGATTCGGTGATAACAGTTACCAATGGTTTGCTTGTGGTTGCAAAAGGTAAGAAAGTAGGTGCTTCGTATTTATCCGCTGTTAGTATTAATCCCTCTTCTATTTTAGCTACTACAGGTATAGACATGACTCTATGGCATCACAAGCTTGGCCATATGAGTGAGAAGGGGATAAAGATTTTACATTCACAAGGAAAGTTGTCATATTTTAAAAACATAGACCTGGAATTTTATGAGCATTGTGTGTATGGGAAACAAAAGCGTGTGATACTTTTTAAGGTTGGATAAACCAACAAGGAGAAAAATTTAGATCTTGTTCATACGGATGTGTGGGGGATGGCTCAGGTATCTTCTCTTGGTGGTTCACAATATTATGTTACTTTTATTGATGATGCTACTAGGAAGGTTTGGGTTTATTGTATAAAGAAGAAATATGATGTATTTGATACTTTCAAGAAGTGGAAAGCTTTGGTTGAGAATGAAACATGTTTGAAGTTGAAGTGTCTCAGATCAGATAATGGTGGAGAGTACTGCAATAATGAATTTAATAACTATTGTTCACATAATGGAATCCATGGGGTGAACACAATTTTTAAAACATCACATTAGAATGGTGTATCGAAAGAATGAACATGACTATCATGGAGCGTGCAAGGAGCATTATATTCCATGCTTTGGATTTCCCTTACAATTTTGGGCAAATGTTGTACATACTAATTTTTACTTGATAAACAAAGGACCTTCAAGTGCTTTGGAAGATGGAGTACCAGAGAAGGCTTGGACAGGTAATAAGGTAAAATATTCTTTTATGAAAGTTTTTGTTTGTGAATATTTTTCTCATATTGATAATGAGAATAGGACCAAGCTAGAAACTAAGTCAAATAAATGTAATTTCATTGGGTATGACACTGATGATTTTGGATTCCAGTTGTGGAGTTTGGATGAGAAGAAAGTCATTAGGAAAAGGGATGTTATTTTCAATGAAAGGGTTATATACGAGGAACGACTACATGACAAGAAGTTGGAAAAGTCTAAGTATGTAGCACTTGATGAGACAAAAGATAAATAAGTGCTCAAAGGGCTATAAAATCAAAAAGTTGGCATCAATCCTTGCATAGTTTGCGTTGATTTTGTAGATCAAAATTAGTAACAACAACAAGAGCCTAAAATTCTAGAAAATCTTGTGAGACGTTCTACTAGGGTAAATAGAACTCCTGGGATTATCTTTGTATCAATTTTATTTTTTTATTGACGGATGGTGGAGTACTAGAAAGTTTTGAAGAAGTAATGCAGTAGAAACACGGAAAAAGTGAGAGCGGGACATGGATGAGGAGATGGACTCCTTGGAACACAACCAAACTTGAGAGTTTTTTCAATTACATGTATGAAAGAGAGCATTGCAAAATAAGTGGATTTATAGGTTGCGGGAAGAAGAAGGTGGCAAAAGAGGTACAAGAAAATACTTGTTGTGAAGGGATTCGCACAGGAAAATGTATAGAATTTGACGAATTTTTCTCTCATGTTGTTAAAATGACTTCCATTATAACTATTTTAAGTTTGGTAGGTGTAGAAGATTTTCATCTTGAACAATTAGATGTGAAGATTGCTTTTCTTCATGGTGATTTGGAAGAAGAAATCTATATGAAGAATCCATAAGGATATAAAGTTAGGGGAAAGAGAAATTGGTGTGCAGATTGAAGAAGATCTTGTATGACCTTAAACAAGCTCCAAGATAGTGGTATTTGAGATTTGACAAGTTCATGATAGAACAAGGTTACTATAGATGTCATTCTGATCACTTTGTTTATTTTAAGAGACTAGATAATGACACCTAAATTATCTTGTTGTTATATGTTGATGACATGCTTGTGGCAGGGTCAAACATGAAGGATATAAATGAGAGAAAGAGACAATTAGTCAATACGTTTTCCATGAAGGATTTAGGTGTAGCAAAGAAAATTCTTGGCATGAGAATCAATAGAGACAAAAGAGTAGAATATTGGTTTTGTCTCAAAAAGAGTATGTGAACCAAGTGTTGGACATGTTTAGGATGTAAGATGTAAAATCAGTGAGTACATCATTGGTAGGGAACTTCAAGTTGAGTAAAGAACTATGTCTTAAAGCACATGAAGTGATTGAATATATGTCCAGAGTTCCATATCCTTCAGTAGTCGGAAGTTTGATGTATGTTATGGTATACATGCGACCAAACATTGTCATGCATGCAAAGGGAGTTGTACTTAGCAAATACATGAGTACCAGGAAAGGAGCACTGGAATGCAGTCTAGTGGATTCTCATATACTTGAGAGGGACCAGTGCATGATATCCGTGCTATGGAGGGTTAGAGGTTTCCTTACACGAGATATGTTGGTGCGAAATGGTGGAGATTTGGATGGTAGGAGAAACACCACATGTCATGTATTCATTCTTTGGTGGCATGACAGTTAGTTGGATTTCTAAACTGCAGAAGATTGTTGTCTTGTCTACTATAGAGGCAGAGTATGTTGCTGCTACAGAAGCAAACAAGGAGATGATATGAATCTAGCGGTTCATGGAAGAGTTGGGAAAGAAGTAGGAGGATTACAAGTTATGTAGTGATAGCTAAATTACAATTCATCTTGCAAAGAACTCAACACTCCATTCGAGAACTAAGCATATACAACTTAGGTATCACTTTATTAGATCAGTTTTGGAGGATGGACAACTGAAGTTGGAGAAGATCCATACAAGTCAGAATCCTATTGATATTTTGAAAAAGGCAATGACAAAAGAGAAGCATGCAGATTGTTCAACTTCAGCAGGTCTTCAAGATTGATCTTGGAGAAAATAAACAAGTCAAAGAAGAGTCGAGGATGCACTGCATGTGATGGGTTGCAGCAATCAGTCTCCAAGTGGGAGATTGTTCATGTTGAAGTTGTGGAGCCTGATTACAAGTTAAAGTGGTAGTTTGGTTTTCTTTTTTCTATTTTTTGGGAGGAAATCATGGTCATGGATAAAAATAGCATTGTCTTATTAATAGAATGGAGTTGTTATTTTTATAAGCATGTGATATTTAGGTTGCTTGTGGTTGAAGCAAACTTTTATAAGCATGTGATATTTAGGTTGCTTGTGGTTGAAGCAAACTTTTACAAAGAGGTGCACAAGTTATATATGTGCAAGGATTTACTCTTTGTAGTATGAAAAGAGAAAGAATTGTATTGTATTCCTCAGGATTGAATAAAAAAGAAGTCTGATTTGTTTCTGGTGGATGTAGCCCAAATTAGGTGAACCACGTTAAATCTTGGGTTTATCTTGTGATTACATGCTTCTTTTATTTATGTTTTAATTCTGTTTTTATTGCTCATATGTATTTCGTATATGTATTTCAATCCTAACAATAAATGAGGAAAATATTGATGTTAAAAGAAATGATTATTCATAGAAGTTGTCTCCAAATAATGTAAATAAAATTAATAATCTACATATATTTAAGACATAATAGTACTAGTTGAAAATATTTTTATTTCTTTGCAAGACATTTCTATGTTGTTTAAGTATATCACGAGTTAAACTTATAAGAGAGGTTTAAATTATTCTATCCTTGACTGCGAAGACATGTCCATATTCTTAAATATCTCAATGAATTATTCTCTTCTTCATTGTGAAGACATTTCTATGTTGCTTAAATATGTCAATCTATTCCTGAATTATTATTTATTTCACTCCCGAAATTTTCCGATGTTGCTCAAAAATTCGAGTGAGTTTAAATTTGAGTGGTTAATGAAGGAATGGTGCGCAAACGGAATAGGATGCTTGTGATGGTCCGCAAACAGAATAGCAGCATGCTTTTTCCTGAGGGCCGCTGTGTAAAAACATGATTCTATGTGGATGGACCTTATCTACAGTAGGACGGAGAAAGTAAATTCCACTGGAGAGGTAGTGCAAAAGCTTATAAGTAGGAGGCCTGAGGCAATGTATTCTGCAGAAGCAAATTAGGTTGGGTCCATGGCGCAAGGTATTGTTGCAGGAGCTGTTGTTGGGTACGTCGTTAACACTTTATTGAGCGAACAGTGTGATATTGGTGTTACTATTTTTGAAACAGTTTTCGAAGCGGAGATGGCACTGATCACTGGGCTCGCCCAAACTCTCAATTTCATGGATGCTAACAAGATGGCTAAATCTCTTGAGGCCTTCACAAACATTCCTGAAAAGGATCTTCTTCGCAGTTGCTACCATCTTGAGCAATATTTTCATGCTGTATTCATAGCCCTGTCCCCAGATCAATGGATTTTTCAGTTCTGTAGTGGTGTCACTGAAAAATCTAAGAAGTTAAGGAGAAGAGCCAAGGCCTTAGCAATGTCTAAATGGGTATTATTCCTCACGTCCTATGGATGGCCAAAGGAAGTAGCGTTGGTACATGTGCGAAACAGAATCGATATTGATAAACCTTGGGATGTTTAAGCAACACAAAAGAGCCAGTTTACAATATTTGTATGTACATATACAGATGCATATCCATATCCATCTAATAATAATAATAATAATAATAATAATAATAATAATACAACTTTGGACGGGCAGCATGTCCTAGTTGTTTCCAATTAACTTATTTATAAATATACACATTGATATTACACCTTTGCGTTGGAGTTCATATGCTATCTATGCCAATACCAGCATACTCTTTGTAAACTTACATATTACATTAAAATTTGCATTTTATGTGACTCCCTTTTATGCATGTAGGATGAGTCATTAACATTGTTGGCTCTCGGATGTTTGTTGGTGTTTTAAAGACTTTTTACTCCTAAATAAATATGATCAACATGTATGAACATAATAATTTGGTAATTTGGTTTATGATATGTAATTTGGTAAGTTTAATTGTTGGTCAATAAGTAATAATAAAGAAGCGGGACATTCGACGTTAGAATAATTAAATTGGACATATAATTGTGTCGAGAGGCATTCTTACAATGACAATCAAGGTTGTAATGGAGTGAGTCGTTCATTTTAATTTTGGCATTAAATTTGATGGTCATTTAACCGTCATATGAAAAATTATCCATAAATTTGACTTACATTGGACTGTCACTCATATGCTTTTTTTTCTTGGAGAAGTTGATAAAAAAATAGTAATATTTTGACCATATAGAAATGTTTGAGACCTTTTCTCTTGAATAGATTTTTTGGAGAACAATACAATGACGTAACTAAATTGATTCCATTCGCGAAAAATCAATGAAAAAAGCGATAGAGAATTTAATGAAGTTATTGATTAATGTGGTATGTGAAAAATCAAGTTAAGAACCTTGAACATAATATATATTGAAGTATAGATATCTTAAATCCATCTATCTCATGGACACCGAGAGATATCAATTTGGAGGTGCCTATATTGGAATTCTCACATAAGTTAAATAGGCACCTCGAGATTGATATATCTCGATGTCTTTTAGATAGATGTATTTAATATATCTATGCTAGTTATTGATTTAATTAGTGTATTTCAATATTTGTTTGTTATGAACTAAATATATTTTGTATTTCTTTTTAGATAGAGTTGTATCTATAGAATTTTAGTTATATATCAAAAATTATTCACCCGTATACATATAAAATACACCTAAAATATCTTAGCATAATTGTTTTCAAACAATGCAAGCATTACACTCCTTGCTTGCCATAGGAACACCTCTCGGTGTAATAATATAGTTATTATATTACATTTGTTTCTTTATAATACATTAGAATAGTTAGATAGACACCTCTAAATTGATATATCTCAACGTATTTTAAATAGATGTGTTTAAGATATGTATACTAATTTTAGTCATTCCATACCAAGAATATTTTATAAATTTGCTATAATTGTTTGTTTATTTATTATTACTATTATTCTTTAAATATTTTTATAATTTAATTAATTAATTAATTTTTATTAACTGTTCAATACAAAATGAGAGAAGACATGTTGGAATTTATTATTTTTATCGACAAGTTTGTTGTTGAATAAAGAAAGGTAGGTGATTATAGATGTCGATCATTTGTATAGCAAAGAAAGAACATTAACCTAATTAGATTTGTTAATACTATTCTTAGCATGTTATTTGGATTTGTGAAAATAATTTTGTATTTTAATATTTTTCGTTCTCTTTACGATCATTGCTTTGGATTTTGACGTTCAATGTTACATGTCACAATAAAATTGATTGGTGGTCCAGAGTGCCCACAATTTTCACACACAATTACAACATAAAATACCGGGATAATTTTTTTTTTTACTTACATTACTCACTACACACAACACAGCATGGGCTCCAAGAACAGAAACTTGACTCGCATACAACAATTACATAAGTCATCGACTCACATAGATACATGGAAACAACATAGGCATGTCGATGCCACACTTTTCCCAATGAATGGTTACTAGCAAAGCCCAACCACAAAAAAAACTCAAGGATAGGCAAACCCACAACACATCTTTTCTTTAATTGTATTTTAGTTACGATTAACATTCTAAGAACATTATTGTGCAAGGATAACTTTCTCCTTTTTCCCATCTACAGAAACTTTAAGTTCATTCCACATTTAATTTTACAGTTCGACCATTTTAAGTTGGCTTCTTATTCTTTACAAAATTTTCCATAACTTGCATTCTTATTTGTCATAATTCAAAAACATATAAAGTACTTAATTATCTTGTCCTTATGTTAAGAATATTCTTCTCGAACATATATTCAATGTCTACCTTTTTACTCTTACATCTCAAGTGAATGTGACTTGGTGTCCATATAGCGATATTAGGATTTAACGGAGTTTTAGATACAAGATAGCTTATTACCAAAACATTCCTCGATCACAAAATAGTGATTTCCCTTCCACAGTTATTCTAATTCAATGACTTGAGGAACTCCATTTTGATTTATATATGTATTTTGTTTTCTCAAAGGTTGATCACACCAAGGCAATTCATATTCTTTGATACAAAGGAATATATTTAATTGAATTATAAGGTCTCCCAAAAGTGGCATCATTCCGAACCTCAAATCTCATTTTTTTACTCTTATATGCTTTATTTTCTACGTCACATTATGGTCTTATTATTTTTAGCATTGTCTTGTAAAAGAGTTACGAAATGTTTGTCTAACCTCTTGAAGACATATATGATTAAGAGACTTGAAGCTACACATGAACCCTAAGTTAACATCCAAATCAACTGAGGTTTAGATCAATTTCAACTTCACCTAAGGGTCTACCCCTCAACTATATATGTGAGTTTTAAGCGAGAGGACAAATTTATGCTAAACCACCTTCAGAAAGGACCAAGGTGTAATGTTGAGAGAAACCAAGGTAACACATTTAGCTGAGCGGAGCTAAGGAGTTCATTAATGAGAGTTTAAGACCTAGAACAACTAAGTCACAACCTCCATCTATGTCATCTGGATCCAACAGGGATTTCATTCGATGAAGAATTTTAGTTTTAAATCTAACTTCGGAAGACAAGGTAGTCCTCTAGGCTAGGAAGGAGGAGTTAGCTCTACATACTCCAAAAAAATTTGACTGTGTCGCTCCTATCTACCAGGTTTATGACAATGTCACTAACCATACTGACTAAGACGATAAACCCATTCTTGGGCTCTTGTTTACTCAAGCTAGGAGATTTCCATCGAGTGTAGGGTTTAAGTTCACTCTACGGTTTTCAATGTCTTCTAGGGTAAAAAGTAACACACATGAAAACAAGTTATGCTCCGATATTGAACAAGGGTAGAGTGTTTTGATTTAATTCTCTTTATTACATTTACAAGGTATAAATGCACAAGATGACTCATTAATCATTTAATGAACACTAAATATGCACTACAAGATATTACTTCAAATTTATTTACCTTACATAAATATCAAACCCTTTTTACCAAGTGTACTATAAATCAAAATTGAACTATGATTAAATGCACATTTCTTAGATGTCCTTGAAACTAACATTTCATACATATCAACAAATTATTAATTATAACCTTCGTAACATGAGACTACATTATACATTTATTCATTTAACAATGAATTATCTAAATTACAATGATAATTAATGAATTACACATTGCCTTTTCATCGTCATTCTTTCATCCTACAAAACCACGTGAGCATGATATCAATGATAAATCGCTGGCATGACATCCACCCTAATCTAACATAATTATCATTTTTCAGTTTCCCATTTACATATGATAATAATTACAATTTGCAATTGAAATTAAAAGGTTTAGAGACATGTATTCATTACATTTCATTTTACTTCTTTTTGTAACCCAGAGAGAGAAAGAGAAGGGAAGAGAGAGAAAACACCATTTGTCAAAAGTTATATTTCACACAACAAGTTACACTATAGAGTTTTAAACAATTATTTGCATGTGTTAAAAGTTTCCAGGGTGGTTTGGCAACCCTACGAGGGTCCCGCAACTTTCTATTTTTACATTTTCTCACTAGCTACAAAACGTTCAAAATGGGCTCGAGGCTAAGAAACCGCTTCCAAAAGTTATCTTCCGATGAGAACGCACACCATGATTAACTCTCTACGTGTCCCCAAATATACCAAGAGTTCATAGCAACTGATGGAATTGGGAAAAAGTGAACGGTTTGCATTTGGTGGCTAGTTCTCTCAGGGCCACTGGTCGTAGTTGACCCAGTTGCAAATGAACAAAAATTAGCTCAAGGGCTTAGAAAACCACGTCCAAAATTGATGTTTGATGGATGAGCACGCAACGAGACACTTCCTACAAGTTCCCCTATATAAGGAGAATTCATCAGAGTCGACGGGACTGAGAACTAGAAAACCATTTTCAAATGGCGACAAGTTTCTGAAGCCACCGGTCCTAATTGGTCCAGTTTGACCTTGTCAAACTGCGACCAGAGGCCTACAAAATGTCGTCATCAAAATATCCAGAAAAGTGTTTTTCCCTAAACTAAAGGTTTCATGCAATTGTCTAGTATAAACACTAGAGGTTTGTGAAGACGGGACATAATTTCTCTATCCAAGTTTCAAATGGCAATTCAAAATGAAAGCCAACTTTCTAGATTTAACAACTTTCTACTACTGTAAATCAGTGTAACAGGGCTCCTATAAGAGTGTCAAAAATATCACATGTGTTCATTCGGGTTCAATCCAGAGGTCAAGGTAACTCCTCACACAACAAGGTACACAAATGAAGCTTAACATCTTATTTTTAGAGTTACGAAGGGTACTTAATGAGTCTCGAAAATACAAAAATTAATATTTTAAACCGGGAGATGGTCAACGTTATTATTGGAAAGTCAATTTCATCTGGTCGATAAAACAATGTTGTAGCGATCCAGTTGGGTAGGAATTTTTCTACATCACCTCAGAATGAGGGTGGGAGTTCATGTTTTAATGCAAACGAGTTATTTTGACATCATGAGTTACGACACGACATTTCATTGTTTTACAACGAGTTGAAATAAACAATTAACTATATTAAAATCCTAATATTTTAAAATTATATTAAGTTGTAAACAAAAAACTAAAATACGAGAGTTATGAAAGATGAGGGAGGTGAACCATGCCTGAAATGAAATGGTGAGGCAGAAGTTGAGGAGTTGACATCGCACCGATTGATTTCACTTGCTTGCAGCCATGGAAGGAAAACCCAAAAATAGCATCCACAATAATGTCAAAATCAGTGGCCAATTCTATTGGAAAATCCTCTGGTGGCAAGAAAGGAACAATAAGTGCCTCCAGCTTGAGTAACAAGCCCACAGTAAAGAGGCTTATCAGTGTGCTTGGGATAGAAAACAAATGCCATGTATACTATGAATCCATTATGTGCATATCCTGCAATCATGGCATTCCATGAGACGACATTTCTTTGAGGCATTCTATCAAACAATTCACACACCTTTCCAACAAATCCATTTTGCGCATATTCTGCAATCATTGTAGAACAGGAGAACACATCTTTTTGGGGTATTCTATCAAACAAAACACGTGATTTGTTTATTCTTCAATTATTTTGCATACATGTCTACCAGAAATGGCGATTCTGACTACAATATCTACAAAACCCCTCTATCCTTTCTTTTTGCATTGATAGATGCCCACGCATTTCAAGGGCTCATTTTTTGACACAGGCTGGGGAGAATGCTGGTGCAGGGAACTCCACTCTGTCATAGCCTTATACAAATCATCCTCGGTAGTCTTTTGGGTCAAACCCTCCACAACGAGTGTAGTAGATGGTGCCACCGGTGTCAAGCATAATTAGTTCACCTGTACCATTCACACGGCCAAAGACAAAAGTAACATACTCACGCACCAAGGAAATGAATCAAAGCAGAAAGAATACAACAAAACCAAATAAGTGTGTGGCCAGGAGGGTAAGGCATCCAATCTACTCTGTGCACTCAGTAAGAATCCACGCAGAAGACAAGAGGCAACGAACCAAAAGAAAGTGTTCAAACTCGATCGACGCCTTTACCAATATTCACGCACCGAGAAAATTACAGTTTGGAACAGGAAAGGACATCCATCGAGCAAAAGAGACACACACCGTCCCACATGAGGCTCCACACCAGGAATCTCCTTGTGGCCAGCAACATGGCACTAGCAGGTTACAGAAAAAGAACAGTAATCTGACTCCTTGAATACGCATTTCCTTCCCCCAGACGTGGGCAAAAACAAAAAAAACAAGGCGTGAATAAAATATTGAATGCAACATGGCCAATAAAGGCAGCAGGTCAGATTTAATTGGAAGACAACTAGAAAGGGAAGACAAACAACAAAAGGCGGCCACCTCCCAACTGGAATTAAGACCAAGCAAGGGTCAACACGCCTTCTCCTGACAGAAATTAATGGAAATGCAGGTTCCCATCCTCCAACGCACTTCCACAACTGACAAGAATTAAATAAAACTAAAGTGTACAACTCGCAAGGAAGAAAAGATGGTGGGGGTTTTGCGTGGTGCCTCCATACCAAACAAAGTCTAAAAAAATAATACGCATTTCCATGAAATGGTGGGATGCCAACAAAAGTGGCCAACGTGGGTGAAAGCATCCAAAATTCTCATTAATATATATATATATATATATATATATATATATATATATATATATACATATTGGTCGGCTCAGGTGGTAGCAATATCATTTCACCTTTAAAATGACAAATAAAACAAGTATGCAAGCAAGCCTGGTCGACCAAGGAGGAACTAGAGATAGTCAGTTTGAAACTGAACACAAGACAAGGACCAACCACACCTGCCGCATAGATACCCTCCTCTTTGCGCGAATCAAGGATCGATCCACGAAGTGACCAATCTAAACAATAAAATTGCTTATCGATAATTAACAACAAAGTTTATAACAAATTGACGATCAGATAATGAAGTTATCGTTGATCGATAATTAAAATAATAATATTATTACTATTTTTATTACTATTATTATTACAACTTAATACTACTTATTAATCACATTAACAAGGACCAACATACAAGCTTGACCAAAACAATAATAGCAAGAATCGACAATTCAAAAGAATAATTATTATTATGTAGATGTTCCCTCTAGTTGGTCACGCCCTAACAACATCAAGTCATCATTCAAACCACCTATCGAATTCGAGAAAGAGATTTTTCCTTAACAGGGTAATCGAAAAGGCGAAGCCAACAAGGATCAGCAGGAGCACAACAACGTTAAACGCTTAGCAACACGGTCGTCGAAGAAGAAAAAGAAGAACGAGGAACGGGGCATTACACGGTCTAGAAAATTATATGGATTTCATTTGACGTTTAAGATTTAATATGCACGTCAAATTTGTTTTATAATAACTATTACAAAATACATAAATTAGTTAAATTCTATATGAATTTTTGTATTCTTTGTAATATTCTCTCATAGTTATGTGACATTTATTTAATTATGGATAATAGATTAGACTAATCAATTTCATAGTTTTTCACATATTATTTTTTTCTCAAAAAAATTAATGTTGCACTAATCAATTTGAAGATCCATAAACATCATTAAAGTTTATGAGAATATTAAAACAAAATTTTAAATTACAATTTAAAAACAAATTTGAAGAAAATGATAGAAATGACTCACTCAATGCAAACTTGCAATTATGTAGAAAATGAGTTCCATTTCCAACTTCCAACTTCTAGGCTTGTAAGGCCAATCTTCTAATTTCACCATTCTTACAAAATCTCAAATCCAATACATCTAGTCTATTATCCAATCTTTAATTGTATGAAATCAAACAAATTCATAAACTATAGAAGGGACTCGTATATGGCGATGAGCCCCTATCTATCTAGATATGGTATGGAAAAACCAATTACAAATCAAAATCAATAAAATACAACTAAGCAAGAAATTTAAAAAATTGAAAAGAAAAATCGAACAAAACTAATTAAAATCTGGATGTTTCTATTTTATCCATATTTCAAAAATTTCCGTTTACATTTATGTTATATTTGTCATAAATCTCACAAATTTATAATGTATAATATCTATTTAATATTTAATTTATTTCCTTTCTTATATATATGATGGTCAAATTTTAAATATACATGTCATTTTAAATTTAAATGTCAATCATAAGAGTCGTATTTTAAAAGTGGCTTTGACATCTTAAATGACTAAAAACATCTAAACGCCTTACAAAATCCAATACTCAGTTACGATTCAACCTGTCCTTCACTCCTTTTTGTCACGCATAGATGTTATTTTCAGAATAATTTGCTAAAAGCATATTCTGAGCGATTAGGAATATTCTCAGAGTAATTTGCCAAAAGCGTATTCTTCCTATTTAAAATATTATAATGTTTGTAAAGAGCATATTCCTCCTATTTCAAATACTAGAATGAATTCAAAGTAGAGTCGGTGGATGCGGCATGGTTTTAATTTGGCCACCTATTCTTCTCACATAAGTTTGATGTGACTGATTTTTTTTAATACCTCTCAATCAAAGTATGTAAAACAATGTAAAACAGTATTTGATTACGCTAAAGACCCCAAGGCGTGGCTGAAATTAGCTAATATTGGATGGAACGTAGTCAAATTTGACAACACCAAGTATATATGACATATAATTTTCTTTTTAGTAATGGGGATATTGAAAAATTCTTTTTTTTTTTTTGAATATTGTGTGTCCATAGCTTTTCTAGCGGTCCCACGTCGGTTATATCATAGTATCTTTTGGCTTTTTTCCGTCGTTAAGGGCGGTGTGTAGCTTATAAATGTCCAATGTTCTTTCCATTGTAACAATTGTTGCAATGGTGGACATGGCTCTTAAGTGTGCAAGAGAAGTTTGTACCAAAGTTTACGACAAGGTATGGAATCTATATCCCCCTAGATGTTATTATTTCTGATGAATGTTTAGATCATGTGGTCAAGTGGTATCAAAATCATTGTCTTATTGCATATTTTGTGGCCACATACCCTCAAAACCTACTTGCAAAACTGGATGAAAAACCATTGGGAGTCTAACGGTATCCTGGTTTCAGGTGTTCGTAACCTCACCAAGGGGTTTTATCTATTTTCCTTTCGTGAGCCTTCTCAACTTCAAGCCCTTTTGCTTAAGTTGATGTGTTGGTACTTAAGCAGTACCTTGCTTATGCTCTCACAGTAGTCCCCATTTTTAATCCCACCAGCCAAGTCTCGTTAAAAATCCTAGTTTGGATTGAACTTCCTGGTCTTCCTATTCATCTCTGGTCGTTCTTATTAGAGATTGTGAAACCCATTGGCGGGTGATTTTCCATGAATATAAGTGTTTTTTTCACTCGTCCTAACAAGCGTGTGTGTCTGTGTGTGTGTTGAAGTTGACCTTGTGATAGATTTGCAAGACCATCTTGATATTCAGATTGGGTCCCTATGTATCTCTCAAAAGGTTGTCTATTTCAACCTCCCCAACACGTGTTTCCATTATTAGGCCCCAGACCATCGCATTCGAGACCTGTCTCGCTTTTGGCTCGTTCCAATCTGTGCTAACTCAACCCTTTGGCCCTAAGCCCAAAGCTGACCCTCGGACCGATAACTGGACTATGGTGGGGGCTAAGAAAAGCTCTAGTGTGAAACCTTTTGAATTGAGGTTCCACCTCCTTTTCTCCACGGATGAGCCAAGAGTGGAGCCACCTCGTCCTTCGGTTTCCATTCCTTCCAAACCCTCCCGAGCTCCGAGGTACTTCGCCCAATTTAGATAATACTGAGAACTTTGCATCAACCTCACTCCTCTACTGACGCGCTCTCCCACTCCACATCGAGAAGTTTCACACAATGCGCGAGGGGATAATGGGGCCAAGCGCTGCTCCATTCATGTTGAGCATTCTGATTCAGACCAGCTTCTTCTTGCCAACAAATTTTCCATTCTCGGCTCGAGAATGAAATTCCCGAGATGGGAAGGGAATTTGATATGTCTTCTTTTTCATGAATTTCATGTCATGAAATGTTCGGGGTCTAATAAATCTCTCACGAAAATTCTCCATTCATTTAGCTTGCCAATTAATTAGCAGTTCGAATATTATTTGTTTACAGGAAATCAAGATTTCTAGTTTTTTGCTTCATAATACTCTAACTCGTGTTGCCCCATATTTTACACATTTCCACACAAAACATAATGATGAAAGAGGTGGTGCTATCATTTCCTTGCACCAAAATTTTTGGCATTAATCGCTACCTTATGCCAGGATCCCAATAATATGGATGTTTGGGTGATTATGAGTAATGATCTTTCTTTTGGTATTCTTAATATTTACGCCCCTAATTATGATCCCAAAAGGACAACTTTATGGAAATGGTTAGGTGACAACTTACCTTTTGCTTATTGGTTGGTGTGTGGCGACTTTAATATGGTGGAGCACCCGGATGATAAATGTGGCGCCCTTCCTATGCGTTGGTGTATTGGCGAGCGTGTGGTCTAGTATTTTTAAAATTCGTTTGGTTCTTTATGATCCTTTGTTTTCGACGGCGACAAAGAATTTAAAGACCAAACTTGGTTCACTTGGACCAATCTTTGAGAAGGATATGATCAGGTTTTAAAACGACTCGACCGTGCACTTCTTTCACAGCAGACTTTTTTTTATTTTGATAGGAAAGCATCCTTCGTTATAAAGGTATGGTCTGAAGTGCTTTTTTCATACCACCATCCGATTACATTTAAGTTTGTTTCATGCGGGGGGCCAACGTGCCCAAAAATAAATTCTATCTTAATGTTTCTCTATTGAGTCATCTTGGAGTGGTCCTACCCATTGCCAAAATTTGGAACATGGCGCCATGTTTGCCTTTTGCTGCTAACCGGATTTCTTGGTGGGAGGTGGCGATTCATCACACCACCAAGTTCCTTCGCTGTCGATTTGGTAAATATGTGGATGGGGTCCGTAGGCGGACCGATTCAGCTTTGCACAAATAATTTAAAAGGATTTCTCTACTTCTCAAGAACAATCCTTTCAACACTCATCTTTAGTCTTAGGATGTTGGCATTCGACATAAGATAAAACTTATTGCATCTCATTTGGCTCGTGATGCGCAAATCCAGTTGAGACTTCATTGGCTTAGGGTGGGAGACAAAGCCTCTAAAAGATTTTTCAAATCCCTTTGGGCCAAGCATGCTCGTCAACAAATCAAAGCTATTTATGATTATCACCAACGGATTACTGAGCTCCTAGAGATCACTAATGCTTTTGTCAAGCACTATCATTTGGTTTTTCAAGCTTAGGAGGATTCAATTGAATGAGCTCTTGCGTTGTGGAAATGTATTGATTTGGTACTTAATAAATTTTAGCCCGGAGATCATGTTTGCCGCAACGCCCTCTCACGTTGGAGGGGCTCCATGCAGCTTTTCCCTGTCTTGTGGATGAAAAGTCTCCAGGTTTAGATGGTTTCCCAAGCAAGTTCTACAAAGCAACTTAGTCTTTTATGGGACCTAATCTACTTCGGGTTTATAATGAAGCTCTCCAAACTCGCTCTCTTGGGAGTTTCATCAATCAAGGCAACATCAAGTTCATTCCCAAAGCTTGTGACCCTAAACAGATGAGTAATTGGTGGTCGATTCGCCTTGCTAATCTTCTGCCCAAAATCATTCAGATTGAAGAGACAAGTTTTGTTAAAGATTGTTACATCTTAGATAATCTTAATGCATTCTGGTAAGGCATCTAAGGGGCTTGGATTTATTTTTTGTAAAGGCCTCTCTTCCTCAAAATTGATTTCAAGAAATCTTATGATTGCATCGAGTGGCCTTTCATCATTTCCATGCTCAAAGCCCTGGGATTTGGCGAATTCTTTCAATTCAATGTTAACACATTGTTTTCTAATGTTTTTTCCCAGCTCACCATTAATGTTCACCAGTCCACAACAATCAGCCTTTTCGTCTCTATCAGATAGGGGTGCCCTCTTGCACCGGCACTATTTGTGCTTGCTACTTATGCGTTGGGTTATTTAATTACTCATCAAGCTTCCCAAGGTAACATTCGAGAGATTGTTCTTCCGGATCATATGACTCAACTTATCAATGGTCACTTCATTGATGATTCATTTATGAATATTGCTGAATCGAGGAAAGTGTTGTCGTGGTCTTTGAGTGTCTTGACACTTTCTATTTGGCTTCGAATCCAAAGATCAATTGGCTAAAACCTTGGGCTATCGGCATAGTTGTTTTCCTCTTCTGATTGGTTGAAGGTCTACCCCTAGAAATGGATTAGCCGTGGTGAACAATTCAGATTTTTGGGCATTCCCTTTGCCTTTGATAGTGACTTTGTGACGTTGTGGCAATATGTTATTAACAGGGTGGAGCAAAAAGTTACCAAGTGGTCTTCCAAACCCTTATCTTTGGCTAGTAAATTCCAAGTTTGCACCAAGATCCTTGTTGCTACTCATGTCTATTACTCGCATGTTGGTGCCCTTCTCGTAATTTGTTTTCCCAACTTGCCAAGTTTCTCTGGGACTTTTTATGGTGTAAAATTTCTGGTTAAATTGGTTTCCTGATTTTTTTGGGAAGTCTGTTTCCTTCCTCATTATTCTGTGGCATGGGAATCATTGATGTCTACCAACAAAGTGTTGCCTTATGCTCTAAATGGGTGATATGGTGTTTATCGGGAAATTAGGCCTAGAAAATCCTATTGTGCCATTGCATTGAATTTGGATCCCCTTATGATAAGAAGTGTTGGAACAATATTGGGTTACATACTCTTATTATCACTTTGGCTCCTATCAAAATTATAGGTACCTTTGTTGCCAAAAGTATTTAGAAAGCCTTCAAGATGGTTAAACCTTTGTTACACGCTGGGTTGGCGATGGTTTTTTCCAGGGATCTCTTTTAATTCATAGAATATTTTGTGGTCTCCTATCATCACTAAGGGGGATCTTCCGCTTGTTGAAACTCGGGCATCAAAGCAATCTGGCTCTATCGCAAGGGCATTCATACCATTCAAGATTTAGTGAACCACAGAGACTGGATTTCTTGGCCCGAGCTCAAGACGAAATTCAATCTTTCCAATTCAGACCTTCCATCTATTTGTAAAATTCAAGAGCTCTTGCCGAGATGTTATGCTCCATAAGTTGGGGCTTAAACCTCCTACAACTTGGTGGCGCGATTGGCGGTGGAATCAGGAAATTGCCTTCCTTCGATATAACACTAGAACCATTTATCATTTGATGAGCTCACTCTTGCCTACCATTGATAACCTTAATGCTAGATGGGGTTGCAATAGGCACGTTCCACTTGCTTTGTTAGTTTTCTCGAACCCGAATTCTCTTCTTGAGCCTAAAGTTAACCACTTTCTTTGGTGTCTTGTTTACCAAGGTCTACCTGTGGGCGAAAGGCTTAGTCATATTGGCATCCCTAATCCTAAATGTCCTTTTTCTCTCACCCCGAGTCATTCAAACACCTCTTCTTGTCTTGTCCCCGTGCTCAAACAATCTAGAAGTGGATCCATTCTTTATTTCAGCCTTATCACCCTAAATTATTTCCTTGGCACCTAGCCTTATTTGGTGATTTCATTCCTTGGCCTCACTACATTGATACACTTTGGAAATTGTTTCGTGCCTATATTTTGTTTCATATTTGGAAAGCTCACAATGCTTTAATTTTCAAGCATGATCAATCTGTTACTTTATTTTCCACTAATGACAAAGTGATTATTTTTTCTACTGTGCGCATACTGAGACTCAAGCCCATCTTTGTCAGGTTTCCCTCAAGTTTGCGCATCTCGAGGAGATTATTAATCACCGGGGGAGTATTCCCGCACTATGAGTCAAGTCCCACTGGATCCTCGGCCACCGTCACCTTGGCCATCGCTACCCGGATGAACACCACTTGCGGGTCCACATCGGAGGATCCGCTCAATCAGCCACCATTCCACCTCTCCTCAAGGCCGCCCTTCACCCCATCCTCTTCGGACTTGGTTGGAGCCTCGCCTCCAAGGGGAAGGGTGTTGCCATCTCTCTACAAAGGGGTTCTTTACCACCGACCATACAACCATTGCTAGATTTACTCCCCGGATGGAGAATTATGGTTCCGTTACAAATTAGTTTTATGATCATAATGATTGGTAGGTGGATCCTATTAGGAATTAATAGAATGCGATTCTAAGTCATTGCCACTAAGTACGTTATTTTGGAACAAGTCCTCTACCGTAGATCCTTTGAGGGAATGTTGTTAAGGTGTGTTGACATTGAAGAATCCAAAATATTCTTTATGAGTCACATAGCGGGGTATGTGGAGGTCACTTTGGCGGCCACGCCACTTCCCGAAAGATACATTGGATGGGATATTTCTGGCCCACCCTAGAACATGATGCGGTAGAGTTTGTGCACAAATGTCACAAATGTCAAGAGTTCTCCCACAAGATTCACATACCAGCACAAGCTTTGCAACCAATTGTAACCCCATGGCCCTTCTCCACATGGGGCCTAGATTTGATAGGGAAGTTCTCTCCCTCATCAATAGATGGCCATAATTTCATAATCACAGCCACATAATACTTTACCAAGTGGGTAGAGGTCATGCCCCTTACCACTGTACCTAGCTATATAATCACTAAGTTCATCTTGAAGCGAGATCATTTATAGATACGGGGTGTTGCAGGTCATTATTTCGAGAATGGCATGTCTTTCAAAAATGACGAGTCGTTGCATGAGTTGTGTACAAAGTTTAAAATAATAAATCACACGACTTCTCTCTACTACCCTTAGGCTAATGGACAATCTGAGGCTACCAATAATAATTTAAAGTCCATTCTCCTAAAGACTGTTAAGGAGAATAAATGAGATTGGCACCTAAAGCTTTTTCCAGACCTATGGGCCTACCAAACGTTGGTTAGAACACCAATGAGGAGGAAAACCCATTTTCCTTAGTATTTGGTGCTGAGGTGGTTCTACCACTTGAAGTTAAAATACCTAGTCTTCACATTTCGCTACATGGGATCCTGGGTTATCGACAAGCATGAATCTCCCAGTTATAAAGTCTTAACGAGGCTAGGCCGAACACCGAACAACATCACATCATTTACGCTGACCATATGGCTTGGAAATACAATAAGAAAGTGTATGAATGTGAGATCTCGAAAAGGATATTTGGCATTAAGACTCGATATCCAAATACACAAAAAGATCGGTGAGGGAAGAAAGTTCATACCTAGGTGGTTAGGTCCATATCGAGTAGTGGAAGACTATAAAAATGGTGCATTTTTCCTGTGTACACTAGAAGGTGAGGAGTTTAGTGAATCCATAAACTCTCTTCATCTAAAGAGATACTACGCATGATCCATCAACATTTTCATATGTACATTATTGCATCTACATTGCATTTTCATCTGTCCATTCATTTTGTAAAAAGTGTGATCAAGGAGCTTATTCTTGTAGCAATTCCTAAAAACTTCTGAAAATATTGGAAAAACATTAAAATCATGTCTCTTCAAACTTTCATAATATCATGAACTATATCTGAATCATTTATCAATCTAAACAAGATAAGACAAAGTTTTGTCATAACCATACCAAGGCCTGCATACTTGGTTTTATAATTGGTCTCTTCTTAGGTTATGCGTCTTTTGTTCATGGTATGTTCTTGAAGATTAATGGTGTCACATCTATCCCGAGATACATCTCCATGGAAATAAGAGAATTCTAAACATTTTTCCCAAATAATTAAGTCAAATACAAATCCACAGAATTTTATTTTTTTACACATTTCTCTGCCTACCAACCTTTGGTGTTGATCCCGCATCTCTTGCTAGTGACGTAGGGTTGGGAAAGGAGGAAATTCCCTTACTCATCTATGCCTTGTCCATGGTGATGAGCCCACGCTTCCTACTAGTAGCATGGGGTAAGGCGTATGGGGTCTCTTTGATAAACTTGAAAGTTACAAATTAGTCAAACATTGTGAAATCATAAATCAAGTTTGTATACAATGTCACCATGTCACATTGTGAAAGTTTGTAGTCAAATAGAGTCTTTATATATCGTAGTAGATCAAGTTTTTATACAATGTCACCATGCGCTAGGCACGGTCAAAACGCTTGTAATGAGCCTGAAATATTCAAAAAAAATTATTTAATGTCAAAAACGGTAACAAAGCAATAAAGGCTCAATGGCCTGTCAATCCCTGTGGGATCCCTCAGATGGTGGGCGACTTTGTCTAGGGCTCCTGCTATGGCTGTGACGGCATTGAGAATGGACTGAATGGTGTGAGTGCTCGTGGTGGCTCCCACTTTCCATAGCCTCACTATGAGAATGGCTCGGCCATCGGGCATTTGGTAGTCTTGTATCTAGCTACCGTGGTACGAAGGGAAGTCACTATCTCTGCCACCTTTCAGATGGGAGTGAAGACATCAATATGATGGCCAACGACTAAGGGATGTCCTGAATCAGCAGTCAACTCAGTTTGTCTATTCCTAGAGGGTGTCAATAGGGTGTCCACGCATACCTGACAAATGAGTTATCACCACTCGTGTGCAGATGCTACAGAAAAGAACAAAAAAGAGAGATAGTGAGCTATAAAATCACATAATGCAAATCAAAAGGAGAATGCTAAGCTAAACATATGAAAATCAATAGAAAAAATTGAGAAAGGAATATCAAACATACTCGGGTCTCCAGGCATCCATGTGGGATCGGTGGTTGCACAGCACGTCTTCTTGGCGGTGCGGGGCCTCACCGAGCCATTATGTTTGAAATATAGTAATATTTTGGCTACAACCGACTAACTACCTATTTTTTAAATGAGGTGAATGCAGGAACAAGTAGACCCTCACTAAAAATCAAAATATGGAGTGCATCATTGAGGACAAGGTTCCAAACCATGAACATTATAATCAATACATGAAGGTAAAATGGGAACCACTCACACATGCACGGGATGGGCTTGTGTAATTAAATTCTAGCATATATGATGAGTTGATTTAATGATTTTTTTATTGTGTATTGATTTTAGATATGATACTTTGGTTGGATTGTTTTATTTACTTCTTCTCTTTGGCGTCCATGTAACAAAATATGTTACTAAGATTACGCCATGGTAGTGCACTACCACCGACATAATATAACAAGCATACATTGTCACCGTAGTGGATGACAATTAGTTTACTCCTTTTGTTTTAAAATGTTGACTATATTGACTTTTATTAATATTCAAACTTTTGTTATTAATTCGGCCCAATCAAGAGTCTTAGTTACACCAACTATAAAGAAAACTTGTGTCACCTTTATTTATTTTGGGTGTCTTTTAAATTTTGACTCGATGGAATTTTTTGGGGATTTTTCTTCTTCTCATCTTGGAAATTGTTTGATTTTTATTTCAAAAAAATGTTTAATTAAAAAATTAGGTGGTCATTTTCAATTTTGCACCTTATATCATTCATCTTGGTGCATATTGACATCCTTTGGCAATAAACAAGTTTTAACAACACATTCATATTATCATGTTTTGCATTTTGTGACATTAGAGTTTTCCATTTATAATTTATGTTGAATGCATGATGAATGTATAACCTTTTAGTCACTCATGTTAATTGATTTACTAAATGTTCATATCCCTTGTGGAGATTGTAATTGCAATTGATTTGTTAAGCCTTTGTGACAACTCATTTCTTTTGACCTTCCCTTCTCACTCGAATGTCATTTGTGTTATGTCATTTAGTCAATTTTTTTAATGCCATGTAGGATTTTGGGGGATAGTGATTGTGTTTGGTAAGCCCTATTTAACATGGAAGTATTAGGGAGATTCAATGTTTTTTGGTTGTAGTTGTCTGCTACACCACGAAGGTGGTTTTCAGAGAGAATGTAGGAGTATGCTTTATGGAAAATAGTAAGAAATATGGGTTAAGTTATTAGCACTTGGTATGGAGGTACGGAATATGAGAATAAATGAAGAGAAGTGCGGGTTAGAAAAGAGAGGAAACATGTGGTTTTGGCTAGTGGGAAAATATCTTTGCCATTTTTGGAAGCTTTTTTATATGTATGTTTTGGTTTCCTCTCCCTTGTTTTATTTGGAAATGGATATTACCTATTCATGGGATTATGGTAATAGATTTTTTTATTTTTTTACACTTATTTATTAAACCCATATTGGGTTGTCGAGTAAATGGTAAAAGGAAATTTGAAAATGGTTAAAACATGTTGTAAGGCATGTATATAAATCTAGTTTTATTTGTTCATTTCATTTATGGGATTATGTTGTTTTTATGCATAACATTTTGGAAAACCATTTTGGGTTGGTCAATTTAAAATTCATTTAAGTTTGTTGCAGTCCATTAATGAAACTTGCATTAATGATAATGAGCCCAATTTAGGACTATGGTATTGTGAAGTTTGACTTGCTTTTGAACGCATTTCGATCTAACAATTAAATTAAAATTTTGTTGATAAAATTTAAGTCCTTTTTATTGCATTACTTTTTGGTGAAATGGTGGGGTACTTAGCCTATAGAGCCAACAATCCAGGTTCAAACCCATCCTCTTCAATTAAATTTATAGGATGGAGTGTCGCACTAGCAAAAACTACGAATTATGTGAAAATCATGAAAATAGTGAAATCTACGAAAAATGTGAAAAAGGCAAAAAGCTTGTTTTTTCAAAAATAACAAAGGTCGTGGTGGGAGATGGGTTTCCCACACCGGGTGTCAGGGTCCTCACTGGTGCGAACAAGATCCCAATGGGAAATGGTGGCAGGCAAAGCACACTCAAAGGATCAACCCGTGAACTTGAAGCGAAAAAGGTTGTGCTTGAATTGATAGGACAATTTGGTGCTAGCTTGGTTGTCAAAACCCTAGTTTCTTTGTTCAGGGAGTCAGTACTGGAAAACATGGTGGAAAAAAGTTTGGTGCAGGTTGAGCCGACCGTTGAGGTGATACAGGAGGTCCCTTTCAATCCATCCTGGTTGGGTCTGATAGGTTGAAGAGCTCGGAAGACTTCAAGGTTGATGGAATCGATTTCAAAATCGCTGCAGAAAGTTTACATCTCTCGGTGCCTCCTCCTCCCAAAGCTGATTTTTCTGATTCGCGGGTGAAAAGGGTGATTTTCTGCAAGTTTGTAGGCACCCGTTTCTCTCAAAGGAGGATTTCAAGCTGGGTTGTGCACTTCTGGGGCTCAAATGCTAAACCAAAAGTCAGTTTCCATGCCAACGACTTTTTCTAGGTATGTTTCCCCTCCCCTGATTTGCTGAATTTGGTGCTTAAAGAAGGACCTTGGTTCATGAACTTCTTCTGCTATACTTTTGTCCTTGGTCACCAAATTTCAACCCCTAGAAGGAAAAAATTTCCAAGGCCCCACTTTGGTTAAGCATTCATGATCTACCTTTGGATCTCCACAAATGGTCTATTCTGAAGCCAATTGTGAACTCCTTAGGGACCCTCGTGCCCATTCATAATCCTACCCTAAATTTCTAGTACAAAATCTTGGTGCATCTCTGTGGCGATGGACCTGACTACCCCTCTTCCGTCATCTTTGACTCTCCAAACAAATTCCAGCCCCAAGTGCTTTACCATTGAGTATGAGGGTCTAAATGCAAAGTGTTTTTACTGCAGGAAGTTGGGTCATCTGAGTAAGGCCTACTCTTTGAAACTAGCCAAGGCTTCCAAGGAGTTGGATTCTCAGAAGGTTGGCTCTATGATGAAAGGGTTGGAGGAGAGTGAAATGGCATCACCCTTGGTGGGTGATATTTCACCTCTTTCTCTTCTAAAAGAAACTGAAGAAGTGCATAAAAACTTTGGGGAATTAATTTCCCTTATTAAGGAAGGTTTCAATCAAGGGCAAGCGGCTTCCCTAAACTCGCTACAATCTTGGCTCCTGGATAAAGTTGAGACAAATAAGCTTTAGTCCCTTTTAGGTGATGGCGTCTTGGAGGAAGGAGAATTTGAGCCGGATCTACTGGTACCAACTTTAGCTTCCTCAAAATTGGCTTCGGTTCAAGTAGGGTTGAAGGAGGCCATATGCGGCTCAGCTGGAAAAAAAGGTAGAAAATCCAAACAAGAACTGGCACTATTGGAAGTGGATGTTGGCAAAAACAAAGTGTCCTGAACTTTTCCAAAGTTGTGTCTGGGAAGGCAAATGTCCTTCCCTCTCCTAAATGATAATACTTTCTTGGAATATCAGGGGTCTCAACACCCCTGATAAACAACACTTGTTTAAGTGTTATCTCTTCTCCTCGGAGGCGAGTGTGGTGTTGCTTCAAGAAACAAAGATGGTCGCAACGGAAGCTGCTGCGCTCTGGAAAAATTTAGTTAAGGGCTGGAATTTCTTCTTCTCTGATGCTACCGAGGCCTCAGGGGGCTTGGGATTCTGGTGGAAGGAATGTCAGGTTCAGGTTGATCTTATCCACCAGAATCATAGTTGGCAGTGGGTCAGTTTTCTTGAAATGTTCTCATTCGGTCTTCTACCTCCTTAATGTGTATGGTCTGAATAGCATAATTGGAAAAAGAGAGGTTTGGCAAGACATCTCTAGGTATTTTCTCCCCCTCGAGGATCAACTGTTTCTTCTTGGTGGTGATTTCAATGCTATCACCTCTGAGAAAGATAAAAAAGGTGGTATTTCTAGAAATCGGCAATCCCAGGTAGATTTTTGTTCCTTTATCTCTGACAACTCTCTTTTAGATATCGAGCCCAAGCAAGGTTGGTTCACCTGGAGAAATCGTAGGAAGGGCTTCAGTAATATTGCTTGAAAGGCTCGACAGGTTCTTAGTCGGCCCTAAGTGGTCTCTGAATAATGTTTTCTTAGAATGCTTGATTCTGCCCTGGTCTGCTCTGATCACTTCTGGTTTCCCTATCAGTCAATATCAACTTTGCCCCTTGCAAATCCCTTTTAAGTTTGAGCTTATGTGGCTGAGGGATGCCTCTCTAGAAAACAAAATTTCACAATGGTGGCACTCCTATCAGGTTGAAGGTTCAAAAATGTTGGTGCTTGCACAAAAACTAAAACTTCTCAAAAAGGATCTAAGATCTTGGAACAAATCTTGTTTTAAGAATATCTTCCAAGAAAAGGCTAGAGTGGAAGCCAAGTTGAAAGCTCTGAATGAGTTAATTTTTGTCTCTGGCATGGGGGAGGTGGAGTTTCTTCTAGAGAAGTCTTTACTAGCTGAACTTGGTGAATTTCTTCTATGCGAGGAGGTCTTCTGGAAACAAAAATCATGGGAATTATGGCTCAAGGATGGGGATAAGAACACAAAGTTTTTTCATTCATCCGTAAAAGCAAGGCAGAGCTCATCTTTCATCTCCGAGATAAAGAGTCATGATGGTATTGTCCTCTCTAATCAAAAATAGATTTCTGATGAAGGGGTCCGGTTCTTTACTTCCCTCCTTCAAGGTGACATCACATCCTTTGATTCAGCAATCCTCTTTCCTTGAAAATATCTCGACTTTGGTCACTGATGCTCAAAATGTGGCCCTTCTTAAGCCCTTCACTATGAGTGAAGTGGAGAAAGTGGTTTTCTCTATGGCCAAGAACAAAGCTCCGGGTCCGGATGGTTTTCAGGCTGATTTCTTTTAGAAATTTTGGAACATCATTGGCTATGATGTTTGGACAGCTGTGGAAGAATCTCGCAGATCTGTTCAATGCTTAAATCACTAAACTATACCTTTATAAGTCTCTTCCCGAAGATCCCTCAACCCTCTTCATTCACGGACTTCAGGTCAGTTTCTCTGTGCAATACCTCCTACAAAATCATCTCAAAATCCATTGCTTCTAGACTCAAAGGGTTGTTGGAACCTATGATCTCTCTGGAGCAATCTAGTTTCTTGCCAGGAGGTCAATTTTTTATGGTATTTTTCTCTCTCATGAACTCATTCATTCTCTCTCCTGCAATAAATCCCTAGGTATGTTACTAAAACTAGATATTAGCAAGGCCTTTGACAAGATCAATTGGCATTTTCTAATCAAAATCCTTAGAAAGTTTGGTTTTTCGGTTCAGTTTTGTAATTGGGTGTTTAGTTGCATAGTGGGCCTTCTTTCTCCGTGTTAATTAATGGTAATGTTGAAGGTTTATTTGAAGGTAATTGGGGTATAAGATAGGGTGACCCTCTCTCCTCCTTTCTCTACATTTTAGTGGCTGACTCGCTGAGTAGGGCCATCAGCAATAAAGTTTGGGAAGGCAAATTACAGGGATTAAGAATTACAGAGGGGGTGGATCCTATTTCTCACCAGCAATTCACGGATGACACTTTCTTGTTTGGAAAAGCCAGCATTCAGGAGGCCAGAGAACTGAAGGGGTTGCTCGATGCTTATGTAGTCGCTATTGGACAAGAGGTTAGCCATGTCAAATCCTTCATCTTCTTTTTTAACGTCCCCCTTCTCTGGAAGCTAGAATTCTTGGCATCTTCAGTTTCAAAAAAAGCTCCCTTCCAGTCAAATATCTTGGTGTGCCTTTGTTTGGTGGCTCGGGTCGGACCTCGATGTGGAACGATCTCCTCTCTTCAGTTAATTCAAAACTCAACTCCTGGAAAGGAAAATGGCTAGAAGACTGGTCCTCATTAAATATGTTCTCGGTGCCTCCCCTTCTACATGCTTTCCATAATGAAAATCCCCAAAATTGTTCTATTAAAGCTTATCGGGATTATACGAAAGTTCCTATGGCAAGGTCCCTCTATGGAAAGGAAAATCCCATTGATCAGCTTGGGAAACTTTGTCCAAACCCAAAGATCTAGGTGGGGATGGCATCCTCAACTTGGGTATTCAAAACTTGGCCCTGGCGCCAAGCTTGTCTGGAATCTCCTCACAAAACCTCGTGTCTTTGTAGCCAAGTGGTGGAAAAAAAATATCTGGGGGCCCATCTTCTGGAATCAATTCTCCACATTGCTAATCCCCTTGTGGTTCTCATATATGGAACTTCTTAGTTGAATGTCGGGAGCTCTTCTTATTCATGCATCCTAGAAAATTGAAAAAGGTGACAGGGTGTTATTCTGGGATGATCCTTGGAATGGTTTTCCCATGCTTGGGGAAAATCCTGAGTTTGGGGAAATCAAGAGGCTCTTAGTTGAAGAATGGGGACCATATGTTTCCAACTATGGGCTGATTCCGGAAAATTTTCCTACTCTATTGGAATGGAAAAGTATTGATCACCTAAATCTCTCTTTGGAAACTAAGGATAGTTTTCACTCACTTTGCAGGGAATGACCGACAGTGCTTTCAGGGGTAATGATGAAATTATCTAGACTACGGCCTCTTATGGGAAATACTCCCACGTTATGGCTATAAATTATTGCATGTTGAGTAGGAAGCTGAGGCTCTAATCTAGAAGGCATGTTGGTCCCCCTCGTGTCCCCCTAAAGCTAGCCTTTTCGCTTGGATGGATTTCAAAGGAAAAATTCTCACTCAAGAAAGGAGGAAGAGATTTGGTTTTCATGGTCCCTCAATGTGCTTTCTGTGTGAGAAGCATGAGGAAGATTGTGATCATCTTCTACTTCATTGCCCATTCACAGCTGAATGTTGGAGTTGGTTGTGTGCCAGGCTCAATCTCCCATGGGTCTAGCCCTCTACACTCCTGACAACCATTTTGGCTTGGCCTATAAACCTCCACTCTGGCACTCTCTCCTTGATTTGGTGTGTGGTATCATGCTACTTCTCTGGCACATCTGGTGGGAGCGTAACAAAATAATCTTTAGGGAGGAGCAGAACTCGGTGGACAGGGTCATTCTCAGGTTGGAATGGGCTATCTCTGAGGTAGTTTCTACTAATTGGTCCTGCTTTCATCACTTCTCCAACATTGATAGGGAAATCAAGTAGCACTAGCCTAGAATCATCAAGCCCAGAGCAGGTGCTTAGCACCCTTCGATCTCCTCAGCCTCACTCCGTCGGTTATCCCGTTGGCTCCCCCACCCTGGGTTTCCTCAAACTAAATTTTGATGGAGCAGCCAAAGGTAACCCGGGCATCTCCGATGTTGGATGCATTATAAGAAATGAAAAGGGATTATTGGTTGGTGTCACCTCCTATAAGCTCAGGGATGGCACTTTTAATTTGGCTGAACTACAAGCTCGAAAAAGGTCTAGATCTACCAAATTTCCTCCTTAAAGATAGAAAATATGGAAATTGAAGGGGATTCACTAGTAATTGTGAATGTCATAATTAAAAAGAGAGCCTTGTTTTGGAAACTAAACCTAGGAGTTAAAAAGGTCCTTTAGCAACTCAGAATTTCAATTATCCTGGAACATTAAGCACGTGTTTCGGGAAAGTAATAATTATGCAAACAAGTCGGCGAATGCAGCGATCGAGCAAGCACAAAAAGAGAGAGAGACTCTGAAGCGATGACACCCATGTGTCGAATCCGTAAGCCAAAGGTATGGTGACCAAGGGTCTAAAAGCTCATGGATTACGGTGGCACCGATAATGTCAATGTGTCATTCAATAGTGGCCTCGAGCATACATAGAAGTTGAGGTAAAATTCTTGAGACCATGTGTTAAGCGAATATACTAATTAAAGCCATATATCTCAAATCGACAAAGGCTAAGCGATGAGGCAAAATTTAAAAGGGCATACATGAAAAAATGTGGTTGGATGCGGAGACAACTCGTACACTAAGTCAAATGTGTTCAAACAACAAAGGAAAATGAGCTCAAGGACATCAAACTAGGAACTCCAATAAAACACTAAGTGGCTCATTTTTTTGCTCAAAGTTTGACCAAGGGCTTCAAATTTCCTACAACCAAGATCATTGGAAAGGCCTTAGAAAGAGTTTTGCATTGGTATAAGCTTTGAGGAAAATGATGAATACATTATGGATGTTTTCTTGACAAAGTTCTTGGCACCTTCTACTTGAGTTTTTCAATCTAACGACACTAGCATTTCCCACATACGCGTTTAGGTGGTTATGATTTCTTCTAAAAGATGTGTGTGAGTTTCTTCTCGCTTTTGGCCCCACCAAAACACATTAGAGAATTAATCAAGCCATGAATAAAAAAGGATATGCTATTATGGTGACCTAAAGGTGGAATCTCTATCTAAACAACAAATAAAAACCTCTTGATCATTCACTCCCTTGATTTTAATGATGCACATGTGCTTTCCCCATGTGTCTCCATTTGTGCTTTCTCATAAGTCATTTTTATGCTAAAATTGGCTTATTTTAAGACAACATTTGTGTTTCTCTACACCGATTTGACAAAATGATCTAAGCATCCTCCTATGTTGTTCTCTCACCGATGGATGATTTGTTTTCACCTAGTGTTGACAAATGGCTTCTTTCTAGCCTTTGTTTATTTTATAAATAATAGTCTCGAGTGCTTTTGTTATGTGCCTTTGTAAATGGAAATTGTATAAAATTGATCGAAAAATAGTGTTGTAATTTTAATCACTTTTAAAAGTTTCCAAAGATCGTGATTTTCTTAACCAATTTTAAGTATTCGTGACTCCACAAATTGATTAAATTCTAATTATTAAGCATCCATAGAAGTGCGGAAACCTTGTGTAGCAAATAAATAATCAAAAATTGAAAACATTCGGATAACAAACAAGATTGTTTACGGGTTCGGAAATTCCTACATCCCCGGGTTCGAATGAACCGATCCATTAATAATATTGAAATGTAAGTACAATAACTCTTACAAACAACCAATAATGAATCACAATAAGAGGCTCAACTTTTATTACGGAGGGGAGCCCGGCCGCGTGTGTACTATGGTATTATCACCAACGTGGTGGGTCCACAAGCCACCATGTGGCTTGCCACCACTCATCGAATTCGCTCAATTTTCCTATCGTGAGACGAAAAGTGGAATATATACTATTGACCGAGTTAATTATTTCCATACCACATTACATGGGTCGAAATTATATTTACTTGGTAATTATTCACCATGTTATTCTTGGTAATGTTCGAGGCTTATATTATTCTCCATGGTCGAGTTGATCATATTTCCACATGGCACGTATGTTCGTATTTATATCCCATATTATTCGGGATTGGTTGAAGCCTCACGGACGGGTTTGGAATATATACCACATGGTTTGGGATTTACAATATCCCCTCGAATGACTTGGTGGTTCCACAAACAAAGCTCGGCCCATATCACGGGCGGTTAAACAAACCAATGCACAGCCCAAGTAAAATGGGGGAGGACGTGACCTTAGTCACGTATTATATGGGTCAGCATGCCCAATTTAAACCACAAATCATTCCCTTTTGCAAGGAATGTGGGATTCTTATCCCCCATGCAAAACAAACTCTGCCAAAACGATGGCCGTTGGGATTTGATCCCCCGACCTCGCCGCTCCAAGACCAATCCTCCAACTAACTCACCTAGAGGCTTGGGCGCATTATAAAATGGGTCGCTTCCACTTATACAAGGGGTACAGGTTTGTTTAAAGCGACTTAAGGACCGGTTCTTGAAAACACCATTTTGAAGGCCTTCCACGCGAGATGGGAACTCGGAGTAAAAAGATGAAATGAAGGAAATTATGAGATGATCCCAACACTGTAAGATTTGATATTTTTTGTTGAGTTTTAACTTGTTTTTGGAAGCTTTGAATGCAGATTTTAACAGGGATCTACAAGATAGCTAGTTAGATAACATGAATTTCAATGCACTTCTCCTCCGAATTGTGACTTGGTGTAAACATGAAAAGTGTTCAGAATTTAGATCTGATCTGATACATATGATTTTTTTTTATAGGATCTTTTTAAATCTCCATTTTTAGGTGTTTTTCTAACACACTTGCAGGGAGATCACATTGTGAAAACACTGTAGGAGCCACGGATCATTCTTGGGACAGTTTCTGCTATTTTTCAGAGTTCTTGGGACATTGATCAGCTCATTTGTAGGTTGTGATTCATTATTGGTTGTTTTTAAGAGTTATTGTACTTGCATTTCAATATTATTAATGGATCGGTTCAATCTGAACCCGGGGACGTAGGAATTTCCGAACCCCGTAAACAATCTTGTTTGTTATCTGAATGTTTTCAGTTTTTTGATTATTTATTTGCTACACAAGTTTTCCGCACTTCTATGGATGCATAATAATCAGAATTTAATCAATTTGTGGAGTTTAGAATACTTAAAAATTGGTTAAGAAAATCACGATTTGATCCCCGACCCCGCCGCTCCAAGACCAATCCTCCAACCAACTCGCTTGAGAGGCTTGGCCGCATTATAAAATGGGTCTCTTCCACTTATACAAGGGGTATAGATCAAGTCACGCATCGTGAGCGCTTAGATTTCCTGGATTAGCTTATAATTGTGTTTGGAAATTTGGCTTCATTTTCAATATTGATTTCGAGTCTTCGGTGTCAAACATTTTGGGGCTTGTTAATCTTCTTTCATAGTATACGCTTTTGGAAGTACAGGGTTGTGTTTGCAGGAACAGGGAATCATGGGCAAGTCATCCAAACAAGAGCAATGGATGAGCTTGAAGCTATAAACCGCCAACTCTAAGAAGAAAACTCCTTCTTTAGAGATAAATTTTATTCCTTGGAAGAGGAAATAGTGCGGTTAAAATCTGACCCACAATCCTCTATAACCAAGAAAGAGGAGTATGTCAACAAGATGCTTGAAGAGAGTAAGAAGTTGATGGGATTTGTTAAAGAGTTGCAGGAAGAAATACGAACCAAGGATGCCCTCTTGGAAAAGCTGCAACAAGGTGAACACAAGAAGGAAATGCCTTCCAAAGCAGATGCAGGTACTATGACAGAAGAATGCACTGTAAGTTGTTCACATTTTAATTCTTCCTCTCATTCAGTTTTAGATATTCCTTTGGGTCAGTTTGAAAAACACACTAAGGGAATTGGGTCTAAGCTAATGGTTAAGATGGGATTTAACGGAAAGGGCCTTAGTAAAAATGGACAAGGTGATGCTAACCCAGTACAGGTAGAGGATCAACCTCGGTTTGCAGGTTTGGGTTATTCTAGTGGGAAAATGGAAATTGGAGAAAGTTCCAAAGCAGCTGAAGGAAGACAAGCTTCCAACAACCAAGGATCTACGCCACTAGAATTGTAGGATTCCGCCATCAGGAGGAACAATGAAAGGTGTAAGAAAATAGGTAAAAGAGGTAATCAGATTCCACCTCCTTCCACTTACACTAAAAATAGCACTAAGGGAAAATCAAATCCTAAAAATTCTAATACACTCTTTTAGTTGGAACAATATAGCTTTGGTAGGCAAAAATATGCTTTCCCTTGCACATTTTGTGAAGGTACTAATCATTATGTTGCATATTGTTGGAAGAGGAAAATTTTGATTAAGAAGTTAATGCCTTTTGTGAATGATAAGGCAGGTGCTAAAGACCAATCTCACCAAGGAAAGGTGAGAAATGGCAAGAATGTTACCTCTCCTAAACAGGGAATCATTCTCATAGACAGAGTTCTGAGAATGGTAAAATGGGTAAGACTCCTAAAAATAAGGAAGTTAAATTTTGTTCCCATTGTAATAGGAAAGGTCATGATGTTAAGGTTTGTTGGTTTGTTTCTAAACAAAAAAATTGGAAAGTTGTTAAAAAGAACAATATTGTAAAACCAATAGTGCTAAACCTAACTAAAACTCATTTTGGTACGGAGAAGGTAAAACAACCAAAACGGAAAAACCCAAGTGATTGGTTTGGAAAAACACTCCTCAACTTTATATTTGCACTACAGTAAATTGTTGATAGTAGGCAAGCAAAAATTTCAGAGCTATATTTTAGGGATTCCTATTGATTGATAAGGATTTGTTCCTAAGTTGATATTTAAGCTTTGAAAATGAATGGAAACAACTGAAGAGAAGATTTGAGTGATAGGTTCATCATACTCATGTTTTGTTTTCTCAGATTGGTTGGTAGTTCCATTGTTGAAAACACTATACAGGGATAGGCATCAGTAACATGTCTAAATTTGAAACTTGCAGTTGTAATCAACATAATCACAAAGTGTCAGTTGAACACTAGCTTCCGTTATAGATGGGTGTTATTATCTGAGTTATTATTTGTGATGGCGATACAGTGTTTTGGCATATTCATGTTGATTCAGTTGTTGACTATAGCTATTTTTGGGCGTTGATAGTCTATTATATTCTGATAGTGAATACTTGCAGTTGTTATAGTTTCAGATGGGTAGTGGGCACTAGCCTAATTGTGGGCAGTTTAGATGTCTTGTATACTGATCTGTGTTATGGAATTGTAATTTTTGGTAATCGGCCGTATCACAAAGTGACAATTGAACACTAGCTTTCCGTAATAGAATGGGTGTTATTATACAGTCGATTATTTCGATGGCATTACAGTGGGGTATGACAGTTCACAGTTGTGCGTAGAGTTGACAGGGTTGCAGCGTTTCAGTTGAACACTAGCTTAATTGGGTGTTATTATCTGATCGGTTATGTGACTAGCTAATCAACTATTTGCATTTATTTAACCTATAATGTTATTTTGGGTTCTTGTATGTGTTTGTGTAATGCAGGAAGAGATAACATGTTTTGTGGGTTGATACACAACTTTTTGTGGACAAAAAGCCTTTCTTAGTGGGGAGGTGTGATCAGGGGATCATTTTTGAAAAATTCCCTAAACATCCCTAAATGGTGTCAGTGTAGAAGATCATCTCGAGAGCTTTCCAACGACTATAAGAACGCGACAAACGGACATCGGGAGCTCTAGATATGTTCGGTCAAAGTTCGATCAATGGGAAGTCAACTTTGGTCAACTGGTCAATATTGGACCAATGGCACTACGACACGTGGTGAAAAGGCAAAAGGGAGTTGTTTGTGGGTTTTCGATCACCGGTCTTCGACGAGTGTAAAAATGGTGCACGGAACAAGAGGCTCAACTTTTATTACGGAGGGGAGCCCGACCGCCGTGTGGACTATGGTATTATCACCAACGTGGTGGGTCCACAAGCCACCATGTGGCTTGCCACCACTCATCGAATTCGCTCAATTTTCCTATCATGAGACGACAAGTGGAATATATACTATTGACCGAGTTAATTATTTCCATACCACATTACATGGGTCGAAATTATATTTACTTGGTAATTATTCACCATGTTATTCTTGGTAATGTTCGAGGCTTATATTATTCTCCATGGTCGAGTTGATCATATTTCCACTTGGCACGTATGTTCGTATTATATCCCATATTATTCGGGATTGGTTGAAGCCTCACGGACGGGTATGGAATATATACCACATGGTTTGGGATTTACTGATATCCCCTCGAATGACTTGGTGGTTCCACAAACAAAGCTCGGCCCATATCACGGGTGGTTAAACAAACCAATGCACAACCCGAGTAAAATGGGGAGGACGTGACCTTAGTCACGTATTATATGGGTCAGCATGCCCAATTTAAACCACAAATCATTCCCTTTTGCGGGAATGTGGGATTCTTATCCCCCATGCAAAACAAACTCCGCCAAAATGATGGCCGCTGGGATTTGATCCCCTGACCTCACCACTCCAAGACCAATCCTCCAACCAACTCACCTAGAGGCTTGGGCGCATTATAAAATGGGTCGCTTCCACTTATACAAGGGGTACATGTCTGTGTAAAGCAGTTTAAGGACCAGTTTGCTTTAAAACGCCATTTTTAAAGGCTTTACACTCGAGAATGGGAGCTCGGAGTAAAAATATGAAATGAAGGAAATTGAGAAGATCCCAACGATGTAAGATTTGATCTTTTTTGTTGATTTTTAACCTGTTTTTGGAAGATTTGAATGCAGATTTTAACAGGATCTACAAGATAGCTAGTTGGAAAACATGAATTTCAATGCACTTCTCCTCCAAATTGTGACTTGGTGTAAACATGAAAAGTTATTCAAATTCAGATCTGATCTCATACATATGATTTTTTTTTTTCATAGGATGTTTTTAAATCTCCATTTGTAGGTGTTTTTCTAACACAATTGCATGGAGATCACATTGTGAAAACACTCTTGTAGGAGCCACGGATCGCTCCCGGGACAGCTTCGCTATTTTTCGAGTTCTTGGGACATTGATAAGCTCATTTGCAGGTTTTGATTCAATAATTGTTGTTTGTAAGAGTTATTTTACTTGAATTTTAATATTATTAATGGATCGGTTCAATCTGAACCCGGGGACGTAGGAATTTCTGAACCCCGTAAACAATCTTGTTTGTTATCTAAATGTTTTCAGTTTTCTGATTATTTATTTGCTACACAAGTTTTCCGCACTTCTATGGATGCATAATAATCATAATTTAATCAATTTGTGGAGTTTAGAATACTTAAAAATTGGTTAAGAAAATCACGATCTTTGAAAACTTTTAAAAGTGGAAAAAAATGCAACACTCCTTTTCGGATCAAGAGGCTCAAATTTTATTACGGAGGGGAGCCCGGCCACGTGTGGGCTATGGTATTATCCCCAACGTGATGGGTCCACAAGACACCACGTGGGTTGCCACCACTCGTCGAATTCGCTAAATTTTCCTATCGTAAGACGACAAGTGGTATACATACTATTGACCGAGTTAATTATTTCCATACCACATTACATGGGTCAAAATTATATTTACTTGGTAATTATTCACCATGTTATTATTGGTAATGTTCGAGGCTTATATTATTCTCCATGGTCGAGTTGATCATATTTCCACATGGCACGTATGTTCGTATTTATATCCCATATTATTCGGGATTGGTTGGAGCCTCATGGACGGGTATGGAATATATACCACATGGTTTGGGATTTACAATATCCCCTTGAATGACTTGGTGGTTCCACAAACAAAGCTCGGCCCATATCACGGGCGGTTAAACAAACCAATGCACAGCCCGAGTAAAATGGGGGAGGACGTGGCCTTAGTCACTTATTATATGGGTCAGCATGCCGTATTTAAACCACAAATCATTCCCTTTTGGGGAATGTGGGATTCTTATCTCCCATGCAAAACAAACTCAGCCAAAATGATGGCCGCTGGGATTTGATCCCCCGACCTCGCCGCTCCAAGACCAATCCTCCAACCAACTCGCCTAGAGGCTTGGCCGCATTATAAAATGGGTCTCTTCCACTTATACAAGGGGTATAGATCAAGTCTCAGTATCGAGCGATTAGATTTCCAGATTAGCTTCTAATTGTGTTTGGAAATTTGGCTTCAGTTTCAATATTGATTTCAGTCTTCAGTGTGTAGACATTTTGGGGCTTGTTAATCTTCTTTTGCAGTGTGTAGTTTTGGAAGTACAGGTTGTGTTTGCAGGAACAGGGAATCATGGGAAAGTCATCCAAACAAGAGCAACTGGATGAGCTTGAAGCCATAAACCGCCAACTCCAAGAAGAAAACTCTTTCTTGAGAGATAAATTTTATTCCTTGGAAGAGGAAATAGTGCGGTTAAAATCTGAGCCACAATCCTCTATAACCAAGAAAGAGGAGTATGTCAACAAGATGCTTGAAGAGAGCAAGAAGTTGATGGGATTTGTTAAAGAGTTGCAGGAAGAAATACGAACCAAGGATGCCCTCTTGGAAAAGCTGCAACAAGGTGAACACAAGAAGGAAATGCCTTCCAAAGCAGATGCAAGTACTATGACGAAGAATGCACTATAAGTTGTCCACATTTTAATTCTTCCTCTCATTCAGTTTCAGATATTCCTTTGGGTCAGTTTGAAAAACACACTAAGGGAATTGGGTCTAAGTTGATGGTTAAGATGGGATTTAATGGAAAGGGCCTTGGTAAAAATGGACAAGGTGATGCTAACCCAATGATGGTAGAGGATTAGCCTCGGTTTGCAAGTTTGGGTTATTCTAGTGGGAAAATGGAAATTGGAGAAAGTTCCAAAGTAGCTGAAGGAAGACAAGCTTCCAACAGCCAAGGATCTACGCCACTAGAATTGCAGGATTCCGCCATCAGGAGGAACAATGAAAGGTGTAAGAAAACATGTAAAAGAGGTAATCATATTCCACCTCCTTCCACTTACACTAAAAATAGCACTAAGGGAAAATCAAATCCTAAAAATTCTAATACACTCTTTTAGTTGGAACAATATAGCTTTGGTAGGCAGAAATATGCTTTCCCTTACACATTTTGTGAAGGTACTAATCATTCTGTTCCATATTGTTGGAAGAGGAAAATTTTGATAAAGAAGTTAATGCCTTTTGTGAATGATAAGGCAGTGTTAAAGACCAATCTCACAAGGAAAGGTGAGAAATGGCAAGAATGTTACCTCTCCTAAACAGGGAATCATTCTCATAGACGAGTTCTAAGAATGGTAAAATGGGTAAGACTCCTAAAAACAGGGAAGTTAAATTTTTTTCCCCTTGTAATAGGAAAGGCCATGATGTTAAGGTTTGTTGGTTTCTTTCTAAATAGCAAAATTGGAAAGTTGTTAAAAAGAACAATATTGTAAAACCAACAAAGGTGCTAAACCTAACTAAAACTCATTTTGAGTACGAAGAAGGTAAAACAACAAAAACGGAAAAACCCAAGTGATTGGTTTGGAAAAACACTCCTCAACTTTATATTTTTGCACTGAAGAATTGTTGATAGTAGGCAAGCAAAAATTTTCAGAGCTATATTTTAGGGATTCCTATTGATTGATAAGGATTTGTTCTAAGTTGATATTTAAGCTTTGAAAATCAATGGAAACAAAGAGAAGATTTGGGTGATAGGTTCATCATACTCATGTTTTGTTTTCTCAGATTGGTTGGTAGTTCCATTGTTGAAAACACTATGCAAGGATAGGCATCAATAGCATGTCTAAATTTGAAACTTGCAGTTGTAATCAACATAATCACAAAGTGTCAGTTGAACACTAGCTTCCGTTATAGATGGGTGTTATTATCTGAGTTATTATTTGTGATGGCGATACAGTGTTTTGGCATATTCATGTTGATTAAGTTGTTGACTATAGCTATTTTTGGGCGTTGATAGTCTATTATATTCTGATAGTGAATACTTGCGGTTATTCTGATTTGATTTGGCGAGTGGGCACTAGCCTAATTGTGGGCAGTTTAGATATCTTGTATACTGATCTGTGTTTTGGAATTGTAATTTTTGGTAATCGGCCGTATCACAAAGTGACAGTTGAAAACTAGCTTTCCGTAATAGAATGGGTGTTATTATCCGTCGATTATTTCGATGGCATTACAGTGGGGTATGACAGTTCACAGTTGTGCGTAGAGTTGACAGGGTTGCAACGTTTCAGTTGAACACTAGCTTAATTGGGTGTTGTTATCTGATCGGTTATGTGACTAGCTAATCAACTATTTGCATTTATTTAACCTATAATGTTATTTTGGGTTCTTGTATGTGTTTTGCAATGCATGAAGAGATAACATATTTTTGTGGGTTGATACACATCTTTTTGTGGACAAAAAGTCTTTCTCAGTGGGGAGGTGTGATCAGGGATAATTTTTTTTTAAATTCCCTAAACATCCCTAAATTGTATCAGTGCAGAAGATCATCTCGAGAGCTTTCCAACGACTGTAAGAACGCGACAAACGGACATCGGGAGCTCTAGATATGTTCGGTCAAAGTTCATCAACGGGAAAGTCAACTCTGGTCAACTAGTCAATATTGGACCAATGGCACTACGACACGTGGCAAAAAGGCAAAAGGGAGTTGTTTGTTGGTTTTCGATCACCGGTCTTCGACGAGCGTAAAAATGGTGCACGGAACAAGAGGCTCAACTTTTATTACGGAGGGGAGCCCGGCCGCCGTGTGGACTATGGTATTATCACCAACGTGGTGGGTCCACAAGCCACCACGTGGCTTGCCACCACTCGTCGAATTCGCTCAATTTTCCTATCGTGAGACGACAAGTGGAATATATACTATTGACCGAGTTAATTATTTCCATACCACATTACATGGGTCGAAATTATATTTACTTGGTAATTATTCACCATGTTATTCTTGGTAATGTTCGAGGCTTATATTATTCTCCATGGTCGAGTTGATCATATTTCCACATGGCACGTATGTTCATATTTATATCCCATATTATTCGGGATTGGTTGAAGCCTCACTGGACGGGTTTGGAATATATACCACATGGTTTGGGATTTACAATATCCCCTCGAATGACTTGGTGGTTCCACAAACAAAGCTCGGCCCATATCACGGGTGGTTAAACAAACCAATGCACAACCCGAGTAAAATGGGGGAGGACGTGACCTTAGTCACGTATTATATGGGTCAAAGACAATTTAAACCCACAAATCATTCCCTTTTGGGGAATGTGGGATTCTTATCTCCCATGCAAAACAAACTCCGCCAAAATGATGGCCGCTGGGATTTGATCCCCCGACCTCACCGCTCCAAGACCAATCCTCCAACCAACTCGCCTAGAGGCTTGGGCACATTATAAAATGGGTCGCTTCCACTTATACAAGGGGGACAGGTCTGTGTAAAGCAGCTTAAGGACCAGTTTGCTGAAAACGCCATTTTTGAAGGCCTTGCACTCATAATGGGAACTCGGAGTAAAAATATGAAATGAAGAAAATTCTGAGACGATCCCAACAATGTAAGATTTGTTCTTTTTTGTTGAGTGTTGTCCTGTTTTTGGAAGCTTTGAATGCAGATTTTAACAGGGATCTACAAGACAGCTAGTTGGAAAACATGAATTTCAATGCACTTCTGGTCCGAATTGTGACTTGGTGTAAACATGAAAAGTGTTCATAATTCAGATCTGATCTCATAAATATGATTTTTTTTCATAGGATGTTTTTAAATCTCTATTTGTATGTGTTTTTCTAACACATTCTGGGGAGATCATATTGTGAAAACACTGTAGGAACCACGGATCGTTCTTGGGACAGTTTCTGCTATTTTTCAAAGTTCTTGGGACATTGATCAGCTCATTTGCAGGTTGTGATTCATTATTGGTTGTTTGTAAGAGTTATTGTACTTGCATTTCAATATTATTAATGGATCGGTTCAATCTGAACCCGGGGACGTAGGAATTTCTGAACCCCGTAAACAATCTTGTTTGTTATCTGAATGTTTTCAGTTTTCGATTATTTATTTGCTACACAAGTTTTCCGCACTTCTATGGATGCATAATAATCAGAATTTAATCAATTTGTGGAGTCAAGAATACTTAAAATTGGTTAAGAAAATCACGATCTTTGGAAACTTTTAAAAGTGATTAAAAATACAACACTATTTTTCGAGATCAATTTTATACAATTTCCATTTACAAAGGCACATAACATAACAAAAGCACTCGACTATTCTTTATAAAATAAACAAAGGCTAGAAAGAAGCCATTTGTCAACACTAGGTGAAAACAAATCATCCATCGATGAGAGAACAACATAGGAGGATCTTAGATCATTTCTCACAAATCATGCAGAGAAACACAAATGTTGTCTTAAAATAAGCCAATTTTAGCATAAAATTGACATATGAGAAAGCACAAATGGAGACACATGGGGAAAGCACATGTGCATCATTAAAATCAAGGGAGTGAATGATCAAGAGGTTTTTATTTGTTGTTTAGATAGAGATTCCACCTTTAGGTCACCATAATAGCATATCCTTTTTATTCATGGCGTGATTAATTCTCTAATGTGTTTTGGTGGGGCCAAAAGCGAGAAGAAACTCACACACATCTTTTAGAAGAAATCATAACCACCTAAACGTGTATGTGGGAAATCCTAGTGTCGTTAGATTGAAAAAATCAAGTAGAAGGTGCCAAGAAATTTGTCAAGAAAACATCCATAATGTATTCATCATTTTCCTCAAAGCTTATACCAATGCAAAACTCTTTCTAAGGCCTTTCCAATGATACTTGGTTGTAGGAAATTTGAAGCCCTTGGTCAAACTTTGAGCAAAAAAATGAGCCACTTAGTGTTTTATTGGAGTTCCTAGTTTGATGTCCTTGAGCTCATTTTCCTTTGTTGTTTGAACACATTTGACTTAGTGTACGATGTGTCCGCATCCAACCACATTTTGTCATGTATGCCCTTTTAAATTTTGCCTCATTGCTTAGCCTTTGTTGATTTGAGATATATGGCTTTAATTAGTATAATCGCTTAACACATGGTCTCAAGACTTTGACCTCAACTTCTATGTATGCTCGGGCCACTATTGAACGACACATTGACATTATCGGTGCCACCGTACTCCATGAGCTTTTAGACCCTTGGTCACCATACCTTTGGCTTACGGATTACCGACACGTGGGTGTCATCGCTTCAGTCTTTAGTGAGGTCAACCTCAATACAAACCCACTTGTTTGGTCAAGCTAAGTAGAAGCGATATGCTTCATAGCAAATGTCTAGGCTAATAAGTTTAACAATCTTTGAGATGATATACCACGAGAGGAATCAAGAGACAACAAAGTTTGACCCAAATAATAACTTTGATAATTTGATTTTTAAGTCTAAGGTAAAAATCTAGGTGAGTATGAACCAAAAGAACTAGTAGTTTGTCTTAGCAAGAAGTACTTGAACTTGTGAAAGCTCCTTAAAGGAGAACAAAAAAGCACTTGGTAAGATTCCTAATACTTGAGACATGGATTCCTTTAGGTTCCGTGAGGAATTTGATTGATGTATGAAGAAAATTATTAGAAAGAATATGACCAACATAATACTTAATAGCAAGCTCAAGAGAAAAACATTAATTAAAAAATCATGAGAAGTTTCGGGCTCATTACTTCACCAAAGACCTATAGAACAAATTTCCTTGTACATTTGTGATCCATTCTATTACCTTTTTAAGTTTCAAGCTATGGCTTGCCTCACCTGCCATTTAGAAGGTCCAACCCTTCAGAGATGGGCTCCCAACAATTAGCTATGTTTTCAATGGATTTAATAACATCTTCAACATCTTTTTCATGGCTATGAGTTAAGAGACCTTGCTTGCCATAGATGGTGAAGCCCAATTGTTACATTGAGGTGGTGATGAATCCCATCCCCCATGTTTAGGTTGTGGAGGTGAGTGGTAGCGAAGCGGAGAGCCTCACCCATAGCGGCTACAAGAACAACGATAATATCTCTCAGAAGCAACGAGCCCTACCTCTTGGTGAGTGGCCACGAGAGAAAGATGTCATTGGAACTCGAACAATAGTACAAGGGGCATTGTCTCAATGATTCAAAAGGGTCTAGAGGTGAGCAACCTCTAGTACCACCTTTTGTGCTTGTACTTGAATATGCAAAAATGCATTGGAAAGAATCATTGCTTTATTAAAAGTGAAAGATTGCAATCAACAACATTATGATTTTGATTTTCCGGTCTCCATTAAATTTAAATATAGATACAATTTTCCCTCAATAAATATTTCATTTGAAATTTTCCTCATGCCACTCATTAATGCTTTACATAATGTTTTGAAATTGAGATTAGTTGTGGATAACATAAGCATTGGCATTGTATGATTATAACACGAGAGATTTGCATACCAAAGTATTACCTAACACATGTGGCCATATTGGAGTTCTAAATATTAGTCAAAATGGACTTAATCTACACTCCAACATAAAGGGGTGTAAGAGGTTAAAGTATATAGGTTTTTAAAAATATATTGAGTGTGGGATAAGTGGAGAAGTAGAGAGAAGTGAAGAGAAACGGTCATGGAGAAAATGAAGAAACTCTAAATTCTCATCATTTTCACTATGTTTTTTCATAGTAGTAGCACATTTTTCAATGTAGCATCATATTTTCCAGAGTAGCAACATTGTATTACTCTCAATAGTTGGGACATGCTAATATTATTGTCGAAGTATGTCGTTTGTCATTTTGATTATTTTCGTTAAAAAACAATGGATGTCATGAGGATTAGTAAATTTAAGTGCCAAGAATGCAACCACACATGACTCTTTATATTACTATAGAAAGTTTAATCAACATGAAAAATGTAGATAGAATAGAAAGGAAGAAAGACATCAAATTATACATATTAAGGGTTTGTTTTTTTCGAGTCTAATATGAATTTCATAAAGGTTTTAAGTGAGATTTATAAAGAAATATAATTGAATTTTTGTAAATGTGAATTATTGAATCCAACACTAAAGAGGTAGAAATAAAAAGCGGCATAAAAAATTTTATAGGGAAAATGGGTAGTTTGGATATATGGTAAAATAATGAGTATTTTATAATTGAAAAGTTCTATTATGAGAGATGATAATAATAGAAGATTCAGAGGTAGATTTGGAATTTTGAAATATATGGGTATTATTTAATTTCCTATGAATACCACGAGATATGTCATAATTTTACATAGTGAAACTTCCATGGTTTATAATTGCAGCGTTGGAAATGTGTATTTTATTCAATTACTTCTACCACACATAGTTCTAGCTTGTGGCAAACTAAGAGCTTTGGAAAAAGGTTATGGACATCCATCAAAGCATGATAGAAAGTGTTTTGTTTTTTCAAGGTGTTGTAGTTACAAGTGCTCTGGTTAAGATGTTGTAGTTGGAAAGTGCAAAGCCAAAATCCACAACGTTTGCTAACATACTCCTAGACTGTGCCAATTCTTGTCAGTATAGGCAACTGTTGACAGAAGATAACTTTGAAATCAATGCAACGCAGTGGTTGGGCCAATGTCTGGTAAGCAGGATTTAATTTTATTCCACTGCAGTGCGAACTGTGATTTCATGGACTGCTATGCACAGAAGGAAAATAGTCCGCTCGCCTCCCATTAGTATGTGGATGGAGGAAAACGTTTTTATTTTTGGCAATTGGCAACATATATTCAAGTTATTAGATTTGAGGATCTGCAATATTTGTTAAATAGGACCAGCATTCCAACTTGAGAAGGCACAAAATTCACAGGGAAATTGTGCATTCAAGCTTGCACTTTAACATTGAATTTGATGTTATACTGTTGAGTATGTTGACTCAAAGTTAAAAATCGGAAGCTGCTGTATATATCCCCAGTCCTACCATTTATTTTCATTTTAACTTCATAAAGATCCACAACGTAATCCTACAATCTTAGAATTTCATCCAAATAAAACAAGTTGGAAATATGACCATAATTTCGTACCAGATTTTAAGTAATAATGATATGTTTTTTAATTATTGAATAATATAATTTTATTTGTAAAGTTGAACACTATTTACAATGTTATAAGTATGTATGTGCATCCTTTCGTAGGTCATGCTGTAAATCACATATAAATTTATTTATACGAAAATAGCAAGAAAAATAAAAGATGATTTCAGACTTGGCCAAAGACTTGTATAGAAGAAATTATTGCAATAGCTAAAATTCATACATAAGCATTACCAATTTCTCTAGACGGTTTGGAAGATGGAAAAAGTTTTTAGTGGGAGAATACAGTATTCTTAATTCAATCCATGAAATTTAGAGGACATAGAGGAAACAGGCAAGATGTCAGCAAACTAGTCATCATAAGCCTTCAATACCTCCACCAATCTTTAGATTTGTCAGTCGTTCACATGTTTATTATGTTTTTAGCTAGAAAAAACTTGGAATTTTTTCTGAACATCGCCCTCTCGAACTTGCAGATTTAAAATATAAAAAAGGGCTTGCAGTTTTGCTTCAGGAAGCCTTTGTTGAAAATAAGGTGGACTTGGATTGGGTATAATCAGCGCAGCTCTTGAAATATATCCTGGTTGAAAAATAGAAGCACTAAAATTGTGTATTAAGTAATGAGGAGGGTACTGAGATGGATTCAAGAAGCATCACACTAGTGTTTGGACATAAAAATAACTGTCACATGTTCACATGTATTGTTTCACAGTAAATATAATATAAGGAATTATTTTACTACTATAATTCAGGTCGATTAATTGTAATCTGACGTTGACAACAAAACACAAAATGCTTGATAATTTTATTTTTTTGGATTTATGGAGGAATCATTACATATTCCAATTTAATACGGTCTCTAACAGCCTTGGTAAACTTTAGTTTGGGATGAGGACGGGACCACATCACCAGCTGCACAACTTTCATACCGCCTCCGTTCAATCTGAAGTCTAGGTTGCATACCGCCTACATACAACTGACCCGCACACTTCATACCATCTTCGTACAACTGGTGCACACTCAGGGACGTTGGTCAAACTACTCCAGCAGCACCTCCGTATAGTTGTCGCATACTCGGGACATTGGTCGAATGCTCTAGCAGCATTCAAGGACATTGGTCGGACTATTCCTCATGCAACAGAACAGTCAATGGGGGTTGAACATTGGACCTCCTCTTAGTAAATGCCCGAACTTTACCAATCAGCGAAGACCCCATTGACCAAACGCTTGATAAGGTTGTTACACAATTTTGACTTGTTATGACGTCTCTCAATTAGAAACCTAAATTTTATCGAGTCTTCCATTATGACTTCACCCCTATTAGCATAAGGATCATAATATGTTTTGTTTATATATTTACGTAGATCAAGTCAACCAACCAATACAATAATTCCAAAATACAATACAAATAATGAATTTATAGGATGTTTTTAGTTTGTTTGGAACACGAGAGGTGAGGGAAGGCCAAGCAAAGAAACATACTCATCCCCCAAACCCCAAACTTTTTTTTCTTGATTTAAATTTTCTTGGCATAGACATAAATTAGTTCTCAAATCAATTAACTTGTAAAGGCAAGTGCACCAAAACTCAAAATCAATATACTTAAGTAAGGAACTTAAATTGTTTTGACTTGTTATAACATCTTTTAAGCAAAGGTTTAAGCTCTCTTACCATACACATGTCATTACTCATATGTATTTGCTCTAGTCTATCCTCACATACATTCTTCAAATTATACACTCAAACATTTTACTTCAAATATAATTTGCCAATGTGCAACTCTCTAGACTCTAACACACTTGTTAAAAATTCCTATCTATTATGTGAATTGTTATATTGAATAAGTCTTTGGAAGGTTTCCCCTCGAATGAGTATGGATTCTTATAAAGTAATTTGGGTTACTACCTTAAAATTCTACATATTTTTTGATTTCATTTATTTTCTCTAAATGTTATTGTATTAATTCATGAATGTATATTATATTTATTGTGCTAAATTATTATAATAGGTAGAATCAAAGAAAGGATTTGGACAACAAATATGAGAGAAAATTTCATCAAAAATTTAAACTTCGTATATAGATAAGTTTGAAATAAAAATTTATTTCATAACTAATTAAAAAAATGTTCCTTATTATTTTATAACTATTACGTTTTCTACAATTTGTAATTTATAATTATTCAACTATAATATGTGACTCTTAATTATTCATTCTCTATTTTTAACAATAATTTACATGCAATACTTTTTCTACCTTATTCATATATTTAGAATGTCTTCTTAACCATTCCTTCAAGTAAAATTCTCACAAAATCCTATCTCAAACTTATAATTGTCAATTTCAAATACAAAACAAAGGAATAGGAAAAAAATTAAAAAAATACAATTATAATAACAAACAAGTGAAGAAAGGGGCATAAGTGTGGAGAATCGAAACTCTTCTTTAAAAAAATTACATATAAATAAACTTAAAAGTAATAATAATATTAGAGTGATAATTTATTTTTCCACATCTATATTTATCAAAACACTTCCACAGTTATAAGATATTACTACATTGTAACTTCTTTACAATTATATAATTTATATTTGTTAAAATGTGAACTTTTATAAATATATATCCTTCTAAATTATTAATATATTTCTTTAAGAAGTTGAATAAGACGTTGAATGTGGAGGGTTTTATTCCTTTAAGGAATGATCCTTTAGGATTTTCCACCAGTGCCTAGTGTTGTTGTCCCATGTACCTAGTTCTGTAATTTTGTGACTATCTTGTTTTGTGTTTGTCTTTTTGGTGTTTTTTGTGCATTTTTGACATTTTGATTTTGGATTGTGAGTTCTCCAATTAACCCCGCAGATTGTAACTCTTTTGTATTATTAATATAAAGGTAGGTTCCAATAGTAAATATAAGTGTATCATCCCTTAAAATTAAAGATGATATATTTTATGAAATTGTTTGTTGAGGATCTTTAGTTTTAAGAAAACCTAACATAGGGCACGACACAAGAATTCTAGTGGTTGGGGAAGACCTTTGACCAGTCAGTAGACATGTTTTCTATGACACCATTCACTCAAGGTCATCGTGGCTTGGAGTTGGGAGGTTGGAGGTATATTTGCATCCATACAAGGATGTTGCACGATCAAATCAATTTGCTCTTTTTCCCAAACCCATGTCTTGCCAAATCCATATATCTTAGAGAAATAAGAAGAGGTGCCTTCTCTAGAGGTCAAACATGGAGTGGTAAAGGAATTCTCTACATCCCTTAAGTCTCTAGTTGTAATATGTTAGTTTAATGGATTTTGGCCGAAGGCTACAAAGCTTCACTAGTGAACCATCCAATTGGTCCTCAAGATGTGATATTATGTTATGTTCTAAAGGTTTCTTTATAGTTCAACTCCATGAGGTTGAGAAATACCATGCAATTTTTGTAGATGGGCCCTAGTTTTGGGGAAGAGTGGGGCTCTTCATTACCCCTTGGTTTTTGGATTTTGACCCCTCCACTATGGTAGTCTCCAAAATGTCGCTGTTTGGGTTTGAATCCCAAATTTTCCTATTCCTTTTTGGCATCATTTGGTCCTTTAGGATATTGCAAATACTTTGGGAAGATTTTTAAAACTAGATGCCAAGTAATCTATGCGAGAATATATTGACCTATGCTTAAATATGTGTGGAAATTAACTTTAATAAGGGTCTACCATACAAGTTGATTCTAAATTAGGGTCGCTCCAAATGGATCCAACTCTTGGAATATGAAAATACAACATTTAGGTGTCATTTTTGCCATCAAACAAGTCATTTGCATGAATAAAAGAAGAAAAGGAAACACGTCAAACCTAAAAGTTGGCAGCCCATATGATCCACCTCATTCGAAGCCAAAAGTGACAAGAATACAAAAGATTCTCACACCTCAAAGGTCGATAAAAATAAAATTGAAGCACAATAAGTCCATATTGAAGATTTAAATCGGGTTCCCGAAGAAGTAATGTCTGTGGAGGATCCTTGCTCGAGAGCTAACTATTAATGAATCTTTGGTAGGAGGAAATAAAGAGAGCCCATGAATCTTATTTTTTTAGTCGATAAAGATCAACCCTTAATAGAAATACATAACTCAGACCTCTAAGTGATTATTGTAGGACCTCTTCTTAGGAGTTGGGTTGCTTTGTAAAAAAGAAACAAAAGGCAAGATTGAGGTCATTTCCTCATGAGAGTTTCATTTCACATTTCTTCCTTTTCTCACACTTCCTTGTTTTTGTTGTTGCTTTGAGGTGAATTGGCCTTTGTCTAGTGGCCTTGTTAACTCTGCTTTACATTCTAGGGTACACACGACTCTTTCCACCTAGATATTTTTATACAATCAACATTATATTATTCTTTTTATTAATAAAAATACATTTTTTAATAAAAAATTAACAAGATAAAATTATTAATACAACGAAACACATATTTTTCATCTTTCAATCATCCTAATCCTATTTTTCTTTCATACTTCTATTCAATAGATAAACTATTCTTTTTAATGATAAAACTACTTTAATGATAATCTCTTCCATTCAATAGATAAAATTTTTGTGGCGGGACATGAACTAGCCTATAGCCACTCCTTTTTCCCGTACAAACCACCGGAATTGTTATAATCTTTTGGTGCAAAACACCATTACGGTCGATACACTCAATTATCGATGGAACCTCAACTCTCCCTTTTGGGTAAATAGTTGAGGAGATTTGAAAAAGTTTAGTAGATTACCACATAACCTAAGAAAGATCATTTTCTTTGGTGTATTCTCTATCAAGGCCTTCCTATTAGGGATAGACTTTAGCAAAAATTGGGAGTTACTGAACTGTTATGCTCTTTTTTTTGCCACCAACCGTAACCCATCAAACATCTTTTTAGAGTATTTCTCCTTTTTCAATTTGTGTGGCCATAGATCCACTCCCCTTTCTCTTCTTTTCTTCTAAAGCCCTTTCTTGAGAAAATGATCCTCTGGGGACTCAACTTCTTTACCTGTAAAATACAACTAGATATGACAATTATTCAAAGTGAATATTATATTTAAGATTTGGAAAGATAGAAATTTTGTAATTTTTCAATCAAATTCAAATGGGTAGAAGATTCTCTATTTCTAATTAGGTTGTTGTGATTTTGAATGTGTTTCTCCATATTCAAGTCCAAGTGGAGAAAGTTTACCTAAGGGTGGAGCATTTCCAAACTCTTATTGATCGTTGGGGCAATGCTCCTTGTTTTGACAGATCGGGAATCGACAGGATCGTGCGTACCCTCATTCCCCACTCTAGGGTTTTGGTTGTGTTAGGCCACGTTTCCACTCTCGTAGCATGTGCAAGAGCATTAATAAAGTATCACGTGTGCCTAGAGGGGTGAGGTGGATGGAGGAGTCATGCTCTACTCGCGCTTCGAGAGACCAAGTGCATGGTGAAAATGATAGATAGAATGCCTCGGGGCAATGACGGTGATGATGCGGTTGATCTATGGAAGGTCCCCCTCTAGTAAATTCCCCACCTTACTCTGGTCATTTCTCCACAATGCAATGATAACACGACGAAAGAACAAGATGGTTAGGTCGAAGTTCCTAATGCGGAACCACAAGGTAGTTCCAGTTGGCATGACAAGCCCAACAACTGCCTCCACCTCCACCTCTGCCTCCATCTCGCTTCTCTGTCGTGGCTGCTTTGCTGCTGCTTGATGTATTTTCTTATTTTTGTTATGCAACCTTTTTGGTTGAAAATCTATTAACTTTTATTTCACACATGCCACTCACATGACTTAGAATTTTGGGGTGTGCTACCATACCACCCACTTTTTGTATGATTAATTATGTACATTATTTTCTTCTATTAATATGAAATGGCTTTTCAATCAAAAGGGGCAATTAATTACCTCCACTTGGTTGGGGATTATGGTTCCGCTCAATATTCGAGATGTTGGATCGGGATGACCTGGACAGTTGACCCCCTGCCGACGAGCCTAATACACTCGGCTTCATTCCATTGAGAGATGATTTACCACCTACAAGTGTTGTTGTTGCATGTACCGACTATGCCTTACTATAGTTTCTTTTTGATTGGTTTCGTATTGCCCTCGTGGCCACTTTTTGTAGCCCTCGCAGCCTTTTTGTATATTCTTTTGGGCATTGTTGGATTGTGATCCATGTTCATTTCTAGCCACCCTTTATTGGAATAAAGACGGTTCCAATAATAAAAGGGCAATCAAAATTGTTTCCGCTTTGCTTGAACCAAAAATATGTGGTTGTGCGAATCCAAATGCTGTCCAAAAGTGAAACTCCGCCATCATCGAAGGATAAAAGTACCTTATCTTCCTTCACCTCTGTTATACTTGAGAGAAACCACTAGAGCCATGATCGATCATGCGAGTCGAAATTAGGAAAGCTTGATATAAGGTGGAGGAGATGAATTGGAATTTTAATGCAACGATGGTGACAATTTAAAATATGCCTACATCAACATTTTTATCGAGTCACGTGTATTTCCACAATCTACGCCATTCAAGTCTGTGTCACCTGCTTCAATTTGGAACATGCCTATTAATGCAATGAGTCAATGCCCCTTTCACGGAATAAACATTTTTATTAGTTGGCGATGGGTTTGTTTAATCACGTTATTGATTGATTGACGACAAATTTGAATTATGCACTTCATCTTTTATAAAGAAAAACAAATACTAAGTGATTATATGATTCTATGTGATTTTGACCATTTTTAAATATATTTTATTTGATAATGGTACAATAAGATGGTATTTTTGACAAATTTAACAATATTTTACATCATAAGGGTACAAGGATGTATATAAATAAGAGTTGGATCAGATATAATCTTCACTTCTTTATTTTCAGGTTAGGCTATGTTGACAAGCTGTCTAAGGTGGTGTTGGACATGGTGCATTTTGGAATTTATTTCACGATTCTAAAAATACATATTCCCATAATAATATATTACGCAAAGGAGGAAATTGCTTGAATGACTCCATAAACCTGCATACTTTATTATTGGTGTTTCCTTTTAATATAAATACTAGTTAGTAATTACATTACACTAAAAATCTAAAATAAAACTTTAAAATTAATCTTTTAACTTTAGATATGAGTAACCAAAAAGTGCTAAGACGAGAAGTGGAGGCGGGCAATGCTAAAATTGTACCATGATGCTTTCACAATCGGTGGAAGAGAAGAGAATGGTGGCACTGCTCGTCCATGGTGCTGCAACTTTTCTTTCTATGCCCTCCATAAGAAGAAGACATGGCACACTTACCTTAATCTCATCCCTACATGAAAAAATTAGGAAGATCAGCTCACAATGAAACCGGAAAACCTGGGGAAAACCGTAAATTCTCCATGGTATTAAGGTAAATGTAAATATCGACTTCAACATTTTTCACGGCAATTTTCTACTTTGATCAAGGCCTGCACTTTTGAGTAGCAAAGCCTTGGTGAGCAGCTTTCAAAACAAAGAGAAATGCCTTTGAAAGCTAACTATCGTCTCTGTAACAGCAATTTGGGAATCAAGAAACCTTTTGAGACTGCAAGATAGCTTGAATTAAAAAAAAAAAAAAGAATTATACAAATTTATAATGGTGTTGAAGTTTATCCCAGAAAAATACATTTGGAGAAGAACACTTTATGAAATTGGAAATTGTAAAACCGCTAGCTTTGGACTTTCTTCTTTTCAGGTTGCAATCAATCTCTTGAACAAGAGCTGCAAAGCAGCCAGTTCCTTCCATTCATGTTAGTAGATGTTGGAATTATTTTTTCAATAAATTTAAAATGTTGTAACTTGTTTGTTTAAAATATTATGACTCCAAAATATGTCATTTAATAGTAAGCTAGCATAAAATCATTGAATTGCAATTGTATTTGCATCCAAATTTAGTTTTCATATTTTTAATCAATTAACATGTATACTATTAAAACACATTTTTCTACAATAGTAATGCCTCACAATTATAAACTAGCCCATACCAGGGTATATAAGCAATCTTACACATAATAGAAACACGATATTGAGCTGCAAACTTTAGGTCACAAATCAAACTTGAAGGGTGAAGATGAAGAATAATAACTCAAGGTAAATACCACCCACATATGATAGAAGAAAAAACTATAAACTAAAATTAGAAAATCTAGTTGAACAAATATTGTAAATGAAAAATGGTATTCGCCAATTCTGTGTACAAAGTTTATATGTTATTTCTGATATGCTGGATGTATATACATTCATTTAATTTTTGAAATTACATGGTTCGTCCTACATTATTAAAGAAAGCAACATAAAGATGTTTAACCCCATCAATTTGGCCTTTATGACACATTTCCAACTTGTGCAAAAATAATATTTTACATTATGTTATAAATAGTCATCGAAGGAAAATGGGAAAATGGGATTTTTGTATGCAGAAATGAGCTTGGAATAAAGTATGGAGATGTATCATAGCATAAAGGAAGAGGGGGTGTTTCTAATGCAAAAGTAAGAGGTTGGAACATAACATGAACAACTAAGAAAATAAGAACCGTATTGTCAATTTGGTAGGTGTCAATGATTTATAAATAAGATGTTGCACATTATGGTGATTTATGGACACATCAACTAATTCCCACTGAATTTGTTGTTGGATAAGATAATTGCTTTTGATTGATTGTAAATTGTTGTAATTTGTTATAAATAATCTATATTTTTAATTAAACTTAAATTGATGAAATTTATTGTAAATAATATATGTGAAAATTTGGAACACTCAAGAAATCATAATAATATAAATATTGATTATAAAAACAAGCATGAGAATTATTCATGAAATACAATTGAATGTGAATGATCTTTGTTAAAATTATTTAATGCTACCGAATTCAATAATGAGGCATGCCTTCTAGTCCAATCAGGCCGTTCGAGTTCTCCAACCAGAGGCTTCAAGGTACAACAATTACAAATTCTGTTGATAAAGATTTTCTTGCTTAAATGAGAGAAAACAAAAAGACAAAACTGCAAAAATCCGAAGAAAGAGTAAATGCACACAAAGACTGGACTTTTCAAAACAAGCCAAAGAATGGTGCTGCCCAGGCTCGAACTGGGGACCTTCAGTGTGTAAGACTGATGTGATAACCGACTACACCACAGCACCACGACGGATACAGATATGTAGTGTTGTTTACTTGTTCTGATTCATTTTTGAATGACACTGTTTCTCCCAACTTAGATTTTTGGATATAACTGTTCCAGCATTTAACTTCACAAGATTTTTGGATATATAAATGTAATTGATTCATCAAATGTAGTCCATGTTCATTTCCATATACCGTATATCAAATTCCTGATCCTAAATTTAACATATCTACAGCGCAACCAGCCATCCTCGTCAGTTATTCCTATTGATTTTATAGAACAACCATCTTAACTATATTTATTTGAAAAAAACTTATAGATATTAATCTCACAATTATTATTTCAGATTTTGAAGTTATTTGAGATTTCTTATTTGTAGTTATTGTCTTAAAAAATATTACAAATAAAAAGGACCTTAAATTCTATCATACGATTAAGATATTGTTATTATTTTGATTGAAAAGTCATCTATATTAATAAAGCATTAATGTACAAGCTTATCATACAAAATATTGGGTGCTATGAAAGCACACTCCATATTGAAAAGTTCGTAGGGTCAACTTAGTTGTTAGACTAGAAGACACGTGCCAAAGAAACCAAGTTTTTCAATAAAAAAAGAAAACACGAATCTAAAGCTAAGTAACAACCCAAGCATAGTTGTTGGAGGAGGAGGAAGCGATGAACTATTAGGCATGTCCCCACAACCCGAGCAGCCATGAAACTTTGAATCAAGAACACTAGCCCAGTCCCCTTGTTCTTCAAGATTTTCTTTCCGTTGCGGAAATGGCTAAAGCCAAGAAAGGAAATTTATCTTAAGTGCCATAGGGTCTAGGAGAGCCACCACCTCAACTATTTCCTGGGATATTCCACCCGTCATTACAAGGGGGAGGATTATAGCGATAAATATTGTGAGGATTGTGATTGTGAGGGCTCTAAGTAGTAGGAGAATGATAAAAAAATCTTTTGCCACCTCCCCTCCTTTTGGGCAAGGAAGGTGGAAGTCTCGAGGTGTGGCTCCCGTGTTTTCTCGTGAGATGGTGGTGAGGCCAAGGCTGGACCATGGCACCGAGGAGGAGCGAGGTCAAGCTTGCGTAGGTGGCTCGTGAATGAAAACACAAGGAGCATTCCTCCAATGGTCAATGAGGGTTTGCAAATGCTCCACTTTTAGGCATACTTTCTCTGATTGGACCTAAATCGAAGCCGAACATTAGCAATAACAAAAATTGATTATAAACAAAGAATTTCTTTCCAATCGCATTTGATTGAAAATATAGTGATTTTTATCTTTCCAAATTTGAAAAATAATATAATCTTTGAACAATTGTTAAATCTAGTTATATTTTTCGAGAAGGCGACCGAGACCCTGAGAGAGATCACTTTCAGGTAATGGGTTATGGAGTGAATGGTTGGAAAAGGGAATGAATCCAGTGTCGTCGATTAGGCCAAATGACAAAACTAGGAAAAGTTCTTAAGGGTCTCCGGTTTGTGGCAAAAGTGGCATAATGGGTTGGTAACACCCATGTTCTTGAGTCTATCTCCAAGAGGAAGGCCTTGGTAGAGGATACACTGGAGGAAGTTATCTTTCTTTGTTTATGTGGGGACTTACCAAAGATTAGCAAATATCCTATACCGGACATGAGAGGACGAATTGACACATGCCATATGTGAGTAAGGGTTTCTATCGGGATAGAATTCTCCACAAGAAAATGATAACCAAGATGGGGTTTGTCACCGAAGAAGAGGGGTGGCCATTGGCCAATTCTAATCCCTCCACCACACAACAAGGGGTGAAACCCTAATTTTGTGAACAACATCATCTAGAATAACAAAAATGATGGAGGAGATAGCAATTTCATTAGAGTTGGCAAGTTGAAACTTCTGCTTAATCTCAAGCCATGACATCCAACCTCTGGATCTATTGCAAAACATATCCAATAAATGATAAACACCTTTTTGAACAATCTTATCCCTTTAGAACCTAGGTCGAGAGCTAAATGGGCATTCTAATGAATAATTAATGGCAACCACTATAAAGAATAGGAATTGATGGACAACTCATTTCAAAAATCGTTACCAATCTAAAGGGGATAGGGTTTGAGTAGTTCCCATGCATGCCGGATGTTCTTTACAATAAAGGCACTTTGCCACTATTAACAACAAATGCCTAGTAAGTAGAAGAGTTTGAAAGTCAAGCCCTTTCTAGGCTCATCTCGCCAAGATGCATCCCTTGGAGAAGGTAATTCCTAAGGAGGATTTTCCATTATTTAGATCCATCTAGGCTATGGAATACCCATTTGGCACTAAGAGTATGACCATGAAGCTTGATGTCTAGGAGGTTTAACCCTCCCACTTCCTTAGGTCGAAAAAAAATACAATCCCACCCCGTAAAATCCTTTAGAACCTTCAAAATTAGCCCATAGAAAGTAACTAGAGATTTTTTTGATCTTTCCATAGGAAAACTTAGAAGGAACCCAACAAGAAGACTAATACACATGTGCGGTTGCAAGAATTTTAGAGAAAATATGAAATTTCCTTGTAAGAGAGAGCATTTTAGCATTCCAATAAGCATTACTTTCACCCTTTGAACTACATAGGACTATAGCTCAACAAAGGAAGCTTGAAAGGCAAAGGGAATTCCCATAACTTTAAATTGGGTCCCTAGTTGAATCCATTGCCATTGAAATTGTGAGAGACACCCAGGGAATGGGGATGCTAGACTTCCCGTAGCATAATTTTTCTCCATTGAATGGTCAAGTCGAAGCAAGACAAAATAATGTAAACACATTCCATGGCATTGTTCACATATTGTTCTTCTTCCAATAGGTTGAGGAAAGATTCACAACAAAATGACCATTGATTAATTATTTTCAGCGATTAGGTATGTGGTTACTTTTATTCAGCCCTTGAGAAGATTAGAGAGCCAACAATTAATTGAAACCCTTCGCAACTAACACATATAGAGAGGGAGCTAAAGGACACCCTTAATAAATGGACCTAGAGAGACCGAATATGGAGGATTGAACATCATTAATGGTGATGCGTACACCAATGTTTTGGAATACATATTCACAAAGTGCACATAAAATGCACTCCAAAACCTAGAGCTTGAAGCATGCGGATAATGAAGGGCCACTTTTTATGTCATAATCCTTTTCACTGTCATTTTTTATGAAAAGGAATTTTTGATTGGAGACTCTAGCCCATTCCATTCCCTCCCGGACTATAATGATATTATCTAGGATGAATCTATTTTTTAAACCTATTTTGTTCATTATGAACAATAAGGGGAAGTAAACTCCTAATGTGGATGGCTAGAGCCTTAGATTTGATCTTGTAAGAGACATTTAGAAGAGTGATGGGTATCCAGCTTTTGAATTTTTTAGGATCTCCAATTTTAGGAATAAACTTGATGTTACCTTGATTGATGATAAATTTATACCTTAATTTATAGGAATAAACTTGATATAAATTTGTAATTGTCCTATGAAGTTTGGTGTTTTTGATCAAGTATATCAAAGTAGTATTAATTTATGTAATAGTGGTTATCGATTTGTTGTCAAACCACTATTAAAAACATTAATACTACTTTGATATACTTGATCGAAAGACCCAAACTTCATTTAGTAAGTGGGGAGGTCCACCATGCTTTGAAATGACTAAAGATAAGTCACATCAAAACTTTATTAGGACATACAGACACATGGCAACAAGCTTGCCATCATAGCTATAAATTTACAAGATTCTTAAGGACTAAAATGGACTCTTGGACTATTGTCATCATCCGATGAGTTAGATGATTCTTCCCATTCTTTTATTTTTGGGAAGTATAGATCACATGTGTTGCGCTCATACGAGTCTTGATATGGATGAAGTTCCATCATTGTCTCTAATCAAATGTCTTCTTGATGGAAAGAGATATTGATCTGGTATCTTGAGAAAATGACCTAGTGCTGGTGGATGCAAATTCATTGTATGGTGAAGATAGATTTTGTGCCATAGTTGTCCATCTAGATTATGATGATGTCCCTGCACACAATTATTTTTAACATAATACAATTTCTTTTACATACCAAGAGATTTTACAATTTATTAGAATATTCCTGACAATGCCAAGATGCATTTGAAGAAGAGGACTTTCAGAAAATTTGTAGGCAAATATCGGGAGAGAAAATATTTGAAATGATTAGCAATGTATTGTCGATCTCCAGGAATACTTGGTCTATTCCAAGCATCATTTTGTAGAGGATGGCCTTGTTATTAACCTGAAAATTCAAATCTCCATAATGTTCTGGTCTTGAGACCATTTTTCTTAGGTGAATTCCTTCAATAGGAATATCATTTGCAGGAGGTTCTACATATCTAGAATGTCTCCATTGCCATTGGAGAGTACAAAAAACTATAGGTTCTTGCTAGAATGAAATTCTTCTGTAGGAATTTCTGGATCCACAAACCTGGTTGCAACTTTTGTCATTGCATATGGAGAAACATAAATAATACCTCTTGCAAGAATTTGTTGTGCTTCATGAGACATTTGATTATCATTCATTTTCATAGTTTCAATATACCTTTGAGAATTCACACAAGACCAAAGAGGTCCAACAAACTCATGGATTATTTGAGTGATACTCACATGCTTGGAATGATTTAATTCTCTACTAGCAAAATTAGATAAATAATTATCTTTTCCTTTAATATACTCAACCTCAAAACTAAAATTATCAAACCACATACCCCATCTTTGTAGTCTGTTGAAAGCAATTTTATTTGAGGGGTCACCATTGTTGAGTCGAGCTCTGAAGTCTTTTAAATCAAATCTCGAATGAAATGTTCATTCTATAAGAAAAACAAGAAAGCTTTGATAGCTTTCTTTTCTGCAAGTATCTCCTTGTGCACTGAATGATACTTTATTTATGAGCCTTGGAAAGATCTAGAAAGCATATATGCAAATCTTTCCTTATCATTTTCTAATTTTTCTTTTAACATCTTTTCTTCATCGACATCTTTCTCAATAATTTTTTGACTTTTCTTGGTAGGGACATAAGAAGTTTAAACTTGATTTTTAATTCTTCTTACGCCTAGGTCATTTCGGCATCCATCCTGGTGCATTCTTCCTTAATATTTTATTTAGAATAATTCTATCTACTGCAATTCCTTTATAGAATCCAACAATGTAATTAATGCAACCAAGAAACCTTTGTAATTGTAACTTATCTATTATTTGATCTGGGAAATCTTGAATTTTTGAAACTATATGAGATTGCATCTCAATAGAACCATCTTTTACAGTGATTCCTAGAAAATTTATTTCATCTTTAAATACTTCCATTTTACTAGGAGATAAACATAAACCATTCTGATATACAATATCATAAAATTTTTGCAAATGCTCTATATGCTCTTTAGGGGATTTAGAGAAAATCATAATATCATCAATATATATGATCAAAAAATCAGACAACTCACCAAAGATATTGTCCATGAATTTCTAAAAGATTGATGGAGTTGTCTTTAGTCCAAATGGAAGCACCTTCCATTCATACTATCCACCAAGTACAACAAAAGTTGTTTTGAATGTATCTTTTGGCTTAAAAAGATTTGCCAAAATCCACTCTTGAGATCAAATTTTCTATAAACCTTTGATCCTTTGATTCTAGATAGAAGATCATCTTTTGCAGGTATTGGATATGTTGTACTGATCGACAAATTTATTCAGTGGCTTATAATCTACTATAAGCCTTTTCTTTTGTCTCAACTGCTCACTTCTCTTGTTGACATAAATGTTGCACATGCCCAATGAGAGTTAGATTCTTGAATGAAACCACCTTGAAGTAATTTTTGATTTCTTCATGAAATTCTTTTCTTTCTTCTAGAATCATCCCTTTATGATGGGCTTTGAATTTAGGAATAATATTATTCCCATTTTCATCTTTTTCAAACTGTAAATCCAATGAACAATAATGCTTTTTCTTGCTTATGAAAGCATGAGGATTTTCAAAACATAGATCTTTCTTTATCTTTTCTACAATGTCATCTATATTCCCTTTGTAGAGGGCTATAGACTTATGAAATCCATTCATGATTGGATTCTTTCTTTTGCTCAGGAAGATAATTATAGTTCTGAAAGAATACTTTCTAGGAATCTAGACATCTGGATTGAATAAAGATATGAAATCTTTATTTAGACTGAAAGTACCACATTCTTGTAATGCATCAACTCCTATCAGACAATCATAAGAGAGCATATCATGTTGATAGAATTATAAGGTTCTATGGTATCCTTCTATGGCAACATGAACATAGGTTGTATATCCTAGATATGACTTCTTTCTTATCAAAATTTATCTTCAAATATGTTTTTGTCTAGCAATCAAGAGGTATGGCTCTAGTTCTAAGAAGACTGATATTTGTACTCCAAAGTATCTATCATGAAATCTATGGAATAGGGCTTGATATTAGGGATGTAAAATACTTGATTGTAATGAAAGGATTTTGAGCTCCTTTAATGGTACATACCTCAATATTTATTTCTTCCGTGCAGGGATTTGCTTCTTCTACTTCTTGATGCAAAATTTGTTGGTATGCTTCTTCAAGAAATTGTTTAGTTTCATTAGCCTCCTTTTTTCTTCTAGACTCTTCTTCCATTAATTTTTGTATTCTTCATTGCTTTGGCAATCTCCTTTTCTGAGAAATTCAATCATGTTTCTTCTCCAAGTTCTTATGTATTCGGTTTTTGGAAAAACTATTCTAAATCTGGATCAATTACCTCAAATTCTTCTTCATGTTGTTCTTCAGAAATAAGAAAGGGAAATTCATTGGAGGATAATTCCTTCCTCTACCTCTACCACATCCTCTTATGCAGGTTGTCTTTGATGTACCTATCTTTATATGGGAGGTCCGAATGATGAAGAACTAGCTCTCTTTGAATTTTTGTTGTTATAATCAATCTTTTCTTTTCTTCCTCTCTTTCTTATGCATCCCTTTCTACACTTAATTGCATCTGATATTTTCTTTCAAGTTCTCTGACCTTTTGAGACAGATAACTCTTTTTACCGTATCCCATGGGGGACAACTTTCAAACTCACTTTGTCTGAGCTCAAGTTGTTTATACAAGACTTCAGCAGATACAGACATTAGTGGATGAGGAAAACTTGAAATCATATTAATAAAAGAAGGAAATGAATCATATCCCGATTATGTGCTATCAGAATCTAAATCTGATTGTTCTACCATATTGAATTGAATATCTTCTAAGATACATATGATATATCTGAAGAATAAAATCTGAATCAAAAATCAAACAATATTCTTGATCAGTTATTCCTTTTGATTCAAGCTTATTGATTTTAGTCTTGGCCTTCTCAGTGTCCTTTTTAGGACATGCATTTGCATAATGCTTTCCTTTATAGATGAAGCATGTAGGTACAAACTTTTCTTTTTACCCAAATATTTCTTTTTTCTAAAATATTTCTTTCTTTGATGAATATCATAAGAAAAATTCTTTTAGGTTTTTTTTTGAATTTATACTCGCCCTTCCCCTTTGAAAAATTTGAACAATCTTTGTAAATCTTACTTTTATGGGGAGAAACATGGGCTGACTTACAACCAAATGGTTCATTATCTATAAGATGACAAAACTTAGTACCTAAATCTTTTTGGTTTTAGTAGCTTCTTTTCTATCTTTCTTTTCTTGACAAAGATGAGCATTTGTTTCATCAATTATCTACTTTATTGCTCTAAAAATTAATTGTTCTAGAGGTCTTCCATGCATAGCCTTTTTATATTTTGTAGCAATATATGCAGGAAAAGATTCAACATATCTAAGCTTCATAGTAGCATCATTGATATTACGAATTATAATAAAGCCTTTGCATATAGCATTGGTACTCTCTAATTCTACTCAAGTTTGGCTTTCAGAACAAAGTAGTATTCTTGTACTTATCACTATCAATAGTTGGTATGAATTCAAAAATAATGCAGTTTTGAGTGCAAAAACCCCACGATCTAATATATCTTTTTGGTGTAGATAAGAATCCCACCATTCATGAATAATGACAACAAAACCATTAGCTAAAGTTTATGTAATTGTTTTGGGATTTTTATGATATAGTAATAATTGAGTATTAGCCCAACCTAACATTCCATGGATCATTTATTTTATCTAAGATGGTGTTGAATAATCCATCTTATACCAATTAGGTTGCAGAAGGTTTGTGTCCTTAGAATATTATGCGGTGGCTCACTAGTAGAAGCTCGACCTACTCATCTATTATAACCATGCTTTTAGCATCTTCCGGGGTAATAATAGCCATTCCTTTAAACTTTGTTAGGTTGTGGAGCTGAATTTCTTCACAAAGGCATGCATTTGAAGTTTACCAATTTACACAAGAATGGCGCGTCGGTCTTGGGAGGAACTCGCACCGGTCGAATCGGGAACCAACACCGGTTACCTGTGCGTTTATGTTTTTATTTTAGACATGAGATTTGATCTGACAGTTGATTGTAAAGGTGATTTAAAGGTTGTAAATGCATAGCTAAAGTTTCATAAGTTTTTCTAAGCTTATATAAGCTAGAAAAATAGGGTTAAAAAAAGGATAGAGGAGAATGTTAATTTTCCTTAGTTGAAGATGAAGAAGAAGAAAAAGAAGAAAACGCGTTTGCATGAAGACAAAGCTTCAAGGTAGAGAAGTTGGATAGAAGGAAATAATAGGTACAACTATGACAGGTATATCTCAATGGTGAGAAGAGGGTAACATCTTCTACTGTATTTCCTTTATATAGTTATTGTCGCATTGAAATGCCTTACATAGTATGCAAAGCACATAGAGTTTCTTCTAGTAGATCCACATGTTGGTGAGATCTTGTATTATAGATTCATGAGATCATGATGTATTGTTGATCCATGTAGATCTAGTCTTATATTGTTAGATCCACAAGTTATTGTGAGATCTTGTATTCATAGATCCATGAGATCATGTTGTATTGTTGATCCATGTAGATCTAGATATTGTAGAGGAGGTTTTCTTCATGTTTTCATAGGTTGATGCAATGATGGAGAGACATACTTACTTCTTGGTGCACATTTATAGTTGCACATATGGTATACCCATGTGAGAGGTCTTGTTGCATATTCACATGAGATCTTGGTTGCACTTTAGAGATGTAGTAGTTTCTGGTATGTGATATCTAGTGATGGTTTGGAGGCATGGTTGTAGTGCACTCATGGAGATACTCTTAGAGAGATGCATTGTACTCTTGTGGGAAGAGTTAGTGTGTACTCTTGTTCATTGTTATATATATATGAGATCTCTATCTTTGGTGGACGTAGCCCATATTGGGTGAACCAAGGTACATGTTGTGTTATGTGTGTGTACTTTGTTTTGATTTAGATTATTCTAGTTTATACTTCCACTACTGTAGATTTTGGGTAATTATTTAGATCTTTGTGCATGATTTTGTTTGTTATCGAATCATAACACTATTCCATAGTCTTGAATTCCCAACTGGTATGATATCTTGGTTATTTTAGAGTAAGGTTTTGCTTCAGTATATTGTTAGTGGTTTACTGATAGGTGTATGAGAGTAGGGTTTATTTTTCTTGATGTGAAAATTGCAGGAAGAGATTTAAATCTCAAGTGGAAGCTAGAAATGTGAGGTTGCTAGAGAATATAGTGACTAAAATCGGTTAGGTGAAAACCAACATTAGTAGGGTGACCGTGGTCGATTCTGAGGTAACCTGGTTTTAAACAAAAAATCATAGATCTAAAGAGATTGAGAGATGTATCGAATGTGTCTTGTTTTTTGAGGTGTCCCCACAGTTCTTGGAGGCATAAGCATGTTGGTATGATTATAGATATAGGTTACAGAGGTATGGTTTTATCTTGGTATTGCAGTTCTTGTATGTTTTGGTTACACATGCATGGTTTGGGATTGTAGATTTGAGTATGAGATAGAGGAGCAATTATGTATCCTTGGTGTAGTTAGATGCATGGGATTTGGTAGAGAGGCAGTAGCACAGAACGAAGGTAGGGCTTCCATCAAAGAATCATGTTCTTCAGTTGAAGATGTGGTTGAGTATCTTGGTGTTGGTAAGGTGATGTATTTCATCTTGATGCATTTTATATTGCATGGATTATTGCTGTAATGTTTTTTGTACAAGATTTGGGTGCTTCTTGAAATGATTGGCTCAACACAGCTATCATCTTTGGTCGAGTAGGCACCTAGTTTGGTGTACTATGCCAATTTTGTGGCATTGTGTTCATTCTAACAGCACCGACGTCCGTCCGTCGGTGAACCGATGTCGATCCACAGAGGAACCAAGTACTATCGTGAAAATGAGGTCCATCTTTGTGGCGGTGAATCAGCACTAGGTTTTTGCAGCAGGAGAGGGCATGGATGGTTTAGTGTCCTGTTTAGAGGATTGATTTTCTTGCACTGAGTGTACATGGAAAAAATAGTGTAGATCACTTCAATGTTTGAATCAAAAAGAGGACAGAGTTGGCTTGGTTAGTCCAGTGAGACTTTGGGTCAGGTATCTCTATATGGTTCATGTTTTATTTCTTTCATTTGAAGAAACTGGTATTATGTTTGGATTGTGTGCACAAGTAAAATTTGCACCATGGATATTTGGTGGGTTTGACTTTTATTTTTGGGATGTGTTGGAATATTGAGGACAAGGGTATTCAGTCTAAGGATGAGATCCTCAATGAAAATTCATGTTTAGACACACAGGTAACAGAAGAGGCTTAGTACACATGGATAGAAAGAAGGTGATTCACCTAATTCACAAGAAGTCCAAACTTCTGTGATGTAGAGGTATTCTTGGTTAAGATGGGAATCAATTTATATTTCTTTCATTTGGTTTTATTTCTCACTGATATATATATTAGATCTTTTGAGCTTGTGATTAGAGGCAATGCAGGGGAGTTCATGTTGAGTGGGAGCAAGTCATGGTTTTGGCATTACAGGTTGGACACATATGCACGTGTAGAGTGAGAGGAGTATGCTACTATTTAGAGTGGCGTGAGGCACAAAGTGGTTATGGAGGACAATCATGGTTTTGCAAGTATTTTGAGTTTATTGCATGGCGATGTCACTTCTGGTTTATTTTATATTACTTGGATATCCTTATGGGATGAAAATTGATGGTTATTCAGTTGGGGTAAGAAGAGAGAGAAATGATTTTGAGTTTGAAGGGTGGAAGAAGGAAATGTATTTATTATAGGTTATAGTGTGACAACAAGTGTATATTTACATCTTATTGATGTTGCCCTTGTTTCCTTTCATCTTGGATGGTTTGTGCGATATTGTTGATGAAATTTTTATCGTATTTGCACTAGCTATTAGTAGCATAGTTAACATGATTTTTGTTGTTGTTGACATTGATGAATCACAAGATTCATATGTGGTTTTGGAGTTAGTATATGAGAGACTTTGAGCTTATGGAAATCCCGATGATATGGATGGATGTATAAGGTGAGTTTATACATGTGGATAGATTTTGTTTTATGTTTCTATGGTGATGTAGATATTTGTTTCACACATGGATGTGTATGAGTATGGTTTATATTCCCTTTCAACATGAGTAGGGATTTTTGTATTTCCTTTTATTACTATGTTTTCTCCATGATAAATGTGTTTTCTAAAGATGGTTGTCTTGGACATGAAAGTTATTTATGTAGGGTTGGATTTGCAAATTACAGTGTTATGGATTATTTGAGTTGTGCAGGTGTTGTGGATTTATCACCCACTTGTTACATGTAGAACTAATTTGGGTTGTCTTACCTAGGATCTTGTTGATTCCTTATGCTTATTCCAGTTGGACTTGTCTTTATTCAATTGCATTGGTAGTAGCATGGAGACATGGATAGATGGTTGGAGAACATGGTTGATTTTATAGGTATGGCTATGGTTGTAGTTGAAGCTCAGTATTTCAATTTGAGTGGGAGATCTTACAGGTGTGTTATTCATGGTGGCTTAGTTGCATGATAGGCTTGGAGTTATGATTAAGTGGGAGCTTGATGTATGGTTATCTTAGGTATCACAGATCAGTAGTAGCTTCATGCAGTATATGGTAAGTCATAGGTTTGTTATCTTCTTAGTTTTATAATATAGTTTAATCTTCCGATTTCGATTGAGAGAATTGTTGATGTAAAGAACATATGGTATTCATGGTATGTAGAAGAAAATGATGTACATGTATAGGTATAGTTCAACAATTTTTCTCCAAGTGGGAGATTGTTAAGTTATGGAGATGAATTGCTTCACAAAGATATGTATTTGAGGTTTAATGGTTTACACAAGTAACTAGTGTCATTTGGCTAACTAGCGTCGGTCACCTAGGAGGAACCGGATGGTCGGTCGAATCGGGGAACCGACATCGGCTAGGGAACCGACACCGATTACCTATGTGTTTATGTTTTTTTAGACGTAGGATTTGATCGATGGTTGATTGTAAAGGTTATCTAAAGGTTTTAAATGCATAACTAAGGTGCCCTAAGTTTTTCTAAGCTTATATAAGCTACGAAACTAGCGTTAGAAAAAAGGATAGAGGAAGAATGTTATTTCTCCTTGGTTGAAGATGATGAAGAATAAAAAGGTTGCATGAAGATAGAGTTTCAATGTAGAGAAGTTGGACGAAGGAAATAACAGTACAACTATGACAGGTATATCTCAATAGTGAGAAGAGGGTAACATCTTCTCTTGTATTTCCTTTATATAGTTATTGTCTCATTGTAATGGCTTACATAGTAAAAAAAGCACATAGATTTTCTTCTTGTAGATCCACATGTTGGTGAGGTCTTGTATTGTAGATCCATGAGATCATGATGTATTGTTGATCCATGTAGATCTAGTTTATATTGTTAGATCCTAATAAAACATGTAACCCCAAAATCATCAAACACACTTAAATAGAAAAGGGAAAGAGGAGGGTGAGGTGGATCCATGTAGGATGTCACCTCATTTCTCCTCAACTCCACATCACATGGTCAAACTCCAAACCCAAATCTCAATAAATTAATGGTTAAGGAAATGACAAGCCACGTACACACAAACACTTACCCACGCCTCTAAAGGACACAATTAAAAACTCATGTAAGAAATTTCAATAAATATCACCCTTTTGCCTTACAAAATTCATAATGGGGTCTATTTTTGACCCCTTAACCCATAGGGGTAGTTGGTAGGTGAAATTAAGAGGTGTGGACATGCTTAACTTGTCCCACAAGCCTCCAAAAATGGCCCTTAAGCCCAAATCCGAATTTGACAAGAAAGGTTGAGTACACAACACTTAAAACTAATAAAATCCTTTCAAATCCAACATAAAATCAAGGACAATCTACCAACATTAAATACCCCCTTTTTGGTCACATCCCAAATTACACTAATTAATCAAGATTAATCAACTTAAATGAGGTACATTAACTAACAAAATAAAGGTGAATCACATTACTAAAATAATTCACATACTCACAAAATAATTAAAGCAAAAGGGGAAAAAAACATTTACCCAAGGTCACATTTGAGGCCACCCCCCAATGGGGACCTCCTAACAACCTATCAACAACATACAAATACACAAGTTGTCAAGGTGACCTATTGCCAATACCCCAAATTCCTTCACTATTGGTCTCCTATCCCCTTTTGTTTGTTGTGTTACAATTTCCTACAAAAATCAAAACAATACCTTTCTAGCCTCGTGGCCATATTAACGACATTGAGAAAATAAAACCAACATATAAATATCAATTCACATCATCAAATATCATAACTAAACTATCACTAAAATCAAGTAATTTGACCAATTGTTTACAATTTCAAATATTTTGATTCTATGATTTCATCAATTTGCAATAAGATCACAAGACTAACTAAATCGTCTAACAAAATCTAGTATACCAAAATCCAATGAGTCAGTACATATATAAAGTAGTAACTCTAGATCGTCATCAAATATTGATATGTTAATCCATGCATGTAATTCATCATATAAGTCACATTATGTGAAAAAGTCTAAAACACCCATATTGTCTATCAAATAGGCTAATCAAATATAATATTGTCCATCTATCAATGTCTAAAGATTAAATATGATAAAATGTTTATGCTCTAATCCAAAGTAAGAAAAAAATCATAGTAAGGTCAATGCCAAAGAGGAGTGGGCACTACATCTAGGGAGAATAACCTTATTATTTTTGTTGACTCTTGGGCTTTAGCAACATCAGTTCGGGAAACTTTGTTGGACCAATTAGGTTTTATTTCTTCAGGACTTTTTGTATTTTCAAGAATTTTCTCAACTTAAGGAACCATGTTAAAGATTGGTTTAACTTGATTTTGAATTTTGTATACCTTTTGATTTATCTTAGTGGAAGACTCATGTAATCGGTGTATTCTATTTTAAATTAGTGTATGGCTAGTTCCAATTTTGGATGATATTTTTTTTTAGCATCTTTAGATTGGCTTACAAGGGGTTGGACAATATTAACAACTTCACTAGAGACAACTCTAGGAATCTCAGGACAAACAAAGACATTTTTAGATACAGTTTCTAGGATTTTATTAAAATTTTAGACAAATAAGCTAGACAAAATATCAAATTTAGTATTTAGCAAATGAATAGAAAACTGTAAATCTCCTTTTTGATGCAATTCTATGGCTTTTAATTTTTTCTCCATTTCGCCAATATGGATTCTTGTGACTTGAGCCTATCATGGATTGTCTTAATGGATTTATTGGTCCAATTCAACATTTAAGATGACTTTGAAGGATCAACTAGTCTATTGAAAGTTCTTTGATACCAACAAATAGCTTTTTGCTTTTCATTAGGAGATAGAATTTCACTACTCTCCAAGGGAGGAAGAGAAAAAGAAGGACTATAGACATGAATATCAATTTGTTTAGAGGCCATGCTTATAGTAGGTCCATTGGATGGGACATATTTTTCTTTAATGATATGTTCAAAATCCTTACACTAAATATAATCTATGTTAAGATCATGGATTAGACTATTGTGACTAGACATATATGTTTGTTCCTTTAATGGTCTTCTTAAGGGCTCTCTTTGCGCAGAAAAGTAGGGACTATCAAATTTAAGAGAGTTAGATCTGGATAATGCAGGAAGAGACTTTTTATATCTAAAGGATATAGTTACATTTATTTTGGACTTATTTATCACCGTAGCATTTTCCATTTTTGTTGATTTCTTTCTATGAACTTTTAAGATAGTGACCATTCTTTGGGGACTTTAATTTAGGACCAAGAGACCAGGAGATCGGTTCTAGTTCAATTTTATGACTCTATAAACTAGTATAACTCACCACGCTACTTGCCTTTAGAAATATAATGATTAATAACCGTGATACATGGTATTGACCAAGCGGTAGATAATCTTATAATGAATGGCCAAAGGACAAACTCCGTGTTTCATATGCAAGCTAGTGGTAGCAAGATGTAAATGTAGGACTTGTTTGAAGGTCTTCTTTTTGCATACGATAGGATAATTATGGAAGACTTCAAAGGATATATGGCCATTATGTAAACCAGTTTGATTAACAAAGTAATGAATTTTGAAGCTTTCAAATCTTAAATCCATAAGACAACACAAAACATAAGCATTTAGGCCACGACAAAACATAAGAGTTATGTCTATTTGAACACAACCTATATGGGAAAATTTAAATGTGTTTTAATTTTTTAAAGACCGGATATCGAAGGATAAATTAAAGGGATATCATACTCATGGTTACTAGTTTGAGAAACTTGAATAACAGATTCATGGGTTTTTAAAGTAGTAGCAGCAATAAGATGAAATGCAGACAATTTATCATAAAATTGAGTATAAGATATTTTAGGTAATTTGCAAGCGAAGTGGATCTGATTCCTCTTACATCTATAGGTGAATTAATAGGGAACACCTCGTAAAGACTTACATATCATGATCCATCCGACCTTCTTGAATGCTAGTGCGATCTTCAAATTCCATGATTGATACTTGCTAGAAACTCTTCAAAGAGGTCTTATAGTATCGACCTCTACCAAAAACTACACTCACCCTAGAAAATTACAAAAGGGAGGCTCACCTCTTTTCCTGTCTTACGAGGTATGAACTAGTTTCACAGATGGATGATGAAACACAAAAAACATAGAAAGAAGAGAGATAAACAATCTTGGAAGATCTTTATATTAATATTGTAGATGTACAAAAGAAATAGTCTTCTATGCACAAGAACCCTACTCGAAACCAACTTAAAGCATCAAAAATTATGGCAAATTTGATCTCAAGAGTAAATTTTGGAAAATATTTTGAAGCCATAAGATACATTCAAAACAACTTTTGTTGTGACACAGACAATATGAATGGAAGGTACTTCCATTTGGTTTGAAGACAACTCCATCAATCTTTCGAGAAAGTCATGGATAATATCTTTGGTGAGTTGTTTGATTTCTTGATAGTATTTATTGATGACATTTTGTCTAGTAATTTGGTTTATGATATGTAATTTGGTAAGTTTAATTTCTAGCCAATAAGTAATAATAAATAAGCGAGACATTTGACCTTAGAATCATAAAATTGGACATATAATTGTGTCGAGAGGCATTCTTACAATGACAATCAAGGTTGTAATGGAGTGAGTTGTTCATTTTAATTTTTGGCATTAAATTTTATGGACATTTAACCATCATATGAAAATTCATCCATAAATTTGACTTACATTGGACTATCACTCATATGCTTTTTTTTTGAGAAGTTGATCAAAAAATAGTAATATTTTGACCATATAGAAATGTATGAGACCTTTTCTCTTGAATAGATTTGTTGGAGAACAATACAATGACACAACTAAATTGATTCCATTTACCACAAATCAATGAAAACATTGATAATTTTTTAATGAAGTTATTGATTAATGTGGTACTTGAAAAATCAAGTTAAGAACCTTGAACTTTATAAATATTGAAGTAGTGATATCTTAAATCAATGTATCTAATAAATACAGAGAGATATCAATTTGGAAGTTCATATTTTAGAATTCTCACATAAGTTCGATAGGCACCTCGAGATTGATATCTCTCGTGTCTTTTAAATAGATGTATTCAAGATATCTATGCTAGTTTTTTATTTAATTAGTTTATTTCAATACTTCTTTGTTATTGTTCTTGTTTTTTTATGAGTAAATGATTTTGACCGGAGCTATGAACCGGAGGGGTAAGAGCCCCTACCCAACAACTAAGTAGTAGAAGGAGCAGGAAGATAGATGGAAGAAAGTAGAAATATAAATGCAAATGTAAGGAGGAAAGGAAGGAAATAGAACAAAGGACAAAGAAAAGCATAGAAATCGAAGGCAAAAACTACGTCGAAAGGACACCGAGATCCCAAACAGGATTAAGAGAATCATCCATGGAATGTACCGCGTTCGTTAGCAGCTTTGAGTAGGAGAGAGAAGGTAGCACTAGCACGATCTTTCAGTTCGTTGAGATTGTCAATATTAGAGTGAACTGGAAATATAGTTGCATCGATGTCGACCGAAGGAAGGGAACAGTGATCAAGGAGTGAAAGATCGAGTGAAGGGTTCACATTCTATGTGAAAGTAACCAGATCATGGTATTAGCCATAAACCCATTGAATACCGCAACCAAACCCGTGGAAAGCTCGTTAACCTCTTCGACCCACAACATTGGATCTGGAGAGAAAATTGACTAACTCGATCATGTAGACCCACTCTATGAACCATATTAATTTCATCTTCCGCTACAAACTTGACAACAATTGTGTGGGAATGGAGGAGGAGGCGAAGGAGATGAAGGCATAAGCGATGTCGAAATAAGTCCTAGGGTGCCAAGAACGAAAGCGGTAGGAATCCCCCAGGATGGTTTCTATCATCAGAACTTCCTCGAGTGAGGAAAAATGGAAGATGACCGATACCAATGAAAATTGATCTCGAATTTTCGGCTAGTTCTTGGAACTATCCGTGAAGAGTAACAAAGAAACCCAATGAAATCCATGTAGACAACAAGTAGAAATCACAACAGCCAAAAAAAAAGAGAAGAAGAAACACCATACGGTACTTAAGGATCACTTGGCGTAAAGCACAAGGATCTACATTTCAGAAGAGATGATTGACGTGAGCCCTTCCTAGGCCAAAGCGTCACAAGAAATAGTTGTGGCATGTGGGGAGTCAATCGTAAAATTTGCTAAGAGATCTGTCATGAGTTCGACTCACGATAAATGTGACAAATGCTCCAGAATTTTAGTTTTCTCGAGCCAAAAGAGGATGGACTGAATGAAAGGATTGATGTGCCAGAAAGGGGAAGAACCCTTCGAGATGGTGAAGGTGATAATTTGAGAATCCCCCTCAATTAGAAGAGAGTCCCCTCCCATTTTGATGGCCAATTTGACACCCTCTATGAGGTCCTGGACTTCCACCAAGTTACAAGAGTCATTACGTAACGGAAAAGAACCCACCGGAATGAGGATACCAGCATCATCGCGAAGAATGCACCTAGCCTCGAAGAACCCGGATTGCCTCTGGAAGCACCATCAAAATTTAATTTCCAAACACCTTTGGGGGGAGGTATCCACTTAGCCTGTTTCTTGTGAATGAGCTTCTCCACTTGGGACAGGTCGTGCTTTACAATGGAACAAGGTTTTGGGATTTTGACGAGAGGCCAAGCCTTGATGATGCAAGCATCCAATGAGGAGAATGAAGGATTATTCAAGTTGTTCTTAGACACAATTTCAGAGATGGAAACTTCTAATTTGTTCAGGAAGGTGGGAAGAGCGCACAATTGATTACGAAAAAGACATGATTTCTCTCCCACCAAATGTGCCAAAGGAGAAGAAAAGGGGCCACCTACCAAATAGAACTCAAGGAACTATTGGAACCCAAAGAGGGCCAAGAAATAAGGGAATCTTTGATATTGTTGTAGTGGACCCAGGAGAGGTTAAGTTTACCCAAAATCCAATGCCATCCTTGACTAGAAAAGGGGGAAAAAAGGAAGATATGATCGATATCTTCTTTTGCATTACCACAAAGGACTTATTTGGAAGGACCAACATAACCCCAGGATATTCTACACGTCTGGGTGAGAACTTTGTTTTTGAGAATGAGCCAACCGAAGATCACCACTTTGGGAAGGAGAGAGGAGTTCCAACAACCAAGCTTGGGATGGGCTTCAAAACCAGATTGTGAAAGAAGCAAACGGTAACCTTCTTTGATAGAGTAAACACCAGAGATGGAGCCGAGCCAGATCAAGTGATCCTCATAGTATTTAAAGGCAACCCTTCTCGAAAGGATCTCTTCCGATAGAGAAGAGCTCTCCATGTGGTAGGACATTTAGCTGTGAAAGATATTTCCATTGCCACGAAGGAGAACCATCCGGATGATGGGAACCATAATGAGCAACAGAATACCCCAAGATAATTTGGTAATGTTCATAACTCTATTGAGGGAAGAGACCAAATTAAGAGGAGGGCACCCATTCCAACCATCCTCCCAAAAGTTGACCTGAGAACCATTATTAACATACCAAGATACTGAATCCGTGATTAAAGATTTGCATTTGTGCATGAAGTTCCATATATGGGAGCCTTTAGGAAGATCCTCGCAAGAGAAGAAGAAGCTCGCCTACCAGCCTCCAAATATTTATGAGAGAGAACCTGATGGGCCAACCTGTGAGGGAAAGTGATGAAGTTCCAGACCAATTTAGCACCTGGGCGGTATTATGAAGTGCTAAATCCACAATCCCCAAGCCACCCGAAGAGATGGGTGATTTAACCACATCCCATTTGACCAAATGAAATTTGTGGTCTTCGTTGTTCCCCTACCAAAGGAAGGTTCTGACAACCTTTTCAAATTTCAACAAAATCGAATTTGGAAGAGCCGAAAAGACAACATATAAACCGAAAGAGCATAAAGAATGGACTTAATCGAAGCAATCTTCCCGCTTAATGAGATCCATTTCCCTTCTAGGATTGTAATCCAACCGAAATGGACTGAAGAAGATCTTTCCATATGCATGCTTTTCCAACTCCAGAGAATAAAGGGATACCCAGATATTTATGGGGGAGAGAACTAGTAACGAAACCGAGGATCACCAAAATCCTACACTGCAGCCGAGGAGAAACATTAAAAATAAGATAATGGATTTATGGAAATTAATTACCTGACCCACAACATTGGAATAGGAATTTAGAATATAGGACAAAGTACGGGCTTCTGGAATAGTGGCAGAATCAAAAAGGAAAGTGTCATCAGCAAACTATTGATGAGTGAGAGAGGGCAAGCTGGAGGAAATCGAAAGACCCAAAAGAGAACCAGAAGCGGCATTTGACTTGATACCAAAAAATAAGAGCTTCTGCAACCAAGATAAAGAGGAAGGAAGATAAAGGATCTCCTTGCCTAAGACCCCTGCTACTCCGGAAGAAACCTTCAGCAGAGCCGTTCACCAAAACCGAGAAGTGAGGAGAGGAGATGCAATTGAAAATCCATTCACAAAAAAGCTTGTAGAAGCCCAAATCCTGAAGAGATTTAAGAAGGAATCTCCAATTAATATGATCATAAGCTTTACTATAATCCAACTTGATCATCATCCCAGGGTGCGAGGAGAGCTGCAAGGTATGGATAAGTTCATGGGAGATGATCACCCCATCGGAAATGGATCTGCCAGGAGAAAGCTACTTTTCTCTTGCGAGACTAATTTGCTGAGAAGGGGGCAGATGCGAGAGGTGATAGCTTTGGAGATGATCTTATACGAAGTATTGCAGAGGGAGATGGGGCAAAAATCATCAAACTTGTCAGTGGGGGATTTTTTAGGGGAACATACGAGATGATGTATGATTGAGAGAGAACCGAGGATTTTACCAGAAGATCGAGATTCTTCCACTGCTTTCCAAACAGAGGTTCCAATAACGTCCCAAAAATCTTGGAAAAAGGCAGCAGGGAATCCGTCTGAACGGGGCTTTGTCTCGAGCCAAAGAGAAGACAATTTTACGAACATCCTCTAAAGAGAAAGGGGAAGAGAGCCACACATTATCTGCCTCAGTTATCACTTGGGAATTTGATCCAGTAAAGGAGATTGAGCGGCCAAAGAAGAGTGCGTTTCTTTAGTTAAGAGCTTATGGAAAAAGGAAACTGCCTCCAATTTAATCAAAGGTTGAGATGAAAGCAGCGTATTGTCAGACAACTTGATGGAGGAAATATAGTTTGAGTTTCTCCTGATTTAACTAAAGCATGAAATAATTTAGTATTCTTATCACCATCTTTTAACCAAATTTCCCTCAATTTTTCATGCCAAAAATATTCTTCCTTCAATAAGAGATCCCCCAGTTCGCTGAGGAGGAGCTTTTCAAGATGAAATTCTTCTTGCCGCATACCAAATCTTAGAACCCGATCATTGAGAGAACGAAGGGCTTTCTCGACTCTAAGCTTTTCCTGAAAGATATTTTTAAAGGAGGATGAATTCCAAGCTAATAATTTATCTTTAAGCTGGGAGATATTTTTGAGAGAATGAACATTTTGGTGCCATTCACGGCGAAGGAGTCCCACCAGGATTTGATCAATGGTTTGAGAGAGGGGTCCTGCATCCACATGCTTTCAAACTTAAATGGCAAACGCCGAGGGGGAGATCAAAATTTATTGTCAGAGAAATGGGGAAGTGGTCAGATCCAGAAAGGGGGTGACTGAGCTTTGAAGAAGGAAGTTTTGTTGAAGCCAAGATTTTGAAATCAGGAATCTGTCAAGCCTAACCACCAAGTTCCCAAAACCTGGGTGACGATTATTCCAGGTGAACCACCCAGAGTGTGGTTTGAGATCCACAAGCTTGGAGGAATGAACAAAGGAAATGAAATCAGATTGGGAATGAGGTTACCAACAAATGCCACCACGCTTATCAAGGTCAGAGAGGGTCGCAGTAAAATCCCTTACAACAATAATTTTAAGATCCGGAAGGGAGCTCAAAGAATCCTAAATTTTATGTCAAGTTTCTCATTTTTTAATGGGATTATTTAAACCATAAACATTGACCATAAATGCTTTAAATTGACCTACATAAATTAGAGTGAGAAAGCCATCATCAAATGCTTTCCAAAGAAGACCCAACCCACCATAGGCTCCTTTCGAGTTGAGAAAGAAACCTTCCCACCATGCCAACTCAAACCATCCTTCTAAGTAGGCCACACTAGACATCTTGGTCTCTTGGAGCAAAAAATGGAAATGTTCATATAGAAGACATAAATACCGAGTAGATGCTATTTGTTAGGGGTGTTGAGGCCTCTAACATTCCAAGAAAGGATATTTATCTTTTATTTAGAGAGGACTCACGTCTCTTACTTGAAAAAGAGTAAAAAGAGCCTAGCTGAGATTGTTTACCAGAAGCCACCTCTTTTAAAGAAGAATGAGATTTGGAGGGCTGACCAACATGAGCTTTCGGACCAAGATTCAGATTATGAATAGGGGGAGTAGGAAGAATACCATGACTAGAATTTTGAATCTCACCTTCTTCTTTCGATTGGACGAACTCCTCCATAGCTGCCACCTTTGAAGCATTGAGATACTCTTCTTTATGACCAACCCAATTTTCTAGGGAGGCAACATCCGAGCCAAGACCTAGAGCAATACCTTCTTAGAATAAGGAGAGGATTCGTGTTGAGTCCTAAACCACCGAGGCTGTCTCTTTGACAAGGGAGATAGTGCTGGGATCAAGATTTAAGGGTTCCAGAGGAAGAATATTTTCCTCGACAGACGGAGGGGGACAAAAGTACTCGGAAGGAGGAAGAGGATCTCGAATCCAGAGGGGCCCGAGACCGTGAAGGCATATTCTTCCCACACAGCTTCCACGAGGAGGGATGAGATTTACATGTTTTTTGAAAGTGACCGGGTTGTTTACAATGGAAACAATAGTTTGAAATAGTCTCATAGTCGACCTTTTTAACCCATTTGTTCTGGGGAGAGAATCACAATCTGATCTTGCAATTTTTTAGAGATGTCAACAGAAATACAAACCCTGGCAAAGGAAGAAAGGGATCCTTCAAGTGTCACAGGGTCAATACGGATAACACGCCCCAAACTGGAACAAATTTGTGAAAGAGAAGAGGGGGACCAGTACTCACTGGGGAGGGAATAAAGATGAATCCAAACATGAAAACCTTCCATATTAGCGAGATCTGGATTGAAATGAGCCAACCACCTGCGAAGAAGAAGCCCTGAATCGAGAAGCGAAACTCTTTCCTCTCAAGGGAATCATCCCTTTGAGCTTGGCTACGAAAAATGACAAGGAAGAATCCTTTGTCCAAGAATCTGACGTGGAGACCGCTACCCCATTGGGTATCACACCAGGCACAAATTCTATCAGCCGAAAGGTGATGACCCACAAACTTAGCGATGATGGCCCGCTGACCAAGAAGGAGCAGTTGAGAATCGAGGTCGACAAAACTTTCCAGAGAGACTGTCACGAAATCCGCGGTCTCCAAGTCTTCAAGTCCGGGAGCACTCCCCAAACAATCACTTGAAGACAAGATTGAAGGGACCAAACTAGGACCCGATCTAAGTGAAAAAGAATTAGATCTACCAGTGGCCTCTGAGTTCCCGTGCACTCCATCCAAACCAGGAGTGAAGGTAGTCATTTCTAGCCGGCAATTAAAAAAATTAACCGCTTTTGCGGCTCTGTCCCAGTGGAATTCAGGATGACTTCTTCCACGTTATTTTTTCTCTCTTGTTACTGCTATTGTTCATGTTTGTTATGAACTAAATATATTTTGTATTTATTTTTAAATATAGAGTTGTATCTATAAAATTTTAATTATATATATATATATATATATATATATATTTTTATTCACGCCTATATATAAAATTTATTCACCCTATATATATAAAATACATCTAAAATATCTTAGCATAAATTCTATATAATATACATCATTACTATTTTAATTATAAATAAAAGATATATTTATCCCAATACATGTAAAATATCTTATCATAGATTCTCTACAGGTAAAAGTAACCTAAATATTTTACCCTCATACATATTTAATTTTATATATTAAACTCTAGTGGCATTATAAAATTATACATATTATTTTAACCATTAAACACATTAGTTTTTTTATAAATTTTTAGTATACTTATAATACATTAGAATATTTAGATAGGTGTCTCTAAATTGATATTTTTCGACGTATGTTAAATAGATGTGTTTAAGATATCTATACTAATTTTAGTCATTTCCTACTAACAATGTTTTATAAATCATTATAACTATTCATTTTTATTATTACTATTAAATTCTTTAAATATTTTAATATTTTAATTGATTAATTAATTAAATTGTAAAAAGTGTTAGAGTTCGTGCATCTGTTGGCTCTCTACCCCTAGTTGGGAATTATGGTGCATATATAGATGCAAATCCTCGATCAAGATGGTCATGGGGTTGATCCTCTTTCGGATGAGTTTGTCGAGTGGAGCTTTCATCCCTAATTCGGATAATCCTCCTCCTCCTCCCGGAGCAAATGACATGTACTTAATGTTTTATGATTTTTTGTAGTTCTTGTTTTTACCCTCATAGCATTCTTTGTTGGTGCTTTGGGTGTTTTGTGTTGCCTTCTTAACTTTTTTGAGGGACCGTGAGTATTCCAAGTGCCCCTATTCTTGTAACTCTCATATACTTTTTCTAATACAATTGAAAATTCCAATAGTAAAATTAGAGAAGACGTGGTAATTTATTATTTCTACTGATAAGTTTTTTATTGAAAAAAAAGGTAGCTCGAATAGATGTCTACTATTGTAGAGAAAAGAAAATATTAACCTAATTAGATTTGTTAATACGATTCTTACCATGTTATTTGGATTTGTGAAAATATTTTGGTAATTAAATATTTTTCACTGTCTTATAAAAGGAGAACATGTCCATTATTCCTTTTTTCACACGAGATAAAGAAAGAAAAATTCCATGTTATTTTCTGAATAATTTTCCAAAAGCATATTCTCGAATGATTAGGAATATTCTCGAGAATAATTTTCCAAAAGTGTATTCTTCCTATTTAAAATATTATAATGTTTGTAAAGAATACATTCCTCCTATTTCAAATACTAAGATGAATTCAAAGTAGAGTCAATGGGCATGCCGAGAACAACAAGTTCATCTATAGTGAGAGATCTATTTCCATTAATGCATTTATTCGGCCTCTTTTCTAGAGCCTAGCCACTTGGCAGCTTTAAATATGACTTCGCTCGACTCTAGTCTAGTTATTTCAACTGCGATGGAGAGCGGTGATTTTGTGAACAATGGCTCCAGGGAAATGCCCTCACAAGTTCATGCCGAAAGTATTCCATGAGGTAATGACACTTCCCCTGATATTGTTTTACCGCTTTCAGAATTTGATTCCGCCTGTAAATGGCTAGAACAATTCTGCTTAATAGGGTATTTTGTTGGAAGGACTCCCTCTGAAAGTATGCTTAAATCATGGGTCCAAACTGCTTGGATGATGCATGGTATTAAACTAGATTCCATCCAGAACCTAACCCGTGGTTTTTTTTTCCTTTGATTTGTTGATCCTAGTCATGCTTCCCTTATCTTGCATAAGCAGTAAACCTAGTATGTAAGAAGCTCCTTACTAGTTTTGTCACCCTGAACAGAGACTTTGTTGTCTCTAACCAGATGGCTCTTAAGGTCCCCATTTGGGTTGAGTTCCCAGGGCTTCCTATGCCTTGCTAGCATTTTTTAGAGTGTATTGCTGCCACTCTCGGTGTTATATACACAGATCCTAATAGGTTCTTTGCAGCTCATCCACAAAAGAGGGTTTGCATAGAACTGGATCTTTCAAGGACCTGAAAGAGTCTATTTCCATCCAGGTTGGTGATGTGTCTTTTCTCAGAAGGTGGTATACATCAATCTTCCAAATACTTTCTTTCACTATCAATCTTCTGAGCATAAAATTCGGGATTGTCCTTGTTGGCTCATTAGCCACGCCGCTTCAAAGCCTCTGGGCGATCCTCACCCTCAACTTGAAGAGGAGGGCTGACACACAGTGGGTGGCCGAAAAACCAACAAGAACAAGGCCACTCATGTCGGGCCTTTGCAACATGGTTCAACTATTCAAGCCGGAAAGGTTCCTCCAAATGCTTCCAGCTCAGCTGCAAAGAAACCTTTGGATACCAAGTTTCCTCTGGTTCATACGAAGGTATTGGCTGGCAGTATGGTTGGTTCTTCAAGAAAATTGGCACCTTTGGCCATAAACACTCGGTGTTGGGCCCCTAAAATATTGGCCAAGTAAAAAGGGAGCGTAGGTGGGCAAGGGATAGTTGAAGAAAGGCGCGTAAGGAGAAGGCACGCAAGAAAGGGTTTAGGGAAGGGTTTAAGTAAACCCGTGGTGTGCACATGGACAAAGCCAAGGTCCTAGGACTTATCCATATTGGGTATTTTGGGCAAGATATGAGGAAAATGTGACCCAACTATGCATGCAGAGTGGATAAGGTGTCACCCTAGCAATAGGTTGGCCCATGAAGGAATATACCTTGTAGTAGAGGCTTCTAGAAGGACATCATGGCACATAGTGGTGAGCTCAAGCCTGAGGAGCATGCACTCTGGAGGACCACATTCAGACACTTGGCAATGGATCTGAGGCCATAGGAGAATGAGTTGGCAGATCAAAGAAGCTATATATACAAGTTCCTACAAAAGTAAAAGACACACCTGAACATATAGAGAAAGGGTGGAGCTTTGCAAAAATATTGCAAGGACTCGCTAGTTTGGGAAAATAAGGGTAGGAAAGAATGTATCAGGGGTTGGGAATTATAAATTTTCTTTTGTAGGCCTAGTTATATGAGTCTAGTTATAATGCATGACTACGGTCTACCTTTCTGTGACATTTTGTAATGACCTAATGAATGTAATAAGGTTACTAGTTGATATGAATATGAGAATTAATGGTTCTGATACATACATCCTTCTTCATAGTTCTTTCTCATTTATGTTTATGAACTAGTATGAATGCTTGTATGATTTCCTTTCTGTATTGGTGTAATTTCTTTTATCTGTTAAAGTACTTTATGTCTAGAATAACTACAAGGATCTAGAAACCGTTCTGATCTCTATGATACTTGTATGTCTTATTTCCTTTAAAAATCTCTCACACTTAGATCATAGATGATGTTTCCCATTAAACTCACATAAAAGATAGACTCGGTGCCCGCACGTGCCTCGGGTGATCTCCCAACACCTGCTGGGTGATAGGCCGCGCACATGGGATTTATTTCCTTTGTGATGGGGGTAAAAATGACTACATCTTGGTTCCGTTGCGGGACCCTATTTTCGAAGTGGTAGTGGGAAATGGCATACATCATGATCTCGGTAATGAGTAATGATAGAACATTTAACTCGGAAAGTGTTGAGTCATGGTTCAAGAGCACGAAGGATGAATTTTCTCAGACATTCAACACTGGACCTGAATTTAATGCACGTATATGACGGTAGAAGAGAACCTCTACCATATGATTTATATGAAACATTTTTTTGTTGTTTCCTAGTAGAATTGTATGAATGGCTCTCATCATATGCATCTAGATTAAGTTGGTATTATGGATTGCGGGTGTGCACCCAAGAAGAATATCATAGGCTACAAGATGTAGATCTGATGTGGACTCGTGTTATGGATCATTGGTGGAAGGGTGTGTTGGCTAGCTACACTCTGGAGTATGTTATTTCCACATATTCTTTCCCGGAAGTTGTTGAGTTTGAATTTCTACGGGATCCCAGAGGATCATTTCTACATGTTATCCCTCTGGAAATGAAAATCTTGATTGTTACTTTGAGTTTAGAGGCATTTCCAATGGTTGGCTAAACCATTCTGAGTACTAGGCGAGGAAGTCGGATGGAGGCAGATGGTAGATATTATGATAGAGAAAGAAAGGGAGGAGAGACGGCTCAAGTATAGCGAAGCACATGAAAGGGAGATTGCTAGACGACATGAGGCTGTAAGTGTGATGGATCTATGGAGTCGACGTTGCGGGAAGGAGTTGAGGTTCACACAAAGGACGTGGAACTTGAGCAATCTGTGCTACCCCATCTTGGAAAGTGTGTAAGAGAGACCCCTTCGACTTCTGATGAGAGTTCGTCATGTGGAGAGAGAAGAGTCATTGGCACGTATCTGAACCCACCCAGTGACCAAACCCTAGCACTTGGTTTTCTAGATCAAGGAAGGAGTATCATTGACCTAGTTGATATCAATGGAAGTGACAGATCTACGCCTAGGAGATACAATTTTTAATTCCCACTTCTATGGCTACGCATATTCTAGTATTCAGAGGAGTCTTTGGACAAGGAGAAAGTATACAAGCCTTCGGTCTCATGTCTAGGAGTGGTGCGGGGTATAATAGTGGTAGTGGGGCATTATCACAAATCATCGACACATAGTTCGAAGGAACCTTGGGACACTTGGCATGAATACTATAGGACCTGGTGGTTCTGGTGGATCTGGTGGGTTAGGAGGAATATGACCTAGTAGACCTAGTGGTTCTAGTGGATCTGGTGGCTCAAGAGGCATAGGACCTAGTGGACTTGGTGGATCTGGTGGTGGAGGAAACACTGGAGGGAACCAAGGCTCTGGCTCAGAAGGAAAAGGGCCCCAGCCACCCCCTCAAGTCTTCTTTGAGATGTCTTTACACTTTCCATATTACAGAGGTATTGAAGATGCTTTGCAGAACATGTTCACAAGTGTGAGCTGCTATGGCACGCAAAAGGGATCACAACCTCATAGTGGAAGGCTAGTCATTTTGTAACTATGTTACAGGGGTGCACGCATAGCTGGTATAGGAAATATGACCCTCATCAAATAGTGGTGGATTATACTACTTTAAAGAATTCCTTCTTGGTATAATTCCACATACCTGAGTTTGAACAGAGAGTATCGCACACGAAAGAGATTCAATATGGAATGGAAAAGAGTGTGCAAGAGTATGATGCACGCTTTAAAACTCTCTTGTCTAAATTATCATATGATATTCACCCTTCACAACATGCTCAGTGGTTTGTTGGGGGTTGATCACACCTTTTAGAAGGGCCTTATCTCATAAAACTTTCACAAACCCGCGCAAGGCGCTAGAAGCTACTCTGCACACCGAGGTCAGCTGGCAATGTTGACACTGGTATTAGCCCATTTTTTTAGGCTCAGATTACTGCTATGGCTAAGTAGTTAGAAACGTTATCTGTGAACTCATCTCATGAGACTCGTAGTGGTTTATGGTGTACAGATTGTGAGGTAGAGGGGCATGTCAAGGATAGTTTCCCCGGAGGATAGTACGCACTGTGATAGTAGACTGTGAGATTTTTCATGGGGACCATGATGCAAGTAGATGCCCCTTGTTACAACATGTAATTCGGAAGAATGTGTCTTGCTACTATAAGATCTGTACCTCTACAACCCATGATACTAAGGATTGTAGGCTTATTGATTAGATCCATGAGGCCATTGATCATGGGGTGCACCAAACCAACATTGCGTAAGTTCTAAAGGTGATGATCACCATGAGGAGCACGCAGATGGAGGCATGTGTGGAAGGGGATTTTGTGGAGGATTCCATGGTCGTGGTAATCACGGAGGAAGAAGTGAGTTCCCACATGGAACCTATTTTAATTGTGGGTCTACAGAGCATTACAAACGAGAGTGCTTAGACCTATTACAGTGCTCATAGTGTGGAAAGAAACACAAGTATGAGGAGTGCCCTAAGTTATTTGAGCACATGAATCAACAGTTGTGTTCAATGAAAGATTTTGCTAAGAGCTATGGATATGGGGCAAGACCCCAAAGCTTTGTGCAAAAGACCCTCAATGGACCATATGATAAGAAATGAGTAAGGAATCATATTTGCATGTATTAAAACTTGAAATAAGCAAGAAATCTAAAAATAACATTAACTTCTATTCTTAAAAGCTTAATAAGATATGCCTACTAAATAATTAAGCAATCAATTTTGTTGTTTACTCCATGAAGGTGACTAAATCTCACTAAATGGCTACATGGCCAAGTTTAGCTATTTCATTACTAACCTATCATGGGTGCAAGATGAAGCTATTTTAATGTTGGATGACCCAAGATCAAATGCCTATTAGCTTAGCTAATGCAAATGAGGTCTAATGCCAATATCTCCAAATATGAGAGATTTTTGTTATGAAAACAAGGTGTAAGGTTGAGAGGGAGGGGTGACCCTTCTATTTATAGTTTTTCACTTGGGAGAGTTTGGAATTTGGGTGCATGTGGGACTAAATCTCAAAAATCACTTTAGGATTAGATTAGGATAAACATGCTTTAGGCTTAGATAAGCTTGGTTTAGGCTAGTTAATTAGGGTTTATGCTAGTTAAACTTGCTTAGTAAGTGATTAGAGACTCATTAAGAGTTGGGAGGGATTTGGATAACCAATTGTGACTGATAGATAGCCTACGAAGCTAATAGAAGTGGTCTACAAATAACTAGGGAGGTTCTGAATGGTCGAAATGAGGAATGTTTAGCTAATAAGAGAGATATTAGCCAAATAATCTGATTATAGGAGGAATGTGACCGAAAGAGTGTCGTGAATTGGCATATGAGAATGGAGCGAAGAATGGGGAATTAACGAAGTGTCATTAATTGGTTGAATTGGATGAAATGCTAAGTGTAAGCATACTTCGTGTGTCTACATTTTCCCCTCTTTGAGGTGCGTAAGTGATGTCACTTCAAAGAAAGTAGACAAGTATAAACAAGTGGAAAATTTTGAAGGGATACAAGAAAAATGAGTAGAATGGAGGATGCCCTCTCGATTATCGATGGGGTGATGGAAGAACTCAATTGACAAGTGAAAGGATGAAAGAAATATAATAGAAGAAATAATAGTGTGAAGAAGAAGAAAAGAAAGGGGATATAAAAGAAAAATGAGTAGAATGGAGGAGGAACGAGCCAACATCCATCCAGTGGCTTTTAAACAAATTTATTTGTCATCATATTGCTAGTGATCTTCATCATCGGTCCTTATTGATAAGAATGAACAAAAGTGTAGTATGACATGAAAATCCATATACGAACAAATGTCCATTGCTAAAAACACCAACTCCATGCAACATACAAAATTCAATGCAATATGAGAAAGTAAAAGATGCCTAACTCCATGCAACATACATAATGCAATGCAATACAAGAAAGTAAAAGATGCCTAACTCCATGCAACATACATAATGCAATGCAATACGAGAAAGTAAAAGATGCCTAACTCCATGCAACATACAAAATGCAATGTAATATGAGAAAGTAAGCAAGCTAAACTAACAACGAAATAAGATGCAATGTTTTTTTATCAAGCTTCAGTTACGACCTGTGTGAATTAATGACAAGGGTTAATGATGGTGCCCCAAGCAAGGATACATGTGAGGGGAATAATAGAGGACACTTTGGTCCTATGAAAAGCAATGTGCACTACGAAACAAGATGCAGAAACTCGTTATGCCTCGAGTATAGACGAAGTAAGCAACTTATCTTTTATTAATGGAGGTAGATTAGGATGATCCACAAGTCACACACATGAACAAGTGAGAACCAAAGAGTGACATTTTGTAGGATGATTTATATTGTTTATAAGTTTTCTAAAACATATTTGAATGTTTTTAATGATTTTTCTAACATATTTGAATGTTTTCTGAAACTATGTACAGAAGACAGGAAGCATGGATGCCCCTAGCAATAAATGGGATGTACAAGAGAAGAAGACCACATGTGTACGAGAACGATGAAGATGCAAAAATTCCCTAGTGATTAGGTGAGAGTATTCAAAGGAAAACTCTTCACAGGTAGAAGCGCGACCCAAGGCCATTATGGATAGGTTCAACATGATGATGAACGTAAACCAATGAAATGCTAGAAAGAAGCAAGGATGCCCCCAGTGTAAGTTGGCATAAAAGCACATGATAAAAAGGAAAGAGAAGATTGTTTTTGTGAAAGGGGACAAAGGTGTCTGAAAACATGGCAAAAAAGTAATCTTATACACATGGATGTTTTGAATGAAGTAGAAGAACAATGTGAATGATATGAATGTAGCTTAGAAGCCTCGCGATGAAGAAGTGATTAGCCAAAGGCACAAATCATGAGACAAGATATGGACTAAAGTAAGAGTCTGAACAAGGTCCAAAAAAAGACACTTGGTAACATACTAATCCTACCTACTCATAGAGATCCAGTGTGTGGAAGTTTAAATTAATTACCTCTTGAAGTGAAGATTTAATAGACAACAAGTGAAGACACCCTAGCCAATGTGTAGGAATGATTTATTTTGATATATGATAGGTGATTTGGATGGTGGAAGGATAGTTGTACATTTCTGCTCTGCTGCCAGCCAGACATCCATAGCCTTGACGGAGATGCATTTGATTCTAATCAAACATTGCTCTATTGCAATCAAAGCGCCCATAGCCCTGGTAGAGATTATTGGAAATACCCCAAGAGAGAGTTATATATCAATTTGATTTTTTCTCTTAGATTTTGATTTTTGATTGATTTTGATTCTTTTTCTTTCTAAAAATTATTTCAGCTCTCTTGTTTGAAAAGGGGTTAAGAACCACATATGGCTTGATGAAAGGAGGAGAAAGTGGTTGTGATGACGACAATGGCTAGTGTCAACAAATATGTCCAAAATTTCTTCGCAACAAGTTCATTAGATCTTGAATGTGATAATATCTCTAAGAGGTCAGTATTCTTTAATTTACCAAGGTGATGAAAGACCAACATCAAATAGATACCATAGAGATAAATGTCGCAAAATGTGTCTAAAAAGGCTAACCAAAATATCACCGAAGGGATGAAAATGGAAGGAAGACTTTTAGAAGAATAGCAAGGGAAGAAAGAAACATCCATGTGTACACAATACCTGATTAGCAATGTTTGATCTTGGTACCTTTGATTTTTATTGTGTTTTCTCAATGTTTTTGTATTTTTGAATTATTTTTTTAATTTTTATATTTTTAATAGTTTTTGGAAAGTTGGGACCAACAACGTCACTCCATGTGATAGGATCCAACAATGATGTTTACAACTTTCTTGATAAGGGAGAATAGGTGCATTTGTTTATCAAGAGTTATGTTAACCCCAATCTCGATGATCGTGGTGAGCTCGTACTCAACAAATGAATGCAATTTATCCTTAAACAAGGATTGTTCATGTGGGAGCTTGAGTTCCCTATCCATAGGTTTTTGCACTTTATGCCAAACTTGATGGTTGCCTTGATGCACAATTTTGAATTGTGCTTGATTTACAAATTTGAGATTATTCAATCATTAGGAGCTTTAGGGCTCTCGAAGTTTTGACTGAGCTTGATAAATGAACCCGTTTGGGTTTCTTATAAGTTGACATGTGACTTTTCTGACCCCAAGAAGTGGGAGAAGAGAGTGAATGTTTATGATTGATGATAGGAATGAGAGAAAATATGGTGGGCTTGCCCAGTGTCATTGGTAGAAGGATGATATGATGGATGAATAGGATATGGTCCAAGAATTGAAGAGGATGGGCTACCAAGAGGAGAGTGACTAATAGAAGATGACGATAGGATACTAGGGCATGGCCCAAGTATAGATGAGGAGGGAGTACTTGGAGGTGTCCCATAGATAGAAGAGGATGGAGGGCTACTAGGACATGGCCCAAGAATAGAAGGTAATGGGATACCAAGAGGTGACCCATAAGTAAAAAATGGAGGGCTACTAGGATTTGACCCCAAGATAGAAGAAGTCAATGGGCTACTCAGTGGTGACCGAAGGATAGATTTTGATTGAGGAATGGTGATAGATAAGGAATGATTTGGTAATGATAAGATAGGTCATGGCTCAATGCTAGACCCCAACATCTCATCATGCTCAAAAGAAGGTGAAGATGGAATAGAAGAAGAATCAAGTTCCATGACCTTAGGCTTTTCCTTTATGTTCTGATAAAAGGAATCAACTTCTTTTCCCCAATACGTGAGCGTATCGAGTTCTAGAAAGAATCCTTGTTTGCAATCCTCGAAAGGGATATCATCGTGTACTCTAATTTTTCTTCATTTTGAGAGAAATCAATTAGTAGAGGTTGTTTTTCTTTAGTCATAGAAGTTTGAATAAAAGAAATAGGTCTGATAAGGAGGGAAGATTGATTAACAGAAGAAGATGAATCAAGAGAGGAAGTAGGATTAGAGGCAAGCATCTCATGAATGGATGATTTGGATCTGGACCCATATTGCTTTTCTAGAAGACGATGCAATGTAGGAGAGAAAATATGATCACATAGCCATCTGTTAAGTTGCGAAGTAGGAGTCAATTCGATGATTGAATAGAGAGAATCTGATTCGTGGAACTCTTCAAGAAGGAAGAGGTCATTGAGATGACTGATGAAGGAGGTCCTGCGAAGAAAGGGAGGACCATGACTCAAGATCCGAATTAGGTGTTCGATCGATGGAACTTGGATTCGCATGATTCTTCAAAGAAGGAAGACATCATTGAGGTGATTTGGAATAAAGGTCTTGTGAAGGAAGGGAGGACCGTGATTCAAGATTTGATCTAGGGGTATCCGAACGATAGTTGGGATCTAATTATTTAGAAGAAGAGTAGGAATCCGAATGGTAGTTTGGATCTGAATCAAGAAGAAGAGTGGGGGGAACCTTGTTAGGAAATAAGAGATAAAATATGCGGAATAATCCCTTACAAAATCGCAACAGTAGAAACTAATATGCAGAAAATATTACAGATCTCAAATAAAAGTGTAGAATAAATAACACAACACAGAGAGACAATATTTAATGTGGTTCACCCAATATGGGCTACCTCCACTAAGAATCATTTGCCAGATTTTATTACAAGCCTCCACTCTCTCAATACAATACCCAGATCCGTTTGGAGCTATGCTCAACAAACTCTACAAAATTCACATTTGAATTCAAAGCACATCTACAATACATTTGCTTGTATATCTATCATATGCATAAGACCATATAAATAAACAATTGCTCAAGCGGTTTGATATAAAAATCGTGGGTATCAAAACAATGGGTACCAAAAACCATGGGCCTAAAAATAGCCCATAACATTACTCATTACCCATGGGTTAATAAACCACCCATGAAAATTTGCTTGGGGCTTCACCCCGAAACCTGAACCCCCAACCCACTCAACCCGCTCAAGTGGGACTACTATAAAATATCCGAGTGTAACACATAGAAGGTGTACCACACTCTAACATGAAAATAGGCTCCACAAACATAAAAACCTGAATAATAATTTGGATCAAAAGCATCCAAACCATACCACCAACTATGAGCTGAAGGTGGGGAATAGGGTACCTATATGGGCCCTCTAGCATGAAGAACCAAACGAGGTTTAGTTGTAATGGGAATCTTTTGATTTGAATTGCTAAACCTAGGTTCCGTATTGTAGTAAGTGTGAGAAACCACGCGATATTCAGTCATTGTTGGCATCATTTTAAGCACAAATGTCTAGACCTAGATAGTGTGATGGAAATCCTTCAAAGGGAAGGAAGTGACATGTTGATTTAGGGAAGCATAATGACATCCAACTAGAAATTTTATAAGTATTGATATGCGTGCATGATTTTTTGAAGGTCTAAGGAAAATAGACATTGTGATGACACAATCTTGATGAGATCAAAAAGGATTGTCCTAGAAAATAAGTTTTTTAGATGAATAATCACAAGGAACAATCATGCAAGTGTGAAACACAAAACCAATCAACAAGGAAATACACCCTATGTAAAATGTATGTGCAAAATGATAGTTCGATGCAAAGATGATCAACACAATGTCAATATTTATGTCAAGCTCGAAATGAACAAGGCGTAAATTTTAACAAAGGGTAGATGCGACTCCCAATCAAAGAATACCACGACAAGTTCAAAAACCAACAAGGCCAAAAAGTTAAAGGATGAGGATTACAAATGTAAGCCACATAACCACACCAATTAGACATGTCTATTAAGATTCGTGGAGAAGCGAGATATTAGTGTCAAAGTGGTATCAAAATGGCACAAACAAAGTAAGTGACACTCTTCAATATTTTTGACAATGTTTGAAGTAAAACCAAGTTAAGGTATATTGAGGATGTGTTAAAATGTGTGCAACGTAACACCACAATGTAGATACTTAGATCATGTTTATGAAAAACATGACATAAGTATCTTAATTGTGTCGAGACAATGCAAACAAGGTAACACGTCAAAGGGAGATCAAATGATGAATCAATCCTAACTATGATGATGATCTTGAAATCAAGATCAAGTGGCCATCAAAGATATAAGGATGCATCCACACACTTTAGACGTTTAACAACTCATCCGCAAACATGGATGATCATAAATGACAAAAAGTGGTAAACACTATCTATGACAACACTCCCGAAAGATGCCTTCTATTTTCCCCAAATGGGCAACAAGAATGCAAAGGTGTAAATCAAAAGATGAAAAATAAACTAAGTACCACTTGGGCAGAGCTTCACCTCATCCAAGACAAGAATAAAACTAAGCGAAAGTGGGACGTAGTCTAGTTTCATGATGAAAGACACTTAGATCAAACTCACAAGGGTTCTTTGCCTTGTTTGACAAACAAGGTTCAGATTCTAGATGAGTTGTCACTTCGTGATGGCTTGACGCAACAATGGACTAGTAAAGTGGGCTCCAAGATAGAATGGCCTCCTTAATAAGTTCTCTCAACTAGGTGTTACAAAGTTGTCTTAAGCGAGCGTGATTTACCCAAAAAGTCGCAATGACTAGTTTGGGAGTATCTCGGCTTTACTTTACCCCCTTCGAGCACAAAGGGCAACTAGTGCGTCCACGTGTGCTCTCCCTAGGGTCACCATACGGACAACCGGTAACTCTATCTCACAAGGTGTACTAGTCAAGTGGGTAAGTGGAGTGCTTCCTATTTCATCCACAAGGTTACTCAACAATGGATTACTTTAGGGTTCCTGGAACCACCCCCATTGTTATAGCTTAAGGCATTATGCCAAAGGGGTTATGTTCCATTTGAGAGGATAGGACGCACTACCCTTTTTGAAACCTACAATACAATGTTTTGAATATGGTGTGTTTTTTATCTTTCTTAACTTAATGTGGTTTTAAGTAGCACACCATTTGGCAACCTGCAAGAACACGTGTATTAGCAGTTCTGTGTTTTGTTTTTCGACACCTTTCTTTGACAATCATTAGGTCCTATAGACAACAAGTTTTTAGTAATTTTCCTGTTCATAGGTTGATGTCAAGAAAGATAATTTTACACTTTGCTTTTGATTCCTAAGATTGCCAAAAGGCGTGAAGGAAGAGCATATGCAACGTGAAAAATCCTACTGAAATCACATGAAAGTTTTACTTCATCCTTTATAAAACAAGTGTTTTTGAACAATTTATATGAGTTTTGTATAAGTTTTTTTGATCTCCAAGATTACCTTTGAAGATGTGAGGAGAGAGCATACACACTTCTACAAAGTTAATTCTAAGCCAAGAACAAAACACTTTAACTATGCAAACTGAAATGTTTAAGGAAAAAACACTACTTTTTTGAATTGTTAGTCCTAAAACCTACAGTAATGGGTCAGAAGAAAAGATTTTGCAGACTGTAAAAATTTCCAATTTTAATACAGACACCTGCATGCCTATACTAACACCAGCACTTCCCAACCGACGGATACGTGCCCTACTTAACGAGTACACCTGTAATTAAAAATTAATAAAACCTAATGCAGTAAAACACATATTCTCACAACATGACATAAATACACCCATATTGACATGGATGCTCGTGTTCGACGTGTAAGTGTCCAAGCCTAAAACAGGAATTAATTTTTTGTTTACACAAATGTACCATTTACACATGTGTGGCCAGAGAGGTGGATACACATCCAAGATTACGGAGACGTGTGCACATCTCTATAGAGAGAAAATGTGCAAATGATGAAGTCCTCCTGATAGGTATGCACCTGATCCGATGGGTACACTGGGGTTTCAATGTGTATGCGCCCCTTGTTTTACACCTACGCAAACCCTATGAAAACCCTACAAAAATGTGGATTTTCAAATTTTCAAAAGCAAATAGGGTAGTTGTTAGTCAAAGTGTCCTATTTCTATATCAAACCCACAAAATACATGTAGATGAAGATCGTTTATCTAGGGTTAGAAACAAAAACGAGGAAATAACAAGTGATTTGACCCAAAAATTGAACATGAACCTTGAAAAACCTAAAATACCTCCATTAATGGAGGATGGACATAAGTGTCCCACCGGGCGTGCCAAATGTGTTCAATGAAATATTTTGCAAAGAGCTATGGATATGGGGCAAGACCCCAAAGCTTTGTGCAAAAGACCCTCAATGGACCATATGATAAGAAATGAGCAAGGAATCCTATTTGCATGTATTAAAACTTGAAATAAGCAAGAAATCTAACAAATAACATTAACCTCTATTCTTGAAAGCTTAATAAAATATGCCTACTAAAGACTTAAGCAATCAATTTTGTTGTTTACTCCATGAAGGTGAATGAATCTCACTAAATGGCTACAAGGCCAAGTTTATCTATTTCATTACTAACCTATCATGGGTGCAAGTCAAGCTATTTTAATGGTGGATGACCCAAGATCAAATTCCTATTAGCTTAGCTAATGCAAATATCTCCAAATATGAGAGATTTTGTTATGAAAACAAGGTGTAAGGTTGAGAGGGAGGAGTGACCCTTCTATTTATAGTTTTTCACTTGGGAGAGTTTTTAATTTGGATGCACGTGGGACTAAATCTCAAAAAGCACTTTAGGATTAGATTAGGATAAACATGCTTTATGCTTAGATAAGCTTGGTTTAGGCTAGTTAACTAGGGTTTAGGCTAGTTAAACTTGATTAGCAAGTTATTAGAGACTCATTGAGAGTTAGGATGGGTTTGGATAACCAATCGCGAATGATAGATAGCCTACAAAGCCAATATAAGTTGTCTAGAGAACTAGGGAGGTTCTAATGGTTGAAAGGAGGAATGTTTAGCTAATAAGAGAGATATTAGCCAAATAATATGATTATAGGAGGAATGTGACTGAAAGAGTGTCGTGAATTAGCATCCGAGAATGGAGCAAACAATGGGGAATTAACGAAGTGTCGTTAATCGGTTGAATTGATGAAATGCTAAGTGTAAGCATACTTCAAAGCAACAACGGAAAGATAAGGGCGATGTAATGGTAAGCATTAAGAAGACAAACACACAATGGATGCCGCAGGTGACACATGATGTATGCTTGGAACCTATTTTAGTAACAACAAGAGTAGAGGTTACACACACAAAAGAAATACCAAGGCAAAGGACTCTGGTTTTAAGAGAAGAAGTGGTGCATGGAAAGTACCCAAATCCTGCTCATCAGAAGGAGGTATATCAAGATACCATGGATGTCATTCGAGTTTACAAGGAGAAATCCAGTGTCTAAAGGAACAGTCTAGGAGGGAGGAACAAAGGAGGAAGGTCGAGGCACCAAGAGATGACTGGATGAGGTCGAGAAGTATGTAAAATGTTAAGACAAGAGAATGTTATTCCTTGCTAGGAACATGGTTGAGGGAGAAGGTACCATGCGCCGGAGAAGAGCACAAGAGGCAAGTCCTACATGCAAACCTTCCCCCTCACAGCCTTGACTATGATAGAGATATCACGTTGAATGCAGTAGTGGATGGATGGCTACTGAGTAATATCCTCATTAACATAGCGCGGAGGTCAATGTTCTCACACTAGATGTTTGGCATTAGATGGGAAGGCCTCGCATTACAGCCATCTTCGAATGTGTTGTATATGGAAAAAAAAGTAAAGGTAATGCCCATTGGTGTCTTAAAAGATGCGGCTATCACCATTCAGGGAGCGAAGTTTACTAGGGACTTCAAAGTCTTGGCACTCACCAAGGAAGACAATTTTCCAGCACTACTTGGGCACCCATGGTACTACAAGAACAATACGGATCTTCAATTCAACAAAGGGTACATTAGATTTGAAAATGAGGAGGAGAGAATCATCATAGCCCTGGATGATGGGAATTCAAGACCCTATTCTAAACCCTTGGGAGAAGAGGTCCTAGATAGAATATATGTGCGCTCAATCAAGGATCCAGAGATAATCCATCCTACCAATAGAGTTACCTAGTTTGAAGATGCTCAGTCGGTAAGTGACACTACTAGTCTAGCATGTGATAATTGGGCACATGAGACCTACGAATTGATCAGATGACATTTAAGAGGATCGGTGACAAAGGTGACAAGGGCGCACACATTCAGCACCTAGAGGAAAATAGCTACATAAGTACTCGTGGAGGGGCCTCCCGAGGTCTTTTTGCAGAGAGTGGAAGCTCAGTGGAAAGAAGGAAATGAAAGAAGAGGAATGTTAAGTTACTTCCTACTACGAATTGTTGCGTCTTTGGTGGGCAACACATCAGGATAATCTATTGGAATAACGTAAAGTGAGAATTACCTTCTTTGTTTAATTCTCTGGAAGCAATGCACCCATTGCCATCAAGGAATACCATGGTAAGGAGCTTGCCTCTTTCCACGTCCAAGCTCGTGAAAGCACTCCGGAGGGAAGGTGTGGAAGCTTTTCCACCATCCCTCTGGGTGCACAAACCGTATTCTACATTTCAAGGTTGCGCGTGTGCATGGTACATACATTATTATGAGACACGCCATCAAAAGGAAATTGGCAAGAACTAGTGGTTGACCTAGTTCATACATTTGAGTATCAAAGTACCAAGCCATTAGTTGATAAGGCATTACAGGTTGTTAAGTGCTTGACCATGGGGGACAGTGCCATGGCTAAAGATAGGCTACTAGACTTGTTTGGTGAACCAGATTAGGGAGAACTTTAAAGAATAGGAAACAAAGGAGGATCAGTTTGCGTGTGCGTGTGTGAAAAAGGAGAAGGGAAAGCTTGTTTATGTGATTGATGGGGAGGAAGTAGAAAGTTTGGATGTTAACCATTTTGTAGGGACGCGTGAGGTAGTGGGCAGGCTTTGATACTCACATGCGCACCTATTATGAACCTTTAAAAACTAAAAAGGTTAACATCACCTCAGGAAAAAACCTAAGGAAGCTATCATTGGAGATTACTGGTCAAGAAGGAAGTCTCTAAGATCATTGATCTTTTGCGTGAATTTGAGGATTTATTTCCATGTGGGTACCATGAGCTCAAAGGTGTCCACCATTCCTTTGGGGAAATGAGGATAAAGATGAAGGACAATGTGTGCCTAGTTAGGAAGGGACCCTACCGGATGAATCCTAATTTGCGCGTGAAGGTAAAAGAAGAGATAAACAAAATGATAGCTCATGGGGTCATTGAAGCCGTGGAAGAATCGGAATGGATGAGTCGATGGTAATCAACATCAAGAAGGATGGGTGGATTAGGATCTCGTGTGGACTATAGGGAGTTGAACGCAGGTGTGTCATTGATCTTTTTCCAAACCCCTTCACAAAAAAAAATTTGGAGGGAGTCATTGGGCGTGAAATCTATTCCTTTATGGATGGATTTTGGGGTATAAAAATTCTGAATTGGAAAGGAAGACCAGGAGAAGACAAATTTTTCCACTGAATGGGGAAGTTTTGCATACACGGTCATGCCATTTGGGTTGAAGAATTCACCTGTTTTTTCTCATGCATAGTGGTATAGGTGTTCCAGGACTTCATCCACAAATTTCTTCAGGTCTATCTAGATGATTGGATAGTGTATGGGCTAGTAAAAGACCATTGTGATAATTGAGGCTAATGTTTGAGAGGTGTCAGCAATTGAGGATATCCATCAACATTAAGAAGTGTGTCTTTGCTACCCACTTTGGACTATTATCGGGCATATCATATATAAGGAGGGCTTGCTAGTAGATCCTACCAAAGTTTTTGTGATTGTGGGATTGGGGCAATCTACTAGTCAAAGCCCAAATCGCAAGTTTCTTGGACATGCGGGCTACTATAAGAAGTTCATCAAGGGGTATGCCAAGATCGTTACGCCTTTAGAAGAATTTCTTAGACATAAAAGTTCCTTCCATTGGGGAAAGGCGTAGTAGAAGGTGTTTGATACATTGAAGGATAGGCTTGTCACCGCGCCTATATTACATTTTCCCTCTTGGGATAAGCCCTTCCATGTTCATGTAGATGCCTCTAGAATGGCCATTGGGGTAGTGCTTACACAACCTAGTGAATGAATTTTTGGTCATCCCCTATGCTTTACCAAGGAAGTTAACACTAGCGTAACAAAATTATACTATGACTGAGCGCGAAGCATTGTCAATGATCTACGTGCTTCACAAGTTCAGATAGTATCTGCTAGAAACTCCCTTTGTGTTTTACACTGACCACATGGCATTAAAGTACTTGGTGAACAATCCTCGTTCTACAAGGGCACATATGCCAGAGGGTGTTGTTATTTCAAGAATTTGAGTTCATGGTAGTTGTGAAGCCTGGAAAGAGTAACTGTGGACTTGATCATTTGTCAAGGATTGATTCAGGAGGACACGCAAAGCATCAAGAGACAATGCCAAACACCCAACTGCTTTAGGTTGCAGCATGCCCTCGATTTGGAGGAGATTTCAATATTTATAAAATAAGGTGTGGTGAAGAAAGGGATGAAGACATTAGAGAAGAAGCAACTAGCCATATGCATTGTGCCCTACATGTTGATCAGTGGGGACTTATACAAATTAGGGCTTGATGAAGTTTTATGTAGGTGTGTGCTAGAGCATGAGCACCTCACAATCATAAAGGAAGCACATGAAGGAAGTGAAGGTGGACATTATGCGAGTAATGCCACCGCACATAAAATATTAATGGCAAAGCTTGTTGTGGGAAACTCGTATAAGGTTTGCAAGGACTATTGTAAATAATTTTACCATTGTTAGCACATTGGCAAGCCAAGAAGAAGAGATGAAATGCCTTTGCACCCTATCCATATAGACTCAAAACTTTTGAGAAATGGGCAATAGAATTTGTAGGCCCTATTTCATCAAAGACCACGTAGGACTATATCACGCTACATAATCACTTGTACAAACTATTTGACAAGGTGGGCAAGAGGCAGCCCCAACCAAAGATTGTACAACAATGCTACAATAGTAAGGTTTTTGTGGGAAAACATTGTCACAAGGTATGGATGCCCTTTAAGTTTAACCAGCGATAGGGGTACACATTTCTTGAATGAGACCATGAGGATCCTATTAGCAGAGTTCATGGTGGCTCATCACAAGACTATGCCTTATCACCCACAAGAAAATGGAACCACATAAGCGTTTAACAAAATACTGAGTCATACCTTGATAAAAATTTGTGATGTCAAAGGCAAGATTGGGATGACAAGGTATCAACCATATTATGGGCTTATAGGACAACTTATAAAAGGCTGAAAAAAGCCACACTGTTTCAATTGGTGTTTGGCATGGAAGTTGTTCTGCCAGTTGAGTTCATGATACCTTCTCTAGCGAATAACATTCATAGGAGGGCTAGCTGATGAGCAAGTGCTGGAAGAGAGAATTGAGGAATTAATGAAGCTAGATGAAAGACAATCTCGCCAGGTGGAGCCAAATAGTAGAAAAATCAAAGCAAAAAGCATGGCATGATCGCCACATTAGAAACAAGAAATTTGAGGTTGGGCAGATGGTCTTACTGTATGATTCTAAGTTTCTATGCCACCCTGGGAAGTTGAAAGTCCATTGGTTGGGTCCCTACACAATCTCATACATCCTTGATTCAGGAATGTGCCAATTACAAGTGCTGGATGGAATAAAATTGCTTAGACACTTCAATGGGAGTAGGCTGAAGCCCTACTATAAATAAGTTTTCTTGGTGTTTGTAAATAAGGTAGTTTTTCTAGATAATTTAGAATTTCCTTTATATATTTTCCTTTCTTGTATTTCCCTTTCACGTTGTTGTTTTATTTTACACCTTGGGAACCGGTAACCTTGTTAATTTTTAGGGTTTTGAATGCGCAGAGGGCCACACATCGTTTAAGTGTGGGGTGAGAGAGATGTGAAGGAAAGCATGAGTAAAGTACCAAGGAGGATTCTGTTGAAAATCCCGGTTGAATGACCCTGTTGAAAGAGGTGCATAAGAGAAAAGGTGGAAAAGGATGGTTGGTGTCAAGATAAGGCTACTTTCAGATCCCACGTACATAGAAGGAAGAAGTAGATAAAAAACATGAGGTAGGTCGAGAAAAAAAATTATGATAGAAGAAGTGCCTTCAAAACAGTGTGACGCGTAGCAAGAGTCTCTTGTCAAGACAGATTGGTTGAACGCCAGAAGGTTGGGGATTATCGACGCAAGTTGGGCATGTAAATTAGGGCGCAAAAGTGAGGCTTTGTTTGAAAAATATGCTTTAAATGTTAAAAGTACGGTAGTAGGTGAAGTAGCATTTAATGCTTAAAAGTGGGAAAAACTATAAATAAAGGCTCGGGCATTTCATTATTCACTTTACGTATAAGGAGAAAGAAGTGCTTGTGCATCTTTACAAAATAGGGCTTCCAGAACTGATCCATGTGAAGAAAAATTTGAAAAGTGTAAGCGTGAGTCACTGATTTGGATTTGCAAACCAGAGAAAAGGGATTTCACAGTGTAAGAGAAAAAGTGAGAAGGCACCGTTTGTGAAGGAACTATCCTAGTTAGGGTTTGAAGAACTAGGGCACGGGTTTAAGGGGTTTTCTTCACAAGTTTGAGATCTAAGGTTGGAGGGAGTGGAAGAACAAATAACAACAAGTGATTGAAGTGATAAGAGAACCTAAGAATGGCACCCAAGAAACTAGTTGGCACACCTAAGAAGGGCAAGGGCAAGGGAAAACAACAAGAAACTCGTCAGCACATACAAATGAAGAGTGGTACGTAGAAATGTAGTACCCAGATGGAGTATTGTTGGGAAAGGAGTGGGAGTCCCATTTGAGAAGCATGTTTGTAAATGATTACAATCATCATTTGAGCACAATTGAGAAGGCATTGGCACTGGAGTTAGTGTGCCTAACAAATAAAAGCACACAAGAGGGTCTGCCCATTTATGATGATGATGTAAAGGTCAAGTTGGAGAAGTCAGGGTTATTGCAACTCTTTGAGTTGCCCACCTTTGGGAAACCTGAGCACCTTTATCAATGGTTGATGGCACGCGTGCACGAAGACTACTTCCACTTCAGTAGGGCGCAAGATGTGCATTATCCCTTAGCTCATTTTGCATTCATAGGCCTCATCTATGAAGGAGATAGTTTAGAGGACGACTTAAGCTACAAAGAGGCGATTAAGAGACCTGTTGCTTCCAATGCATATAAAAAGGGGTCGAGGTACTATGATATCTCAGAGATCAAGGACCCAGTGATGAAGATGGCCGCGCACCTTGTGAAAAATTTAAATGGCCAGGAGAGATGGACCCAGTTAATAAGCCATGGTTGCATGTTTGCAGGAAAATTTCAGAGGGCACCATCTACAACTTGTTTGCATTCATTGCGGATGAGATTGTCAACAGTGTGAAGGAAGGTGAAAAAAATCATTTTCGGTAATATCTTGTTAACCATTATGTTCTTAGAGATTGGAGTACCGAATGCTTCAGAAAAATTCATGTGGGAGTACCTTATTGAGGACCCTTCACTCGTGAAGAGATTTGAAAAGTATTCATATGACACTATGATGGCCATGCACAAGGCGTGCTTGGAGAAATGGTATATGCACCTGAGGAATGCGTTCGGGGTGGAATGGAGGATTCTCAAACAACTACCAATAGCCACCAAGGGAGAGGCTGAGTTTGTTGTGTACCAACATTTCTACCTGGGTAGATTCAAACTAATAGATGAGACATGGAGCCCTTGGTGCAAGCTCCCTTTTGCCTTCACAGCTCAACACTTCCAAGCGGGAGTGAACAAGTTCAGAGAATCCAAGAAGTTGAGGTTGGACCTTGGAAATCTAGACTGGGACCACAGGGAAATGCGTAAAGGGTTGGTCTACCCCAACAAGCGCGCATACGTGGAGAGGTATGTGTCACATGAGGTCCAAATGGTGAGACCCATGACCTTTCCCATTACAGGAGGATCCACGGCGCACATATACCTCCACATAAGACCCAAAGCTGAGAAGGGTACATACTTGGAGAATGAGATATCCATACTTGAGGACCCAACTGGTAGGAAGAGGCCCACGCCCAGGCGGGAGGAAAAAGAGCCAGAGAAGAAAATACCAAGTGTGGTGGAAACACAGGTAATAGGCTCCCCTAGGGAAAAGTGCCAGAACCAACATGTACTTGTGCAAGAAGAATTCCATAATCAAAGAGAAGACTCCAGAGCTAGAAAATCCATTAGACAAGGAGTCATCAGAGGAAGAAAAGATAGAGTCACCTACACCGGAATCCCCAGTTAGGAAGAAGTAGAGGGTAGAAGAAGAGACCACCTTGGAAGAAACTGGGAGTTTGAGAGATGCATAGGGGAAAAGGATGATGATGATGAGGAAGATAATAGTGAAGAAGATGATCCTGGAAGAGATCAAGAACAACCTATCTTCGATGTGCATGAATCAGAAGAAGAAGGCAGAGAAGAAGAAAAGGGGTTCCGTTTCATGTGGCACAAGGGTAGCCAGGGAGGGCGAGGGCACCAAGACATAGAAAGAAGTGAGGAGATCGGCATGCGAAGCAGAGGACTACAAGCCTTATGTAGGAACAGAGATAACCAAGGTGGTAGAAGAAGAAGCAAAAAATATCATGGAGACCCTGGTGGAAGAGCAATTGGAACACATCGCGAGCTAGTATTGAATGAGGATAAGGAAGAGAGCACAGAAAAGGACCACGGTAGCACTAGAGGCCCCATGCTAACTGTAGTTATTCCTAAGGGCACGCACATGGGAGGAAGGTGCATGGAGGAGGAGAGGCCAAGGATGGGTTATATTAATGACCCCAACTATAACACCCTAATTATTGTTACTTCCTCCCGAAGCACTCAAGTGTTGATATATATGATTTCTTCTCGTATAAGGACGTGTTCCTTTGATTTGTGAAGTCATGCTTGATATGGATTGTATCTTCTTTGCTCTTGAATATCTTTGACTCAGCCTTGGATCAGTTACATTGATCCAAGGAATGTTTTAAGCTTATTTAGGATGAACAAAATTTATGAACCTTACGAAAGTTACAAGGTCTGAATGAGATTGAATGAACTATCTCGAGTTTAACTCAGGCTGAACATGTTAAATGAAATTTGGTTCCAGATATCGTAACATCAGGAAGGCCTAGACCTTAAGCCAGGTAAGATGTTCTTGTGAATACCGTAAGCTTAATTAGCAATGCCAGATAGGATCCTTTACAGGAATGTTTACCTTGTTTGGCTCTAATACTGATTGGTCCTACTTGGGGAAGACCTAGACTAGATTTGTTAAGGTTAATAATCTTAACCTAACCTAACCTATTGGTTAAAATAACCTAATCTAACCTAGCCCTAAACTATAAGCTTAATGCTCCTAAGTTAACTTCTAGCACTACGGGATGTAAGACTAATGTCTCACCCTATGATCTAACCTATGTTTCTTACCTATCCTAACTAATGAAAAGAATGGAGGGGGACCTATGAAGGGGCGCAAGTCATGGGTGGTGGTTTCCATGGCATTTATGAGGGGGATAAGGTTGAGGGACTTGGAAGGCTGTCAGATTTGGCGGAGGTTGCAAAGGCTAGTGTAATCTGACGTGGTAGTATCACCAAGTAAGGGAATGTTTGTTTGTTTTCTTTTGGTGATCACCAACTTTGGAGGTCAATGGAAATGGAGAATAGGTGGGAAGATAGGAGTTAATGCAATTAATGAACTTTGGTTCCCGAGCCGGATTGCTTGGGAAGGCATGCAAATGGAAAATTGTTTGGTTGTTTGGTTTTCCATGCACTCCGTTTTCACTGCTTGAGCATCGGGTTCTTCGAACCACTGCCTCTCTTCCTGTGTTGCATGGAAACTTTAAGAATTTCTAGCTCCTTTCTCTCGTTCGGGAAAGTATTGAAGGCAAGGAGGTAACAATTTATTGTTTTTAATCTATCGTGGAAGAAGAAGAGAAGGTGCGAGCACATTCAGAGGTCTTCTTCGAATTTTTAAGCGACACTATCAGGCATGATAGGCCCTAACTTTTAAAAATCTTGCTTTCCTTTAAATGCTTTCATTAGAACAACTCTGTTCAGATGATTTTTGGTTCAGTTGGTTTAAATGGTAGCAATGTATGGAATGCCTTTGCTATGTTTTCATGCTGGTTCGATTTCTATTGAATCCTTGTTGAGTATACATATGGATTCATTTACTGTTGAAATATTTGTTGTGTATTCAAATGGATTCAATCTCTATTGGAATGCCTCTGTGTGTTTTCATGTTGATTCGACTTTGTTGAAGTCTTTGCTATGAATATTTGTGGATACGACTTCGCATTGAAGTCCCGAAGTGTTTTCTTTTGAACACGACTTCGTTGAAGTCCTTGCTGCGTTTGCATGTTGGATCGACTTCTGAAGTCTTTGAAGTGTAGCTGTGATTACCTTGTGGATACGACTTTTGGTGAAGTCCTTGACAAGGTATTCTTTTGAACTCGACTTCGGTTGAAGTCCTTACTGTGTTTGCATGTTGGTTCGACTTCTGTTGAAGTGTAGCCTGTGATTACCTTGGGATACGACTTCTTTGAAGTCCTCAATGTTTCATATGAATCCAACTTCGTTGAAGTGCTAGCTATGTTTGTATGTGGATTCAACTCAGTTAAAATGTTTGTTTGTGTTTGTATATGGTTTCAATTTCGTTTATGATGTTACCTTGTCTCTTGTTCGACTGAGATAATGAGTTCCTAACTGTGCCATGTCAGGCGATGGCGTTGGGTAATTTCATGTTTGAAGAATGACATGGAAAGAATTGTTGGGTCTAATTTGGTTGGTTTATTGATTATTGCTTGTTTGCGAGAGCTCTTTTATTGCTTGATAGCTTCAGGTGATTATATAATTGAATTGGGATGAAACTGTAGTTCCTTCTTTTGAGCTCGACTGATTTAGTCACATGCGTATGATGTATGTTATATTTAAACCTGCATCTCTGTGAAAAGGATTTGGATGGTCTATGTTTATAGATTCTGTATGTGATGAGAAATTAATGTAATTATTGTTTTCTTTACGACCTTGCTTGGTTAATGGGAACACAGCCTGACCGAGAGAAATCTTGCTTTGAGGAACTTTGATGTTTAATAACATATGGGTAATCCTGGGTCTGCATGGATGGAAATCAGGTTGTAATTGGAAGGGATGGGTGTTGATTTACTTGCTCTCTCTTCTTCCTTATTGATTTCAAGATTGAATGTATATGCGTTACTCTTGAGAAGTTGGTACAGTCCTGAACATGATTGGAATGGAAATCTGATTGCCTCTGTTTCTTTCTCCTAAGTTGTAAAGTATATGTTGTTATATAACTATAGGAATAAGAAAATATTCTCTCCTTGTCTAGAAACTATGAGTGCTTTCTTCTTTTGTATCCTTATGTGAACTCTACGGTATGGACATAAGAAGAATAGACTGTTAAATTGTATGGAGAGACTGGTAAAAATTGTATTGCAGTATAAGTTGGTATACTTGTAAATACCATTGAAATAATGTTATGATTATAAAGGAATCCCGTCAGTTGAGCTTGCTGGATGTTATAATCTGCCTTTGTGGAATTGTTAAAACATACTTCTTGGATACACGAACTGATAGGATATTCATTTTTGAATGGAATAATTTGTTGGATTATTGCTGTCCTTGGGATTCAGATGGATGGATGTTTTGGATTCATTTTGTTCTTCTTAGTCTCTAATATATATGATGAACCATCTGAAAATATTTAGGATTAATTGGCAGCTATAATATGAGTCATGCGTTAAAGTCATGTTAGAATTGTAGAAAGATGATTAGCCTTTGATTTATGTTTAAGGATTCAAGAAATGATTTCATTTAAACAGTTGTCTAATGGAAACAATTGGTGGAATGCAATTGTTTTAAGAATTAGAGCTTATCATGCTCAGTTCATTGAACTGACCCGTGTTAGCAATTTTTGCAGATGGTCATCATAAGTGGTAAAGACACGCAGATCTGATATGATGCTCAGATTGTTTAATCTGGTTTTATGATGAATTCCAATTTGATTTCTCTATTTGTACTATATGAAGATAGTTGTTCTTTTCATTTGTTGAGTATTGCATCAAATATGTCAAGAGAATAAATTGTAATTATATGGCTTGGAAATAAATGAAATGGGGAGATTGTTACTTATGTGGCTGCATTTTTATTTTGATGGATTGAACTTCTTAGGTTCGATTGATTTTAAGTGCATTTTTATTATTGTATACCTTGGAGTTATTTGGTTTCTCCAAGTAGGCCTTGTAAAGGTTATGTGACTGAATACTTCGTGAATGATTAGTAGTTCATGTTATGTTCTAAATAAGGCTAAATTGGAAATTAGTCCACTGCCTTTCGAGAAGTTAAGATTAAACTAAACCTTAATAGGTAGCTGAAACGGGAAGAGTAATCTATTACTCACTATCCATGATCTAATAAAGACAACGTAACTGATGATCTTAAATCACTATGTCTTAATAACAATAAGCATGATATACTTTAGACTTCGAGTTGATATAAACCCTTACGGGTTTAGTTATCTTCCTTATGAGAGAACTTAGGGCTATTGCCCAATTATGTAGAATAAGATTATTGGGAACCAATGAACTCCTGACGTGATCTCAAATCTTATTAAACTTCTCTGTGAAATTGAACTTAATTATGTAAGGCAACTCAAGGGTGTGGAACTCGTGGTTGGGAAAAGACTACCTAGTTAGGAGGGTCTATAATTCAATTTCAATTAAACATAAGTAACTCTTTGAAGTTATGTAAATCTTTCCGAGGTGGTTTGTAGGATGTCGACACATGTCAACTACGAGTGAATGACTTCGAGAAGATTAGGATCTTCTGGATACATTCGAGAAGATTAGGATCTTCTCGAGGATACAACAATGCAGTGACCTTTGGCGACACCTTACATTGGTCGTTAAGATTTACACCTTAAACTAGAACAAGTTTTTACTCCGGGACTAGTTAGGACCATGGTCATGTTTGAGGCTGCCCTTGAGACTCGGGGTACCTTGACACACGGGGTTAATCATGGTTGACCTAAGATGTCACTTACCCTAGTCCTCAGAGCATCCTTATAACATGTGTCATGATATTAATCCATTCCCGAGTGAATGACTTGGGACAGGAGGCCGATGTGAAGTCAGATAAGACATTCTATTTAACATCGGAGTGGGGTGAAGGACGTATTCTAGATTGACGAGTATGTTGTTAAGGAATACGAGACATGAACAAGATGTTTCAAATCTTTGGCCAAAGTATCGCAAGTCTTGATTGATTATCCTATGTCACCTAGTCTCGAGGACGTGATGCCGATGAATAATGGTAACAATTATTCAGATAGGTTCCTTGGACAGAGCATTCTGAAATCCCAGATTAGGGAAGAGAACCGCAAGAGTGAAGTGTTAAGATAAAAATGCCAACTCTATGATACTCATGAATAGATCGGTAGATCACCGAGTCATGGAATGAATAGATCGGTGGTACACCGAGTCATTATAGCTGCATATGGTTATCTGTTATGAGAATGATTGTTTGATCTGTGAGTTCTAAATTATGTATTTAGAACTAGGAAGCACTTATAAAAAAAAAAATCTCTTGTTCTAATGTATTAAAATGGGAATGTTACATCTTGGTATCAGAGCTGAAGGTTGCAGCTCTTGGACCTATTGTGTCCATAATCTGATAAAAACCTGAATTTTCTTGTAACAAAAAATGGTTAGAACAAGGGGGAATGTTGCGGATAATGCTCCACCTGAGGAAGGGGCAGCAACAACCCAAAAACTTGATGAGATCCTTGCTGCCCTATTGGACACAAGAGATCGTTTGGCTGTACTTGAACAACAAGTAATGGGAAATGAGGAGGATGAAGAAGCTGGTAACGACAATCAGCTACCTCCTGAGGACAACCCCAATATGGGTGTTGGTAATAACACTAAAATGTACCTGTCCAACCAGAAAAAAAAAGGCCAGGTTGGCAGCGGAACTCACTAATGATATAAAAAGGATAAGTCCACCTAAATATGATGGCACCACATTAGGAGATGGAGCTGAGAACTGGCTCAGTGAGATGGAGAAGTACTTTGTAATAAGAAACTTCTCTAAGGAAACCAAAGCTATTTGGGGAGCCTATCAGCTTTCCCATGAAGCATCTTCGTGGTGGGACAACCATAAAGATGAGTTAAATATTGATGAGACCAATATCACTTGGGATCAATTTAAAGGCTATTTTAGGCAACGTTGGCTGCCACAACTTTTCTATGATCAGAAAATGACAGAATTCTAGAACTTAGCTCAAGGAAAGCTAATCAGTAATCGAATATCGGAGTGGTTTACGAAACTCCTCAAGTACGTACCGCAGTATCAAACTGACGAGAAGTTCAGAATACGGAAATTCATCATGGGACTGAATCCTGTGATAGGAGGAGAGGTTGATGTTCACATCCCAACCACTATGGAAGGGGTTGTTGAAAAAGCCATAAGGCAAGAACAGAAATTAAAGGCTATTTCTGCTCATAAAGAAGAAGTGCGGAAGAAGATTGCAAACCCTTCTTCAACTTCACTTGCACCCAAGAAGGGGCCATGGAAAAAGTTTGGAAACAGAAGTAAGTTTCCAGTGGACAATAGTAAGAAAAAATGATAGCGAATAAGCCTACTAGAATTGTAAGGGATAGTTTTGCCAAAAATTATAGCAATGGGCGTAAGTCCTATGGAGGACAACGTGATAATTTTAAGGTGGAAGTAATTTTGAGCCTAAAAGGGACCCGTAGGAGGTTGCTTTATAATTTGGCAAAGACCACTACGCAAATCGTGTCCTTTGAAGAAGGATGATCGTAATCAATAAAGATAAGATATATGCGATAGAAGAGCATAAAGCAAGCTAAAAAGTAAGTGACACCTATAGAAGTTCCGGGTAAGTTATTTGGTATACTTGTCACTATATTCTTTTTGATATAGAGCTACTTGAATGTTTTATTTCTAGTAAACTTGCTTCTAAACTTAAAAGAAAGGCTGAAAAATGGATAAATCTTGGACCGTGCATAAAGATGGTAATAACTCTGCTCATACAAAGTGAGTATGTGTCTTTTTGGGGCAGTCCTTGACTTACCTAACTTTTCCACGAAGTTGACCTATATGTTGCACCTTTGGGATCCTATGACATTTGTCATCGGCAATTGGTTAGCTAACCATAAAGCAAAAGTAGACTGCTTTGAAAAGAATATAAGATGTTTAGATGATCGGCTAAAAACAACAGAGATTCAAGGTGTGAAACGGGAAATTTCAGTTAGGAAACTGTCAGCTATGCAGCTTAAAAAGGCTAAAAACAAAGGATGTACCTTATATGCCGTAAAGATATCTGAATTTTCAGAAGAAGATGGTGATTCCATGAAACGTTACCCACTGTTGCAAAGTTTCAAGGATGTATTTCCTGGAGGAATTACTAGGTTTACCACCCAAAAGGGAATTTGACTTCACCATTGAAATCAAACCTGGGATGGAACCTATTTCTAAGGCACCTTATCGGATGACTACTACAGAGTTAGTCGAGCTTAAGGCACAATTGCAAGAACTTTTGTCTAAGGGTTTAATTAGACCAAGTGTTTCACCTTGGGGAGCGCCAGTAATATTTGTAAAAAAGAAAGATGGAACACTTAGACTATGTATTGATTATCGGATGTTGAACAAAGCAACAATTAAGAACAAATACCCACTTCCAAGGATTGACGATCTATTTGATTAGATGTGTGGAGCAGCGGTTTATTCCAAGATAGATCTTTGATCTGGTTATCATCAATTAAGGATTAAAGATGAAGATATTCATAAAACAGCTTTCCAAACAGTGCACGACATTATGAATTCACGGTTCTACCCTTTGGATTAACTAATGCACCCGCATCTTTATGAACTTAATGAATAATATCTTTCAAGAATATTTGGACAAGTTTGTGCTTGTATTCTTGGATGATATTCTCATATATTCTAAAAGCGTTGAAGAGCACAATGAGCAATTGAAGATAGTTTTGGAAATTTTGAGAAAAAGAAAGTTATACGGTAAGTTATCCAAATGTTCTTTCTTTGATACTGAAGTTCACTATTTGGGTCATGTCATTAGTAAAGAAGGAATTGCAGTGGATCCTTCAAAAATAGTGGCAATAACCGAGTGGCCTACACCAAAGAATGTACATGAAGTAAGAAGCTTCATGGGCCTTGCTGGTTATTATAGAAAATTTGTTAAGGATTTTTCTAAAGTGGCTGCACCAATAACTTCATTGCAGAAGAAGGATAAGAAATTTATTTGGAATGATAAGTGTGAAACTGCTTTTAAAAGTTTGAAAAGCCAGCTGACTTCAACACCTATATTAGTTGTACCATGCACACCCTAACGGAACTTTATCATTGTAACTGACGCTTTTGGGAAGGCCTTGGAGGTGTTTTGTTACAAAATGATCATGTCATAGCATATGAAAGTAGAAAGCTTAAGTTACATGAGCTGAATTATGCCCCTCATGATTTAGAGCTTGCTGCAATTGTTCATGCGCTTCAAGTATGGAGACACTATTTACTTGGGAAACCTTTTGAGTTGAAAACTGATCATTTAGGGCTGAAGTATATTTTCACTCAGCCTAATCTAAATGCAAGACAACGAAGGTGGTTAGATTTTTTATCTCAATATGATTTTGATATTAGCTACATCAAAGGAAAAGAGAATAGAGTAGCGGATGCTCTAAGTCGTAGGAAGCACATTTCTGCTCTTATAACATTAAGAACTCAGTTTAAAGATGAGGTAAAAGTGCCTCGAATCTGATATATACTTTCAAAAGTAAAAGCAGCACTTTCTGCATAACCAAAAGATGAAAGGTATAAAGGTTTTCATTTTGATAATGAAGGGATCTTACATTATGAAAACAGGTATATGTACCTTTGCTAAATGATTTGAGAAAGAAATTGTTAGTTGAATTTCATAATTCACCCTTCTCTGGACACCCGGGTATCACAAAAATGCTTGCTGATCTAAAACAACAATACTTTTGGAAAGGTATGAAAAAGGATGTTATTGATTTTGTGACACATTTTCTGGAATGTCAGCGGGTTAAGGCGAACACATGCACCTATTTGACTATTATATCCCCATAGCATACCGCAGTATAAATGGCAAGTAATAAGCATGGAATTTGTACAAGGGTTGCCTATGTCGAGAAATAAACATGATGTTATCTTGGTAGTTGTAGACAAACTAACAAAGGTAGCTCATTTCATCGCTAGAAATCTGAAGGATGATTCTCCAGTGTTAGCAAAAAGATTCGTGCATGAAATTTTCAGGTTACATGGAGTACCAGAATTGATTATATCTGACAGGGATCCTAGAATGACATCAAGATTTTGGAAAATGCTTAATGTAGCTCTTGGAACGAAACTAAACTTCAGTTCTGCATATCATCCGGAAACGGATGGACAAACTGAGAGAGTAAATCAAGTGTTGGAAGATATGTTACGAATGTATTGCATGGATCAATAGTATAAATGGGAAGAGTATCTTCCATTAGTTGAGTTTGCATACAACAACACTTATCACTCATCTCTTAAAATGGCACCTTTTGAGGCACTTTATGGAAGAAAGTGCAGAACCCCTGTTAGTTGGGATAGTATTGAGGATAGAGTGGTAATTGGACCAGAAATCCTCACTGAAATGGAACAACAAGTAAAGATGATTCGTGAACGATTGAAGGAAGCAACAGATAGGTAGAAGAGCTATGTTGACCTTAAGTGGGTTGATCGAAGGTTTGAACTTGGTGAAAAGGTTTTTCTTCGTGTTAAACCCAGAAAGAGTTCTATAACTTTTGGCAAGGCTACCAAGTTGTCACCTCATTATGTGGGACCTTTCGAAATTGTCAAAATAATCAATCCTGTAGCTTACCGATTAGCATTACCACCTACTTTGTCTCGCATGCATGATGTTTTCCATATTTCTTTGCTTAATAAATACGTTTTTAGACTTGTCACATGTTTTAAATTGAATTCCTTGCACAGTCCAAGACCCGGGAATAATCGTGGTTAAACCCACACGAGTGCTTTGAGAAACTCACCAATTGCATTTGAGAAATCGTGAAATACAGCAATGTAAGGTCCAATGGGACCAGTTTAATAAAGAGAGTGCAACTTGGGAAAATATTGAAGAGATGAAAATTTCTTTTCCCTTTCTTTTTGAACAGAATGGAATCTGTTGACAAAAAAATTTAATTATTATGAAATTATCTTTTCATGTCTTTATGTAAGCTTGACTTTGAGGCAAACATTATTCAGGTTGAATAAATTATCATGACATTGATTTATGAAATAATTCATGTTGGAATTAGTCTTTTGTATTGTGAACTAACAAATTGACTAGACATGAAGGTAAATCAAAAGATGTAATCATCGGGATGATGAATCTTTTAGGAGGGAAGCATGTAACACCCTGAACTATTGTTACTTCATCCTGAGCACTCAAGTGTTGATATATGATTTCTTCTATATAAGGACATGTTCCTTTGATTTGTGAAGTCATGCTTGATATGGATTGTATCTTCTTTGCTCTTGAAGATCTTTGACTCGGCCTTGATCGATTACATTGATCCAAGGAATGTTTTAAGCTTATTCAGGATGAAGAAAATTTATGAACCTTACGAAAGTTACAAGGTCTGAATGAGATTGAATGAACTATCCCGGAGTTTAACTCAGTTGAACATGTTAAATGAAATTTGGTTCCCGATATCGTAACATCGAAGGCCTAGACCTTAAGCCGTAAGATGTTCTTGTGAATACCGTAAGCTTAATTAGCAATGCCAGATAGGATCCTTTACAGGAATGTTTACCCTGTTTGGCTCTAATACTGATTGGTCCTACTTGGGAAAAACCTAGAATGGATTTGTTAAGGTTAATAATCTTAACCTAAACTTAACCTATTGGTTAAAATAATTACTAATCTAACCTAGCCCTAAACTATAAGCTTAATGCTCCTAAGAGTTAACTTCTTCTAGCACTAGGGATGTAAGACTAATGTCTCACCCTATGATCTAACCTATGTTTCTTACCTATCCTAACTAATGACAAGAATGGAGGGGGACCTATGAAGGGACGCAAGTCATGAGCGGTGGTTTCCATGGCATTTATGAGGGGATAAGGTTGAGGACTTGGAAGGTCACGATTTGGCGGAGGTTGCAAAGGCTAGTGTAACTGACGTGGCAGTATCACCAAGTAAGGGAATGTTTGTTTGTTTTATTTTGGTGATCACCAACTTTGGCGGTTGGTGGCAATGGAGAATAGGTGGGAAGATGGGAGTTAATGCAATTAATGAACTTTGGTTCCCGAGCGTGGATTGCTTGGGAAGGCATGCAAATGGAAAATTGTTTGGTTGTTTGGTTTTCCATGCACTCCATTTTTTGCTCTGCTTGAGCACTGGTTCTTCGAACCAGTCATCTACTCTGTGTTGCATGGCAACTTTGAGAATTTCTAGCTCCTTTCTCTATCGAAAGTATTTAAGGCAAGGAGGTAATAATTTATTGTTTTTAATCTATCGTGGAAGAAGAAGAGAAGGTGCGAGCACATTCGGAGGTCTTCTTCGAATTTTTAAGTGACACTATTAGGCATGATAGGCCCTAACTTTTAAAAATATTGCTTTCCTTTAAATGCTTTCATTAGAACAACTCTATTCAGATGATTTTTGGTTCAGTTGGTTTAAATGGTAGCAATGTATGGAATGCCCTGTTGTGTTTTTTCATTTGTTCGATTTTATGGATTGAATCCTTCTTTGAGTATACATATGGATTTTTTAACGTTGAAATATTTGCTATGTATTCAAATGGATTCGATCTATGTTGGAATGCCTGCTGTGTTTTCATGTTGATTCGACTTTTGTTGAAGTCTTTGCTATGAATACTTGTGGATACGACTTCTTCTGTTGAAGTCCTGCCGTGTTTTCTTTTGAACACGACTTTTGTTGAAGTCCTTGCTGCGTTTGCATGTTGGTTCGACTTATGTTGAAGTGTAGCTATGATTACCTTGTGGATATGACTTCTGTTGAAGTCCTGGCAGTGTTTTCTTTTGAACTTGACTTCAGTTGAAGTCCTTACTGCGTTTGCATGTTGGTTCGACTTCTGTTGAAGTGTAGCTGTGATTACCTTGTGGATACGACTTCTTTGAAGTCCTTGCAATGTTTCATATGATCCAAATTATGTTGAAGTGCTAGCTGTGTTTGTATGTGGATTCAACTCAGTTGAAATGTTTGTTGTGTTTGTATATGGTTTCGACTTCTGTTTATGATGTTACCTAGTCTCTTGTTCGACTGAGATAATGAGTTCCTAACTGTGCCATGTCAGGCGATGGCGTTGGGTAATTTCATGTTTGAAGAATGACATGGAAAGAATTGTTGGGTCTAATTTGGTTGGTTTATTGATTATTGCTTGTTCACGAGAGCTCTTTTATTGCTTGATAGCTTCAGGTGATTATATAATTGAATTGGGATGAAACTGTAGTTCCTTCTTTTGAGCTCGACTGATTTAGTCGCATGCGTATGATGTATGTTATATTTAAACCTGCATCTCTGTGAAAAGGATTTGGATGGTCTATGTTTATAGATTCTGTATGTGATGAGAAATTAATGTAATTATTGTTTTCTTTACGACCTTGCTTGGTTAATGGGAACACAACCTGACCGAGAGAAATCTTGCTTTGAGGAACTTTGATGTTTAATAACATATGGGTAATCCTGGGTCTGCATGGATGGAAATTAGGTTTGTAATTGGAAGGGATGGGTGTTGATTTACTTGCTCTCTCTTCTTCCTTATTGATTTCAAGATTGAATGTATATGCGTTACTCTTGAGAAGTTGGTACAGTCCTGAACATGATTGGAATGGAAATCTGATTGCCTCTGTTTCTTTCTCCTAAGCTGTAAAGTATACGTTGTTATATAACTGTAGGAATAAGAAAATATTCTCTCCTTGTCTAGAAACTATGAGTGCTTTCTTCTTTTGTATCCTTATGTGAACTCTACGGTACAGGCATAAGAAGAATAGACTGTTAAATTGTATGGAGGGACTGGTAAAAATAGTATTGCAGTATAAGTTTGTATACTTGTAAATACCATTGAAATAATGTTATGATTATAAAGGAATCCCATCAGTTGAGCTTGCTGGATGTTATAATCTGCCCTTGTGGAATTGTTAAAAACATACCTGTAGGATACACGAACTGATAGGATATTCATTTTTGAATGGAATAATTAGTTGGATTATTGCTGTCCATGGGATTCAGATGGATGGATGTTTTGGATTCATTTTGTTCTTCTTAGTCTCTAATATATATATGATGAACCATCTGAAAAATATTTAGCATTAATTGGCAGCTATAATATGAGTCATGCGTTAAAGTCATGTTAGAATTGTAGAAAGATGATTAGCCTGATTTATGTTTAAGGATTTGAAGAAATGATTTCATTTAAACAGGTTGTCTAATGGAAACAATTGGTGGAATGCAATTGTTTTAAGAATTAGAGCTTATCATGCTCAGTTCGTTGAACTGACCCGTGTTAGCAATTTTTGCAGATGGTCATCATAAGTGGTAAAGACACGCAGATCTGATATGATGCTCAGATTGTTTAATCTGGTTTTATGATGAATTCCAATTTGATTTCTCTATTTGTACTATATGAAGATAGTTGTTCTTTTGTTGTTGAGTATTGCATCAAATATGCTGAAGAGCATAAATTGTAATTGTATGGCTTGGAAATAAATGAAATGGGGAGATTGTTATTTATGTGGCTGCATTTTTATTTGATGGATTGAACTTCTTAAGTTCGATTGATTTTAAGTGCATTTTTATTATTGTATACCTTGGAGTTATTTGGTTTCTCCAAGTAGGCCTTGTAAAGGTTATGTGACTGAATACTTCGTGAATGATTAGTAGTTCATTATGTTCTAAATAAGGCTAAATTGGAAATTAGTCCACTGCCTTTCGAGAAGTTAAGATTAAACTAAACCTTAATAGGTAGCTGAAACGGGAAGAGTAATCTATTACTCACTATCCATGATCTAATAAAGACAACGTAACTGATGATCTTAAATCACTATGTCTTAATAACAATAAGCATGATATACTTTAGACTTCGGAGTTGATATAAACCCTTACGGGTTTAGTTATCTTCCTTATGAGAGAACTTAGGGCTATTGCCCAATTATGTAGAATAAGATTATTGGGAACCAATGAACTCCTAGACGTGATCTCAAATCTTATTAAACTTCTCTCTGTGAAATTGAACTTAATTATGTAAGGCAACTCAAGGGTGTGGAACTCAGGGTTGGGAAAAGACTACCTAGTTAGGAGGGTCTATAATTCAATTTCAACTAAACATAAGTAACTCTTTGAAGTTATGTAAATCTTTCCGAGGCAGTTTGTAGGATGTCGACACATGTCAACTGCAAGGTTGTACCTTCAAGAAGATTAGGATCTTCTCGAGGATACAACAATGCAGGTGACCTTTGGTGACACCCTTTGCATTGATCGTTAAGATTTACACCTTAAACTCGAACAAGTTTTTACTCTGGGACTGGTTAGGACCATGGTCATGTTATGAGGCTGCCCTTGGAGACTCGGGGTACCTAGACACACGGGGGTTAACTATGGTTGACCCAAAGATGTCACCTTACCCTAGTCCTCGAGAGCATCCTTATAACGTGTGTCATGATATTAATCTGTTCCTGAGTGAATGACTTGGGACAGAGGAGGCTGACAAAAGTCAGTATAAGACATTCTATTTAACATCGGAGTGGGGTGAAGGACGTATTCCAGATTGGAGTATGCCATCGAAGGAATACGAGACATGAATAGTATGTTTCAAATCTTTGGCCAAAGTATCGCAAGCTGCTGATTGTGTTGTCCTATGTCACCTAGTCTGAGGGATGTGATGCTGATGAATAATGGTAACAATTATTCAGATAGGTTCCTTGGACAGAGCATTTTGAAATCCCAAATTAGGGAAGAGAACCGCAAGAGTGAAGTGTTAAGATAAAAACGCCAACTCTATGATACTCATGAATAGATCGGTAGATCACCGAGTCATGGAATGAATAGATCGGTGGTACACCGAGTCATTACAGCTACATATGGTTATCTATTATGAGAATGATTGTTTGATCTGTGAGTTCTAAATTATGTATTTAGAACTAGGAAGCACTTATCAAAAAAAAAAAAAAAAATCTCTTGTTCTAATGTATTAAAATGGGAATGTTACACCAAAAAAGTGTTACACGCATAGTTCCAAAGCACAGTTCTAGCAGAGGAGCTCATGGCAATGTCATCTTTTGATAAGGAGGCTGCTAACCTGTGGACAAGGAAGATGCTCTCATGGGCATTCAAGTCCCATCTTGATGATCTAGAATTTGAAGTAAGCAATGGGGAAATTATAACATTTCTAGAATCAAAAGGAGATAACCCATTGGTGAATTCTCAAAACTCTCAGATGAACAACTATGCAACGCGCTCAACAAGGTCTCTCGTTGAGGTCAAAGCTAGAATCTTTGGGAGAAATGATAAAATCAAAGATCTGGAGGATGAGCTAAAGAAGAAAGAGGAAGAGCTAGCTACAAGGACAAAGGAGCTAAGCCAAGAGAAGCTGATCAATGCCCAGTGGCAGCGAGAGTTAAGGGATGAGAAGGCTAGAGTGCGTGAAGTTTACAAAAAGGTGGAGTCCATTACAAATTCCATAGTGTTGAAGCATCTGGACCTAGCACCTACCATGTGTGGAAGTATGCAAATTCCCTGGAGTGCCTGGAGGACTTAACAAGAGCCCTCACCATGGAGAGACAACCACTAGCTTTGGAGTCTGTAGAAGAGGTGGCTACGCACTTAGAAAAGGAGGAAAATTTAAATTCATGGCACTCATAGTAGAATACAACAAGGTCCATGTTGATGTGAAGATTGCCTCTCGGAATGTTGAGGCTATGTACGAGAACTACATGGACAGGGACAAAGTGGTGAGCATGCTGGTCACCAGGGATGAAGCGGAACTTAAAGAGTTCTAGGAGAAAACAAAGGAAACAAAGCAGAGCGGGAAAAGATCCTAGCCGAGGTTGAAAATAAATCCGAGGCCATTGAAACCTTAAGGGGTTTAATCAAAAACCGGTTAAAGGAACTATACCCATGGATTACATGAAGGATGGATGCGCTGGAGGATATAGGTAAGGAGTTAGAAAATATTGTTGACACAATGAGTGCACAAGGGGATGGGCTAGGTTTTGAACAGGTGAGTGCCTTGGTGGGTGATCTTTTCGAAAGCACGAGAATGAATATGATGCCCTAACAAGTTAGAGGATGACTTATAAAAATATTTTCCTAGTTTATTACAGTGATACCATCATTATCCCATTCTTTCTCTTTCCCAGATTCTTCATCCCTTTATTCTTTTTCCAAGGCATAAGCCTGTTATGATTCCTTATTCATTTAAGAAGTGTTCCCATGGGTGGAGAACAGGCGTAGTGTGGGGTGATGTTGGGCCCCTGAAATATTGGCCAAGTACAAAAGGGCACGTAGGCGCGCAAGGCCTAGTTGAAGAAAGGCACGTAAGGAGAAGGCGCACAGGAAAGGGTTTAGGGAAGGGTTTAAGGAAACCCGTGGCACAAGTGTAGAAAAATCCAAGGTTCCAGGACTTAGCCATATTGGGTATTTTGGGTAGGATACGAGGAAAATGTAACCCGACTACGCATGCGAGTGAATATACCCTATGGTAGAGGCTTCTAGAAGGACATGATGGCATGGAGTGGTGAGCTCAGGCCTGGAGGAGCATGCGCTCCTAGAGGACCACATTCAAACACTTGGAGATGGATCTGAGGCCGTAGAGAATGAGTTGGGATCAAAGAAGCTATATATACAAGTGCCTACAAAAGTAAAAGACACACCTAAACATATAGAGAAAGGCGGAGCTCTGTAGAAATATTGTAAGGACTCTACTAGTTTGGGAAAATAAGGGTAGGAAAGAATGTATCAAGGGTTGGGAATTATAAATTTTCTTTTGTAGGCCTAGTTATATGAGTCCAGTTATAATGCATGACTACGATCTGCCTTTCTATGACATTCTGTAATGGCCTAATGAATGTAATAAGGTTACCAATTGATATGAATATGAGCATTAATGGTTCTGATACATACATCCTTCTTCATAGTTCTTTCTCATTTATGTTTATGAACTAGTATGAATGCTTGTATGATTTCCTTTCTGTATTGGTGTAATTTCTTTTATCTGTTAAAGTAATTTATGTTTGGAATAACTGCAAGGATCTAGAAGCCGTTTTGAGCTCTATGGTGCTTGTATGTCTTATTTCCTTTCAAAATCTCTCACACTCAAATCATAGATGATGTTTCCCATTAAACTCACATAAAAGAGAGACTCAACACCCATGCGTGCCTCGGTGAGTTCCCAACACCCGCCGGGTGGTAGGCCGAAAGCGCATGGGATTTATTTCCTTTGTGATGGAGTTAAAAATGACTACACTCATCCTGCTCTTTTGCAGCATGAGGGTGGTCTTGAACCATTACTCGTTTCTAACAAAGTGGTTTTTCCATGAAATCAGGTAGTTCGGGGTTCTTGCAGCCATCATCATGAGCGTGAGGAAGGAGAGTATAGCCCTAATAGACGGCGGGCTACTCAACTGTCTGATTTTTTTAGCCAACTAGCAATGGTTTTTGTAGAACAATTTTGTGGCCCTTAATGGTTTGAGTGAGCTAGACTCAGAAATGCATCTGGACAATGTTTCCTCATGGATTGCTACTCATGGAATGTTTGGGGTCTCACATATTCCAATCGCAAATACATAGTGTGAGATTTTAGGAAAAGCTTCCCGAATATGAATATTCTATGTTTACAGGAAATCAAAGTTTCAAGTTTTTTACTTGATTCTGTCACCAAGACTATTTGGCCTAACAGTTTAGCTATCTCTAGCAACCATGCTACTGACAGAGGTGGAATGATCACATTTATTTCTCCAAAATGGTGGTCACATTACATCAATAATGGATGTGACCACGACAACTATATTCTCTAGGTGTTATTCAATATTGAAAATATCTCCTTTGGGATTATCAATGTTTATGCACCTAATGACGCATCAAAAAGGATGTTGTTTTGGCAGAGGTGGCTGACGACCTTCCAAATGTGCACTGGCTAATCAATGGGGATTTTAATATGGTGGAGCAACCCAACGATAAATTGGGCCTTTTACCCATGAGGTGGCCAACTGGCAAAAGGGAGGCTTGGTTTTACATGTGTAATAAATTTGGGTTTTATGACCCTAATTATTCACGCCACACCAGCACGCTGCCATGGTACACTTGGTCTAATCTTAGAAATGACCAAGATCAGGTTTTTAAAAGGCTGGATTGTGCCATGATCTCCTTACAACCTTTCTTTAAATTTTCCAGCTATTATTCTCTTCCGGTGGAAGCGTTGCCGGCCATTTTCTTTTCGACCACATTCTGATTCGATTTTGTATTGAATGGAATTTTCAACTGCCAAAGATTAAAAAGACGCAGTTTTATTTAAATACTACTTTACTACATCATGACCCCACTTTGGCACACATCTACCAAATTTGGAACCTAGCACCTCACCCTCTTGGTAAGGTGGGTTGGATAAGTTGGTGGAAGGATGCTATAATTCAGCTCACTAAATTCCTCTAGATGTATGGTGTCCAGCTCGCTAAATTCCAGCAGCGCTTATTCCACCACCTCCACCGAGTTGAGCCGCTCGAAAGTGGTGCTTGAACAGGCCTCTTTCAATGTGGCTCTGTAACTCCAAGTTGCTAAATTGGGGTAAAAAATATGCATTGCTGATGATTACATAGCTCGGGGTGCCCAAATCAAAGCTCACCAGACCTGGCTTAAAATTGGAGACCGTAACACCAAATAGTTTTATCAGCGGCTCAAATCCAAGCACATGAACCGAAAAATTTCTACTATTGTTGATGCTGGTGTTCGGATTACAAAAACTCCTCAGATGGTCCAAGCCTTTGTTAGGCACTATGTTCAGGTTTTCAAAGCGTAGGAGGAGTCTCCTAAGTGAAAATTCGTGCATCTGAATGCCTCTCAGTAGTTCCTTGCAAACTTTCACTAGCACACAGAGTTGTCTGTGATAGATTGCTTACTCTAGAGGACTTATATGAAGTTGTTTCCCTTATGGCCAATGATAAAGCTCCTAGAATGGATGGCTTTCCTTGTGAGTTTTACAAATCCCTTTGGGACATGGTTGGCCGGGATCTGCTAGCAAGTCTACCTCGAGGCTCTCCACTTAGGGTCCCTCGGTGCCCTTATTAATCGGGGTCACATAAAGTTCATCCCTAAAGTAGGAGACCCAGAGCTCATCTACAATTGGTGGCCGATTACCTTGCTCAATGTCTCATACAAGATCATAGCTAAGGCTTTAGCTCTTCAGCTTCGGCCCATCTTTCCCATTATTGTCAGTCCTGAGCAGACTAGTTTCATACAGAGAAGGTACATTTTGGATAATATTTTGGCTATCTAGGAAGGTATGGAGTGGGCAAGAACCTCTAAACAACCAACCATGTTTGTCAAAATTGAATTTGAAAAAGCTTATGACAGGATTGAATGGCATTTCATTTTGGTGATGCTTGAAGCATTGGGCTTCGGTTCGGTTTTCATCGCCTCTGTCAAAATGCTTTTTGTAGATGCCATAACCTCTCTATCTATTAATGGTCATACTTCAAGCAGTTTGGGATTTTCCACTCTATTAGGCAAGGTTGTCCTTTAGCACCTACTCTTTATGTGCTAGCTGCTGAAGGTTTTGGGTTTCTCCTTGCCCATGCTCGGGATCAAGGGCTTGTGAGAGGTATTCAACTCCCTTCCATGACTCCCCTTTAGCTTGTCAATGGGAATTTTGTAGATGACTCCTTCCTCACACTCCTGGAGGAAGAAGAAAATATCAACAATGTTTGGACACGTATTATTTAGCTTCAGTTCCAAGATCAAAGGAGAAAGACCTAGTGCTTCGTAATATTTTCTTCCCAACTTTGGTCACCAATCATTATGACTGGAAATACATCTAGCATGGAGAAAATTTTAAATTTCTGGATATCCCCTTTGCTTTTGATGTTGCTCCCAATCAACTTTGGCAGTATGTTATTAGACAGGGTCTCTCGCAACTTGGAGTACTAGATTACTAAACCCCTTTTGCTGGCAGAAAATTTCAGATTTGCTCCAAGATATTGGCTGCCACACATGTTTATTATTCTTCATGTTGGGTGCCAACTAAATCCTCTTACAAGAAATTGGAGAAACTTCTCAGAGATTTCCTTTGGGCTAGCTCAGAGCTTGGCAAAGGCTTTCATAGAGTTGCCTGGGAATATTGTTACCTCCCTAGGGATTCTGGCAGTCTTGGTCTGACCGACATTGGCCACCAGGGGACTGCACTAGCAACCAAGTGGATCATTTGGGCCTACACTAGCAATGAAGCTTGGAAAGTGTTGATTCACAACTATATTTGTCAAGGCTCCCCTCAAGGGTGCAAAACTTGGCAAGGGCTAGATTTTCACAATCTACTCATTCTCAAAGCCCCGGTTAAGATTGTGGGCACCTTTGTTGTCAAAAGCATATGGAAATCTTGGGAATTTCTCAAACCCTTTTTAATCTAGGAAGGGGATGGTTTCCGAAATGGGATTTCCATTAATGACCACAACATTTGGTGGTCTCCTCTCATCAATTTTCATGATGTGCCACTTTTCCAAGTGCCCTGGGTTCATGCTCTTAAGTTATATCATTGAGGCTTGCACACTCTTAAAGACATCTTTTATAGGTAGTCTAGACTACTTCTCACTTGGCCTCAAGCTAAAGCCAAGTTTTGGCTTGCTTTGACTGACAGAGAGTCTTATCAGGAAGTTCTTGATTCCATTCCTACTGAGATGCTTCACAAAGTTGGTGTTCTCTCTCTCAGGCCTTGGTGGAAGGATTGGAAATGGTTTCCAGATACCCCTTTCTTAAATTACTCCCCAAGAAAAGGTTATGCTATGGCTACCAATGGTGGCCTTGCTTAACTCCAGATGGTCCATCAATTCTGGATGGTCCTCCTGGGAAGCTAGATTTCATACAATTTGGAAAGCCATCCTTCAGCCCAAGCTAGCTTGTTTTGCTTGGTGCCTACTTTTTCAAGGCCTCCCTCTTGGGTGTAGATTAGCTCATTACAAGATTGTGGGCACATTGAGATGCTCATATACATCTGCAGTACTTCCCAAAAGCTCAAGCTATTTGGGATTGGATCCATGATTTCTTTCCACCATTTAGACCAGCTCCGTTTCTTTGGAAACATGCTTTATAGGGGGATTCTATTTCCATTCCCCATGCTTCTGCACAAGTGTGGCACACTTTCATAGTGGAGATCCTTTTTATATGGAAAGAACCCAATTATGTTGTTTTTGCTAATTCCATTATTTCTTACATTCTTTTGCATTATGATAAGGCCATGTTTATCTCGAATATGTTCTTACATATGTAGGACCAGTGCCTATAAGGTGGAGCTTGAAGTGCGGCACCTTGAGACACTTTCCGGATCATTAGGCCAACACTCCTTACACAATGGCACAGAAACCACTACCTTCCCTTATAAGAGTGTTCATTAGAGAGGATGTCATGTGTCGAGGCCGGTCGGTTGACCGTGCTCATTGTCATCACTCTCCCAGGCAGCAACCCGAGCATCGAAAGAGCCCTGTCAACCACGGTGGTTGGGGGTCCCCACATTGTTCCACGCAAAGCACAGTGGTTGGAGCTCCCACCACCACTCCCGCCTCCTGTTCAGTGGGATGGGTGAGATTCTAGCAAAGCCCCCGCAGTTTTCTCTTACCATTTCTCCTAATCAACAGGAAGAAAAAGATGAAGAAGTTGCTTCAGGCTGGCCACCCCTTCCAGATGGCAACGATCTTCCTAGTAGTAACCTGGAGGATAAAGGGCCTCCACCGCCCCCTACCTCTATGTTTGTTGTGGCAGCCTATTTTGTTTTTCCTTTTTTTTTCTAGCATTGTTGTTATGTTTTTGTTGCCCCTTGGGCCTAATACATTAGTCTCCTAACTATATGCCATGGTTCATTTTAAGAGACCCGTTGAAATTGAGTTGGAAAATACCTCGCGAATATCCTCGGAACCAGTTTCAGCAGAAGGCAATTTTTTGGGGGTTGTATACAAATTTTTTTCTTGATTTTCAAGTGGTGTGATAGAAGGTTGCGGACGTGCAACAAGATATTTGTTGTTGTGTGACAACAAACTTGTTTTTGCGTGACAAAAAACCTCTTGTCACGTCATCAACAACACATCAACAAACACCCTCGTGACACACAAACTTGATGTTATTGTCACGTGACAACAAACTTGATGTCGCGTGACAACAGGTGCTTGTTGATGTGTGTCAACGCAGGTCCGCCGCTCTTCAGACGACGTGTCAAAAACTCTCCACCCTCACATGTCAAAAAACTCTCCGTGTCACATGTCAACAAACTCTCTCGCCGCACAAACTCCTCCACACTGTTGCATGTGTCAACAAACTCTCTATCACGCATCTACAGCCTCCGCCTCTTGTCGTGCACATCAATGAACTCTCTGTCATGTGTTTGTAGCCTCTGCCTCCTATCGCATGTTTACTATACTTGATAATACATATGCCCCTAGGTGGTATGAGTGAGCTAGTAGTGTTCTACCTGGCGAATAATCTAGGATTATATAGGGGATAGTTTCAAGGGTAGGCGAAGCCGACCCCTAAAAAAATTAAACTGTAATTTTTAGGCGAATAGGTCACTGACCCACACTAGAAAATTCACCTTTTCAAATTTTTCAAAAATGGAATATTTGCCATATTACGAATATTTGCCACTAAAATTATCCTTGTTTTCGGCTAGTTTGATCGTGGGTGTGCCTCCTTTACCACCCATATTTTTTATGGATAGGTTGTAATAGTTTATTAACTAATATAGACTATTTCATAAAAAAAAGTGGAGTCGGTGGATTTGGTGGGGTTTTAATTTGACCACCTATACTTCTCACATAAATTTTATGTGACTAATTTTTTAATACCTCTCAATCAAAGTATGTAAAACAATATTTTATTACGGTAAAGGCATGTTTGAAATTAGCTAATATTGGATGGAACGTAGAAAAATATGACAACACCGAGTGTCTATGACATATAAATTTTTTTCATGTGTCACATTTTAAAAAAATGATATTGATGTAGCAACATCCAAGAAGAGCCCTTTCGTTTGTGTATTTGTTTGCTTTAGATATAATTTTTTTAGTAATGGGGATATTGAAAATTCTATTTTTATGTGTCTCGCTCATTTTTATGATATTGATGTAGTTGTAACACCCACAAAATCGATGCACCATAACCACATTAATCCTCATAATTATTTAGGAAAATTACGTGATTTTTTTGAAATATTAAACCTTAGATTTCACTTATTTAATTTCCTTCATTAACTCCTACACAACCAAAGGTTATTTCGTAACCAAATCAATAATTAATATTATTAATCTATTCCTAAAGTTATTTCAGGATATAATTTTCTGATAAAGTCTCCATTCATTTCCCTTATTATTGTTGACTAAATCAATTTCATTAATATACTCGATTAATTCCATTTAAGGTTATCAAATATTATTTCCTAAGTTTGGTTTAGATTTATTTCCCTTAAACACTTAACAACCATACCCCACATTTGTTAATATTTTGCCTTTAGTTAAATTAATCCCCTAGGTCATTGTCTATAATGACCATAACATTATCTAATTCCTATAGTCCAATGCCCCAAAACATATTAATTAAACCATACTAGCAAGGGTCCATTTAATCCTAACACACTAAGGGAACTAAGTGGTCCCATTCACAAATACACATACATTTAATTAAAACATACTCCCATAAAATGCCACAATTAAAATTTGTAGGAATGATTATCCACCATTAGATTGATTCTTTTTGGGCCCTTAGATCTTAGGTCGAGGGGGATTAAGCCTTAGGTAAACTAGGCAATGCGGTTTAGGCGCCAATACAGCTAAGGGGTGACCGAATCTAAAAATTTCCTTTTTGTCGGTTAATTTTAGAACTTAACTTTAAAATAATTTATTTGAAGACTTAATATTGATCAACCCATTTATTGATATTATTATATAGTAACATAAATTTCACGCATACACATAAAAAAGTTTTGTAATATTTTTGCAAGTAAAAAAATATCACATATTTATAAGCACATATGATTTTTTTGGTATTGTTACCCATTCTCTGATGTAGCTCCAGATTATGTAGGTGTGTAATTTGTTCTAGAAAAAGGTTAATGTATTTTTATAATGTTGCTAGTGTATCTAGTAGAGGTGAGTATAATTAAAGGAAAAAAGTATTTAATTTTCTATTCTTAATTTTTTGGGGAAATTTTCTATTATTTTGTTATGGAGGAATCTGTAGGCCTAGTCCAAATACAACTCTTCACAAAACCATGGGAGCTACATAAACATTTTTGTTTCTTTGCAAAAAAATGGTGCTTTATTTCAGGATAGAGTTCATGTCACCTACTTGATAAGGCTAAATCAGACTTGTAAGAATCCTTGTATAAAACATTGTATTTTTGCATTTTGAGCATCTCCTATGATTAATTTTTTCCATCCATAGAATATTTTTCATCCTTCCATGATAATTTAATAATATATTTTTATTATTATTTGATTATGACCATGATGTAAATTTAAAAATACAAAAATATAGACATATTTTATTTATTTACTTTATGGAAAAAATATTAAATAAATTTTTGAGGAGGGTGCCCACTCAAACTATTGCCTAGGGCACTCCCGACCTTTAATTCGGCCATGTCTTAGGTATTCACTGTAACCCTAAATATCCTTATGTTGACTTTTATTCACACCTTTTCCCTAATCCATCCCATTTTTGTTTTGTAAGTTTGGAGAAAGAGAAGGAGGGGAAGCCATGAGGGCCATTTAAGAGCTATGGAGGGTTTTCTCATCTCTATTATTTCTATAAAAATAATTGTGTTAAAGGGGAAAACTACCATATTCCCATTGTGGGGTATTGTTTGCCATACTTTAGTATATTATTATTATTATTATTATTAATAATACAAGAAGATATACACACAAATATTTGGGGTTTTCATGTGTGTGTGTACACACACAAATACACACATATACATAATTTTGTGTATAATTTTTAACTAAAATCATATTTATTCAAGGCGGCCAAGATAATGTAGGTGGCTTGATATAGATGATTATATATATATATATATATATATATATATATATATATATATATATATATATATATATATATATATATATATATATATATATATATATATATATATAATGTTGTTTGAAGCAACATATAAGTGTTGCGATGGGTTTTAAGTGGTGGCCACGGAAATATAATAGCACAAAGTTTGTGTTTGGGGGTGTGGGGGAGGGTGGGTGAGGATGCCGCTCCCACTTCACCCCACCCCACCGCACCCCATATATATATATTTTGTTTGGCCAAACATATAACTATTGCGATGGGTTTTAAGTGGTGGTCATGCGACCAATATGGTAGCACAATGTTTGAGTTTGGGGGAGTAGGGGAGGGTGGGTGAGGGCGCCACTCCCACCTCACCCCACCCCACCGCACCCCATATTACTTGTAATATGGGTTGGGGTGGGGGCAGTGCCCTTCCCCCAACCCACTAATAAAACAAAAACCATTACCTGTGGGCCACGACCCAACACCAACACAAAACAATTTTTAATATATATAAACTTTGTTTCATATTAAAAACATCCCACCGATTTCAACATATATATATATATATATATATATATATATTATATATAAATTTGGTTTATATAAGTATATAAATCTATATTTAAATTTATATAATTATCTATACTTAAGTTTGTATAAATTTTTGTTTTGTTTTATTTTATTAAAATCAATATATCAATTCAAACTTGCTTCTATACCAACTATAAGGGCATGAGTAGGTGTTATTAATTTATATCTATTCAAATATGTGGAGATAGATGAAAACTTAACTATAAGTAACCTTCCTTCTCCCCTTTTAAAAATAAACATGTAAATAGAATACAACAAGTTCACACATTGCATTTCAAATAATTTTCACAAATTTCTTTTTTATTTTTGCATACAAGAATGAGACCCTCTTAAATCTATTTCAACCTTCTAATAATTTCAACATTTCAATATACTAACTCTTACAATAAAAATGAGAAAGTGTCTATTTTATTTCCTTGCAATAAACTCATACTTTTACAATAATACAAATTACAACAAGGTAACAATACACTCTTTTCTCAATGATCATAGTTCATTTTCTTACAATATAATAACTCTTCTTTCCAACAAGTTGAAAGAATAATTTACAAGATTACAACTTTCACTTTACAACAATGAGGTAACATTACAAAGGTGATCTTTTTGGCTCCAACATAGTATAACTCCTCCAAGCTTCAACTTTTCACTCTTTCATCTCTTCAAATTTGAATCACAATACAAAGAAAGGGGAGTAAGCGGTGCTCTCCACCCAACCTTTAATCCAATAAGAGGAGAAGCCATCCTCCTTATTGGCCCCCAATCCTCAACCATAGAACAATAGGGAGTATTTGCAACTTTGACAACTTTAAAAAATAGCTTCCACAATACAACACTCATACAACATTTTCCACATTCAAACAATATTTCAACACTCAATCACATTTTTCAAATAAGTTCATCAAGAGTAGTTTTGTATTCTTTTTCAAAACAACACAAATAAAATTCACATTTTCAACACATTCACAAAGGATTAATAGTAAGCCAAATGGAGACAAGAACATGGAGTCTTCTCCTTATGCCTCCCATGTGGGAAGAGGGTCCACCCAATGCCTCCAAGTGCACTATCAACAACACACACAACACCTTATTTCTCCCTTTTTCCTATGCAAAATAACATATAAACCCTTTTACCTCCACATAGGTGGAGCATCTCTCCCACACTCCCTCCACATTTTCCTCACTAACTCCCTTTTTCATCCACAAAAAGAACTCCATTTCTTTCTCCCACACCACTCTAAAGGGCAATCTACCCATCCCCAACATATTACATTCACAACACACATACATATACTCAATAAAACACAAATTTCACATCTATATTCATAAATAAAGGAATAACAATAAGTTAATATCCTACCTTTCGATTAAGCTTCCAAAATTCTTCTCTCAACAAGCTTCAACTCCTTCAAACCAAGTACAATCCCAAATGCAACTTCAAAAGCTCCAAGCATGTAACCCAAGTCCAAATTCAAAAAGTACAAGTGTAGAAAATGAGACAAATAACCCCAAATCCTCCAAATTCACTCAATAAATAGAAAAGGAGGTGAGGATGATGAGGTGGCTCCATGTAGGATGTCACTTCATCATTCCCAATTCCAACTCAACAAGTCAACACACAAAGACCAATGCAATTAAATGAACAAGTAAGGCTATGACATGCACAAATGTAACTCCAACATGCATGCCATACCTTCCAAGTACATATTAAATGTGGTAAGTACAAAAGTGACTTTAATTACTCTTTTACACTCAACAAATGCATTACAAAGACTAAATTTAGCTCTATACTTCATAAGTATGGTTGGTAGATGAGTTTGAGATGTAAGGGACAAGCTTAACTTGTCCCACAAGTCTCAAAAAGTGGCCTATAAGGAAAAATTCGAGATTGGAAAATAAGGAAGAGTACACACCTCTAAAATGTAATTTATTCATTCAACATCAAGCACAAATCAAGGACCATCTACTCTATTAATTTCCCAATTAGCACATCTTTATTTTTGTTTACAATTAAGTTAAATTAACTAATTAAAAGCATATTAACAAGCACTAATAAAGTGAATAGATTTTACAATTAATTAGATACATGTACCACAAAATAAATACACAAAAATTAAAAATAAGGAAAAACATCACAACCAATGACCACACACATGAGCTCACCCCCATGGGAAACCTCCCAACCAACCATAACAATTACACAATATATACATAGAACACAAGTTGTCAAATTTGCCTGTCGCAAACACCCAACATTTTTCTAAGGTTGGTCCCTATCCCCTTTCGATGTATAGTGATATCATTTTCTTGCAATCACAAAAAAAATCTCTCGGCCTCAAGGTCGCATCAATAACATCGAGAAATAACTCATACATATCCATTAATAATCATCATCAAAATCAAACAATTCTATCAACTCGTAAAAATTCTAATTAACTTGATTCTACTATTTAACTACATCAATGAGATCACAAGACTAATCCAAACATCCAAACATAAGCAATGCATCACGAATATAATGTGTCAAGATAAATTAAGAACAATGAAATTAACATGTATAAAATTGTTCATCATTGTCCTCTAGCATATCATAATCCAAAACATGAATCACAACATATCAATAATCCAAATGTCCATATAATTTATCACCAACTAATCAAAATATAATAAACATAATGTCAATGTCTCAAATCACCCGTGATAAAATCATAGTGGATTAGTGTCGAAAAAGAGTGGGCATTACAGTAACAATATTCGAGAAGAGCCCTCTTGTGTGTGTATGTGTCTCATATTGTTTTTTTATGATATTGATGTAGCAATATCCATACATATACAAAAATTGAATTAGATATAAAATGAAGTGCTGCATAAAAATGAAAAAGCAAACTACTATGTATTCCATGTTCTGCCCACCCACTTTTACATCATAAAAATTAGGATAAACATAAACTTATTTATATGTATACGTGGATGGCCCCTTTTCATCATGGAAAAGAGATATAGGTCATTACTATGTTAAATATCAATTCTTTGATGCGAAATTCAACATATACTTCGATCCAGTTATCAACTTCTCAAAATTACTCAAGGAAAAGCAATAGATAGTTCCACATTCATCAACTATAAATCTATAGAAAACTTAGATCTCTAAGATGCAATTATTCTTTAAGCTAAAGACAATCACTAATGAAAATTATTACAAGTTTTTTTTAACATCATACACATATATGATTTCCAAACTTACACAATTATCTAACTCATGAAAATTAAACTTATCATATATATAAATTCCAGCTATTTATAGGTGGTTTAAATGAGAAAAACATGACATCTCCTTAAGTTGTGAACATCCAATGATCTCCAACTTCATAATATTTTTAATTCCAAATATAAAGCATTCAAGAGAGATGAACATCTGAACATTCTCACGACCCTTGTTACGTATATATTCTCCACAAAATATTGGAAAGATGGAAAACAAAATTCTATTATAAATTGAAAGGCACATACTAGATATGGACATGCTATATGAAAACAGAAGGAAAACTATTTGGATTAGGAGTTAAATTTGATAGCCACCTATACTTGTTTATATTTCTAGGTGACGATAAATTTCTAATATTTCTCTTCAAGAATGCAAAACAATGTTACATTTATAGTTTTCAGGACTATTTTATACTTTATTAATAAAATAAATATACATTATATAATTATGTCCCTTTTGAATATTTATTCATTTTTAATTGTATTTAGTATGGGTATACAATTTCTTTTCCCAGCCAGGGATTTCCTCTTCATTATAAAACATATTGTCTAAAGTTTACAACTTTTAAATTCATATTTTTACATAAATTTTATCATTTTATGAGTGAAAGATTGATATATAGTAGTTTATTTTGGGTATGTAACTCTTAGTGATGACAAAAAAATATATGCTTTGCTTAACATCAAAATTATAAATAATCAATGACACCTGTTGGAAAAGATATCCATATACTAATCTTTCAAAACATTCTTTATTCATTAAAAATTTATTGTTCTTCAAGTGGCCACCTTGTGTATTGTATTTCATCTAAAACATACACTCAAATCACCTATAAACATTTTACAACCACATAGGGGTGTTGTTACTATTCTTTAAAAAATTAATATAAGATTGTTTCCCACGTATAAAAACAAGAGCCGCAAAGCGGCCAGTTCCTGCCATCCAAGTTACATGTTTGGGTAGGAATCGGTAGTTTGACTATAGTAACAAAGACCGAAGATTAAAAGCATGTACAAGATAAAACAAAATAGCACTTCTAGACGTATATTAGAGAAGTTTGTCGCAAGTGCATTGTGTCATATGTGGAAAGGCATATGATGTCATTCTGAAATTGACAAAAACTAGCAGTGTTTATTAAAGCTATATGCAAATTATAGATCGAGTTTCAGTCACTTTCAATTGTATGAGTCAGCACTATGGAAAAAGTCTATGATAAAATAGTTGAGCTTTTTATAATTATTGCATGGGCAAGGACATTACATGCCTAACGGGTTGGCATTTAGCGAAACAGTAATCACACTCTCTGTATCCTATCACACTTTGCATACATGTCTACTACAAAACTTTGACAAAAATCCACTTTCCATTATGCTTCGGTGGATGGCTATGTCCTGCTCTATAGCTCCCAGTTCGACACAGGCGGCAAGTAATGTGGAAAAGGTTTTGGAGTCTAGCTTTACACGTGTCAATTGCATTTGCGTGAAAGTTTCCAAGTCGTTTTCAACAAACACATTTTGTGCATATGTTGTAATCATGATCGAAAAATAGTCGATATATGGAAAGAGCTATAAAACAAAGCTACATATTGTTACATATGTGGAAAGGCCTATGATGCCATTCCAAAATTGACAAAAACTAGCCGTGTTTATTAAAGCTATATGTATATTATAGATCGAGTTTTTGTCACTTTCAGCTAAATGTAGAGACCAGGTGCTCTATGGGTCAGCAGTTTGCAAAAAGTCTATGATAAAATAGTAGAGCTAACAGAGCATTATAAAATGAAAATCTCCAATGGTGGAAAAGAAAGGAAGGGTATGAAACATTATCACTAAATGAAGCTACCCAGATTCATAAATAGAGAGATAAATGAGTTGGATAATGTAATTTTGTGGAATGAGGTTGGAAATCTTTGGAGTGCTTCTGAGAAAATTGGTTTGGGTATTGAACGTAAAACATAGAACGAGGAATTCAATACATCTAACTTGCTTCAATTAGAGAAATCAACTATCAAATAAACTAGTGGAATCAGATGGAGGCAGAAAATAAAGTTCTTATCCAAATGTTTCAGGCACAGTCAACTCGGGAGCTTCGAATTTTACATAAGACTGTTGAAGTTCTGTAACTCAACAATGACATCATCTTAAAAACTATGGAGAAGCACATGCAGTCCTTTGTATCTAAATGAAAAAAACTGATAATACAACTATAGAATCCACGAGTGTTATCTCAAAGATCAATACAAATTTCTTTGTAATCCTTAGAGATATTCTTCCAAAATTTACAATACAATGACAACAGATCAAACACTGATAAGATGGAAAGTTACAAAGTGAACGTGTAATGTAGATCCTCTATTATGAATTCCCAACTCTACGTTTCAGGAAAGGAGCGACCTTGATCCACTAGACTCAAGGATACAAGACTGAGTTCAAAAAAGGAGGCTGAGTTCATACAAAAAAATGCAGAGAAACTAGAAATTAATGCACAATTCTGAGCTCGCAGTCAGAGAATAACAACAGAGCAATATAAAAAAGAAGCATCCAGTTTTCATGTGAAAACAACGTAGATATCATAATCGAGCTACATAGCAGATCTTAAATACTCAAAACCAGTGCTGAAGCCTAGTAGGACAAGTGGAGTAAAGTAAAAGAGAACATCACAATTTAATATTTTCACAGACACACTTGCAGGCAAGAAATGCCTTTAAAACCTCAAAGTGGTGATTGCTTCCAGGGAAAGAGAATTTGAACACTAAATCTCATAGAAAAGAAACAGAGCAGATAGCTAAACAAATTGAGTGGATATCAATGCAGTAGCATATAGAAGGTCAACTGCCCTGTTTGCCTGAGGGTTGTTCGGATCATGTTTGCATGCTGAGTGGAGAAGGACGATGAAATAAAAGAATTACATTCAAAATAGTAAAATACCATACTTGTTCTGAAATAAAAAAACATCTATAATTTGCAGGCTGCCTGGAAGGCTCTAAAAATATTAAATACTAAGTTAATAATAATGCAGAACTAAGTTTGATGTCATCTTATGTTAGGCATGCTTTGCACGTATGAGCCCTCCAACTTAATTTTCATGCTTTCATAGAAGCAAAACATTTCTATGATAACAGTTCAAAAAGGTGAGTTTGAATAAGACCTCTATAACTGACTTAAAGCTAACATCTTTATCTTTATCTTGAAAAGAGTCCAAACAGAGCTCAAGTGGCAAAACACATTGATAGCAGCCCCGATTCAACAAACCCATTTCGTGCATATGTTGTAATCATTACAGCCCACAAGCCATAATTTGTAAAGAGTAAAAGCTTTTGCATTTACAACAGATTTGAAGTGGCAAGAGAAATATTATGAATGCAGTGCAGGTATTTCATTTTTCTGTTTCAAAGCAGCAAATCTATCCATAGTAAAACCCTGACAACGTAAACCTAAATTTTCTTTCAGCATTCTTGCACAACAATATCTGTTTAATCTATATATTGTGGTAAACGGGAGAAGTTTGACAAAAAAATGTATACCAAAATTTAGATGGGAAAAAAACAGATGCGATCAGTACATTTTTTTTTGTAAATGTTTTGCCTGAATATGGGAGGCCTTTACATAGCTTGAAATTCGATACAACAGTACCAAGTTCTGTAATGTGGGATGTAGAAAGGCAAATTATATATTTAGGATGTAAACCATATACAACAGTCTGTGATTTCAAAATCTGACAACATTTGGAAGAGGTACGTGCCAAGTTCAAAATATTATGGTGTATACAATGGGTGGTTTGTTGGAGTAGTAGATTTTCTCTAATATGTCAGTTGCTTTTCTCTATTCCTACAGAAAATCAAGAATAGAGTATGAGTGACAAGAAATTGAAAGCGGAGGAGATTACATGAAACTTGTTATGCAAAGAGTAGTTGAAAGAGTCACCTTAGTTGTTTTCCAGTTGGAGCCCCATAATGGCATTTGTCTGGTTCAGAGTGAATGTCCCTGTTGCTTGAAATCCCCACAGCAAATAAATGACAACAGTCTTATTCTTAAAGTATTCCTCATGTGAAACCCTTGCCAGTGCAGGAAGCAACATTTGCAGCGGTTCACCGGTCAGTATGCATTGGATATTTTTGTTTTTGTTGGATTTGAGGTTGCAAATTAGCCGGTGTTTGAAGCTATAAGGACATTGTTGTTGGCAGAAGTGGCATTGCAAAAGTTGTTTGTCTATTGTTTGGAAGGTTTCCAGTGATGAGCTACATTTATTGCAAATGATCTCAAATGGTATGGAGTAGATGTTGGTGATAGTCAATGTACCCTGCACCTGCATGATGAGAAATTGTAAATGAGCAAATGTAGAGGTAGAATATTTGAAAGAAAAGACGATATAAAAAGATGACGTTGCAAATTGTTATTTATTGCTCATATAGAACTCACCTCGTAGTTGTGTTTAACATTTCTTTTAAGTCTTGTAGTGCTTTTTCCATCCTCAAGGGCGTGATGAATGTCGATTGAGTAGTCTTCAAGGCTTTGTCATTATCATTTCCACCATGCTTTGCAACATTTTTGAACAGATAAAATGTGTGTTTTTGTTTTTGTAGTTGTTCCTCTATTGCTGTAAATAGAGGTGCAAATGTTCCAAATAGGTATAGCTGCAATTAGAGAAGAAAATGTTTAGTATTATGCAATGAAGAGCATGTAGAATATGAAATTTGTGGAATACTAGGAGTTTACCCTTGTTGTGTCTTCTTCTCATTGGCCCATCTTTAATTTCTAGGATAAGTTGGAGGCCAATCTGTTTAGCAGAGGTTACAATTGCAGCAATTGTTCCAACTGCATATGGCTCTGTATTGTTTAACAATTGCTTGATAGTCGTGTTTGGAATGAATTTATATTCTATTGAAAGTGGTGGAGTGCTTTCTACGGTGTTGGATTCATTGAGGAGTAAGATCACATCACAGTCTCCACGGTCATAACTGGTTTTAGGCGCAATGCTGAAATTTGTGATTCGTATCCCTTTTCCAGCCACAACTTTGTCTTCATGCATTGGGATAAATTTGTGGGCAACATTTAGAGTAACTGTCAGTTCAGCTTTCTCATCAGTAAGATCTGCTCGCAGGAGTTGTTTTCCCTGATCTTTTTGCACAATAGTTTTATACACCACGAGCACATCACCTTGGAAAATGTTGCCAATTGTGAAAGTGTTAAGGTCATCAATGGATGTGAGGGATGGAGTTGATGTTGCTTGCCTGCAAAGAATGTAGAATATTTCAGTGTATGTCGATGAAATCATATATAAAGTTGATGTAGTTTGTTTTGTACATACCTTTTTGGCTGGCTCTTGTCTTCTTCTTGTCCTTCTATGTTGTCAAAGGCTCGTTTCATGGCTCCTGTGACAACAAGGTATATAGTGCAATATGAGAACAACTTAGTTTGTTGTTATAATTGGACAAAGAGTGTAAATTTGTTATGGAAGAAACAATAGTATTGAATTGATTATAATTATACTTTTGGATGTTAATATTGCATACCTTATAGCGGTGTATAGTTTCAGTGGAGAGAAGTGCATTGTACAAGGTGTTGTTGACATTGTGTAGTATTTGCATTTTGATTTAACAGAAATTGATAGTGAAAAGTATAATGTATCATGGTCACTCCAATATGTATATGTTCTAACAATGTAATGCCTTTGAGGATTTGTTTTAGACCATATGTGGTCGATAATTGGTATTGAAGTTGAAATTTGGTTTTGCTTGATGAAGTGCATTTGGTGAGTTCGCATATGATGAATGAGCATTGTCTCATTCGCTGATTTCTTGTTGATGTCAATATTGAAATCACCTATTATGTGCATGTTGTTTCTTGCTTGTGTATCTGCCAAGGCTTTGTCAATTGCACGAAGAATATCTGAAATAGATGCAGTTGGCACTGCATAAAATTTTACTATGGATATTTCTTGGTTATGAATGGTAACGGTTACAAGCAGCGCTTCTACCTTATTTTCTCGGTATTCAATTGTTTCAATATTTGAAATATGTTTTTTTATGCAAATCATTATTCCATGTACGTGTCGCATAGAAATGCAATTGAAATGTTGTTGTAGTGTGTGTGTTTGTGTGGTCGGGTATGTGTTTCTTGCAAACATAGTATGTCTACTTGCATTAAATCATAGTCATTGAGTATGTCTTCAGCATGTGCTTTGAGGCTTCTTGTGTTCAAAGATGCAATGAGGAGCTCAGATTGGGATATAATTGTTTGCAAATCATTTTGTAATTGCCATCTCAAATTTTCCGTGAGACGCATCATCTCTGTTGTTATCTCTTCTTTCACCTTAAAATTCTTCATTTTCAACGGTGTTAGTAAGTACAAAGACTCAATATTTGTAACTCGGGATAGTGTTGTGTATGTTAGTCCATGTTGTGTGACACCAGCCAGGTTAAATGCAAGTCCTTCCATTGTGAGGCCTTGGGATCTGTGTATTGTTCGTGCACACGCTAATTGTATTGGAAATTGTTTCCGCATTGTTAGGCGTGTTCGAGCTTGGGAATTCGGCGTTGGTCTAGTAATACGTAGGATTGGTATCCAACTCCTGTCTATCATATTGTCATACAAGTGAGCGAGTTTTTTTCTGCATATGCCCAATATGAGGGTCATTAAATTTTATCCATACTATGTCCATTTCATTTACAAGCGTGTACGATTTGAATATTCCATCGGATCCATTGACTAACCCATCTTGAATGTCATAATTACCAGCGAATATTTCTACAAGCATATCGATTTTTTCAGTACGATAGTTGATGGTAGAGTGGCGGTGTGTCGATGTGGATGGTATACATTGTACTCGTCGTCCTCTTTGTCTATAGCATGTAGCGTAATTTGTTGTCCAGGAGAAATGGATAACATTTGATTGTTGTGTTTTTTGACATCGTCATTTTTGTAGAAGAGATATGGAAATTTTGGATCGATAGGAGGTGTTCGCAAGCATGATTCGTTCACATAAGATAAGTCAGACTCTGTTTGTTTTCCTGTGCGCATACGGTTTAGGACAGAAATGAATTTTTCATTTTTTTGACGCATTGTTTTGTTTAGTTGGTAGATTTTCACATTGTCTTTCCAAAAACAATACGGAATTTGTTGATCATTGAATGTAGGATACTGAAATATGAGGGAGTCATGTACGGGTTGTGCTTGGTAAAAGTCTCCACAAAAGAGCATATCGATATTGCCAAAGTGTTCCGTGGGAGTATGCATTATATCTCGCAGTCGTTTGTCTATAAAATACAAGGATCTACAACCCACCAATGATATTTCATCAATAAGAATGATTCGTATTTGTTGATATTGCTTTGATAATGTGTCTAATGATTCAGAAGTTAATGGTATCAAGTTTGATCGATTGAATGGTAGTAGGAATGCAGAGTGTATTGTCACTCCACCAACATTGTATGCAACCTTTCCTGTGTATGCTAGTATCAATCCTTTTGGTTTGAGTGGATCGTTGTCTACGAAATTGTCGTAGAAGCGTACAAGTGTCTCGTATATCAATTTTGCTGTAAATGTTTTCCCTGTACCTGCACCTCCTGTTAGAAAGAGGTGGAATGGATTTGATGGGTTGAGTCACTTTTTTGTTGCTATGTCTTTAATGATTGCTTGTTGTTCCTTGTTTAGCATTCTTCTCTTTTTGTAGTAGTCAATGGTTGAAGATATGAAGGGATGCTTCCCAATTTCAAATTTGTTTTTCATGTATTTGTTTTTGTTGAAATGATATGTAAATTGCAAATCAGATTTCAAGTCATATTGTTCATCGACATAATCATTTTGTGCGGGTTTTCTCATGTTGTCAGGAACATCGTTGTTTAGCTCTTGTTCTCTAGTCATGTCATCGATGTCACCCCATGTAGGATTAAGTTGGAAAGTGAATTTAGATTCGTTGTGTTTGATAGTTTGTTCATGATATGCATATGCTTGTTTCCAAGTTGCAAATCCTTGTTGCAATGATCTCTCATCGATGACGAAGGGAACATATAGCAACAACTTTTCACGATAGTAGTTTTCATTATCAACTTCTTTGTTGTATTTGATATATCGAATGATGTTTTGTTTCTTTTTTTTAATTTTTTTTGTTGTTTCTTTGGTATTCTGACACAAATTCAGATAGGCAAATATGTGTTAGTGCAGCTGGTCACTTGATGTAGTGATCTACAATCGATTGGCACATTATGTTATCTGATTCATCAGGCTCTTTACTCAAAAGCGTTGGTGGCTTGAGGACAAGTGTGCGTTGATCTGATGGACTCGTGTCTATGAAGACACATTTTCTAGAGCAACTATGCAATGGCAATGACAGAACAATGTGAACTGCTTGCTGAGAAGAAATTTGTTGGGTGTTGAGCAGTGTGTTGCCTAGTTGTCGCACCATTTCAATTGCATCGATATTTTTTTCTTGATGGTCTTTTCTAATTTTTTGAAATGATTTTGTTGTTGACTTGTCGAGTTTAGTCATATACGATGTACAATAATGTGTTGTTGCATGTGCATTGAGCACATATTGGGCATCCGTGTTAGCTCTCCATAGTTGAGGAACTTTTTTAGAAAAGCTATTGGTCCATGTATGTGAAGGTTTTCGTGTCAAAAAAATCCTTGGTTGTTTTAGTGTGCTTTTTATTGCCTGTATATATTCGAGCTCATTGATTTTTAATTCTGCCAGGAACATGTCAAAGGTGTCTTCTTTTTTATATTGTTTTTTCTCTAACATAGCAAAAATGTCCTTTGCATTTTGAATTTCCAATTCCGTTGGTTGGTTGGAAGGCTCAAGAATCATGGTTCTTCTCATCGGAGGTATAGGGAAATTATATCTGCAATTTAATTTCGACTTTCTATAGCATCTTTTGGTGTGGTGATGTTCATGTAGTCTTGCAATATCAGTTTCTAGGTTGTCCGTGTTGCAAGATATGTATTTGTTTACAAAAGATTCAATTTCATTATTCTCATTTTGTCCATAAATTGGTGAAATTTGGTCCATACCAAGAAGTGTGTATGTTGATTTCCTCGGTTTTGGAATTCTGTTATGGAGAAGTGATCTTGTATTGGTCCAAAAAATGATTCATCTTTGTATATCATCTGTACCAATGCTTTCAATCTGTAGTTGTAGTACCGTGTACAAGTGACAGGGTCCTTTCTTATTAGGAAGTCGTTGTCTACAGTGAGAAAGTGATGGTTTTGAGTAGATTTACATTTCTTTTCTTGTCTATGATACAATTCAGACAATGTTAATGTGAGTGGTTTCCAATTCTTGCTCAGCACTTGTAAATGTCAAAAAGAAGGTTGGTGGTCCTAACTGTCGTATCATTGCAAATGTGTTTCTTCATAATTGTTGTAAATAATCTGGAGATGTGCGTATTTGTTTGAAGTCCATGTATCCAATATTTGATTCCAACAATTTGTCCAAGTTTGGTTTGTATTTAACATCTCTTGCAAGTAACTTTCTACCTTTCAATTGTGCTTTTCTTATCCTCACCCACATGGTTCTCGACACTTGGCCTATGATAATCTTAAGCGCTTTGAAGAAAATGTTTGTTGTATGATAAGAAAAAGCATGATTTGCATGTTGCAATTCCCAATGTGCAATTTGAAGATATGAAAATGAATTCGTTATATTGTCAGGTCGAGGATCACCATAAAAAAGTGTTGGGAAATTCATTTCTTCAGCAAATTTGTCTTTGAAAATACCAAGTGGATGTTGTCCTTCTGCAGGTGCAACTTGTATTAATTTATTTTGCAAATCACGAATGCAATGTGACTCTGTGAATCCATGCACCATGGTTTCATTCGGTGCGTCTTCTTCATCTTCACTGCTTGTGCTGTCAATGTCTTGGAGCTCATCTCGAGTGTGGTTTTTTGTGTCAATATCATGAAATAGTCTCTTCCAATCCTTTTTGACGCGTATTTTTTCCATTTGATATAAGTTTCTCTTACATAATTGTTGCAAAGCACGCATGATAATGTATGCTCGTACTTTGCCTTCTTTGAAAGGGTTTTTGTATTGAAGTCTTCTTTTAAGTTCCACTCCAATTGTATGTGTCTCATCTAAGGATCGTGGCAAGGCCTTTTGTATTATATTGGTATTGGAAGGGACGTTGATGATTGCGCCAGTCATTCCTATTTGTGGTTTTTTGTATCCTAGCTCTCTTATTTGTGCAAATGCAATTCGAAGTGAAACAAGTCGCTCTTCAAGTTCGGTAAGCATTTTGACACATGACAAGGACTTGTTCAGTTTGATGTTGTCTGGTGATGCAAGTTTTGGCATCTTTCCAATTTTCAATGACTGTTTACACTTCTTGCATATTTGCTTACACATTATAGCTTTGTCCTTTTTTGCCAAAGTCATGTATGTTTATTTTTCTAATTGAGTAAATTGCACCATATTGTAGCTAAAATGCAATTGCTTGCAGATGGGACATGCATGTTTTGGTGTGTCTTGGATTTTTTTGTTAAATTTTTCAATGGGTGTATTTACATTGCGTCGTGTGCTTATTATTGTAGTTTTTTTGTTTCTAGCAATAGACTTGAAATGACGAAGTGATGGTTTAATTGTCCCCGGAATTACATATTCTAGTTGATTATATGGTTTTGAATTTGCTTGTTGTGGTTGTTCTTTGATTATTGTTGAATTACTACATCGAGCAATAGACTTCATGTAGCGGATGGATGTTTTACTTGGTGGTGTTGTCAAAGACAATCGTTGAGTATTTTGTTTAGTAATTGACTCTTTTTGACGATTCATAGTTAGCGGTTCAAAGTGGATGTGTGTTGTTTCTGTTTCAAAATATATTATATTAAAAGTTGCTTTGGGTTGTGCACAATTGGAATATGTGGTTAGAATAAATTTTTCACTCGATGACCACAAATTAATTGTTACATTGAGTAATAGAGATACCCATTCCAGCAAAATTCTTTCCCCTCGATTTGCCCTTGTTGGAAAAGTGTTCCCAAGTTCACAATGTAATCTTGCCAATTCGAAATTTTTGGTATCTTTCGAATGAAGTCGACTGTTAAGTGTTTTTCCAAGAGACGAAATGCTTCAGGATTTCTAGAAAGTATTGCATTGCAGAATGATTGAGCGATGTAATGGCGTAAGCATTGTATGTCGTATTCTCCATTCGTTAAGAGGAAAATTGAGCTGAATAAGCTCTCACCACAATCACAGGGGTGTGTAACTAGTCTAGACAATCCATACTTATTTAATTCATTTGAAATGGCAGACCAATTCAATTTGATCTCGCCACAAGAGCGCGATAGTTGCACATGTGTCACAGAAAAATTGTAGTTGTCATTTTTTTTGCAATATAATGGTTCATAGTGACCTGCTAATGGATTTGTGTCATGGAATAAGATGTAGTACGGAAGTTGAGGACTATTTACATTAAATCGAAGGTAATTCATTTTTGTTGTAAAAGACCAAACACATATTTGTATATTCAACCATCTAGATAGCCAATTAATGCAAAAAGTGTCACCCCATAGTCTTGTTTCAGTTGTTTCGAAAAAGGCAATGCAGATAATCACATTCTGTGGAAATATGTTTCTATGTCATGTATTCCATGCATAATCTGCAATTGCATTGGGTCTAATTCCAGTTGATAAGATTTTAGTGCATCAGGTTCGCCTCTTTTTAAACAATTCAAGAAATGATCGATGATGCCATTACGTAGTTCTAAAGATGTATATTTGAAGTGTAGAAGCACTTGAAATGCGTCGAACAGGCAATCTCCCACATGGTAAGAAAATGTTGGTTCTCTTAGTAAGTTTTCTGCACTTAAAGCGTCATCGATGGAAGCGTATTGCACTCTATGCATTCGTTTGTAGTCTTCTACAACTATTGGTTCGTCGCATGTTTGATTGGTTGTTGTTCTATATTGATCTATTGTTCGTTTACGTTTTTTGTTAACAAACTCCATTGAGCGCAGAAAGCAATAAACAAGTAATGTTTCAAATCCGTACCTTTGCGTAAGGTCTGCAAGTATTTTGTTTGTAATAAAACACTTAGTCGTGAACACCTGCAACATAGACAACACAATAACACAACATAAGATATTTAAAAATGACACAATTTTATAAGATTCACTTTCAATTAAGATTGAAAAAGACAATACACTTGATTATAAATTTAAATAGGAAAAATAGTTATAATTTTGATTCTATAAAACTCCATATGTACAATTTATAAAGAAAAACAAATAATTATTTTACGGATCGAAAAAAACATTTATGTTAATATAAAATAAGTGTAATACAATATTTATCATACATTATGCCAAACACTTAGACAATACTAAATCACTAAATTAATTAATGAATCATACAAAATGAAAGTAGTCTCCATCTCAACATTAATTTATTATTATATTATAAAGTATTATAAAGTGAAGTATAATTTTTTTTAATAAAATTATCAGATATGAGTTTCTAAGTGTGACACGTGAAGGCAGTGGTGTCAACTAACCGTGATGCCAGGGAAAGTTTCTAGGTAACTTAGTGTTAGGTTTCTGCAAATATAAACCGCTCTCTTGCAGGGGTAGATAAAATTGCTCCGCATTTGCAGTTTTTATTCTCTTGCAGACAAACTAGGAAAATCTATTACTGACCATTTGCAAGATTCAACTGATGCATTGTCCATATGCGATCAACCAAGACCATGTGGGGATTCTGGTATTTGCACAGACGATTAGTGCAGATGTCCAAAAGAGGCACTGATCAGATTGATGGAGATTGAAAATGCTTGTTTTGAACATCAAATGCTTACCCATGAGTGTTTGAGTATTTTGTTGCTAAGGAGCATGCTTTACGGTAGTTTTTCCCTAGCCAGCTATGGTGCAAATTCTTGCAGGAAGGGTCAGCCCCTTTTGTGTGAACTACTGAGACATTTAGCAACCATCTTTAGAATTTTGTGTCAAGAGTGAGGGGAAGTATCTCTTTGAATAGGTGTTTATTCCTGTTAATATAAATGAGGATTGAATTGTCCTTGACTTTTAGAGTTTTAACTGAATTGTTGGCATGTCTTCATCTGACTAGTTGTTCTTCTAGTTTTATCAGAAAACAATACCTTGTTGAACAGTAGCGCTAAGGTTACTTCAATCACTGTCATTTTTTTGTGCTTTATTTTTTATTGTATGAAATTTAAGTTGAAGACTCTTATTTCAATTACATTTGAAAGATTCATGATTGTTCCAGATCAATATTTGTGCTTTAATGCTCTCTATTATTTGTTTCACATATGCTTCCGGGATTTAGGTGGGGTATGTATGGAAGAGCTAACATGGTTTGTTTCTTCTGTGAGATGCACTTCCTTACATCATTTCACAAAAATGTAGAAGTTCAAGTGTTTGGCATCAACATTCCTACGAAAAAATGGATAGCAAGAAGTTTCTGCAAATTGTGGAAGAAAAGAAGAAGAAAGTTCTTCAGCGGAAGGAGGCCCCTTTGAAATGGGAGCAAAAACTTGAGGCTACGGCAAAGGCAAAAGCAAATGCAGAGGCTAAGGAAAGGGAAGAGAGAAAGTTGAAGAACAAACATAAGAAGAGAAGCTCGCCAGACTCTGATGATGAGAGTGATAAAGAAAAGAGCTTGGAGAAGAAAGCACATAGGAAGCACAGAAAAAGGAGTCACTCAGAATCTTCTGATGAGAGTGAAAAAGAACAACTGAGAAAGGCAGATAAAAAAACTCATCGGAGATATAAGAGAGGAAGTACAAGTTCAAGTGATGATAGTGAATATGACAGAAGAATAAACAAGAGGTCTCGTAAGTGGCATAGGAAAGTAAACAGTGATTCTGAGTCCAACTCTGAAAATGATCAAGGGAAGAGGTCAGGAAAGATGGGTCATAGGAGACATGGAAGGAAAGTTTTAGTAGGCAGTGAAGAGCAATAGCAGCAGAGGGTTGGTGGCTTGTAGGCAGTGCCAATGTGAAGGGCTAGTTGACTTGTAAGGGGAAAAACCTTGGACTTGGGAAGCCAGATGCAACATACACACAAAAAATCCACATCTTATCTACAATTCCCGTGACAAGTTAATAATAGTAGCAAATGCTAGCACCTTTGGATTTAACTCGGTACATCATTTTTCAAGTCTCTTTCAAGATGCATTTACTCTTTTTCCTTGTCTTTTTGTCATTGTTTATGACGTTTTCAGTTTCGGTTTCTTGTTTGTGGAACATAGATGAGGCCCATGACCTATTTCATATATTTTGAATTGTCTAGCACCCATATCATATTTTTCATTTATACGTGCACTGATGGTATCTTTTTTTTCTTAGTTTTTGGGAAGGAGCCGAGTGTAGTGGGAACTACTGTTTAAATCTTAATGAACCAAACCTAGTAGATGAATTTTCTTCCTATTTGGCGGGATGACGTGCAGCTTTTTCTCATTAGATAAGTGTAGGCAGCGAGGCCCTGACCCATTTCACAGAAATAAAATTTTGAGGAATGCAGCGCCCAAATCATGTTTGTGAAGAACTTGTTAGACACACATGTAGACAGTTAGGCCATTGATCCATTTCACAGAAATAAAATTTGACTTGTGCATTGCCATCCCATAAATTTGAAGACATTTTTCGTATACAATTGTAGGCAATAAGGTTCACATGTTATATATTCAATTAGTATGCACAGATTGAATAGATTCTACAAAAGTTCAACTGGATTGATCAGTGTATTGTTTGTAGATGAGATAGATTCATACTTGAACAGAGACGATGTGTAAAGGCACTTCATGCCAATACAATATGCAATAAAGACATCTATAGAAAGAGAAAAATAAATAACGGAATGTAGTCAAATGTTGTGAACAAGATGAATAGCTTTCAAACTCCCAATAAAGTTTTCCATGATGAAAGTTTTGTGAAAATTGGGGTAGTTGAATCCGGCAGCACAAAAAATTCTTCTTTTGTACAGTCTTCTAAGAGTGATACTAATAATATCGACAACATCTCTGATAGTAAGCTTGTGTTCTTTAATGGGTCTAATTTTGAACTGGAGGAGTTGCTTCGGGCTTCTGCAGAGCTGATGACGAAGGGGAACTTTGGGACTGTGTACAGATCAATAACGTATAACTTTAGATTAGGATTACTCTTACAGGCTTGATCATAAGAAACAAATCATATTGACAACAATTATTACCAAATGCATTGAACTGGGCACAATCCAGCTAACGCATGTATTTTTTCACACAAATGACATAGTTGAATTACTATGTAAGAACAAGAAGCAAAGAAGCTAAATCACCTCGGGTGGCTCAAGGAAAAAAAATTAAAAATGAAATCTTCACCTAAACTTCTGTAGTGGCCATGTTTCAGGAAGGGAAGGGAAGTTTTAGCAGGCAGTGAAGAGCAACCAGTGCGCACAACTTGCTGGAAAATGACTCTGTAACAACACTTTGGGATACACCGACTCCATGTTCAAGATGAAGTTTCAATAATGCAACGAGAGTTTCAAGAAGTAGCAATGTATGGGGTTGGAGTCCAATGTCAAGTATAAAAACAATAAAATAATGTTCAATCTTTTCATGTTAAGATTGATTTTTCCATGTATAGAATTGAATTAATGATTCTCATAAATATCAAAATCGATATAAATGATAAGATACTTGTCACTTTAAATTTTATTTTAAATGTTAGAAAATTGTTTTGTCAATAAGACTAAAAATAGTAATCGGTCAAATATTCAAAGATTTTTGGTTGTTGAAACCTTCAATTTTAAAACAAAGAAGATTTTGATTGTGTGACTTGAAATCATATTATCATTGACTTGCCGTGATCAAATCAAATATTTTAATTTGGCGCTTTCGGTTAAAAATTTATCATTTGTAAATGATGATTAAACAACATTTACCTTTCAAGAAATAGTGAAATTAAAAATGACATAATTGTGGTGCTAATGTGTAAAATAGACATGTATTTAAACAAATTATACATTACGTAGCAAGTTGTTCCAAAATTCAAAAATACATTTGATATTTTTATCAAATAATGTCTTGGCCAACACATTTACATTGATAATATTTTGATTAATAAACGGTCACTAGGACTTGACTTCACTTTTTTATTTTTCTCACTGAAATTCTCAGATTGCATAATGTTGTAGATTTGATAATATTTAAATGACTAGTTTATAAAATATATAGGGCATTGAGAATAAACCACCAAATTCAAAACATGGTTTACAAGCTAGCAAAATTTAAAAGAGAATATTGCTATTTTGAAAATAGAAAGAGTAAGGCAAATTCTTATTTTAGAGATTTATCCCTTTTCCTAATGATTTTGTGCATGATTTGTGTCAAGTGAATGAAGACTTTTTCAATATAGAAAATAGAAATCTAGAATTTTTTGCTCTAGTAATTATTTAATATTTTATTTATTAAAACAAATTAAATAAATTATAAAAATTAACTTAGTATACAATCTGCATGACAAGTGATTTTTTAGTTAGCCCTTCTAATGAAAATTTATAATATTTCAATGCTTTTTAGTATTGAAGTGGAGTTTTAAATTTAAGATTTTTTTAAGTGTAAACTTTTAATCACCCTTCTATGACAAGTCAAAGAGGTTTGAAGGCCATTGAAACTTCAAATTTGATCCTTGCTTGGGATTGAAGATGGAACAATATGGCAAAAACCTATATATTATGCAATAAAGAAGCAATTTACAACTAGGTACAAACCACACTAGAATGGTGGTATAGAAAAAATAGAATGATTATGGAAAGGAATAGATTTATGTTGAAACAAATCATTTACAAAATGAGTTTGGGGTAAAAGACGTAATTGTGTAGTGTACATCTTGAATAGATACCCAAAAAGTGTGTTTAGGACAATGTTCCACATGAATCATGGAGTAATAAAATCATGATATATTTCATTTGATATTGTTTGGTTGTTCGGTATATGCTAATAAAAATAAGTAAAAAGTTAGATGATAGAGGTAAAGGTATAAAAGATGTTCAATTTATTGAGGAAGAAGAATGGGATCACAAACATTAATAATTCAAGAAAAGTTTCTACAATGATACCACAAAATGATGAAGAACTAGTTGAAATTGATGCACATGGTCATTAAGAAAATACACTAGTGTTGACCTCAAGCCTCGATGCTATCGCGAGGGTTGAGGTTTTGTTCTTTGTAAGGGATATGTTGTGTATTAAATATTCAGGATAAACAATATCATTTTTTAGAACATAAGATCATTTTAAGATGCAATGTTGGAACAAATTGCTTTATTTAGATTAACTTCTTAAATTAGATTACAATTTATAACTTAGTTCTCCTTTTCACATGGTCTCTATTATTTTTCTAGCTTTATCTATCTCATACTTCACATACATCACATGATTCTAATATTGTTATTACAATGAATTATAATAAGTAAATTCTAAATATAATCCCAATAGTCACTTCCTCTAGTGGTGACTTCGTGTCTTCGATTGTTACATAGTTGTTCATTCATTTCGTGGTTTCTTTTAATTTCTCGGCATATTCTATCCACACCTTTTGTATTGTTTAGTGGATCCCAATTGTCCATGGCTTTCTCAATTTATTCTATGATCCATCTTTCTCCATAGCTTCTTCTATTGGTTAACAAATTTTTAGTTTCTCACAACTTTTTATCCATTTCAACGGTTTGCGAATTCTTCGTGGTTTCTTCCCCATCTAGGTATTAATGTACAATTTGATGAAGAACCTTGTCAACATCATCCATGGACTTCAAAAAAATTTATCGTCCTTGACACAACCAATATGAAGATCCCTATCCAAAATTTTTGAATACCAATATCTTACAAGCTCTTTATTTTACAAACTCCTCTTCTCACATTGCTATGAACTGCCATTCTTCCAAAAAAATTGGGCTCTTGTACACCTGGGTCTACTTATATTTGTGGAATGCCAAAGCATCAACCTACCATAAATTAGATGTCTAACACAAGGAAATGTTCCTTTGCTCAACTCACTAACTGGATTTATAGGACACAATAGGTTCCAAAGAATACTTTTGCATAAATATTACACATATGTTTATGGGACCTGGAAAATAAATACTTAGCATATTTCATAGTTATTTGTCCTTCAAATGCATTCCACATGGACAGTGCTCTTAGATGGATTCTTTTCATAGTTGTAACTTTGTATTCTATGTAATGAGTTTATTGAGCTTGGAAGGAGATGGGTTATATGTGATCTCTACATACTTTTATTTAGCCATGAATAACTCCTTTTGCAACCGAGTGATGCCTCTATCCATGGTTGAGTTGCATTCCTTCATATTTGTAATTTTTTTTCTCTCTCTAGTTGTTTAATGTGGTATTTGGCCACCAAATCTTCTTCCAAATTCTATATGCCCAATCCATCTAGATATGTGAGGATATTGTATGTTGTGAAATCTTTATTTAAATGTTCCTCCATCTTGTCCAACTCCACTTTCTCCTATTGTGTGACTCCCGACGACCCCATAACATATATGCATAGTAAAATCCCACATTTGAAATTTTAATTTCTATGATGCATGAAATTTTTATAATTTATTTTTTCTTTCCTTGTTCACTATGACGCCCTTAATCATTTCTTCGAATTTGTAGTTTGTTATGGCTTTGTCACAGAATCTTTGGTCCATGTTACATAATCATGTAAAGAGTGTGAAAGGAAGTCTTGTAAAGTATGTTATACTCATTTTTCTATGCTTGATGTGGGATCTATCCAAGAATGACACAAATGCAATGAATGCACCAATGAGAGATGTGAGACATGAGTTGCAAGAAGGAAAGACTAAGCACACACACGGAACTGCAAGTATGAAAATCAACAGAGAAAATTGTGAAAGATGAGAATAGCTCCAACATAACATACTCTAATGAATAGCTCAATAATCAAGATGTACTTATAGTCCAAGAAATAAGTGTAACTACTATGTACAATAGTGTTGAAGGATCCTAAGAATAGGAATACAACTCCTAATAATTGATACTTGCAGTTAAGCTAACTCCACAAGACTAGCAATCTAGCTCCACATGACTAGTACACCTAAGCAAGCTAACTCAACAAATGTAGTGGTAAACAATATGTGTAGAAATAATCTAGAATAAAAAAATAAAATATAAATAATGTCCTGCACTAAAACCTCTCCTTAAGCATAGACTAGGTGGGAGGAAAAGAAAGTGAATTCTGGAAAGAGTGCCTAATAAGGATTACTCACCGTAATGTCCCCTTTTCCTATGCCAAAGGCCTAAGGGCCAGGTCGAGTCCAAGCTATGGTCAGACCCAAGGAGCTGTGGACGCTGGGAGCTATGGGAAAGGGGCCACGTGGTTCTAATAGTCTAATTTTGCGTTGAGGGTCACTTTTGGACCATGGCGAATTAAAGGGGAAAAGTAACTTAAGTTACTTTATTTCATTGGCCCCTCCGTGGCATGAAATGCATCTAGGTCTATTGGGGATCTTTTGCTTTGGAATGTATATAAGGAGCTGGGAGAGAAAGGAGAGGAACTTTTTTCATATACATTTTATTGACCCCTTCTCGTGCAGTTGCTTGCATTGCAGCATCTACATCTTGTGAAGTCAAATCCCACATGGACCCTAGCTTCGGTGGTGAGAGACTCATCCATAGCTAGCGACAAATTCTTTAGAGATATCTACCCTATTCTGTCATTTTGGAGCCACTCTCAGGGTTGTGTGGTAGAGACATTTTTAGAGGTTTAAGAGGAAGGATATCGAGGGTTTTGGGGCATTTGAGGGACACAATCAGAGGGGCTCCAAATTAGATCCATGGTAGCCATTTGGGCTGGGCATGGCAGCTCGTTGAAGGTGCCTCCATCATTTTCCAACCCCATTCCAAGCGAGGTGACTTGCAACCTTTATTTGGGGGTTTTTCCAGGTTGGCCTTTTTAGATCTAGAGGTTGAAATGTCATTTCCTCTACCTGTTAATGTTATTCCCAAAGACCCTTATTACTGCTCTTGTATTTAGAGGGTTATGAACCTCGTAAGTTTTCCCGCTATCTAGGGCACATTGTGCTTTTTTGACAGCAGTTTAATCTTTGTAAAAGTCCAACAATAGTTTATGTATGTCCTTTATAATAATATCAAGCTCTCTTTAAATTTTCAAGTAATTCGGGTGGACATTTTGGAAAATAGTAAGTTTCTTTAGTTCGCTGCACCAACTGTAAAAATCTGGTAAAAATCAAGTATTTTATGTGGCTGCAATTTTCCAATATTTTGTGCATTTTTAAGTGGTATCCCATTAGGGATATTTCAGTGGTATCAAGTTTGTTTTCCTCCAACTTGTGTGGGTTAAATATGGTAGTTTGGAAAGATCTCAATGTGGGTTTTATGAAGGAAATGTTCACCAACATGGTGAAACAACAAGAAGCCACTAACCTTTATTTGAGCCAACTCACTCAGAATGTGAATCAAAGCAGATCTAGGGACAATAAGGAACATGGTGAGAACAGTGATAGAGGGCGGCCAATAGAGGTGATTGATGAGGATTCTTGTTGGAGGAAATACCAATATTTGAGTAAGGGTTTCAAAGATAATATGTCATTTCTAGATTATTGCATGATGAAGATTGGTAGCAAGCCTAAGTGTGATAATCATATACCAGTACCTGAATTACAAAAGAACTCATTTGTAGAAGAAGCTTCTAGACAAAAGGGTATGATTTCCATTGAGAAAAATAATTGCATTAGTGAAACTTTGCTTGTTAGAGAAATTATTCCAGCTCAGGAGAAGAAATTTGTTTATGCAAGCAAGGAGGATGTAATGGAAACTCTTAAAAAGTGTGAGGAATGGAATAGTAGAGCTAGAGCTGCTAGGTTGATAGCGACTCAAGCAAGACAACACATACAAGAGTTCAAGGAAACGATGAGGGCAATTGATGCAAGGAAGACTACACCCCCAAAAGAAGACTCTATGGAGTAGCTGGCACATGAGGAGGAGCCTCACATGGACACTGGTGTAAAATTGTAGCCTGCTGTAATTTCCAAACCAACAACTTTTGATCAGCTTTCAGATACTTTCAACAGGTACTCGGCAACAATGTTGGTGGCAGCTCAACATATGTCTACCTTGAACACACGGAGGACATTAATGGCCTTGAAAGGAACTCAGGAAACAATGTTGGGGTAGCTCAACATATGTCTATCTTGAACACACAGAGGACATTGATGGCATTGAAAGGTATGAACAAACATGGTTGGTTGGTTGCAAAACTGAAAAAGATATTTCAATCCAAAAGGTACCTATCAATCCTCCAAAGAATAAGTCATTATCATATGGGATGGATTTACCAAGCAGTAATGAGCATAAAATTGTGAAAGGTGTTGATTCTTGTTCCACTTATTCTCCATCTAAAATCTTGAATCAAAATAGGGATGGTGTTGTTTTGGAGGTTTCTAAAGTAGCGATAGAAGGTGAACCTTTTGATGATATTCTTTATAAGGAGGTTAGTAGTAGCATGGATTTATTTCATCATCTTCATCCTATATCATTACAACAGTTTTATCATGATGGTATTCAGCCTATTGTCGGTAAGAATGCTAAGAATTTGGTGCATCAAAGTCAAGTCATCATGAAGACAAAGAGTGATAATCTTCTTTATGAGGAGATACAAGAGAAGCAAAGATGGTAGACCTTACATGATACAAGGGTTCATGGGCATTATAAGGTATTGAATATGTTGTAATTATCCAAAACTATCAATTCTGATTTTGAAAACTTTATGCATGATTTCTTCATTGGAGACTCCGGTGCAAGAAGGGAGAGTAACTCTCAAGGTACTAGCGTTGGTTTTCTGATTGCTAAAAAGGGTAAGAGAATATTTTTTAATCATCTTCAGCCTGCTGGACTATGTATAACAATAGTCATAAAGAGAGGGGAAATGTTTTATTAATAGAGCCCATGACTGATTTTTATACCAACTACATGGTGGAAGGGTTAGTGGGGGCATTTGGTCCTCAAAGTGCTCAAAGAATCAAGGTGCAATTTGCTGTTAAAAAAGAAGAGTTGAATTCAAGGTGCATTCATGACTTTAGCATCCTAAGGTATGAGAATGGTTACCATTTTCCTAGCTTGTTGAGTTCTCCTATGTTGTTGTCATGTCTCTATTATTTGGGACAACATTTATATGCTTGGAGGATTGGGGAAGACTATTTCATAATCACGTCTCAAGGTATGTTGGATGGGATAAACACATCCTCCACTCAAATTGCTCTTGATTCAGCTAATAAGCATATGTTGGCAAAGAAAACAATGCAGGAGCCCAAGATAGTGAAAGGACATGAGGTATGTGGTATATTTATTGTGGTTGAATTTGCTAGAGGTAAGACTAATTTTAGGATGCAATGGTTGCATGATGTTAAGGAAGACGATGATGCATGTGTTGAAAAATCAAAGGAGAATGAAGATGTTGATCCTATATCAGAAATTCTGAGTTGCAAAGGTATGATGAGCAGCCCCAATTATGCTATTTCAGATGTGTTGTCTTCTTGTCATGATGAGAATCAATGGGTACAACAAGAGGTATAAAGTTCCTTACGATAAATTTTATGGATGCATGAGTTCTAATGTTGATTTCCCTTTCTTTCTTGCATTTAAGATGAAATGAAAATATGGTAAAAGAGAATAAAGAATGATGAGGGATCAGCCATGTGTATTCCCAACATAGAAGGAATTGATGAGTTATGTCCATGGAAAGACATGTCTTGCACTAAGAAGGTAACTCATTTGTTTATTGTCATTAAGAGATGTGAAGTACTTGAATGTGTTTGTACATTTGGGTTATTTGAAGTTGGAATCATTCATTGGACATATTGGCTTCCATCTTTTGGGAAATTTGCATTCATCCCTCATGTGGATAAACCAAAATTTCAAGGAAAACAAAGAAATCAGATTTCATGGTATACAAGGGCAGATTGCAAAAGATGTGATTGGTGAAGAAAGAAGCATGTCATTGTAGCGGTTGAATTGTGAAGGAACTCAGCGTCTTGTGGGACATGGTGACATCACAAGGAATGAGACAAGTGGGATATTTGATGACTCCTATTCTGACGGATTGTTTGTTGCAGGCACAGAGCACACCATAATGACTTATGTGGAGAGTGAGTTAGATGATGTTGAATTGGGGAGTGAGTTAGATATGATGGAGACTTTGACTCTAGATGGGGTGAGTGGAGTCATGGATGTGGGTGTAACCAATAGTGTTGCACATGAGACAGTTACAAAGATTGGGATTACATGTTCAGACCATCCGAGTTTATCATTATGTTGGTTATCTGAGGTTTTGGTAGATTGGAGATCTCATTTTCTTGTTGAGTATGCCAAGAACCGACACACTTGTGAGATTCTGGATGGTCACATATAGAATGACAACTACAGATGGGAGGATGAGATGATCTTCTATCAGGGAAGATTGTACCTTGTGTCAGATTCATGGTTGAGGATGGAGATATTGCGACATGTGCATTGTTCTTCCGTGACTGGGCACTTGAGCTTTGATGAGACCTACAAGTTCATGTTAGAGAGGTTCATATGGCATAGGTTGAGTGAGGATATCCTCAACTGTATACAAGCATGTATGGTTTATCACTATGACAAGTCAAAGCTTACGGGTTCATCTTTTTTTGAGTCAACATGGGATAACACACCTATTTATTTCACTACTTCTATGCCCGTGAGCACTTCACCCACGTGCTAGTCAGTGAAGAGATGAAATTGACTCATGGTTATTCGGTAGGTTCACTTTCATCACAGGAGGTGGACTATGTGGAGCTGATATGGCCAGTTGACTATCTACTAGAGTCTTGGGACTTCTCCCCATGGGACACATTGAGATAAATTATGAGGAGCCTTGCTCTCACATGAGTGCAGTCATGTGGGAGAGTTAGCACCATTTGTGTGTATACAGGTTGTTTCACATGTTGATCCAGGGATTCTACAAGATTCAGAGTGGAATTTTATACCCAGGAGGTTGTTGGAGAGGTCGTGAGTGATCTCATGATGGAAGCCTTGCATTGGTAGGGATTAGACCGATTGGAAATTTCTATGTGGGTACCAGTGGAGAGTCGGTTTGGGTATCATTCTACTTCATGGACAACATTGCTCTTGGTACCATATGGAGGTCATGATGATGACATGGGGTTTCTTGGTTACTTCGGATTACATGGATCCTTGGTGGATGACAAGGTGAGGTGGAGAAACTTATGGCGCAATATTCAATTGCTGCAGCAAGACAAAATATTTCTTGGGGTCAAGCATTTCTTGGGAAGGGAGGACTATAATGTCCCCTTTTCCTGTGCTAAAGGCCTAAGGGCTAGGTCGAGTCCAAGCCATGGTTAGACCCAAGGAGTTGTGGACACTGGGAGCTATGGGGAGGGGGCCACGTGGTTCTAATAGTCTAATTTTGCATTGAGGGTCACTTTTGGACCATGATGACTTAAAGGGGAAAAGTAACTTAAGTTACTTTATTACATTGCCCCTCTGTGGAATGAAACGCCCTAGTCTATCATTTTGGAGCCGCTCTCATGGTCATGTGTGGTAGAGACATTATCGAGGTTAAAGAGGAAGGATATCGAGGGTTTTAGGGGCATTCGAGGGGACAATCCGAGGGCTCCAGATCAGATTCACAACATCCATTTGGGTTGGGCGTGGCAGCTCATTGAATGTGCCTCCATCATTTTCTCGAACCAATTCTAATCGAGGTGACTTGTAGGCTTTGTTTGGGGTTTTTCCGGTTGGCGTTTTCAGATCTAGAGGTTGAAATGTCATTTCCTCTACCTGTAATGTTATTCCCAAAGACCCTTATTACTTTCTCTTGTATTTAAAGGGTTATGAACCTAGGAAATTTTCCCGTTGTCTAGGGCACGCTTGCTTTTTTTCGGCAGCATTTTAATCTCTTTAAAAGTCTAACAATAGTTTCCATATGTCATTTATAATAATATGAAGCTCTCTTTAAATTTTCAAGTAATTCGGGTGGACATTTTAGCAAATAGTAAGTTTCTTTAGTTCACCGCACTACCAACCGTAAAAATGGTAAAAATTAGTATTTTATGTGGTTGCAAGTTTCCAATATTTTGTGCATTTTTAAAGTGGTATCCCATTAGGGATATTTCACTCATGTACAATGCAAATATTTTGCAAAGTGTAGACAAGGAGAAACCCAATGGGAAAAAACTCTCCCCCCCCCCAAAAAAAAGAGAGAAAAATAGAATTACATAGTGAAAGTCTCCCTCAGAAAGAAGCCCCCTAGACGTACATAGAAAAACTCTAAGAAAGTAGAGAGAGAAATACGAGGAGATGTATACAAGGCCCCCATAATAGTGTCAATGATGTAGTATTCTTCTTGAAGACTAAAGAAGGTTCATCTACATCAAACAATGTTTTTTTCCTTAGGAAGAACAAAAAGGTGTACTGAAAGTATTCTCACTCTATGAAGGAAGTTAAAGGTAGTAGTACAAAGAACTATGAAGTTGGTCCACAATTGAAATGTGGCATAGGTTTGGAAAGTGTATGCACAAGAACTGATGGTAATGCAACTAAAGTAGATATGTCAAAGGATGGGTATGGATCATTCATTGAAATAATGTCCATATGAAGTGAAGGCCCAATAACCCTCACAATTGAAGAATGAGGATTGATAATCGAGTTACATGAATGGCGACCTTCAAAATAGTAGAAGTGGTTGATATCGAGCGGGGGCACTTTTGCCATCAATGGAGATGTATGAATCCTCTGAAATACAAATGTGTGAAGGCACTGCAAATGGAAGAGCATCTCCTTGTACTACAAATGTGTGAGTGCACTACAAATGAAAGAGCATATTGTAAGAGTTATTTTTGCATAAAATAATGATACCCTCTTAAAGCTATTTCAATCTTCTAATAGTTTCAAAATTCAATTTACTAACTCTTATGATAAAAAATGAGAAAGTATCTATTTTCTTTCCTTGCAATAAACTCATACTTTTACAATAATACAAATTACAACAAGGTAACAATACACTCTTTTCTCAATGATCATAGTTCATTTTCTTACAATAAAATAACTCTTCTTTCCAACAATTTGAAAGAATAATTTACAAGATTACAACTTTCACTTTACAACAATGAGGTAACATTACAAAGGTGATCTTTTTGGCTCCAGGATAATATAACCCTCCAAGCTTCAATTTTGCACTCTTTCATCTCTTCAAATTTGTATCACAATACAAAGAAAGGGGAGTAAGCTGTGCTCTCCACCCAACCTTTAATCCAATAATAGGAGAATTCATCCTCCTTATTGGCCCCCAATCCTCAACCATAGAACAATAGGGAGTATTTGCAACTTTGGCAACTTTAAAAAAATAGCTTGCACAATACAACACTCATACAACATTTTCCACATTCAAACAATATTTCACCACTAAATCACATTTTTCAAATAAGTTCATCAAGATTATTTTTGCATTCTTTTTCAAAACAACACAAATAAAATTCACATTTTCAACACATTCACAAAGGATTAATAGTAAGCCAAATGGAGACAAGAACATGGAGTCTTCTCCTTATGCCTCCCATGTGGGAAGAGGGTTCACCCAATGCCTCAAAGTGTACAATCAACAACACACAACACCTTATTTCTCCCTTTTTCCTATGCAAAATAACATATAAACCCTTTTACCTCCACATAGGTGGAGCACCTCTCCCACACTCCCTCCACATTTTTTCACTAACTCCCTTTTTCCTCCACAAAAAGAACTCCATTTCTTTCTCCCACACCACTCTAAAGGAAATCTACCCATCCCCAACATATTACATTCACAACACACATACATATACTCAAACAAACACAAATTTCACATCTATATTCATAAATAAAGGAATAACAATAAGTGAATATCCTACCTCTCCATTAAGCTTCCAAAATTCTTCACTCAACAAGCTTCAACTCCTTCAAACCAAGCACAATCCCAAAATGCAACTCCAAAAGCTCCAAGCATGCAACCCAAGTCCAAATTCCAAAAGTGCAAGTGTAGAAAATGAGACAAGTAACCCCAAATCCTCCAAATTCACTCAATAAATAGAAAAGGAGGTGAGAATGATGAGGTGGCTCCATGTAGGATGTCACTTCATCATTCCTCAATTCTAACTCAACAAGTCAACACACAAAGACCAATGCAATTAAATGAACAAGTAAGGCTATGACATGCACAAATGTACACTCCAACATGCATTCCATACCTTCCAAGGACATATTAAATGTGGTAAGTACAAAAGTGACTTTATTTACTCTTTTACATTCAACAAATGCATTAAAAAGACTAAATTTAGCTCTATACTTCATAAGTATGGTTGGTAGATGAGTTTGAGATGTAAGGGACAAGGTTAACTTGTCCCACAAGTCTCAAAAAGTGGCCTATAAGGAAAAAATCGAGATTGGAAAATAAGAAAGAGTACACACCTCTAAAATGTAATTAATTCATTCAACATCAAGCACAAATCAAGGACCATCTACTCTATTAATTACCCAATTATCACATCTTTATTTTTGTTTACAATTAAGCTAAATTAACTACTTAAAAGCATATTAACAAGCACTAATAAAGTGAATAGATTTTACAATTAATTAGATACATGCACCACAAAATAAATACACAAAAATTAAAAAGAAGGAAAAACATCACAACCCATGGCCACACACATGAGGTCACCCCCATGGGAAACCTCCTAACCAAGCATAACAATTACACAATATATACATAGAACACAAGTTGTCAAATTTGCCCTATCGCAAACACCCAACATTTTTCTAGGGTTGGTCCCCTATCCCCTTTCTATGCATAGTGATATCATTTTCTTGCAATCACAAACAAAAATACCTCTCTGGCCTCAAGGCCACATTAATAACATTGAGAAACAACTCATACATATCCATTAATAATCATCATCAAAATCAAACAATTATATCAACCTGCCTAAAATTCTAAATAACTTGATTCTACTATTTAACTACATCAATGAGATCACAAGGCTAATTTAAACATCCAAACATAAGCAAATGCATCATGAATATAATGTGTCAATATAAATTCAGAACAATGAAATAAACATGTATAAAATTGTTCACCATTGTCATCTAGCATATCATAATCCAAAACATGAATCACAACATATCAATAATCCAAATGTCCATATAATTTATCACCAACTAATCAAAATATAATAATCATAATGTCAATGTCTCAAATCACCCGTGATAAAATCATAGTGGATTAGTGTCGAAAAGGAGTGGGCATTACGGTATAATATTCGAGAAGAGCCCTCTTGTGTGTGTATGTGTCTCATATTGTTTTTATGATATTGATGTAGTAATATCCATACATATACAAAAATTGAATTAGATATAAAATGAAGTGCTACATAAAAATGAAAAAGCAAACTACTATGTATTCCATGTTCTACCCACCCACTTTTACGTCATAAAAATTAGGAGAAACATAAACTTATTTATATGTATATGTGGATGGCCCCTTTTCATCATGGAAAAGAGATATAGGTCATTACTATGTTAAATATCAATTCTTTGATGCGAAATTCAACATATACTTGATCCAGATTATCAACTTCTCAAAATTACTCAAGGAAAAGCAATAGATAGTTCCACATTCATCAACTATAAATCTATAGAAAACTTAGATCTCTAGGATGCAATTATTCTTTAAGCTAAAGACAATCACTAATGAAAATTATTACAAGTTTTTTTAACATCATACACATATATGATTTCCAAACTTACACAATCATCTAACTCATGAAAATTAAACTTATCATATATATAAATTACAGCTATTTATAGGTGGTTTAAATGAGAAAACATTACATCTCCTTAAGTTGTGAACATCCAATGATCTCCAACTTCATAATATTTTTAATTCCAAATATAAAGCATTCAAGAGAGATGAACATCGAACATTCACACGACCCTTGTTACGTATATATTCTCCACAAAATATTGGAAAGATGGAAAACAAAAGTCTATTGTAGATTGAAAGGCACATGCTAGATATGGACATGCTATATGAAAATAGAAGGAAAACTATTTGGATTAGGAGTTAAATTTGATAGCCACCTATACTTGTTTATATTTCTATACTGACGATAAATTTCTTATATTTCTCTTGAAGAATGCAAAACAATGTTACATTTATAGTTTTCAGGACTATTTTATACTTTATTAATAAAATAAATATACATTATATAATTATGTCCCTTTTGAATATTTATTCAATTTTATTTGTATTTAGTATGGGTATAAAATTTCTTTTCCCAATTGAGGATTTCCTCTTCATTATAAAACATATTGTCTAAAGTTTACAACTTTTAAATTCATATTTTTACATAAATTTTATCATTTTATGAGTGAAAGATTGATATATAGTAGTTTATTTTGGGTATGTAACTCTTAGTGATTACAAAAATTTATATGCTTCGCTTAACGTCAAAATTATAAATAATCAATGACACTTGTTGGGCAGAATCTATATACTTAATCTTTCAAAACATTCTTGATTCATTAAAAATTTGTTTTTCTTCAAGTGATCACCTTGTGTATTGTATTTCATCTAAAACATACACTCAAATCACCTATAAACATTTAACAACCACATAGGGGTGTTGTTACTATTCTTTAAAAAATTAATATAAGATTGTTTCCCACGTATAAAAACAAGAGCCGCAAAGCGGCCAGTTCCTGCCATCCAAGTTACATGTTTGGGTAGGAATCGGTAGTTTGACCATAGTAACAAAGACCGAAGATTAAAAGCATGTACAAGATAAAACAAAATAGCACTTCTTGACGTATACTAGAGAAATTTGTCGCAAGTGCATTGTTTCATATGTGGAAAGGCATATGATGCCATTCCAAAATTGACAAAAACTAGCAGTGTTTATTAAAGCTATATGTAAATTATAGATCGAGTTTCAGTCACTTTCAGCTGTATGAGTCAAAGCACTTTGTGGAAAAGGTCTATGATAAAATAGGTGATTTTTTTATAATTTTTGTGTGGGCAAGGACATTACATGCATAACGGGTTGACATTTAGCAAAACAGTAATCACGCTCTATGTATCCTATCACACTTTGCATACAAGTCTACTACAGAACTTTGACAAAAATACGCTTTCCATTATGCTTCGGTGGATGGCTATATCCGGAAAGTAGTGTGGAAAAGGTTTTGGAGTCTAGTTTTACATGTGTCAATTGTATTCGCATGAAAGTTTCCAAGTCATTTTCAACAAATGCATTTTGTGCATTATCTTGTAATCATGATCGAAAAATAGTTGATATATGGAAAGAGTGTTGATTGAGAAAGCTTGAGGGACGGAAGCTTTGTGTAGATTTTATTAATCTCAATCGGTAAAAAATTACATAGGATGGGCTGCAATATTTATAGATATTGCACATAAAATACATCAGGAAAATGAGTTGCAGAGTCTGCACCAAAACTTAGAATAAACAAGCTTCCAATAACATCAGGGAAGCAAAATTACATAAAGACAAATATATTGTTTAAAACAATATAACAATCTGAATAAAGACAAATATGGTTGTTTAACCATATAACAATATAATTATTTAAAATTAATTAAATAATTAACCTATGCATAATTAAATAATAGGATAATAAAATTTATCCTAACATTCCCCCCCTTAATTGTGCATTGTCTGAAGAGATGAGGAGAGAAATGCTCTGAACAACTCGAACTTGTCACGTGCAAGTGACTTTGTGAAAATATCTGCTTTCGTTGTTCAAATTTGTTGGACAAAATTGAAGCTGGATGTTGTGCTTCAATACATGTTCACGTATGAAATGAACCTGAACTTCAATGTGCTTTGTTCTCTCGTGAAAAACTGGATTGCGAACAAGTTTGAGAACACCTTCGTTGTCAACATACATGGTAGTCGGTTTTTCCTGTGGTATTCCAAGTCCTTCGGTATGCGACGTAGCCAAATCGCTTCGCAGAGACGGCTTCTCTGCGAGCGATACTTGGCTTCTGTGGAAGAGCGAGAAACAAAGTGTTGTTTCTTACTTCCCCATGATATTGGTCTAGATCCCATAAAGAATACAAATCCAGAAGTGGATTTTCTATCATCAATGTTACCTGCATGATCTGAATCCGAATATCCAGTCAAGAAGAAGTTTTCGTTCTTCTTGTATTCTAGACCAAGATCCACTGATCCTTTGAGATATCTCAAGAATGCGCTTTGCTGCTTTCCAATGACAAATTTTGGGTTCCTGCATGAACCTAGATAGATAGCTCACTACAAAGCTGATATCTGGTCTAGTGTAGGTTAGGTAAATGAGACTCCCAATCAGCTACCGATAGAGAGTGGCACTTACCTCAGGAGATGGATCTGAACGAGATAACTGTAATCTGTTCTCCATAGGTGTAGCAATTGGTGTGCAATCCATCATCCTAAACTTCTCGAGCGTTGTCTTGGTATATTTCATCTGAGAAACAAAGATATGATTCTCTTTCTGCCATACTTCCAGTCCAAGACAGTAGTGCATAAGCCCGAGATCTGTCATGTCGAATGATCGCTTAAGATCTTTCTTTGTTTCATCAATCATCTTCACTGAACTGCCAGTGATGACTAGATCATCGACATAAACTACAACAATCACCATCTCCCCCCTTGCTTTTTGAGGTAGAGATTGGGATCGTATGGGTTTACTGCGAATCCATGTTGTGCGAGATGCTCATCAATCTTGATGTACCATGCCCTGGGTGCTGTTTGAGGCCATACGAGAGATTTCCCAGTCTGCATACCTTTTCTTCTTGACCAGGTACAACATATCCCTCAGGTTGAGTCATGTAGACTTCTTCTTGCAAATCTCCATTCAGGAAGGCACTTTTTACGTCCATTTGGTGAACTTTCCATCCAAACTAAGCAGCTAGAGCAAAGATCATCCTGATCATTTTGATCTTAGCTGTGGGAGAAAATGTCTCCTCATAGTCAATGCCTTCTTTCTGTGCGTACCCCTTTGCTACAAGTCTTGCTTTACACTTGTCCACTGTCCCATCTGCTTTGTACTTAGTTTTGAATATCCATCTGCATCCAATGGGTTTCTTCCTGGTGGAAGATCGACAAAGTGCCAAGTGTTATTCTTCATCACGATTGATATTCGAATCCATGGCATCTTTCCAAGCTTTTGACCGTAGGGCTTCTGGATGTAGAGGGATCGTCTGATTGATGACTCTACTCATCAAAGCAAAGTTAACTTCTTCTCGTGCTTTCTTTGCTGCGAGTCTGTGGTCCAGGGTGGATGTATCCGGTGGAGCATCCAGTCTTGCATCTCGTAATGTGCTTGTACACCATTTAGGCATACGTTGAGCTGTTCCCATGGGTTGTGGTTCTATCTCGATCAACATCATCATCCCCATCATGACTTTCATCTTCGAGGGAACATTTGCTTGATTTTACAAGCGGTGAAAAATCTACATCTTGCGAGTCCGAGGAGGAGTCTCTGCTTCCTTCTTCTCGAAAAACTCAACATCTCTACTTGTGTAGACTTTTCGGTCTTAGGATCCATCGGTCTGTGCCCAAGAGTCTCTTCACCGTATCCAATGAAGATGAGATTTTGTGACTTCATGTCCAATTTTTTTTCTTACCTTTGGGTATGTGCATGCTTGGCTTTGCACCCGAATACTCGAGGTGTGCAATGGATGGTTTCCTCTTTGACCATGCTTCTTGTGGTGTAATTCCATCAAGAGCGTTGTGGCGCTCTGTTTAACAAATACACCATTGTTTTTGCTTATACGCCCAAAATGTCTTTGCAAGTTCGAATCATCGATCATGCATCGCACCATTTCCATGATAAGTACGATTTCTTCTCTCGACAACACCATTTTTGCTGCGGTGTGTGTGGAGGAGGCATTTGTCGGCGAATCCGTGAGTTTGTAGATAGTCTCAAACTCATCATCGGTGAATTCCCCCTCGATCGAGCGGAGAGTTCGATGTGACGACGCTTTCTTTCTCAACCGCCACTTTAAACTTTTGAGCGTTTCAAAGGCTTCACTTTTCTTGCGAAGACGAAAATCCACATTTTGCGTGAATAGTCATCAACACAGAGCATGAAGTACTGGAACCCTGAATGACTTGGCTGCATTGGACCGCACAGATCGGTATGAACCAGGTCAAGTTTACCATGAGCTCGAAACGTACTTGTTTGGAATGAAACTCTGTGTTGTTTCCCTACTAAGCAGTGAGGACACTTGTCTGTATCCTTCTGAAGAGATGGTAGCCCATGTACCATATTACACCGGCGAAGTGTGTCGAGATATTTGAAACTTACATGACCAAATCTCCGATGCCACAACTGAGCTGAGGTGGAGTTTTTAGCCACGAGTGCTTGATCATTTTTGTGAATGAAATCAAGTTGAAACATTCGTCCCACATTTGAGGCTTTTGCAATTATTTTCAAGCCTCTGGATTTATCTCGAATCAAACACATTTTCTTGCCGGATTGACTATCAAAGTCAATTTTCAGGTTGTGATCTAGGAGTTGGTGACCGAAAGAAGATTCTTTTTCAACCGGGGACATATAGAACATCGATAGTTTGCATTTGCATGAACCAAGGGGTAGAGAAATGTTTCCAATCCTGAATCGTATATGAAGAATCATCTCCCAACGAAACATGATTTTTCGATGGCGTGTCCTCATTGAAATAAACCGATCTCGTGGCCGGTCATGTGTTGAGTGGCTCCCGAATCAACATACCAGATGTCACTAGATGACGTGGATGGTTCACTTGATCGAGCAGTGAACAAGAAGTCTTCATTGTCAGACTTATCTTGTTGCTCAGCAATATTACCTTGCTGGTGGGGTCTTCTTTTCCAGTTCCCCTTTTTCTGCCCGTGATAATTGTTTGAATGTCCCTTGTAAGTTTGTTGTTGTTGTGGTCCAGAATTGCTTGATGAACCTTTCTTATATGTGTTAAACCAACATTCTTGCAAGTCATGTCCTCTTTTGCAAATGGGACATCGCTTCTTCTGTTGATTGTCCCCATGATACTGATTTTGATGTGGGGACTTCTGATAGGATTTAGGTTTACCTTTACCTTTTCCTTTCCATTTTTGATGTGAAGATAGTGCCTGCTCCTCTTCATCATCCTTGTTGTGCATTGCTTCCTCTTGTTGCAGTAGGTTTACTAACTTGTCAAAACTAATTGTCGTATCTGACAAGTTTAGAGTTGTGACAAAAATTCGGTAAGAAGAAGGGAGAGCTCTCAGAACAATGGGAACGAGAGACTCATCTTTGACCTCTTCTCCTAGGGCTAGAAGTGAAGCCCTCAACTCTGCAACTCTTCTTAGGAAGGCTTCAATTTTCTCATTCTGTTTGAATTTCAATGTATGTAACTGACTCTGCAAATTGAGTATGACATTCTTGTTCTTGGCCTCATATATTGTGCTCAGCTTATCCCACGCTTCTTTTGCTGATGTGGCATCTCGAATGTGGGCTTGCACATCGTCGGACACTCCAAACAAAATGATGAGCTTTGCTTTCTGATCTGCTCTATCAAATTGTCATTGTTGTGTTGCATCCGTTGGTGATCTGGTTAGAGTACCAGTCACAACAGGCCAGATTTCTTCAAACTCAAGTTGTGTTTTGATTTTTGTCTTCCAAGCAGCATAGTTGCTTCCTCTGAGCAATTGTGAATCCGGAAGAAAAAATTTGGGGGCATTGGTGCCCATTTTGCAGAGATCACTGACAGGGTTTGGCTCTTATCACTCCAGGTATTAGGTCTCCCAATCTATATACCGTCAATCCGATATACCGAACCTTTCTATATACGCGCCCTTCCGATATACCCGTCAGGTGCGTGGAAGAAGCTCGCCCTTTCTATATACCCGGATGCGTGAAAGAGGCGTTAACGTGCGTGAAAAAGAATTCGATCGTGGTACCAAGACGATCTTGATGGGGTCTATGCGATTATTGACACCGGCTCAAAGAAATATCCTCATACGCGCGTAACTTCGCTATATACTCGGATAATTTCTCAGTCCGGATTTATGTCTTGCAATCGTTCACAGACGGATGGGATGGTTCATAGTGTGTGCACTGTGACCTTATTACTCCCCGTTGATTTATAGGGACGATGCCCAGATGACATTGTTGCAGCTATATTAGGCGTTAAGTGCAGTAGTAGTCGCGACGGCTTTACCCGTAAGCGCTTCCCAGAGGCACTGTATATACCGAACGCTGCGAATGAGATCTAGGATCTCGTGAGTGTTACAGAACCAATTTTACTTTTTTATTACAATTCTGCCAGTTTCTGAGTAGTTACAAAGTTTTGCAGTTGACTATGGCAACCTGCAAATTAGTACAATATACAGTACAATTTTGAATAACAGGCAAAAAAATTCAGTTTTGGGGTCCTGGTGACCTCCTGAGCCCTAAATGCTAAAAATTGCAAAAAAATAGCTGAAAATGCAATTTTTAGGTGGGTCTCCTTTTGCAAAAAATGTCTGGAATGAGAAAACAGACCAAATAGGAGAAAAAAATTTACCCTAAGTTAGGGATTTCTCCGCTAAATTTAGTTAGCTGTAACTAAATTCAAAAAAGCTGCTAAATTTAGCAGTTCTGCCAAAAAATCCGCCAGATGCAAAAGGAGAGTTTTTGAGTGTTTTTAGTGGGATTTGATCCTCAAACCTCTCACTCCTAAGGCACATGCACTAACCAACTTGGCCACTTGGGGCGCTTGGACTATGGAAGGAAGCAATTTGTATTTATTGACAAATAAATTGACTTACCTCTTGGAAAATGGATGCCACGTGGCGCATGCTGGTGAAGGGCGTTTTAGGGTTGTATTTGCCCAAAAACGGATCTGGAGCTTTTCTTTTCACTTCCACGCCTTTGTATTCGCCTATGGCCGCATTTTTTCCTTTCCACGCACTGATCTACAAGTGCAGGCCGCGTTTTTTGTGTTTGGGCGCGTTTTTTGTCTCCTTGGGAGTTTTTTTCCTTTGGCCGCACTGTACAGGCCGTATTTGCTGTATTTTTCTCCGTGGGGCGTTTTTTTACTTGCTTGGCCGCGTATTTTAGTTGCTGGGCGCATTTTTGGTTGTATTTTTGCCTTGGACTGCGTTTTGAATGCACAGGTGCATGTTTGAATTGTTGTGCACGTTTTTCCTGTTGTTTGCCTTTGGACAGGCCGTGGGGGACAGCAAGGGTGCGTTTTTGAGCTATGGCTTCGTTTTTAATTGTTTATTGCTTGTGCAGGGCGCGCATGGGACAGCAAAGGGCGCGGGCGAGAGGAGAATGGGGTTTTTTAGCTCCAAAAAAAAAAAACGCTTCCTTGATGCGGAGCCGCGCGGAGGAGAAGAATGGCGCGCATGCTAAAAAAACACTTTTTTTCACCTCCGCCGCTTATTCTTCCTCTTCCACTGTATAATTTTTGTGCAGGGCGCCTCCTTCTTTTTTTTATTTTCTTTGCTCTGTTTGATCACTTTTGTTTTTGCTTGTTTGTTCACTGCAGGTGCACAGACAGACCTCCAAAACAAGCAAAACAACCTCCACATACAGTAGATAAAAAACCTTTATTGGAAAAAAAAATATTATTTCCAATACCTGTAGCTATTTTGCACAGTCTTGAGTGCACCAAAGGTCTGCAAAAATTTGCCTTCCAAGTACCTGGAAGGAACAGGCGGATGTGGGGGAGGCAGGGATGGGGCTGGGAGTTTGCACGAGGCTGCACAGGCTCTCAAATGCTGCAAACACGTCTCCAATCTCCTCTCTCTCTGCTGCTCTCTCTTCCACACCTTCACAGGGCCAGAATTTCGCTCTGGTACCAAATGTTGATTGAGAAACAGGGACGGAAGCCTGTGTAGATTTTATTGATCTCAATCAGTAAAAAATTACAGAGGATGGGCTGCAATATTTATAGATATTGCACAGCCAAATACATCCGGGAAAATGAGTTGCACAGGTGCACCAAAACCAGAATAAACAAGCTTCCAATAACATCCGGGAAGCAAAATTACATAAAGACAAATATATTGTTTAAAACAATATAACAATCTGAATACAGACAAATATGGTTGATTAACCATATAACAATATAATTATTTAAAATTAATTAAATAATTAACCTATGCATAATTAAATAATAGGATAATAAAATTTATCCTAACAAAGAGCTATAAAAAAAGCTACATATTGTTACATATGTCGAAAGGCCTATGATGTCATTCCAAAGTTGACAAAAACTAGTAGTGTTTATTAAAGCTATATGTATATTATAGATCGATTTTTACGACTTTAAGCTAAATGTAGAGACCAAGTGCTTTATGGGTCAGCAATTTGCAAAAAACCTATGATAAAATAGTAGTGCTAACGAGCATTATAAAATGAAAATCTCCAATGGTGGAAAAGAAACGAAGGGTATGAAACATTATCACTAAATGAAGCTACCCCATTCATAAATAGAGAGATAAATGAGTTAGATAATGTAATTCTATGGAATGAGGTTGGAAATCTTTAGAGTGCTTTTGAGAAAATTGGTTTGGGTATTGAACATAAAACATAGAATGATGAATTCAATACATCTAACTTGCTTCAATAAGAGAAATCAACTATCAAATAAACTAGTGGAATTAGATGGAGGCGAAAAATAAAATTCTTATCCAAATGTTTAGTACAAATCAACTCGAGAGCTTCAATTTTACATAAGGTTGTTGAAGATCTGTAACTCAACAATGACATCATCTTAAAAACTATGGAGAAGCACATGCAGTCCTTTATATCTAAATGAAAAAAATCGATAATACAATTATAGAATCCACGAGTGTTATCTCAAAGATCAATACAAATTTCTTTGTAATCCTTAGAGATATTCTTCCAAAATTTACAATACAATGACAACATATCAAACAGTGATCGATGGAAAGTTACAAAGTGAACGCATAATGTAGATCCTTTATTATGAATTCCCAACTCTACATTTCGGGAAAGGAGCAAGCTTGATCCACTGACTCAACTTGGATACAAGATCTGAGGCGAGTTCAAAAAGGATGCTAAGTTCATACAAAAGATGTAGAGAAACTAGAAATTAATGCACAATTTTGAGTTGGCGGTCAAGAGAATAACAATGGAGCAATATAAAAAAGAAGCATCCAATTTTCAGGTGAAAACAATGTAGATATCATAATCGAGTTACATAGCAGATCTTAAATACTCAAAACCACCGTTCAAGCCCATAGCACAAGTGGAGTAAAGTAAAAGAGAACATCACAATTTAATATTTTCACAGACACGGTTGCGGGCAAGAAATGCCTTTAAAACTTCAAAGTGGGGATTGCTTCAGGAAAGAGAATTTGAACACTAAATGTCAGAAAAGAAACATAGCAAATAACTAAACAAATTGAGTGGTTATCAATGCAGTAGCATATAGAAGGTCAACTAACTGTTTGCCTAAGGGTTGTTCGGATCATGTTTTCATGTTGAGTGGAGAAGGATGATGAAATAAAAGAATTACATTCAAAATAGTAAAATACCGTACTTGCTCTAAAATTAAAAACATCTATGCTTTGCACCCTTCTTGGAAGGCTCTAAGAATATTAAATACTAAGTTAATAATAATGCATAAATAAGTTTAACGTCATCTTATGTTAGGCATGATGCACATATGAGCCCTCCAAACTTAATTTTCATGCTTTCATAAAGAAAAACATTTGTATGATAACATTCAAAAAGGTGAGTTTGAATAAGACCTCTATAAGCGACTTAAAGCTAACATCTTTATCTTTATATTGAAAAGAGTCCAAACAGAGCTCAAGTGACAAAACACATTGACAAAGAAGCCCTAGATTCAACAAACCCATTTTTGCATATGCTATAATCATTACAACCCACAAGCCATAATTTGTAAAGAATAAAAGCTTTTGCATTTAGAACGATTTGAAGTGGCAAGAGAAATATTATGAATGTAGTGTAGGTATTTCATTTTTCTATTTCAAAGTAGCAAATATATCCATAGTAAAACCACGACAACATAAATTGAAATTTTCTTTCAAAGCATTACGCACAAAACAATATCTCGTTTAATCTATATATTGTGGTAAATGGGAGAAGTTTGACAAAAAATGTATTCCAACATTTAGATGGGAAAAAAAAGATGTGATCATTACTTTTTTTGTAAATGTTTTGCCTAAATATGGGAGGCCTTTAATAGCTTGAAATTTGATACAACAGATGCAAGTTCTTTAATGTGGGATGTAGAAAGGGAAATTATATATTTAGGATGTAAACCATATACAATGTGCAGCATGATTTCAAAATATGACAACATTTGCAAGAGGTACGTGTCAATTTAAAAATATTAGGGTTGTATGCAATGGGTGGTTTGTTGGAGTAGCAAATTTTCTCTAATATGTCACCGCTTTTCTCTATTCCTAAAAAATCAAGAAAAGAGTATGAGTGACAAGAAATTGAAATCGGAGGAGATTACATGAAACTTGTTATGCAAAGAGTAGTTGAAAGAGTCACCTTAGTTGTTTTCCGGTTGGAGCCCCGTAATGGCATTTGTTTGGCTTAGAGTGAATGTCATCACATTTGAAATCCCCACGAGAAAATAAATGACAGCAATCTTATTCTTAAAGTATTCCTCATGTGAAACCCTTGGCAGCGCAGGAAGCAACATTTGCAGCAGTTCACCGATTAGTATGCATTGGATATTTATTTTTTTGTTGGATTTGAGGTTGTAAATTAGCTGGTCTTTGAAGCTATAAGGACATTCAAGCTTTTGGCGAAGTAGCATTGCAAAAGTTGTTTGTCTATTTTTGGAAGGTTTCAGGTGACGAGCTACATTTATTGCAAATGATCTCAAATGGTATGGAGTATATGTTGGCGATAGTCAATGTAACCCATGCACTCGTGATGAGAAATTGTAAATGAGAAAATGTAGAGGTAGAATATTTGAAAGAAAAGACGATATAAAAAGATGATGTTAAACTGTTATTTATTGCTCATATAGAACTCACCTTAGTAGTTGTGTTTAACATTTATTTTAAGTCTTGTAGTGCTTTTTGCATCCTCAAGGGCATGATGAATGCCGAATGAGTAGTCTTCAAGGCTTTGTCATTATCATTTACACCACGCCTTGTAACATTTTTGAACGAGATAAAATGTGTGCTTTTGTTTTTGTAGTTGTTCCTCTATTGCTGTAAATAGAGGTGCAAATGTTCCAAATAGGTATATCTACAATTAGAGAAGAAAATGTTTAGTGTCATGCAATGAAGAGCATGTAGAATATGAACTTTTTGGAATACTAGGAGTTTACCCTTGTTGTGTCTTCTTCTCACATTGGCTGTCTTTAATTTCTAGGATAAGTTGGAGGCCAATCTATTTAGTAGAGGTTATAATTGTAATAATTGTTCCAACTGGATATGGCTCTGTATTGTTTAACAATTGCTTGTGATCGTGTTTGGAATGAATTTATATTCTATTGAAAGTGACGGAGTGCTTTCTATCGTCTTTGGATTCGTTGAGGAGTAAGATCACATCACAATCTCCATGGTCATAATCGGTTTTAGGCACAATGCTGAAATTTGTGATTTGTATCCCTTTTCCAGCCACAACTTTGTCTTCATGCATTGGGATAAATTTGTGGGCAACATTTAGAGTAACTGCCAATTCAGATTACTCATCGAGTAAGATCTACCCGCAGGAGTTGTTTATCCCGATCTTTTTGCACAATAGTTTTATACACCACAAGCACATCGCCTTGGAAAATGTTGCCAATTGTGAAACTGTTAAGGTCATCAATGGATGTGAGGGATGGAGTTGATGTTGCTTGCTTGCAAAGAATGTAGAATATTCTAGTGTATGTCGATGAAATCATATATAAAGTTGATGTAGTTTGTTTTGTACATACCTTTTTGGCTGGCTCTTGTCTTCTTCTTGACCTTCTATGTTGTCAAAGGCGACAACAAGGTATATAGTGCAATATGAGAACAACTTAGTTTGTTGTTATAATTGGACAAAGAGTGTAAATTTGTTATGGAAGAAACAATAGTATTGAATTGATTATAATTGTACTTTTGGATGTTAATATTGCATACCTTATAGCGGTGTATAGTTTCAGTGGAGAGAAGTGCATTGTACAAGGTGTTGTTGACATTGCGTAGTATTTGCATTTTGATTTAACAGAAATTGGATAGTGAAAAGTATAATGTATCATGGTCACTCCAATATGTATCTATTCTAATAATGTAATGCCTTCGAGGATTTGTTTTAGACCATATGTGGTCGATAATTGGTATTGAAGTTGAAATTTGGTTTTGCTTGATGAAGTGCATTTGGTGAGTTTGCATATGATGAATGAGCGTTGTCTCGTTCGCTGATTTCTTATTGATGTCAATATTGAAATCACCTATTATGTGCATGTTGTTTCTTGCTTGTGTATCTGCCAAGGCTTTGTCAATTGCATGAAGAATATCTAAAATAGATGCAGTTGGTGCTGCATAAAAGTTTACTATGGATATTTCTTGGTTATGAATGGTAACGGTTACAAGCAGTGCTTCTACCCTATTTTCTCGGTATTCAATTGTTTCAATATTTGAAATATGTTTTTTCATGCAAATCATTATTCCATGTACGTGTCGCATAGAAATGCAATTGAAATGTTGTTGTAGTGTGTGTGTTTGTGTGGTCGGGGTATGCGTTTCTTGCAAACATAGTATGTCTACTTGCATTAAATCATAGTCATTGAGTATGTCTTCAGCATGTGCTTTGAGGCTTCTTGTGTTCAAAGATGCAATGAGGAGCTCAGATTGGGATATAATTGTTTGCAAATCATTTTGTAATTGCCATCTCGAATTTTCCGTGAGACGCATCATCTCTACTATTATCTCTTCTTTCACCTTAAAATTCTTCATTTTCAACGGTGTTAGTAAGTACAAAGACTCAATATTTGTAACTCGGGATAGTGCTATGTATGTTATTGCATGTTGTGTGACACCATCCGGGTTAAATGCAAGTCCTTCCATTGTGAGGCCTTGGGATCTGTGTATTGTTCATGCACACGCTAATTGTATTGGAAATTGTTTCGCATTGTTAGGCATCTTTGAGCCCGGAAATTCGGCATTGGTCTAGCAATACGTATGATTGGTATCCAACTCATGTCTATCATATTGTCATACAAGTGAGTGATTTTCTTTGTCTCGCATATGCCCGATATGAGGATCATTAAATTTTATCCATACTACGTCCATTTTATTTACAATCTTGTATGATTTGAATATTCCATCGGATCCATTGAATATTCTCTTGCATTTACTGATGAAATTAAAATATGGGGAAAGTGAATAAAGAATGATGAGGAGAAGCCATGTGTATTCCCAACATAGAAGGAATTGATGAGTTGTGTCCATGGAAAGACATGTCTTGCACTAAGAAGGTAACTCATTTGTTTATTGTCATTAAGAGATGTGAAGTACTTGAATGTGTTTGTACACTTGGGTTATTTGAAGTTGGAATCATTCATTGGACATATTGGCTTCCATCTTTTGGGAAATTTGCATTCATCCCTAATGTGGATAAACTGAAATTTCAAGGAAAACAAAGAAATCAGATTTCATGGTATACAAGGGCAGATTGCAAAAGATGTGATTGGTGAAGAAAGAAGCATGTCGTTGTAGTGGTTGAATTGTGAAGGAACTCAGCGTCTTGTGGGACATGGTGACATCACAAGGAATGAGACAAGTGGGATATTTGATGACTCCTATTTTGATGGATTGTTTGCTACAGGCAAAGAGCACACCATAATGACTTATGTGGAGAGCGAGTTATATGATGTTCAAGTGGGGAGTGAGTTAGATATGATGGATAATTTGACTCTAGATGGGGTGAGTGGAGTCATGGATGTGGGTGTAACCAATAGGTTTGCACATGAAACAATTACATAAATTGGAATTTCATGTTCAAACCATCTGAGTTTATCATTATGTTGGTTATCTGAGGTTTTGGTAGATTGGAGATCTCATTTGCTTGTTGAGTATGTGAAGAACTCGACACACTTGTGATATTCTAGATGTTCACGAGATAGAATGACAGCTACGGATGGGAGGATGAGATGATCTTCTATCAAGGCAGATTGTACCTTGTGTCAGATTCGTGGTTGAGGATGGAGATATTGCGACATGTGCATTATTTTTCCATGACTGGGCGCTTAAGCTTCGATGAGACCTACAAGTTCATGTTAGAGAGGTTCATATGGCATAGGTTGAGTGAGGATATCCTCAACTGTATATAGGCATGTACGGTTTATCACTATGACAAGTCAGAGCTTACAGGTTCATCATTTTTTGAGTCGACATGGGATAACACACCTATGTATTTCACTACTTCTATGCCCGGCGAGCACTTCGCCCACGTGCTAGTCAGTGGAGAGATGAAATTGACTCATGGTTATTCAGTAGGTTCACATTCAGCGCAGGAGGTGGACTATGTGGAGCTGATATGGCCGGTTGACTATCTACTGGAGTCTTGGGACTTTTCCCCCATGGGACACATTGAGATACATTATGAGGAGCCTTGCTCTCACATGAGTGCAGGTCATGTGGGAGAGTTAGCACCATTTGTGTGTATACAAGTTGTTTCACAGGTTGATCTAGGGAATCTACAAGATTCAAAGTGGACTTTCATACCTAGGAGTTGGTTGGAGAGGTCATGAGTGATCTCGTGATGGCAGCCTTGCATTGGCAGGGATTGGACCGATTGGAAATTTCGGTGCGGGTACTAGTGGAGAGTCAGTTTGGGTATCATTCTACTTCATGGACAACATTGCTCTTGGTACCATATGGAGGTCATGATGACGGCATGGGGTTTCTTGGTTACTTTGGATTACACGGATCCTTGGTGGATGATAGGGTGAGGTGGAGAAACTTATGGCACAAAGATTCGGTTGTTGTAGTAGGATACAATAATTCTTGGGGTCAAGCATTTCTTGAGAAGGGAGGACTGTAATGTCCCCTTTTCCTGCACCAAAGGCCTAAGGGCTAGGTCGAGTCAAGCGTTGGTTAGACCCAAGGAGCTGTGGACGTTGGGAGCTATGGGAAGGGGTCCACGTGGTTATAATAGGCTTATTTTGCGTTGAGGGTCACTTTTGGACCATGACGACTTAAAGGGGAAAAGTAACTTAAGTTACTTTATTTTATTGGCCCCTCCGTGGAATGAAACGCATCTAGGTCTATTGGGGATCTTTTGCTTTGGAATGTATATAAGGAGTTGGGAGAGAAAGGAGAGGAAATTTTTGGCATATACATTTTATTGAACCCTTCTCATGTTGTTGTTGTTGTTGTGCATTTATAGCTTGTGAGTCAAATCCCACAGGGGACCCTATCTTCGGTGGTGAGAGACCCGTCCCTAGCTAGCGGGGCATTCTTCGATAAAGAGAGATCTACCCTAGTCTATCATTTTGGAGCCACTCTCATGTTTGTGTGGCGGAGACATTATCGAGAGGTTAAAGAGGAAGGATATTGAGGGTCTTGGGGGCATTCGAGGGGACAATCGGAGGATCCAGGATCAGATTCACAACATCCATTTGGGCTAGGCGTGGCAGCTCGTTGAATGTGCCTCCATCATTTTCTAACCCCATTCCAAGCGAGACAACTTGTAGCCTTTGTTTGGGGGTTTTTCTAGTTGGTTATTTTCAGATCTAAAGGTTGAAATGTCATTTCCTCTACCTGTTGATGTTATTCCCAAAGACCCTTATTACTACTCTTGTATTTAAATGGTTACGAACCTCGAAGTTTTCTGTTATCTAGGGCATCTTGTGCTTTTTCCGCAATAGTTTAATCTTTGTAAAATTCTAACAACAATTTTTGTATTTCGTTTGTAATAATATGAAGCTCTCTTTAATTTTTCAAGTAATTTAGGTGGACATTTTAGCAAATAGTAATTTTCTTTAGTTCACTGCACTAACCAATTGTAAAATCGGTAAAAATTAGTATTTTATGTGGTCTGCAAGTTTCCAATATTTTGTGCATTTTTAAGTGGTATCCCATTAGGGATATTTCACTCATGTATAATGCAAATATTTTGCAAAGTGTAGACAAGGAGAAACCCAATGGGGAAAGACTCTTCCCACCCCCACAATAAAAAAAGAGAGAAAAGAGAAATGCATAGTGAAAGTCTCCCTAAGGAAGAAGCCCCTAGACATACATAGAAAACTCTAAGAAAGTAGAGAGAGAAATACGAGGAGATGTATACAAGGCCCCCATAATAGTGTCGATGATGTAGCATTCTTCCTAAAGACTAAAGAAGGTTCATCTACATCAAACAATGTTTTTTTCTTAGGAAGAATAGAAAAGGTGTACTGAAAGTATTCTCACTCTATGAAGGAAGTTAAAGGTAGTAGTACAAAGAACTCAAGTGTTTCCACAATTGAAATGTGGCATAGGTTTGGCAAGAGTATGCACAAGAACTGATGGTAATGCCACTAAAGTAGATCTGTCAAAGGATGGGTATGAATCATTCATTGAAAGAATGTCCATATGAAGTGAAGGCCCAATAACCCTCACAAGTGAAGAATGAGGATCCATAATCGAGGTGGATCAATGATGATCTCCAAAATAGTAGAAGTGATTGATATCTAAAGGGGTACTCCCATCAATGGAGATGCTGATGTATGCATCCTCTGAAATACAAATGTGTGAAGGCACCTTTGCAAATGAAAGAGCATCTCCTTGTACTACAAATGTATGAGGGCACTTTGCAATGAAAGAGCATATTGTAAGAGTTATTTTTGCATACAAGAATGAGACCATCTTAAAGCTATTTCAATCTTCTAATAATTTCAACAATTCAATTTATCGACTCTTACAATAAAAATGAGAAATTATCTATTTTATTTCCTTTAATAAACTCACACTTTTACAATAATACAAACTACAACAAGGTAACAATACACTCTTTTCTCAATGACCATAGTTCATTTTCTTACAATATAATAACCCTTCCTTCCAACAAGTTGAAAGAATAATTTACAAGATTACAAATTTCACTTTACAACAATGAGGTAACATTACAAAGGTGATCTTTTGGCTCCAGCATGGTATAACTCCTCCAAGCTTCAACTTTGCACTCTTTCATCTCTTCAAATTTGAATCACATTAATACAAAGAAAGGGGAGTAAGTGGTGCTCTCCATCCAACCTTTAATCCAATAAGAGGAGAAGTCATCCTCCTTATTGGCCCCAATCCTCAACCATAGAACAATAGGGAGTATTTGCAACTTTGACAACTTTACAAAAATGGCTTCCACAATACAACACATACAACATTTTCCACATTCAAACAATATTTCAACACTCAATCACATTTTTCAAATAAGTTCATCAAGAGTATTTTTGCATTCTTTTTCAAAACAACACAAATAAAATTCACATTTTCAACACATTCACAAAGGCTTAATAGTAAGCCAAATGGAGACAAGAACATGAAGTCTTCTCCTTATGCCTCCCATGTGGGAAGAGGGTCCACCCAATGCCTCCAAGTGCACTATCAACAACACACACAACACCTTATTTCTCCCTTTTTCCTATGCAAAATAACATATAAACCTTTTACCTCCACATAGGTGGAGCATCCCTCCCACACTCCCTCCACATTTTCCTCACTAACTCCCTTTTTCATCCACAAAAAGAACTCCATTTCTTTCTCCCAGACCACTCTAAAGGGAAATCTACCCATCCCCAACATATTACATTCACAACACACATACATATACTCAAGAAAACACAAATTTCACATCTATATTCATAAATAAAGGAATAACAATAAGTGAAGATCCTACCTCTCCATTAAGCTTCCAAAATTCTTCACTCAACAAGATTCAACTCCTTCAAACCAAGCATAATCCCAAAATGCAACTTCAAAAGCTCCAAGCATGCAACCCAAGTCCAAATTCCAAAAGTACAAGTGTAGAAAATGAGACAAGTAACCCCAAATCCTCCAAATTCACTCAATAAATAGAAAAGGAGGTGAGGATGATGAGGTGGCTCCATGTAGGATGTCACTTCATCATTCCCAATTCTAACTCAACAAGTCAACACACAAAGACCAATGCAATTAAATGAACAAGTAAGGCTATGACATGCACAAATGTACACTCCAACATGCACTCCATACCTTCCAAGGACATATTAAATGTGGTAAGTAGAAAAGTGACTTTATTTACTCTTTTACACTCAACAAATGCATTAAAAAGACTAAAATTAGCTCCATACTTCATAAGTATGGTTGGTAGATGAGTTTGAGATGTAAGGGACAAGGTTAACTTGTCCCACAAGTCTCAAAAAGTGGCCTATAAGGAAAAATTCGAGATTGGAAAATAAGGAAGAGTACACACCTCTAAAATGTAATTAATTCATTCAACATCAAGCACAAATCAAGGACCATCTACTTTATTAATTACCCAATTGTCACATCTTTATTTTTGTTTACAATTAAGTTAAATTAACTAATTAAAAGCATATTAACAAGCACTAATAAAGTGAATAGATTTTACAATTAATTAGATACATGCACCACAAAATAAATACACAAAAATTAAAAGGAAGGAAAAACATCACAACCCATGGCCACACACATGAGGTCACCCCCCATGGGAAACCTCCTAACCAACCATAACAATTACACAATATATACATAGAACACAAGTTGTCAAATTGGCCATGTTGCAAACACCCAACATTTTTCTAGGGTTGGTCCCCTATCCCCTTTCGATGTATAGTGATATCATTTTCTTGCAATCACAAACAAAATACCTCTCGGCCTCAAGGCCGCATTAATAACATCGAGAAACAACTCATACATATCCATTAATAATCATCATCAAAATCAAACAATTCTATCAACTGTTTAAAATTCTAAATAACTTGATTCTACTATTTAACTACATCAATGAGATCACAAGGCTAATCCAAACATCCAAACATAGGCAATGCATCATGAATATAATGTGTCAGTATAAATTGTAACAATGAAATCAACATGTATAAAATTGTCCACCAGTGTCATCTAGCATATCATAATCCAAAACATGAATCACAACATATCAATAATCCAAATGTCCATATAATTTATCACCAACTAATCAAAATATAATAAACATAATGTCAATGTCTCAAATCACCCGTGATAAAATCATAGTGGATAAGTGTCGAAGAGGAGTGGGCATTACGGAATAATATTCAAGAAGAGCCCTCTTGTGTGTGTATGTGTCTCATTTTTTTTTATGATATTGATGTTAGAGTAGGTATTTACCTTAGCTCATGTTCACCTAGGTACTTTATTTACCTTTATTGTATTTATCCTCACCCACTTATGTGTGTGGATATTTCTTTTATCTTATTTAGATATTGGGAGATATTATCTAGTTGTTAGGTATAGTTATTTCCTTGATCTATGGTATTGACTAGTTATTTCCTTGATCTATTGTATTGACTAGATCCTCGATGTCTAGTTCTCTCCTCAATCTATGGTCTTGACTAGTTCTTTGATGACTAGTTATTTCCTTGATTTATTGCTTGATCTACGACCTTGATCGGTTCTTAGATTGTTATTCCTTGCCTATTTAAGCAAGGCCCATTCTCAATGTATTGCATTGAGTTCCATAATAATATATGATATTGCTTCTCATTTGTTTGCAAAGGTAACCCATTAAAATACTCAGCCCTTGGTCATATGGTATGGTCATATGAGGGCTTAAAACTTGTGATTCCTACTAGTAGGTGCTTAACTTCAGCCAAAGGCAACAACATTTTACTTTGTTTTAGTGGCACCTAAAATAAATAACATAGCAAAATATTAAAAAAACTTGTAACTTTTGATCGGTAACTCGGTTTTGAGTGTCATTTTTGCAAAAGTGCTTGTTTTTTCGTGCTCTTTCCATTGGAATTATTTATTTTGAGACTTGCACTATAATTATAAAGTGCCAAATATGGAGGAGTGTTGTAATCAATTGTGGACGCAATTTTGGCTGAGCCCGACATCCTAAATTTTTGGGAGTTACAGTTTGTACCTATCATGGATTCTGAGAATGATATGCTTTTCTATGAAGTATGTGGACTTCAAGAGGATATTGTAAAATTTGTGGAAGAAAATAGATCACTCAATAAGTGAAATTCTCTTCTACAATCACTCATTCACAATAAGGATACAATAATACACTCCCTACAGAACAAACTTGCTAGCCTACAAAGATCACCATCATATTGTGGACAACCATATACATGCTCCTAGTCCACTTGTAGTTGTTGCTCTTGTACCCACTGACATTGATCTACCAGTCTTTGAGCCTGAACCTACTTTTGATGCTTCTAAACCTATGAGGCTTGTTATTGCATGCTCTTCCACATTTGTGCCTATTACAGTACCACATGTTGTGTATCCTACTTATGCTCAACTGCATGGATTTTTTAAGAAGCATACCACCGTATTCGGTTCTCATGCTCCGTTCTATGGGTCTCACTAGCGAGTCATTGGTAGACATTCACGGTGGTATTGTTTCCTCTATTCCACATGTTAAGTGGAATTCTCATCATGACATTGGTTTTCAAGCGAGATACTTCATTGGGATCACACTTTGTGAGCTCCTTTTTTTGTTTGCTTAACTATTTCGAGGATCATGAGCAACACATGAGTTTTACACCTTCACTCAGTGACTTGAGAAACCCGAGATTTCAGTCATCCGGACATGATCAACCCGACACACATTCTCGATGTTATTTTGCATGCACCCATTGTGCATTTTACACCAAGTCATATGCAGGCATCTTCTTCATCCATCCGTGTTGATTTGGGGTGGATATCTGATCACTCATGGAGACGACATAGGCATTCATTGAGAGGACTCTACAGGCGTGGCTCCTCCACCATTCGACCTCTTGCTCCATTTTCTATACCTTCTGCATTGTGATGCTTCTTGTTTTGAGCATTTTTCTTTAGTAGGTGTAGTGTATCTCTCTTGTTTGTTGAGAGATTTTGTATCTGTATTTTCGACACTTTTGGCATGTTGATAGTCTCTCTTATGGGGGAGCTAGTCGGTGGAGCCAAGTGTTAGTTTGTCGGTGTTCGAGTAGTTGATTTTGGTAACTCATACAGATTTGTGGTATCACTCTACTCATTCAAAGAAGTATGGGAGGGTGTGGCCTTGGCTTTTTCTTGGATCGTGGCACTCTTATTTATTTGGATATCGTGTCCTTACCTTGTTGCCATGGTTTTTCTTGGATCGTGGAACACCTATTTGTAGCAGATTGATCAAATTATGTTTGGTGTTTTTTTCACTTTCGACATCACTCGGTGACAGCCTCCTTATATGGAGATATTCTCGGTGAAACCCAAAGTGTCGATTGTTTTTGAGTTTTGTGATCGACTGGTGGATTTAGACCACAAGGCACACCAAACTTCTTCATCATTGTATGATTTTTTTGAGCCGAGCTTCTTGGGATGCCTTGGAGCGGGTCTTTACTCTCTTTACTTTGTTGTTACTAGTTTTGGGTACCTTGCAGTGTCCCTTTTTTTTTCGGTTATTGTGTACATGAGTACCTCATCGAGCCTAGTTGCCGGACTCATACTATGGACATGTCACTTCTATTTTAACCCCTAGCTTCACTTGAGGGGGATGTTAGAGTAGGTATTTACCTTAGCTCATGTTCACCTAGGTACTTTATTTACCTTTATTGTATTTATCATCACCCACTTATGTGTGTGGATATTTCTTTTATCTTATTTAGATATTAGGAGATATTATCTAGTTGTTAGGTATAGTTATTTCCTTGATCTATGGTATTGATTAGATCCTTGATGTATAGTTCTCTCTTAAATCTATGGTCTTGACTAGTTCTTTGATGACTAGTTCTTTCCTTGATTTATGGCTTGATCTACAACCTTATTGGTTCTTAGATTGTTATTCCTTGCCTATTTAAGCAAGGCCCATTGTCAATGTATTGCATTGAGTTCCATAATAATATATGATAATCGCTTCTCATTTGTTTGCAAAGGTTTTATGTAAAGTTATTCTGGCAAATTGCTTTCATCTTATAGATCGTGGTGTTTGATTAGCATCTGTGTTCTTGGCTTGAGTACGATGATGTAGCAATATCCATACATATACAAAAATTGAATTAGATATAAAATGAAGTGCTACATAAAAATGAAAAAGCAAACTACTATGTACTCCATGTTCCTCGCCCACACACTTTTACGTCATAAAAATTAGGAGAAACATAAACTTATTTATATGTATATGTGGATGGCCCCTTTTCATCATGGAAAAGAGATACAGGTCATTACTATGTTAAATATCAATTCTTTGATGCTAAATTCAACATATACTTCGATCCAGTTATCAAATTCTCAAAATTACTCAAGGAAAAGCAATAGATAGTTCCACATTCATCAACTATAAATCTATAGAAAACTTAGATCTCTAAGATGCAATTATTCTTTAAGCTAAAGAAAATCACTAATGAAAATTATTACAAGTTTTTTTAACATCATACACATATATGATTTCCAAACTTACACAATTATCTAACTCATGAAAAGTAAACTTATCATATATATAAATTCCAGCTATTTAGAGGTGGTTTAAATGAGAAAAACATGACATCTCCTTAAGTTGTGAACATCCAATGATCTCCAACTTCATAATATTTTTAATTCCAAATATAAAGCATTCAAGAGAGATGAACATCTCGAACATTCACACGACCCTTGTTAGAGTATATATTCTCCACAAAATATTGGAAAGATGGAAAACAAAAGTCTATTATATATTGAAAGGCACATACTAGATATGGACATGTTATATGAAAACAGAAGGAAAACTATTTGGATTAGTAGTAAATTTGATAGCCACCTATACTTGTTTATATTTCTAGGTGATGATAAATTTCTAATATTTCTCTTCAAGAATGCAAAACAATGTTACATTTATAGTTTTGTGACTATTTTATACTTTATTAATAAAATAAATATACATTATATAATTATGTCCCTTTTGAATATTTATTCATTTTTATTTGTATTTAGTATGGGTATACAATTTCTTTTCCCAAATTGGATTTCCTCTTCATTATAAAACATATTGTCTAAAGTTTACAACTTTTAAATTCATATTTTTACATAAAATTTATCATTTTATGAGTGAAAGATTGATATATAGTAGTTTATTTTGGGTATGTAACTCTTAGTGATTACAAAATTTATATGCTTCGCTTAACATCAAAATTATAAATAATGAATGACACTTGTTGGAAAAGATATCTATATACTTAATCTTTCAAAACATTCTTTATTCATTAAAAATTATTGTTCTTCAAGTGATCACCTCAGGTATTGTATTTCATCTAAAACATACACTCAAATCACCTATAAACATTTAACAACCACATAGGGGTGTTGTTACTATTCTTTAAAAAATTAATATAAGATTGTTTCCCACGTATAAAAACAAGAGCCGCAAAGTGGCCAGTTCCTCGCCATCCAAGTTACATGTTTGGGTAGGAATCGGTAGTTTGACTATAGTAACAAAGACCGAAGATTAAAAGCATGTACAAGATAAAACAAAATAGCACTTCGAGACGTATACTAGAGAACTTTGTCGCAAGTGCATTGTTTCATATGTGGAAAGGCATATGATGCCATTCCAAAATTGACAAAAACTAAGCGGTGTTTATTAAAGCTATATGTAAATTATAGATCGATTTTCAGTCACTTTCAAATTGTGTATGAGTTAGCACTATGGAAAAATTCTATGATAAAATAGGTGAGTTTTTATAATTATTGCGTGGGCAAGGACATTACATGCATAACGGATTGACATTTAGCAAAACAAGAATCACACTCTCTGTATCCTATCACACTTTCCATACATGTCTACTACAAAACTTTGACAAAAATCCGCTTTCCATTATGCTTTGGTGGATGGCTATGTCCTACTCTCTGACTCCCAGGTTAAACACTGGTGGCAAGTAATGTGGAAAAGGTTTTGAGTCTAGCTTTACATGTGACAATTGCATTTGCGTGAAAGTTTCCAAGTCATTTTCAACAAACACATTTTGTGCACATACTGTAATCATGATCGAAAAATAGTCGATATATGTAAAGAGCTATAAAACAAAGCTACATATTGTTACATATGTGGAAAGGCCTATGATTTCATTCCAAAGTTGACAAAAACTAGCCATGTTTATTAAAGCTATATGTATATTATAGATCGATTTTTGTGACTTTCACTAAATGTAAAGACCAGTGCTCTATGGGTCAAAGAATTTGCAAAAATTCTATGATAAAATAGTAGAGCTAATAGAGCATTATAAAATGAAAATCTCCAACGGTGGAAAAGAAAGGAAGGGTATGAAACATTATCACTAAATGAAGCTACACGTATTCATAAATAGAGAGATAAATGAGTTGGATAATGTAATTCTCGTGGAATGAGGTTGGAAATCTTTAGAGTGCTTCGAGAAAATTGGTTTGGGTATTGAACGTAAAACATAGAACAAGGAATTCAATACACCTAACTTGCTTCAAATAGAGAAATCAACTATCAAATAAACTAGTGGAATCGGATGGAGGCGAAAATAAAGTTCTTATCCAAATGTTTGCACAATCACTCGGGAGCTTGAATTTTACATAAGGTTATTGAAGATCCAGAACTCAACAATGACATCATCTCAAAACTATGCGAAGCACACGCAGTCCTTTGTATCTAAACGAAAAAAAAATGATAATACAATTATAGAATCCACGAGTGTTATCTCAAAGATCAATACAAATTTCTCTCAGTAATCCTTAAAGATATTCTTCCAAAATTTACAATACAATGACAAAATATCAAACAGTTGATTAGATGGAAAGTTACAAAGTGAACGTGTTATGTAGATCCTTTATTATGAATTCCCAACTCTACGTTTTAGGAAAGGAGCGAGCTTGATCCACTAGACTCAAGGATACAAGACCGAGTTCAAAAAAAAGGAGGCCGAGTTCATACAAAAAAATGTAGAGAAACTAGAAATTAATGCACAATTATAAGTTGGCAATCAGAGAATAACAACAGAGCAATATAAAAAAGAAGCATCCAGCTTTTAGGTGAAAATAACGTAGATATCATAATCGAGCTACATAAAGAGATCTTAAATACTCAAAACCAGGTGTTCAAGCCCGTAGCACAAGTGGAGTAAAGTAAAAGAGAACATCACAATTTAATATTTTCACAGACACATTGCAGCAGCAAGAAATGCCTTTAAAACCTCAAAGTGGGTGATTGCTTCTAGGGAAAGAGAATTTGAACACTAAATGTCGAAAAGAAACATAGCAGAGATAGCTAAACAAATTGAGTGGTTATCAATGCAAAGCATATAGAAGGTCAACTAACCTATTTGCACGAGGTTGTTCGGATCATGTTTGCATGCCGAGTGGAGAAGGACGATGAAATAAAAGAATTACATTCAAAATAGTAAAATACCGTACTTGTTCTAAAACAAAAACATCTATGCTTTGCGAAGCTTCTTGAAGGCTCTAAGAATATTAAATAATAAGTTAATAATAATGCGTAACTAAGTTTAACGTCATCTTAAGTTAGGCATTCGCACATATCGCCCTCCACCTTAATTTTCATGCTTTCATCGAAGCAAAAATTTGTATGATAATACCATTCAAAAGGTGAGTTTGAATAAGACCTCTATAACCGACTTAAAGCTAACATATTTATCTTTATATTGAAAAGAGTCCAAACAGAGCTCAAGTGACAAAACACATTGTGCAAAGAAACCCAGCATTCAACAAACCCATTTCGTGCATATGCAATAATCATTACAGCCCACAAGCCATAATTTGTAAAGAGTAAAATCTTTTGCATTTAGAACAGATTTGAAGTGGCAAGAGAAATATTATGAATGTAGTGCAAGTATTTCATTTTTCTATTTCAAAGCGCAAGAAATCTATCCATAGTAAAACCTTGACAACATAAACTAAAATTTTCTTTCAAAGATTCTCGCACAAAACAATATCTGTTTAATCTATATATTGTGGTAAACGGGAGAAGTTTGACAAAAAATGTATTCCAAAATTTAGATGGGAAAAGAAAGATACGATCATTACATTTTTTTGTAAATGTTTTTCCGAATATGGGAGGCCTTTACATAGCTTGAAATTCAATACAACAAGTATTTCAAGTTCTATAATGTGGGATGTAGAAAGGAAAATTATATATTTAGGATGTAAATCATATACAATGATCTGTGATTTCAAAATCGACAACATTTGGAAGAGGTACGTGTCAAGTTCAAAATATTATGGTTGTAGACAATGGGTGGTTTGTTGAGTAGCAAATTTTCTCTAATATGTCACCGCTTTTCTCTATTCCTGCGGAAAAGCAAGAAAAGAGTATGAGTGACAAGAAATTGAAAGCGGAGGAGATTGCATGAAACTTGTTATGCAAAGAGTAGTTGAAAGAGTCACCTTAGTCAAGCTTTTCCACTTGGAGCCCCGTAATGGCATTTGTCTGGTTCAGAGTGAATGTCCTTGTTGCTTGAAATCCCCGCAGCAAATAAATGACAATAGTCTTATTCTTAAAGTATTCCTCATGTGAAACCCTTGTCAGTGCAGGAAGCAACATTTGCAGCAGTTCACCGGTCAATATGCATTGGATATTTTTGTTTTTGTTGGATTTGAGGTTGCAAATAAGCCGGTGTTTGAAGCTATAAGGACATTGTTGTTGGCAAAAGCAGCATTGCAAAAGTTGTTTGTCTATTGTTTGGAAGGTTTCCAGTGACGAGCTACATTTATTGCAAAAAGATCTCAAATGGTATGGAGTATATGTTTGCGATAGTCAATGTACCCTACACTGCATGATGAGAAATTGTAAATGAGCAAATGCAGAGGTAGAATATTTGAAAGAAAAGATGATATAAAAAGATGATGTTGCAAATTGTTATTTATTGCTCATATAGAACTCACCTTTGTAGTTGTGTTTAACATTTCTTTTAAGTCTTGTAGTGCTTTTTCCATCCTCAAGGGCATGATGAATGTTGACTGAGTAGTCTTCAAGGCTTTGTCATTATCATTTCCACCACGCCTTGCAACATTTTTGAACAGATAAAATGTGTGTTTTTGTTTTTGTAGTTGTTCCTCTATTGCTGTAAATAGAGGTGCAAATGTTCCAAATAGGTATAGCTACAATTAGAGAAGAAAATGTTTAGTATTATGCAATGAAGAGCACGTAGAATATGAACTTTGTGGAATACTAGGAGTTTACCCTTGTTGTGTCTTCTTCTGTTGGCCCGTCTTTAATTTCTAGGATAAGTTGGAGGCCAATCTATTTAGCAGAGGTTACACCGCAACAATTGTTCCAACTGGATATGGCTCGGTGATTGTTTAACAATTACTTGACATCGTGTTTGGAATGAATTTATATTCTATTGAAAGCGACAATGTGCTTTCTATGGTTTTGGATTCGTTGAGGAGTAAGATCACATCACGCCTCTATGGTCATAATCGGGTTTTAGGCGCAATGCTGAAATTTGTGATTTGTATCCCTTTTCCAACCACAACTTTGTCTTCATGCATTGGGATAAATTTGTGGGCAACATTTAGAGTAACTATCAGTTCAGCTTTCTCATCAGTAAGATCTGCTCGCAGGAGTTGTTTTCCCTGATCTTTTTGCACAATAGTTTTATACACCACGAGCACATCGCCTTGGAAAATGTTGCCAATTGTGAAAGTGTTAAGGTCATCAATGGATGTGAGGGATGGAGTTGATGTTGCTTGCCTGCAAAGAATGTAGAATATTTCAGTGTATGTCGATGAAATCATATAAAAAGTTGATGTAGTTTGTTTTGTACATACATTTTTGGTGGCTCTTATGCAGCTTCTTGACCTTCTATGTTGTCGAAAGGCTCGTTTCATGGCTCCTACGACAATAAGTTATATAGTGCAATATGAGAACAACTTAGTTTGTTGTTATAATTGAATGAAAGAGTGTAAATTTGTTATGGAAGAAACAATAGTATTAAATTGATTATAATTGTACTTTTGGATGTTAATATTGCATACCTTATAGCGGTGTATAGTTTCGATCGAGAGAAGTGCATTGTCATAAGGTGTTGTTGACATTGCGTAGTATTTGCATTTTGATTTAATAGAAATTAGATAGTGAAAAGTATAATGTATCATGGTCACTCCAATATGTATCTGTTCTAACAATGCAATGCCTTTGAGGATTTGTTTTAGACCATATGTGGTCGATAATTGGTATTGAAGTTGAAATTTGGTTTTGCTTGATGAAGTGCATTTGGTGAGTTTGCATATGATGAATGAGCATTGTCTCGTTTCGCTGATTTCTTATTGATGTCAATATTGAAATCACCTATTATGTGCATGTTGTTTCTTGCTTGTGTATCTACCAAGGATTTGTCAATTGTATGAAGAATATCCAAAATAGATGCGATTGGTGTTGCATAAAAAGTTTACTATGGATATTGTTTGGTTATGAATGGTAACGATTCAAGAAGTGTTTCTACCCTATTTTCTCGGTATTCAATTGTTTCAATATTTGAAATATACTTTTTATGCAAATCATTATTCCATGTACATGTCGCATAGAAATGCAATTGAAATGTTGTTGCAATTTGTGTGTTTGTGTGGTCGGGGTATGCGTTTCTTGCAAACATAGTATGTCTACTTGCATTAAATCATAGTCATTGAGTATGTCTTCAGCATGTGCTTTGAGGCTTCTTGTGTTCAAAGATGCAATGAGGAGCTCAGATTGGGATATAATTGTTTGCAAATCATTTTGCAATTGCCATCTCGAATTTTCCGTGAGACGCATCATCTCTGTTGTTATCTCTTCTTTCACCTTAAAATTCTTCATTTTCAATGGTGTTAGTAAGTACAAAGACTCAATATTTGTAACTCGGGATAGTGCTATGTATGTTAGTCCATGTTGTGTGACACCAATCGGGTTAAATGCAAGTCCTTCCATTGTGAGGCCTTGGGATCTATGTATTGTTCGTGCACACGCTAATTGTATTGGAAATTGTTTCCGCATTGTTAGGCGTCTTTGAGCCCGGAAATTCGGCGTTGATCTAGTAATACGTAGGATTGGTATCCAACTCTTGTCTATCATATTGTCGTACAAGTGAGTGAGTGTCTTTGTCTGCATATGCCCGATATGAGGGTCATTAAATTTTATCCATACTACGTCCATTTCGTTTACAATCGTGTACGATTTGAATATTCCATCGGATCCATTGACTAACCCATCTTGAATGTCATAATTACCAGAAAATATTTGTACAAGCATATCAGTTTTCAGTACGATAGTTGATGGTAGAGTGGCAGTGTGTTGATATGGATGGTATACATTGTACTGGCGTCCCTCGGCGGAAGGAGGCCCCTTTGAAATGGGAGCAAAACTTGAGGCTACGGAAAAGGAAAAAGTAGATGCGAGAGACTAAGGAAAGGGAAGAGAGAAAGTTGAAGAACAAACATAAGAAGAGAAGCTCACCGGACTCCAATGATGAGAGTGATAAAGAAAAGAGCTTGGAGAAGAAAGCACATAGGAAGCACAAAAAAGAGTCATCATTGAGAATATTCTGATTAGAGTGAAAAGAACAACCGAGAAAGGCAGATAAAAACTCATCGGAGATATAAGAGAGGAAGTACAGTTGAAGTGATGATAGTGAATATGACAAAGAATAAACAAGAGGTCTTGTAAGTTGCATAGGAAAGTAAATAGTGCTTCCGAGTCCAACTCGAAAATGATCAAGGGAAGACGTCGAGCAAGATGGGTCATAGGAGACATGGAAGGAAAGTTTTAGTAGGTAGTGAAGAGCAATAACAACAGAGGGTTGGTGGCTTGTAGGTAGCGCCAAGGGAAAAACCTTGGACTTGGGAAGCCGATGCAAAAGGTGCATACACGAAAATCCACATCTTATCTCAGTAATTCTTGCATAAGTTAATAATAGTAGCAAATGCAACACCTTTGGATTTAACTAGTACATCATTTTTCAAGTCTCTTTCAAGTATGCATTTACTCTTTTTCCTTGTCTTTTTGTCATTGTTTATGACGTTTTCAGTTTCAGTTTCTTGTTTGCGGAAACCTAGATGAGGCCCATGACCTATTTCATATATTTTGAATTGTCTAGCACCCATATCATATTTTTCATTTATACATGCACCGATGGTATCTTTTTTTTCTTAGTTTTTGGGAAGGAGCCGAGTATAGTGGGAACTACTGTTTAAATCTTAATGAACCAAACCTACTAGATGATTTTTCTTCCTATTTGGCAGGATGGCGTGCAACTTTTTATCGTTAGATAAGTGTAGGCAACGAGGCCCTGACCCATTTCACAGAAATAAAATTTTGAGGAATGCATCGCCAAGATCATGTTTGTGAAGAACTTGTTAGACACACGTAGACAGTTAGGCCATTGATCCATTTCACAAAAATAAAATTTGACTTGTGTATTGCCATCCCATAAATTTGAAGACATTTTTCGTATACAATTTCGTGCAATAAGGTTCAAATGTTATATATTCAATTAGTATGCACTGATTTTATAGATTCTGCAAAAGTTCAACTAGATTGATCGGTGTGTATTGTTTGTAGATGAGATAGAATCATACTTGAGCAGACAATGTGCGTAAGGCACTTCATCCCAATACAATGGTAATAAAGACATCTATAGAAAGAGAAAAATAAATAACGGAATGTAGTCAAATGTTGTGAACAAGACGAATAGCTTTCAAACTCCCAATAAAGTTTTCCATGATGAAAGTTTTGCGAAAAGTGGGGTAGTTGAATCCGGTAGCACAAAAATTCTTCTTTTGTACATTCTTCTAAGAGTGATACTAATAATATCGACAACATCTCGATAGTAAGCTTGTGTTCTTTAATGGATCTAATTTTGAACTGGAGGATTTGCTTCGGGCTTCTGCAGAAATGATGATGAAGGGGAACTTTGGGACTGCGTGTGCGGATCAATAATGTATAACTTTAGATTAGGATTACTCTTACAGCTTGATGGAAAAACAAATCAAATTGACAACAATTATTACCAAATGCATTGAATCGGGCATAATCCACTAACCCGTACTTTTTCACACAAATGACATAATTGAATTATTATGTAAGAACAAGAAGCAAAGAAACTAAATCACCTCAAGTGGTCATAGGAAAAAAATTAAAAAATGAAATCTTCACCTAAACTTCATGCATGGGCATGTTTCGTGAAGGGAAGGGAAGTTTTAGCAGTAGTGAAGAGCAACCAATGCACACAACTTGTTGGAAAATCATTGTCAGGCAACACTCTTTGGGATACAAAGAGCTCCAATGTTCAAGATGAAGTTTCAAGCATGCAACAAGAAGTTTCAAGAAGTAGCAATGTATGGGGTTGGAGTCCAATGCCAAGTACAATAAACAATAAAATAATGTTCAATCTTTTCATGTTAAGACTGATTTTTTCCATGTACTAAATTGAATTAATGATTCTCATAAATACCGCCAAAATCTAATATAAATGATAAGATACTTGTCACTTTAAAATTTTATTTTAAATGTTAGAAAATTGTTTTGTCAATAAGACTCAAAAATAGTATATAATTCAACTAACATTCACTAACAACTAATTAATTAACAATGTATTAATTAATCTAACATTCCCCCCCTTAATACATTGCTCTTACAAATGTACCCCCTAAACAAATCAAACTTCACCTTGCCGAGAGGCTTGGTGAGAATATCTGCAACCTGAAAATCGTAGGGCAAGATCGAGCTGAATTTGGTGGTTCAAGACTGCGCTCACGAATGTAGTGACATTCGACCTCAATATGCTTTGTTTGTTCATGGAAAATAGGATTCTTCACAAGCTTCAACACACCTTGATTGTCGCAGTGAATGATGGGAGGTTTCTCTTCAGGAATCCCTATATCTGCAAGAATGCGACGTAACCAAATTGCTTCGCACACAGCTCCTCGTGCAGCATGGTATTCAGCCTCAGTGGATGAGAGAGCAACAACAGTTTGCTTCTTGCTAATCCACGAGATAGGTCCAGATCCGAGATGAAAAACATATCCTGAAGTGGATTTCCTGTCATCAACGGATCCTGCATAGTCCGAGTCTCAGATATCCCCTCGTAAGAAGAACTGAGTGTTCTTCTCGATACTCTGCACTCAAAGTCAACTGTACTCTGACATATCTCAACACATGCTTTGCTGCTATCCAATGACATTTCTTCGCTCCCGCATAAATCGGTGAGATAGCTCACAACAAAGCAAAGATCTGGTCTGGTATATGTCAAGTAAATGAGACTCCCACAAGCTACCCGTAGTGAGTGCCATCTACCTGTGGTGAATCCTGAATCTAGATAGTTGCAAAAACCTTTTTCCATAGGTGTGGACATTGGTTTACAATCCGACATCCCATACTTTTTCAGAGTGTCTTGCATATTTCATCCGGGAGACGAAGATATGATTCTTCTTCTACCATATCTCTAAGCCAAGACAATAGTGAAGTAGCCCCAAATCACCATGTCAAGGATTTCTTCGATCATTCTTTACATCATCTACAAGATTGTCGTAACTTCCCGTGATCACAAGATCATCTACGTACAAAACCATAATGACAATCTCTTGCTCCTACCTTCGATATACAAATTTGTATCCGAGGGGCTACGAGTGAATCCATGCCGCAATAGTGATCATCAATTTTTATATACCATGCCCTAGGTGCTTGTTTAAGTCCATAAAGAGACTTTATCGATGACATACCTTGTGTGGTTGATGCTCGTCTACAAACCCTTCAGTTGGGCCATGTACACTTCTTCTTGAGATCACCGCTTAGAAAAGCACTCTCGACATCCATCTCTGAAGTTTCCATCCATTTTGTGCTCGCCAAAGGCACATACAACTCGATGGTTTTGATCTTCGCAGGGTGCAAAGGTCTCGCATAGTCAATTCCTTCTTGCCGAGCATAACCCTTCGCAACAAGTCGTGCTTTGTGTTTGTCGATCGAACCATCTGCCTTATATTTTGTTTTGAAAATCCATTTGCAGCCAATGGATTTCTTACCTGGAGGCAGATCGACAAGTTCCCACGTCCGATTCTGAATTAGGGAATCATATTCAACATCCATAGCCTGTTTCCACTGTGGTTGGTCTAATGCCTCACGAACAATGTCAAGTTTGGTGCTCTCAACAACTGAACTCATGAGTGCAAAATTTACCTCATGTCTAGCTTGACTTCGTGTTCTAACTCCCGTAGAAGTACCAGGAAGTGAGTTCAGGTGAGCATCCCTGATAGTACTCTGGACCCATTTCGACGTTGGTGTTGCATGATGTGAAGATGTGTTTTCCAATGTGCCAAGATCAACGAACAAATCTCCACTCAGCTCTTTTCTCTCTCGAGAAGAATCATCTTGCTCTCATCATCCTGGATGTGTGAGCAATCTATGTGACGAGGTCGGCATCGATCTCCATTGTGTGGCAGGAGTCAAAGGACGACTCATCACATACCACATCTCGACTCGTAGATCTTCTTCGCCTCAGATCCATGAGACGATATGCCTTTGAGGTAGTACTATACCCCAAGAAAAGACATGGCAAAGTTGTCTTTGATCGATCTTCTTCCTTCTCTTATCTGGAACATGCATATATGCAGTACAACCAAAAACTCTCAAATGATGAATAGAAGGTTTACGACCAGTCCATACCTCTTCCGGTGTCTTGTTCTGCAAGATCTTCGTGGGTGCCCGGTTGAGTAGATACACTGCTGTCTGGACTGCTTCTGCCCAAAACTGATCCTCCAACTTGGCGGTCGAGAGCATACAACGAGCCATCTCCATGACAGCCCCTGCTGTGGCGCTCTGAAAATCCTGTTCTGTTGGGGCGTGTAGGGTGCAGTCAAATGTTGCTGAATGCCATGCTGCTTCAGGTATGCTAAGAACTTCTTTGACACAAATTCCCCCCCTCGATCTGAGCGGAGGAGAAGAAGAGGCTTCCCGCATCGCCCGGTGGCTTCATTGGTAGAAGGTTTGGAAATTTGCAAGTGCCTCACTCTTCTTCCGAAGGAAATATACCCACATTTTCCGTGAGTAATCATCAATGATGAGCTGAAAGTACGCAAAACCTTGAAGCTAGCCGGGCAGGGTCCGCACAGATCGGTGTGAACGACCCAAGATGCTCAGAGAATGATAAGAGCTCTGTTTGAATGGACTCTATGTTGTTTGCCCGCAAGACATCCCGAGCAAACAGGTAAGGAATGGGAGAGTGGAGGAAGCCCTCTTACCATTTCCTTCGCACCGAGTCCGATGCAGAGCCCCTGCAGTAAAGATGACCATATCGAAAGTGCCAAAGTGCAAAGGACTCCACCGTTGATGCAGAGAGAGCAACGCTAGATGAAGTGACCGCATCCAAAGGCAAATAGACGGCCCTTCGTAAATGCTTGAGCAATGACTCGACTCTCCTCGGGAAATGATGCAGACTTGACCCCTTTCTCAACAAAGAATTCAACCCGCATTCGATGGTTAAGAAGTTGACTTACGCTATAAAAAGATTTGAAGTCAAACCTAGAACATATAGCACCTTCATGAGTGTACATCTTCGTGTTCCAAGAGGAATGATGACATCACCAATCCCTGCCGCAATATACTCTTGATTGTCTGCAATGGTGATCTGATCTCCAGTGGGCCGGTCACTCGTAGTATGGAACAACTTCGCTGCTACAATCATGTGTTTGCTGGGCCCGAATCAATCAACCGACATCTTCTCGATGGTCATGAAGTCTCGTGAGACTAGAACAATGTCGAATGAGTCGTATCTCGGTACCTCTTCATCGAGGTGGCATCCTCACCGAGCAATGAATGTGGCCCTTCCGCTCTCGACACGAGCATGCCATCGGGATTTCTTGAATATCCTCGCCGTAAGTGCTCTCTTCGCCAGAATTTCCATACTTGCGACCGTTGTAATAACAGTTCGCAGTCGTGTGCGTATCCGTGGAGCAAATGTGGCACCACCGATCCGCCTTGTGATTATGCTGCTTCTGGGGTGGCCGCTGTGGTGGCCGCTGTGAAGATGGCTGCTGAGGATGCTGCTTCTGATTCTGGGGGGCTGATTGCCCTTTCCGAGGCTTATGTTTTTGCCTCGTGATGAGAGCCTTGTCTTCGAAGGCTTCTTGTACATTTTGCATGGCTTCTTCCTGCTGGAGATAATTCACCAGGGTTGCAAAACTCACCTCCTGTTGAGTGATTGTCAACGTGGTGATCAGTGTCCGAAACCGGGAAGGAAGAGCTCGCAGGGTGAGCGGGACTAGCAACTTGTCGTCCACTGGTTCACCGAGTGCAGAGAGTTCTGCACGTAACTCAGCTACACGCCGCAAGAAGGCTTCTACTGATTCGCCATCATGCATACTCATCGTATGAAGCTTTGTCTGAAGTTGCAACTTTGTCGTCAGATTCTTAGCTTCGTAGATGGTACACAATGCGCTCCATGCCTGAGAAGAAGCGGTTGCTTCCCGAATGTATGGTTGCACCTCATCAGAAAGACTCAGGGTGATGAGCATTAGCGCTTTCGCATCAGCCTTTTCATATTTTTCCAACAGATCATCGTCTGTGGGAGGGGCGTCTTTGCCAGAGACGATCCCCCAAAGATCTTCGAATTGAAGAATCGTCCGCATTTTGGTTTTCCATGCGGCGAAATTTGGCCCTTTCAAGAGTTGGGCATCGGATAGCAATATTTTTGGAGCAGACATTTTCAAAAACTCAAAAATGTATTTTATTTATTTATTTATTTTTCAAAAATGGCTACAATGCTTACTGAAGGAATCTGTCCCGAAGATGGGCTCTATAGGCTCGTGCAGTGAGACGCCGACGCTCCTGTGGGCGTTCTATTTCACGTTCATCATCTGCATCATAACCACGTTCAAGTTCTGCACGAATCCGCCGTGCTTGACATCGAACGTCGAACCAAAAATATTCCAATAGTCCTCTGGCGCACAATCTCGTCAAAGAGAATGTTCCCAAAGTGTGTGTAGCTCGTTGACCAAGGCAAAGAACAGCCCAGTGGTGTCTTCATTGTCACTCAATGCCCAAATATTTGGTGCATTGCTCATGCAGTGCTTTGTGCATCGAAATTTGAGACATACGCGCACACACAGCTTTGTAATTTCCCGGCTTTGCTTACACATACAGGGGTTTGGATGGTATTTCACGTGGTTCTACAGCAAAGATGGCACAATATTCCATGCAACACGTAACACGACTTTGCTCAAAGAATGTCTCCTTTCGTGAAGCACGACTCTCGCTCAGCAATGTCTCCTTGTCTTCCACGCTGCAAACTAATACCTCCAAGGACAGCACAGCCACTTCCTCCACGCTGAAGAGTGACAACAAAATTCTCCACGCTCGGCAAAGAGGCTCCTCCAACCATGTCCTCCACGCACCGCAATCCACCAGTCTCCACGCTCAAAGCAAAGCAAAATTCTCCGAGTCTTCTCTCCAATCTCCACACGCAGGTTTAGCACAAAGAATGAGGGAGTCTCCACGCACAGAGGAGACACCAAAAACTCCACGCACAAAAGCAGGAGGATGCACGCAAGTCTCCTAGCAAATGGATAGAAAGTAAACAAACAAGCACTCGTGCAACAGTCTTTTCCTTCCACGCAGGCAGAGACCTCTTCACGCACGCTTCCAACCGTGCTCCACACACAAAGTGTCTGTTACGAATCTCCACGCCACGCCACAAGTTCTCCTTTAGCCAAGGCTCAAATAATCCTCCTTGCCGCCTTTTACTTCACTCTCACAACCCGCTCTGATACCAATGATAGAGCTCCAATGATATTGTATATATTGCTATATGAAATGATACAAAGATCACGCCTTTATATAGGCCGTAGCGAGAGCAGCGAGAGGGAAGATCCGAGGAACAGTTATATAACTGTTCACTAACATTCACTAACAACTAATTAATTAACAATGTATTAATTAATCTAACAACATCAACCTTGAACACCAATCAATTGACTAGGAAAATAAATTTGTTAATTTTAAAAATGTTTAAAATTAGTCATAACTTTAGAATATGTCAAAGCTGGAAAAAACAAGGCCATGATATGGCAAATCCTGCCGAAGAAGTAGTTTTGTGTTGAGGAGGACTTTGTTATGAACAAAGGACAAGGTAAGAGTAGCTTTTTTCTTTGTATATTTGTTGCTTGGAATTTGATGTTGTAGCGGTCATTCTCATGTTGAAAGGTTATTTGAAACATGTTTTTAACATGTAGTTTGAAAGCATAAACTAATTTGTTGCAAAATATAATTATGCAAAGGAAACAACAACATTATGCTTCTTTCCTCTTTTGGTATGGGACCTGTTAATAGATTATTGTGGGCGTTGATCTTGGACAACTCTGCCACCATGCCGATTTGTGGCACCAGGGCGCCTGAAAATCTGCTGTTGTGAATGATCAGCCACGACAAATTCTTTGCATTCCGGATCTCCGGACTGATTTCTTCGGAAAATTGATTTAAGCTGAGATCAATAATATTGGCATTTGGTTGGCCCCATATGCCATCGGGCACCTTGCCGCTTAGATTATTGTTATTGACCCTGAAGCGTAACAAGCTTTTGCAGTCATGGCCGTAGGATTCCGGCAACTCTCCCGAAAAAGAATTTTCGAGAGCAAGAAAATACTGCATATTTCCTCCTTTGCAGATATCCTTCGGCAGCGATGTATAGAAACAACATGTACATTAAGAACTGCATAATTTACCAACCTTGCAACCTAGGGACAGTACAAATATGGTTCCTGCAAGATTCGTTCACAAGTTCCACACATATTTCCAGACCCTTTCAACGGCCTAGATTGCGGCCTCTGATTTAGAAAAGCCACTTTTGCACTGTTTATGGTATATGACTGGAATAGCACAGCAAATATCCCTTGGAAATACAGGGCAATAAATGAACTAAAAATAAAGCGTAATGTATCTTTTTTTAATAATGAATGCAGTTTTTTGTATCAAACTACGTGCAAAACACCGCTGGAAGTTGAAGTGATTACATATCATAACTTAAGACGTAGGTTCAAAACAAAGAATTAAACTTAACTGGCATAATCCAAGAACTCTGCTCTGGAATTCATAGTTTTTCATTAATGGAGAAAATTTGACAGCATGAGTGTCAGGATCATTTGAACGCTACCACTTTCCTTGGCAGATATTGATAAGAGATGCCCAGAATCATGAATCAATATGGGCAGAACCCTAGTATTTCAAGTCTTGAAAGTCTACCTGATTGGGTCTGGATGCCACATTGGCAGTTGGGACAGTTATCCTATTGGAGCTTGAAACAGAGTAGTTATCCTACAAGAGCAGAAAACGGAGTAGTTATCTTGCATGTAACTGTCATAGGTTTATGGTAATTATGTTGAGAACCTGGACTTGTTGGTTGGATTAATGGCAGAGAAAAAAATCAAAGGAAATATAGATCTATGACTCCAATGTACCTGCAATAGCTGATTCATTCTGGCCTGAATATATATAGACTTACCCAGGTCGCTAATTTTCTATTTGTAGCTCTAACAACTCAACCGTAGAACTATCTGTTTTATTATTAAAAATAAGAGAATCTAAAATTATTAATTAAAAACAAAAGCCAAAATTGTTCTTTATTAAAAACAAAATAATTAATTAGCTCTAACAACTCAACTGTAAGACATCTGCACAAAATTGTTAATTATTAAAAACAAAATTATTAAAAATAGTAGAAAAAAACTAAAATAGGCAGAAAAAGCACAAACGTCCATACGGCCGTCAAACCGTCAAATTTAACGCAGTCGTAGAAACGTCCGCGAAAGTCTTTCCCATAAAGGCGCACACCACTAACAGCACAACACTTTCTGAATAGCATCACAAAAACATGTCAAAAACCTTCTAGACTGCTCCAATCAAATCCTGAACCTAGAAGCAAATTAATCATGTTTAGAAATAACTTGTAGAAATAATCAGTCTGATGATGATGAAACGTACTATTGGCAAAAGCTATAAAATAATTAACTCCCAGCACATGATTTTCACAGAAAACAAGCAACTATGGATATTACTTGTGCACATCATTCTTTAAACACGAAATAAAATGATGATATTGAGCATCATCAAGCAACTAGGAAGACTACATACATTGCACATGATTTTTTGAACTGAAAGAAAATGACAAAGTGATAGCCACTAATAGGCCTGAATCAATGTAGAACTTCAAGCTTTTCATGATAAAAGAGATGATACAAATAATCTCGTTATACAGCTGTGAGCATTGAATAGTCCACACCACAAAATAGAAAAACCCCAGAAAGTGTGATTTTAATCCCAAATTGCAAAACTCCAAATTTGGAACAAAAGGCAAACAATTCTGCTCGTAGCTGTCCGTCTAACCCTTTCAAGCAATATGCTTACTTGCTGCAAACTCGAGTAAAATTTAACATGTGATATCCAAAGAACAACTCGGAAATCCTTCTGAAGCTAAAAATACAGGCAGGAACAATTGAATTGTTCAGATTAAGTCTGCCACATTCATTGGCATTTCATCTATCTGAGTACTGTAATACTGCTCAATATCTCTCAAAATTCTTATATCATCATTTCGAACAAAATTTATAGCAACACCCTGCACATTCCACACAAAAACCAATCCTGGCATCAGTCAAAACCAGGGCCACCAAATGAGCAGTGGATTAAAATTTCAAAGGAATGAGATAACATGATTTAAGTGCAGCATCCACAGTTGCACCAAATGATGGGAGTTGAATGAGAATTGGATTGAAATTAGAAAAAAAATGCTACATCATGATTAAGTGCAACATCCACAATTTCACCAAATGATTGAAATATCTTCCAAGATATACCATACCTTTCGACCAAAACGACCTGAACGACCAATCCTATGAATGTAAAGCTCACGATTGTTGGGAAGGTCGTAGTTTATCACCAAGGAAACCTGAACTTTATAAAAGGTAAAATGTAAATGTACTTCAAAATAGATAGAAAGAACAGAGGAAAGGGCCAAGGACAAGAACTTGCCTGCTGAACATCAAGACCACGAGCCCAAACATCTGTGGTGATTAATACCCGAGTTGTACCAGCACGAAATTCAGCCATAATTGCATCTCGTTCTTTTTGTGGCATATCTCCATGCATAGACGAAACCGTGAAATTATTGCTCCGCATCTTCTCTGTAAGCCAGTCAACGTATAGATACAAAACAAAGGTTTCATGGTCAGATTAATATAATATCTATGACAGAAACAATCAAGCATTTTACATGCCATACCTTTCTTTTCGTGTTGCAAAATATGACAGCTTGAGTGATGGTAAGAGTATCATAAAGATCACATAAGGTGTCAAACTTCCATTCTTCCCTTTCAACAGCAACAAAAAATTGTTTGATGCCCTATAATTCACAATATATTGCATGAGTATGCTTGATTCAGAAGCAATGCAAGGAAAAATCTAAATCATATAAAGTATGTCAAACTAATCAATCAATAGCATTACAGTAAATTCAGTCTCATACATACCTCTAGCGTCAATTCATCACGTTTGACAAGGATCCGAACAGGATCAGTCATGAATTTGTTTGTCATCTCCAAAATCTCATGTGGTAAAGTTGCAAATATCAGCACAACCTGTCAGATGACAACACAGTCACATTGACGCTCAAACTAGGAATCAAAAATCTATCAAGCAAAACAAACATGCCTGAAGCTCTGGTGGAAGGTATCGATAAACATCATATATCTGGTCCTTGAATCCCCTACTCAGCATCTCATCAGATTCATCCTGATCAAACATCAAAATTGGAAATAAGAAACATCTTAAGTCACTAAAATACTTGTAATTAGGGCTTAGAAGTTTCAGACATAAGCTATAATGAAAGATGTCCAATACATACAAGAACAAGCAGTTTGATAGCTCTAGTCCTTAATGTCCTCCTTTTGATCATATCACATACTCTTCCAGGGGTTCCCGATACCACATGAACACCATATTCCAGTTTTCTTATATCTTCGCCAATGCTTTTACCACCAATACATGCATGAGCTTGAACATTTATAAAATCCCCTATGGCAAGAATCACTTTCTCTGTTTGGCCTGCAAGTTCTCTAGTAGGTGAGACAATTAATGCCTGAACCCTGCACATGATATGCAAACCCGATAAGACTCAAATAAAAATCAATGGAATGTGTCAAATTACACAATATCCACAGCCAACTTAGTGTTTATTATGGTACTGCATTATAAAAGAAAACTTGTTAACAGCACATCTAAAAGTTTAATCGGATTATAGTTTTGGGATAAGTGTGGTTGCCATGCATTAAGATGAAAATGTATTTCCTGCACAAGATGGCTCTCAAAACAAACAAACAAAGAAAACTAATAATAGAATGGCAATCATTAGTTACTATTTAGGAACGTATCTCCTTTCTAATAATGGAAGTCTGTTCAAAGTACCCCGAGGGACCATTCAGATTCCTTAATGGGAAAACTGAGAGCCATCTCATCCAAGAGATGACCAATTTTAACTTGAATTGTTTTCTGAACATATATCCAGATATCCATGTCTGAAATCATTTGTTAGGGAGAGTAAATGAAGTATTTTTTTCGTTTTTGGCTTTCGTTCAAGCCTTGAATCTGTACGCGCAAGTATTCTTTTGTTTTAAAAATAAATTTGTTTTGTAGATTCGTTTCTACTGCCTGCAAAATCGGGATGGGGGAGCATCAGTGATGGCATCTCTGCACCAGACTGCAAAGATTCGAAGTCAGACCATACAGCGGCCTTCCTCTGATCAAGCCGATTCCAGTAATCTCAGTATTGAACAGATTGGACACTTTTCAGGCAAATTTTAGGTTTTTTTAGCCGCATCTGAATCTACAATGGCCAAAAACAGAAAGCTGTCAGCAATCGCTCATGTGAGCAGGAAAAGATCATCGAAAAGCACTGCTGTTCACATATAGGTACGCGTTTCAAGGTTTTTTTATATTTATTTGCCATGTATCTGTAAAAGGCAAGGTATTTTCTAAAAATGATCTCTAAATTTTCTTGAAGACACAAAAAATAGCAGTAATTTGGAAAAATATGCAAGATTCATTGCACCTTGTAGGATATTTAAGGAGATGTCATCAAATGACACCTGTGCGTTCACAGATCGGAGGATTTTTGGCTGTAACACGCGTTTTGGACGCTTCCTTTGCTTGATTTTTGCTTCAAATTCACTGTTTGAAAAGCTGCTGGAATATGCTACACGGCTTTGAACCTCTGTGCGTTTCAGTCATGTTTTTTTTTTCCCTGTTGTTATCAGTGCTCATAATAAAATTTAGCTATATTCCAGACCCCAACAACTGTAATTTTCACAGACCCCATTCATTGGGTTTACAGGCGACTTACAAGTTTGCAACGGCCTTTCTGTTTTTGTGGGCGGGGGCTTTCCAGCGCGTCCTCCAAATCCAAATGAAAGCGATGCTATTGCAGAGGGCTTTTTCCATCTTCCCCTCCTCCCCATGCCCTGTTCCTCTCCTCTCCATGCAGACAAAATGACACAAACACACAAAACACAGAACAGAGAACAAATAAAAAAATCCATTCACAACACACAGAAAATATAAAAAATAAAAATATGATACTGAAATGGAACAGAACCCCAAAACCAAAGAACAATGGCTCACCAAAAAAAAATGCAATTCTTTCCAAAGGGCAAAGGGGTTTTAACTAATTCCTTGCGTCGAACTTTCACAGTGTCAATCAATACAATAACCACTCGAACTAAAAGATAAACAGCAGGCAAAAACATGAGAACAGAGAGCTTAAATCGCCTTGCCATGAAAACTCACCTTGCTCTTCAGAGTCCTTCACCTCCTGGCGCGCAGATGGAAATGAGAAATTACACAGCGTACAAGAAACAAACAGGCGTTTTCCTCGAGCCACTCAAAACTGTCAAAAGCGACCTGATCTGTACATGACAGTCAATGCATTAATGTCTCATAACTCCTACGTTTTTTCAATGAACAGTGCACATAAAGCCAACCACCAATCAACACAAGTTGGCGCCAATTTTTTTATCTATTATTTTTCTTTAACCTCTTCTCAAAGATTACACCCCGCCTTACTTGCTCACTTGCTCGCACCAAAACTGGTGTACATGCCCCGCCCACGGTGATTCACTCCGTTGTCACCGGAAATCCTGGCCGACGGTGATGAAAAAAATTTTTTGCAAGCAAGATTCGGTGGACGTTATATTAATCAGTAGTATATTGACTTGTGAGTTTAACACAACTCACAAATGAATGTGCTCATTGTGTATACTCTTCACGCATGCTGTTAATGTCAATTTCTACATACTTTAACTTGTGTACACATATTTAAGTATATATAAATTGAGTATATATTAATTCGTGAGTTTATGTATATATGCAACATACATGGGGGTTCAGGTTGTCGCATGGCGTAGGAGAATGGACTGCTGTTGTGTTCGAGATTGTGATGACATTTGGCCTAGTCTACACTGTCTATGCCACAACCCTTGATCCCAAGAAGGGGGATTTAGCCACAATTGGTCCCATCGCCATTGGGCTTATTGTTAGTGCAAACATTTTAGCTGGAGGGCCATTTTCACGAAGCATTTGGCCCTGCTCTGGTTAGCTGGGCATGAAGGCACCATTGGATTTACCAAGTACGCCCTTTTGTTGGAGCCCACCTTGCTGGGATCATTGATGAGTTTTTCATGATTCGATCTGAACCCACTCACCACCAGCCATTGGCGACTGAGGATTATTGAGCTTCAACCAGCGTTAAATGGTGCCTTTGTTTTCCTCGGGGTCGAACTCGTGACCGAGAGAAGGGAAAAACTTGTTTTCTTAGTGTTTGTGTATGGTGGATGTATATTTGGTCTTATTGTTTGTATTGTGTCTATGTCTATCGCGAGAGTATATGTACATACTTCATTTGCTATTGTAATGTGGTGGATTCTTATGAATAAAATGGACTCCTATTATGATTTATTAAATCTGGCACACCCTTGGTTTATATTTTCCAAAAAAAAAAAAAAATTCTCAATGTTTTCCAAAATAATATGTATAATTGATTTACCAACACACACACACACACACACACACACACACACACAAAATCGATTAAGTAGATACACAAAATATTGATGATGGCACTTCTACACTGCAAATGTTCGGCTATAAAATGTTTTGTAATTTAAGAAACAATAAAAAGGGGTAAACTAGGCTATGATCACACTTTAGTTTTACAAGAGTCTGCATTGGTTCAGGTTTGCAACAAATGTCACTCATTCATTAAATTATTTTAAATTTATGAGGCCTCGGTTAACGCCTTTGGATCTGAAATAAAGTGTTTGTATTGTTATGCAAGGAAAATGACAGGTCTGAAAGGCCATTTAGGGTGCGTCGCTCTCCATGTTCTGCCCTGGGTTTTGAAGAGTGCGTAACCCGGTTGGTGGGTTTGTTTGACACGGGTCTTTTTTCTCATTCAATTTTTATTTTGTTGTTAAATACATGGAGAAGCAAATAGTAGATAATTTTGAAGCTATACGATTCATATGTTATCAATCTAAGGAATATTTATATTGAATGCCCTTTAAATGTGTTCTTACTCTCCAAACCCTAAATTTCGTACATTAAACTTAAACTATTGATAATGGCGTAGGCGATGAGGATAAATCTAAAAAATCCTAAAATTTTAAAGCTATTTGATTCATACGTTATCAATCTAAGGAATATCTATATCGAATGAATTTAAACTACATTAAACTTAAAATATTGATAATGGCGTAGACGATGAGGATAAATCTAAACTATCTTAAAATTTTAATACGCTAGCAAATGCAGAACGCTCCACCCCATTTTTTGCATTTACTCGCTCGAGAATTTTTTACTTGGATTCATCGATCTGGGTTTTCGAGCAGAAGTGGAGGTCATCGCGGGCTCTGCATCTTGCTGCTGCTCGAAAGACTATGGTGAAGACGTCAGAAATGGTGGCAGAGGCATGCAGTCCACAAATATTGGCCTTTGAGTGGGTTTATGCATTTGAACGGGTCTTGGCAATTGCACTTTGAGAACGAACTCTGGAGCTTGCACATTGAGCTTGATGAACGTTTTGGCGATTGCACTATGGGCACATTATTTGTGATTTTTAATAGGTTTTAGTTTCATGTAAATTGGTGGTAGAAGTAGAGTTTAGTTTTATTTAATTTTTTAAGCTTTTCGACAGGGCATTTTCTTCCTTAATCAGGGTTTTGTCTAAAAAAAATCTTCATGGATTTCCTTAGGAGCAACGATTACATCACCTGATTGTGTTGTAAATGCATTGATGTTTTGCATGGACACTTTGAGTTTCTTTTCGGACCCCATGCCAAGAGTTCTTCAGCTTTTCAAGATGGCAGAAGGAGCGATGAACCTGCAAAAAAAGATTAATTCAGGGAAATAGATTGAAGAGTGAGTAGCAAAGAAAATTACCTGAGCAATGTCGCATCAAAGGCCTTTTTAATGGTGGACTTTAGGCCTCTGATTTATGAACATCCCAAATCCACCGTAAACTCGAGCATGCACATATTGTGGGACAAAAATGAAGAATAGGATGCTCGAGGTGGAGTGGCGAGGAAGCTAAAAAGAGGGCAAGAAAAAGGAGGAGAAAAACCATCAAAGTGATGCACAAAAGAAAAAGAAACCAGAAATTAAAGAAATCATGTATTTTCCCGGCAGCTACACATATTGATAGCAATTGAGTAGCTTGGGAGGCCATGTATTTGTAATCTTGCATGAATCACTCTTGGCTTAGAATAGTTGTGTCTTGATATGATTGTGGGTTTATCTATGTCTGAGTAGCTTATACTGCTCCACGTCATCACCCAACATGTAATCACTAAAGTCTACATATGGTTATGTGAAAAATACATGCATTAGACCAACATCATTGTCTACGTTTTGATTTTATGGAAGTATCCAAGTTAGCATTGGTTTCCTTACCTACCAACTCGAATCTTGTGTAAAATCAATTCCTGAACTCGCCAACACGTTCACCTTAATTCGATTCAAATCTATTATTTTCCATCTCAGGTTGCTATCTCCATGGAAGCTCTAACAGTTGCAACCATATTTTTTTGTTACCCTTTTGAATCTTCTATTTTAACAAACTTGCATTGTATGTGTTCATCTCGACATCGATTAATCAACCCATGTAAAACTTCGCAGTTGTAATATATACAAGTCCATTCACTGTGACTCGTTTTCATTCTAAATCTTGGTTGAAACATTTTTGTAATTTTTAATAGGTTTTATTTTCATGTAAATTGGTGATCGAAGTAGTGTTTAATTTTAGTCTAATTTTTATAGCTTTATAAACTCAAATAGACGATCTTCGTTTTATTGATATTTATTCATCTTCTTAGTAAATATATACATGTGTGTGTGTGTGTGTAAAAGAGTATTATTTTATTGGGGTATAGTTCCTCCCAAAAACTATTTGCAATAATAAAAACTATTATTTAATAATAGCTTGTAGCTATATTAGATAAGTTTCTCACTTTTGTCATTGAGTCAAATTCAATGTGTGTCTTATAAAGTTTAAATGTTAAATATAGAGTTATCAATGTTGTTATTGTTTTATGAGAGTCATAACTCAAAACAAAATTAATTGTAAAAGGAACAATTGAATCAACAATCAAATTAATTTACAAATCCATGTCAACCACAAGGAGGGGGAGCCATATAATAAATGGAATCTGGAAGAAGAATCAATGAAGTGTGGCCTATTCTTATGCAAGTGTCTCGACTTTAAGTTAAGAGATTACCCAGGTTACACAAATAAAAGAGGAAATAGTTCCCAAATCGATGACAATTTTTCCTCTAGGAGAGTGTAGGACTTACATTTTCATGTGATCTTGTTATGCCAAGAGAAGCACCGACGAGAAGGGAAAGAAGGGATAGGAGAATGCTTGGATTCACACTTCCAAACCTGAACCTGTCTAGGTGGCTCCTATTCAAATCTTCTAGTCAGATGCCCATTCTGTAAAACTATTTCTTTGTTAAGGCAATTTGCATGCGACAAAGCTTCTTTATAAAACAACTTTCATATTTGCTATGGCGCGGTCTACTGTAAATCGTAGTCCGTATTAACCGCCATCGATCATAGGGTTATTTCTCGATGCCTTGCATTCTCAACATTGTAAGGCTCCAACAATGAAGCACCCTTCAGAAATTTCAAAGCCGCATTGAAGTACAACCCATTGCATTCAAGTTCCATGCCTTTATTCTGTAATATGCATCACACAGATGTTAAGAGACAAAAAGGTAACCGTCCGCAAAATCATATTGGAAAGACCTTTATATTGTCTCCCGCATGTTTCAGATCCTTGGCTTCTTTCATGCAATTTGATGCAGAAGCTTGCCCGTGTTCTCTCTTAGCAGGAAAGAACTCCATCAGCATTTTGAGTGAAATTTTCAAATATTGCACTGAATACATCACATGCGGTGCAGTCTCTCACAACGTCTTCAAGATCTCCTCCATTGTAAATCCTACACCAAGTTTCCATTAACCCCATAAAAATAAATATATGGAACTAAATTTGTTGTTTCATCTGTTTTGTTTTCCTCGGGTTGAACTCGTGACCGGAGAAGGGAAAAACTTGTTTTCTTAGTGTTTGTGTATGGTGGATGTATATTTGGTCTTATTGTTTGTATTGTGTCTGTGTCTATCGCGAGAGTATATGTACATACTTCATTTTCTATTGTAATGTGGTGGATTCTTATGAATAAAATGGACTCCTATTATGATTTATTAAATCTAGCACACCCTTGGTTTACATTTTCCAAAATATTTAGAATTTTCTCAATGTTTTCCAAAATAATATGTATAATCGATTTACCAACACACACACACACACACAAAATCTCATTAAGTAGATACAGTAAATATTGATGATGACACTTCTACACTGCAAATGTTCGGCTATAAAATGTTTTGTAATTTAAGAAACAATAAAAAGGGGTAAACTAGGCTATGATCACACTTTAGTTTTACAAGAGTCTGCATTGGTTCAGGTTTGCAACAAATGTCACTCATGCATTAAAATTATTTTACATTGATGAGTCTCGGTTAACGCCTTTGGATCTGAAATAAAGTGTTTGTATTGTTATGCAAGGAAAATGACAGGTCTGAAAGGCCATTTAGGGTGCGTCGCTCTCCATGTTACGCCTCACAGGTTTTGAAGAGTGCGTAACTCATTGGTGGGTTTGTTTAACATGGGTCTTTTTCTCATTCTTTATTTTGTTGTTAAATACATGGAGAAGCAAATAGTAGATAATTTTGAAGCTATACGATTCATATGTTATCAATCTAAGGAATATTTATATTGAATGCCCTTTAAATGTGTTCTTACTCTCCAAACCCTAAATTTCGTACATTAAACTTAAACTATTGATAATGGCGTAGGCGATGAGGATAAATCTAAAAAATCCTAAAATTTTAAAGCTATTTGATTCATACGTTATCAATCTAAGGAATATCTATATCAAATGAATTTAAACTACATTAAACTTAAAATATTGATAATGGCGTAGACGATGAGGATAAATCTAAACTATCTTAAAATTTTAATACGCTAGCAAATGCAGAACGCTCCACCCCATTTTTTGCATTTACTCGCTCGAGAATTTTTTACTTGGATTCATCGATCTAGGGTTTTCGAGCAGAAGTGGAGGTCATCGTGGGCTCTACATCTTTGCTTTGCTTCTTGAAAGACTATGGTGAAGATGTCCAAATAGATTTATGAAGAGTGAGTAGCAATTTCGAAAGAATTACTCACGGAGAGCGATGTCGCATCAAAGGCCTTTTAATGGTGGACTTTAGGCCTTCATGGATTTATGAACATCCCAAAAATCATTGATGTTTTGCACACTTTGAGTAAACTCGAGCATGCACATATTTTGGGACGAAAGCAAGAATAGGATGCTCGAGGTGGGTGTACTTTAGGCCTCGAGAAGCTAAAAAGAGTGCAAAAAAAGGAGGAGAAAAAGCGAGCAAAAAAAAAAGAGGAGAAAAACCGTCAAAGTACAAAAAGAAAAAGAAACCATAAATTAAAGAAATCATGTATTTTCCGTGCACACACATATTGATAGCAATTGAGTAGCTTGGGAGGCCATGTATTTGTAATCTTGCATGAATCACTCTTGGCTTAGAATGGTTGTGTCTTGATATGATTGTGGGTTTATCTATGTTTGAGTAGCTTATCTTGCTCCACATCATCACCCAACATGTAATCACTAAACTCTACATATGGTTACGTTAAAAATACATGCATTAGACCAAAATCATTATCTGCGTTTTGATTTTATGGAAGTATCCATGTTAGCGTTGGTTTCATTACCTACCAACTCGAATCCTATGTAAAATAAATTCTTGAACTCGCCAACACGTTTAGCTTAATTCGATTCAAATCTATTATTTTCCATCTCAGGTTGTTATCTCCATGGAAGCTCTAACAGTTGCAACCATATTTTTTTGTTACCCTTTTGAATCTTCTATTTTAACAAACTTGCATTGTATGTGTTCATCTCGACATCGATTAATCAACCCATGTAAAACTTCGCAGTTGTAATATATACAAGTCCATTCACTGTGACTCGTTTTCATTCTAAATCTTGGTTGAAACATTTTTTGTAATTTTTAATAGGTTTTATTTTCATGTAAATTGGTGATCGAAGTAGTGTTTAATTTTAGTCTAATTTTTATAGCTTTATAAACTCAAATAGACGATCTTCGTTTTATTGATATTTATTCATCTTCTTAGTAAATATATACATGTGTGTGTGTAAAAAAGTATTATTTTATTGGGGTATAGTCCCTCCCAAAAAACTATTTGCCAATAATAAAAAACTATTATTTAATAATAGCTTGTAGCTATATTAGATAAGTTTCTCACGTTTGTCATTTAGTCGCAGTCAATGCGTGTCTTATACAGTTTAAATGTTAAATATAGAGTTGTCAATGTTGTTATTGTTTTATGAGAGTCATAACTCAAAACAAAATTAATTGTAAAAGGAACAATTGAATCAACAATCAAATTAATTTTATGGCCTTTGAGTACTCATTTCTCTGAACACTGAGCATACTGACTCATGATAGGCTAATTATGGTTCAATTGTTCCTTTTCCACTTACTAATATTTTGCTTTCGGCGTTAACATCGCACACCTCACGTGCGATTCCTAGTTTAAATACACATGTCACCATGCAAATGTTTAATTGCCAAAGTGAAGACAATATTCCTGCCTTCCGCATGATAATAAAAGCATCTTTTTGGACACTTGTGAAAAATTAATATGACACATGCAGGAACTAATAACTAGACGTCAGGAAGTTAATGTAGAAAAATCTAGACTTCCACTCCTCGACTTTTCTTTGTGATAGACGAAATTAACGTGGGTCCATGATACAGACAAAAGAAGAAAACTAAGTTTTGGTCCTAAATAATTATTTCGAAATCCTCAGCGTTGCTTTCCTTTACTTGGTCTGAACAGATGATTTTGGAAGGCCGTATCCGAGCCAATATAAATTAAGTCGGGTCAAATATTTTTGGTTGTTGACTGTGGTGAACCTTCTGCTAAAGAAGATTTTTGATTGTGTCACTTGAAATCATATTATCATTGACTTGGGATCCGTGATCAAATCTGAAGGGCTTCTCATATTTTAATTTGGCAGCTCGGTAAATGACAGATTAAACAATATATTACCTTTCAATAGAAAAAAGAAATAGTCCTGAAATTAAAAATGACATAATTGTGGTGCTAATGTGTAAAATAGACATGTATTTAAACAAATTATACATTACGTAGCAAGTTGTTCCAAAATTCAAAAATACATTTGATTTCTTTTTATCAAACAATATCTTGGCCAACACATTTACATTGATAATATTTTGAGCAATAAAACTCACTAGGACTTGACTTCACTTGTTTCTTGTACAAATTCTCACTCATGCATAATGTTGTGGATTTGGTAATATTTAAATGACTAGTTTATAAAATAAATAAGGGCATTGAGAATAAACCACCAAATTCCAAACATGATTTACAAGCTAGCAAAAGTTAAAAGAGAATATTGCTATTTTGAAAATAGAAAGAGTAAGGTAATTGCTTATTTTCTAGAGATTTATCCTTTTTCCTAATGATTTTGCGCATGATTTGTGTAAAGTGAATGAAGAATTTTTTAATATAGAAAATAGAAAGCTAGAATTTTTTGCTCTAGTAATTATTTAATATTTTATTTATTAAAATAAATTAAACAAATTATAAAAATTAACTTAGCATACAATTTACATGACAAGTGATTTTTAGTTAGCCCTTCTAATGAAAATTTATAATATTTCAATGCTTTTTAGTATTGAAGTGGAGTTTTAAATTTAAGAATTTTTTGAAGTGTAAACTTTTAATTACCCTTCTATGACAAGTTGAAAGAGGTTTGAAGGCCATTGACAACTTCAAATTTGATCCCTGCTTGGGATTGAAAATGGAACAATATGGCAAAACCTATATTATGCAATAAAGAAGCAATTTACAACTAGGTACAAACCACACTAGAATGGTGGTATAGACGGAAAATAGAATGATTATGGAAATGAATAGATTTATGTTGAAACAAACCATTTACAAAATGAGTTTGGGGTCAAAGAAGTAATTGTGTAGTGTACATCTTGAATAGATACCCAAAAAGTGTGTTTAGGACAATGTTGCACATGAATCATGGAGTAATAAAATCATGATATATTTCATTTGATATTGTTTGGTTGTTTGGTATATGCTAATAAAAATAAGTAAAAAGTTAGATGATAGAGATAAAGGAATAAAAGATGTTCAATTTATTGAGGAAGAAGAATGGGATCACAAACATTAATAATTCAAGAAAAGTTTCTACAATGATACCACAAAATGATCAAGAACTAGTTGAAATTGATGCACATGGTCATTAAGAAAATACACTAGTGTTGACCTCAAGCCTCGATGCTACCACGAGGGTTGAGTAGTTTGTTCCTTTGTAAGGGATATGTCATGTATTAAATATTCGGGATAAACAATATCATTTTTTAGAACATAAGAACATTTGAAAATGCAATGTTGGAACAAATTGCTTTATTTAGATTAACTTCTTAAATTAGATTACAATTTATAACTTAGTTCTCCTTCTCACACAGTCTCTTCTAATCTAACATCTCGTCTCTATTATTTTTCTAGCTTTATCTATCTCATACATCACATGATTCTAATATTGTTATTACAATGAATTCTGATAAGTAAATTCTACGTATAATTACCCAATAGTCACTTCCTCTAGTGGTGACTTCGTGTCTTCGGTTTTTGTCTCTTTCATTGTTACATAGTTGTTCATTCATTTCATGGCTTCTTTTAGTTTCTAGCATATTCTGAATGATCCACACCTTTTCTATTGTTTAGTGGATCCCAATTGTCCATGGATTTCTCGATTTATTCTATGGCTCCATCTTTCTCCATAGCTTCTTCATTGGTTAGCAAATTTTTAGTTTCTCGCAGCTTTTTATCCATTTCCGCGGTTTGCGAGTTCTTCCTGGTTTCTTCCCCATCTAGGTATTAATGTACAATTTGATGAAGAACCTTGTCAACATCATCCACGGACTTCAAAATTTTGTATCGTCCTTGACACAACCAATATGAAGATCCCTATCAAAATTGTTTGAATACCAATATCTTACAAGCTCTTTATTTTACAAACTCCTCTTCTCACACTTTGCTATGAACTGCCATTCTTCCAAAAAATTGGGCTCTTGTACACTGGGTTTGCTTATATTTGTGGGAATGCCAAAGCATCAACCTACCATAAATTAGAACGTCGACACAGGAAATGTTCCTTCGCTCGACTCACCTAACTAGATTTATAGGACACAATAGGTTCCAAAGAATACTTTTGCATAAATATTACACATATGTTTATGGGGCTGTGGAAAATAAATACTTAGCATATTTCATAGTTATTTGTCCTTCAAATGGATTCCACATGGACATGTGCTCTTAGATGGATTCTTTTCATAGTTATAACTTTGTATTCTATGTAATGAGTTGATTGAGCTTGGAAGGAGATGGGTTATATGTGATCTCTACATACTTTTGTTTAGCCATGAATAACTCCTTTTGCAACCGAGTGATGCCTCTATCCATGGTTGAGTTGCATTCCTTCATATTTGTAATTGTTTTGCTCTCTCTAGTTGTTTAATGTGGTATTTGGCCACCAAATCTTCTTGCAAATTCTATGTGCCCTACCATCTAGATATGTGAGGATATTGTATGTTGTGAAATCTTTATTGAAATGTTCCTCCATCTTGTCCAACTCCACTTTCTCCTATTGTGTGACTCCCCACCCCATAACATATATGCATAGTACAATCCCACATTTGAAATTTTAATTTCTATGATGCATGAAATTTTATAATTTATTTTTCTTTCCTTGTTCACTATGACACCCTTAATCATTTCTTGAATTTGTAGTTTGTTATGGCTTCATCATAGAATCTTTGGTCCATGTTACATAATCATGTAAAGAGTGTGAAAGGAAGTCTTGTAAAGTATGTTATACTCATTTTTCTATGCTTGATGTGGGATCTATCCAAGAATGAAACAAATCAATGAATGCACCAAATGATAGATGTGAGACATGAGTTGTAAGAAGGAAAGACTAAGCACACACACGGAACTGCAAGTATGAAAATCAACAGAGAAAATTGTGAAAGATGAGAATAGCTCTAACATAACATACTCTAATGAATAGCTCAATAATCAAGATGTATTTATAGTCCAGGAAAGAAGTGTAACTACTATGTAGAATAGTGTTGAAGGATCCTAAGAATAAGAATACAACTCCTAATAATTGATACTTGCAGTTAAGTTAACTCCACAAGACTAGCATATAGCTCCACATGACTAGTACACCTAAGCAAGCTAACTCAACAAATGTAGTGGTAAACAATATGTGTAGAAATAATCTAGAATAAAAAAATAAAAGATAAATAATGTCCTGCACTAACACCTCTCCTTAAGCATAGACTAGGTGGGAGGAAAGAAAGTGAATCATGAAAGAGTTCCTAATAAGGTATACTCATTGTAATGTCCCTTTTTCTGTGTTAAAGGCCTAAATGCCTAGGTCGAGTCAAGCGTGGTCGGACTCAAGGAGTTGTGGATGCTGGGAGCTATGGGAAGGGGGCCACGTGGTTCTAATAGTCTAATTTTGCGTTGAGGGTCACTTTTGGACCATGGTGACTTAAAGGGAAAAGTAACTTAAGTTACTTTATTTTATTGGCCCCTCCGTGGAATGAAACATGTCTAGGTCTATTGGGGCTCTTTTGCTTTGGAATGTATATAAGGAGCTGGGAGAGAAAGGAGAGGAACTTTTTGGCATATACATTTTATTGACCCCTTCTCGTGCGCATTACTTTTTGTTGCACATCTACAACTTGTGGAGTCAAATCCCACAGGGACCCTAGCTTCGGTGGTGAGAGACTCATCCCTAGCTAGCAGGGCATTCTTTGGTAGTGAGATATCTACCCTAGTTTGTCATTTTGGAGCCGCTTTTAGGGTTGTGTGGCAGAGACATTATTAGAGGTTTAAGAGGAAGGATATCGAGGGTTTTGGGGGCATTTGAGGAAGATAATCAGAGGGGCTCTAGATCAGATTCACGGTAGCCATTTGGGTTGGGCATGGCAGCTCGTTGAAGGTGCCTCCATCATTTTCTGACCCCATTCCAAGCGAGGCGACTTGCAACCTTTATTTGGGGGGTTTTTCTAGTTGACCATTTTCGATCTAGAGGTTGAAATGTCATTTCCTCTACTTGTTAATGTTATTCCCATAGACTCTTATTATTGCTCTTGTATTTAGAGGGTTCTGACCTTGTAAGTTTTCCCATTGTCTAGGGCACCTTTGTGCTTTTATGGCAGCAGATTTAATCTCTGTAAAAGTCCAACAACAGTTTCTATATGTCCTTTATAATAATATCAAGCTCTCTTTAAATTTTCAAGTAATTCGGGTGGACATTTTGGCAAATAGTAAGTTTCTTTAGTTTCATTTGCACCAATTGTAAAAATATGGTAAAAATCATTATTTTATGTGGCTGCAAGTTTCAATATTTTGTGCATTTTAAGTGGTATCCCATTAGGGATATTTCAGTGGTATCAAAGTTGTTGTTCCTCCAGCATGTGTGGGTTAAATATGGTAGTTTGGAAAGATCTCAATGTGGGTTTTATGAAGGAAATGTTCACCAACATGGTGAAACAACAGGAAGCCACTAACCTTTATTTGAGCCAACTCACTTAGAATGTGAATCAAAGCAGATCTAGGGACAATAAGGAACATGGTGAGAATAGTGATAGAGGGTGGCCAATAGAGGTGATTGATGAGGATTCTTGTTGGAGGAAATACCAATCTTTGAGTAAGGGTTTCAGAGATAATATGTCATTTCTAGATTATTGCATGATGAAGATTGGTAGCAATCCCAAGCGAGATCATCATATACCGGTACCTAAATTACAAAAGAACTCATTTGTAGAAGAAGCTTCTAGACAAAAGGGTATGATTTCCATTGAGAAAATAATTGCATTAGTGAAACTTTTCTTGTTAGAGAAATTATTCTAGCTCAGGAGAAGAAATTTGTTTATGCAAGCAAGGAGGATGTAATGGGAACTCTTCAAAGTGTGAGGAATGGAATATAGAGATAGAGATGCTAGGTTGATAGTGACTCAAGAAAGACAACACATACAAGAGTTCAAGGAAATGATGAGGGCAATTGATGCAAGGAAGACTACACCCCGAAAGAAGACTTTATGGAGTAGTTGGCACATGAGGAGGAGCCTCACATGGACATTGGTGTAAAATTGCAGCTGTTGTAATTTCCAAACCAACAACTTTTGATCAGCTTTCAAATACTTTCAACAGGCACTCAGGAAACAATGTTGGGGGCATCTCAACATATGTCTATCTTGAACACATGGAGGACATTGATGGCCTTGAAAGGCACTCAGGCAACAATGTTGGGGGCAGCTCAACATATGTCTATCTTGAACACACGGAGGACATTGATGGCATTGAAAGGTATGAACAAACATGGCTGGTTGGTTGCAAAACTGAAAAGATATTTCAATCCAAAAGGTACCTATCAACCCTCCAAAGAATAAGTCATTATCATATGGGATGGATTTACCAAGCAGTAATGAGCATAAAATTGTGAAAGGTGTTGATTCTTGTTCCACTTATTCTCCATCTAAAATCATGAATCACAATAGGGATGGTGTTGTTTTGGAGGTTTCTAAAGCAGCGATAGAAGGTGAACCTTTTGATGATATTCTTTATAAGGAAGTTAGTAGTAGCATGGATTTATTTCATCAATCTTCATCCTATATCATTACAATAGTTTTATCATGATGGTATTATGCCTCTTGTCGATAAGAATGCTAAGAATTTGGTGCATCAAAGTCAAGTCATCATGAAGACAAAGAGTGATAATCTTCTTTATGAGGAGATACTGAGAAAGCAAAGATGGCAGACCTTACATGATACAAGGGTTCATGGGCATTATAAGGTATGGAATCCTAGTAATATGTTGCAATTATCCAAAACTATCAATTCTGATTTTGAAAACTTTGTGCATGATTTCTTCATTGAAGACTCGGTGCAAGAAGGGAGAGTAACTCTCAAGGTACTAGCGTTGGTTTTCTGATTGCTAAAAAGGGTAAGAGAATATTTTTTAATCATCTTTAGCCTGTTGGACTTTGTATGACAATAGTCATAAAGAGAGGGGAAAATGCTTTATTAATAGAGCCCATGACTGATTTTTATACTAGCTACTTGGTGGAAGGGTTAGTGGGGGCATTTGGTCCTCAAAGTGCTCAAAGAATCAAGGTGCATTTTCTCGTTAAAAAGAAGAGTTGAATTCAAGGTGCATTCATGACTTTAACATCCTAAGGTATGAGAATGGTTACCATTTTCCTAGCTTGTTGAGTTCTCCTATGTTGTTGTCATGTCTCTATTATTTGGGACAACATTTATATGCTTGGAGGATTGGGGAAGACTATTTCATAATCACGTCTCAAGGTTATGTTGGATGGGATAAACACATCCTCCACTCACATTGCTCTTGATTCAAATAATAAGCATATGTTGGCAAAGAAAACAATGCGAGGAGCCCATGATAGTGAAAGGACATGAGGTATGTGGTATATTTATTGTGGTTGAATTTGCTTTAGAGGTAAGACTATTTTTGGGATGCAATGGTTGCATGATGTTAAGGAAGACAATGATGCATGTGTTGAAAAATCAAAGGAGAATGAAGATGCTCTGATCCTATATCGAAATTCTAGAGTTGCTAAAGGTATGATGAGCAGCCCCAATTATGTTATTTCAAATGTGTTGTCTTCTCTCATGACGAGAATCAATGGGTACAACAAGAGGTATGAAGTTCCTTATGATAAATTTTATGGATGCATGAGTTCTAATGTTGATTTCCCTTTCTCTTACATTTACGATGAAATGAAAATATGGGGAAAGAGAATAAAGAATGATGAGGGGCAGCCATGTGTTTTCCCAACATAGAAGGAATTGAGAGTTATGTCCATGGAAAGACATGTCTTGCACTAAGAAGGTAACTCATTTGTTTATTGTCATTAAGAGATGTGAAGTACTTGAATGTGTTTGAACATTTGGGTTATTTGAAGTTGGAATCATTCATTGGACATATTGGCTTCCATCTTTTGGGAAATTTGCATTCATCCCTCATGTGGATAAACTGAAAATTTCAAGGAAAACAAAGAAATCAAATTTCATGGTATCTGAAGGGCATTTATTGCAAAAGATGTGATTGGTGAAGAAAGAAGCATGTCGATTGAACGGTTGATGAATTGTGAAGGAACTCAGGCGTCTTGTGGGACATGGTGACATCACAAAGAATGAGACAAGTGGGATATTTGATGACTCCTATTCATGGATTGTTTGAATGCTAAGCACAAAGCACACCATAACGACTTATGTGGAGAGTGAATTAGATGATGTTGATGTGGGAGTGAGTTAGATATGATGGAGACTTTGACTCTAGATGGGGTGAGTGGAGTCATGGATGTGGGTGTAACCAATAGGGTTGCACATGAGATAGTTACATAAATTGGAATTCATGTTGAAAACATCCGAGTTTATCATTATGTTGATTATCTGCGAGGTTTTGGTAGATTGGAGATCTCATTTGCTTGTTGAGTATGCGAAGAACCGACACACTTGTGAGATTACGGATGGTCACATATAGAATGACAACTACGGATGGGAGGATGAAATGATCTTCATCGAGGCGATTGTACCTTGTGTCGATTCGTGGTTGAGGATGGAGATATTGCGACATGTGCATTGTTCTTCCATGACTGCTCAGGCGCTTGAGCTTCGATGAGACCTACAAGTTCATGTTAGAGAGGTTCATATGGCATAGGTTGAGTGAGGATATCATCATTTTATATATGCATGTATGTATGTTTTCACTATGACAAGTCGAGCTTACGGGTTCATCTTTTTTTAAGTCGACATGGGATAACACACCTATGTATTTCACTACTTCTATGCTCGTGAGCACTTCGCCCACGTGCTTTGATTCAGAGATGAAATTGACTCATGGTTATTCGGTAGAGTTCACATTCATTGAAAGGACATGGGTAGGTGGACTATGTGGAGCTGATATGGCAGTTGACTATCTATTGGAGTCTTGGGACTTTTCCCCATGGGACACATTGAGATACATTATGAGGAGCCTTGCTCTCACACGAGTGTAGGTCATGTGGGAGAGTTAGCACCATTTGTGTGTATACAGGTTGTTTCACAGGTTGATCCAGGGGATTCAAGATTCAAGTTCCTTGAACTTTCATACCCAATAGGTTGTTGGAGAGGTTGTGGTGATCTTGTGATGGCGCCTTGCATTGGGGAGGGATTAGACCGATTGGAAATTTGTGTGGGTACCCAACATAGAAGGAATTTGGGTATCATTCTACTTCATGGACAACATTGCTCTTGATACCATATGGAGGTCATGATGACGGCATGGGGTTTCTTGTTACTTAATTACATGGATCCTTGGTGGATGACGATTGAGGTGGAGAAACTTATGTCGCGCAAAGTATTGGACATATTGGATTCTCTTTTTGGGACAATAATTCTGGGGTAAAGCATTTCTCAAGAAGGGAGGACTGTAATGTCCCCTTTTCCTACGCTAAAGTCCTATGGGTGAAGAAAGTTGAGTCAAGCCGTGGTTAGACCCAAGGAGCTCAATGTCTTGGGATCTTTGGGAGCTATGGGGAGGGGGCCACGTGGTTCTAATAGTCTAATTTTGCGTTGAGGGTCACTTTTGGACCATGACGACTTAAAGGGGAAAAGTAACTTAAGTTACTTTATTTTATTAACCCCTTTGTGGAATGAAACGCGTCTAGGTCTATTGTGGCTCTTTTGCTTTGGAATGTATATAAGGAGGTGGGAGAGAAAGGAGAGGAACTTTTTGGCATATACATTTTATTGACCCCTTTCTTATGCATTCGAGGTTTTGTTATTGCGCATCTATAGCTTGTGGAGTCAAATCCCAAGGGACCCTAGCTTCGGTGGTGAGAGATCTCGCCTGGTACATAGCAGGGCATTCTTCGTTAGTGAGAGATCTACCCTAGTCTTCATTTTGGAGCCGCTCTCATGGTTGTGTGTGGCGAGACATTATCGAGGTTAAAGAGGAAGAATATCGAGGCATGTTTTGGGGCATTCGAGGAGACAATCGGAGAGGGCTCGAGATCGATTCATATGGCATCCATTTGGGTTAGGTGTGGCATATCTCGTTGAATGTGCCTCCATCATTTTTATCCCATTCCAAGCGAGGCAACTTGTAGCCTTTGTTTGGGGTTTTTCATTGGTTGTTTTCGAGATCTAGAGGTTGAAATGTCATTTCCTCTACTATTAATGTTATTCCCAAAGACCCTTATTACTTCTCTTGTATTTAAAGGGTTACGAACCTCGGAAGTTTTCTTGTTATCTAGGGCACACTATGCTTTTTCTTGTGGAAGATTTTAATCTCTGTAAAAAGTCTAACAACATTTTCCGTATGTCATTTATAATAATATGAAGCTCTCTTTAAATTTTCAAGTAATTCGGGTGGACATTTTAGCAAATAGTAAGTTTCTTTAGTTTACCACTAACCGTAAAAATCTGGTAAAAATTAGTATTTTATGTGGATTATAAGTTTCCAATATTTTGTGCATTTTAAAGTGGTATCACATTAGGGATATTTCACTCATGTACAATGCAAATATTTTGCAAAGTGTAGACAAGGAGAAACCCATGGGAAAAACTCTCCCCCCCCCCCAAAAAAAAAAGAGAAAAGAGAAATACATAGTGAAAGTCTCCCTCGTGAAAAGAAGCCCCTAGACGTACATAGAAAAACTCTAAGAAAGTAGAGAGAAAAGACGAGGAGATGTATACAAGGCCCCCATAATAGTGTCGATGATGTAGTATTCTTCCACGAAGACTAAAGAAGGTCCATCTACATCAAACAATGTTTTTTGCTTAGGAAGAACAGAAAAGGTGTACTCGAAAGTATTCTCACTCTATGAAGGAAGTTAAAGGTAGTAGTACAAAGAACTTTGAAGTTGGTCCACAATTGAAATGTGGCATAGGTTTGGCAAGTGTATGCACAAGAGGCGTGGTAATGCAACTAAAGCTAGATATGTCGAAGGATGGGTATGGAAGATTCATGGAAAGAATGTCCATATGAAGTGAAGGCCCAATAACCCTCACAATTGAAGAATGAGGATCAATAATCGAGTTGGATGAATGACGACCTTCAAAATATATAGAAGTGACTAATATCCGAGAAGGGGCACTCCCATCAATGGAGATGTATATTGTCCTCTAAAATACAAATGTGTGAAGGCACTTTGCAAATGAAAGAGCATCTCCTTGTACTACAACACAAGTAGGGTGGTGAAAGACATTAGAGGTCTTCGTAGAAACTCATTTTGAAAAGGGTTGCTTGAGAACAACACAAGTTTGGCTTGTTTTGAAACCTAAAAATCTTTAGTCTGTGAGAGAAAACAACAAGGGTTTTTCAGATGAAACAAGGCCCTTGATTAACTATGGTTTACATTGTTCTGGGTTAGCAAAATGAAAGAGAAAAAAACCTTTAGTAAGGTTTTCTACTCCTTCAACCTCAACCCCATGCGGTTGTCATTAGTTATGAAACCATTATTTAAACATACCCTCTTAGGGGACTTACCCAAGAAAATACCTAACCAAAATCACATCCGGAAGAGGGGTATCAAGCTCAGAGTCTTTACCTCGCGGAAAGCTATTGGAACAATCTTACTTGGGTGTTTCATTGCCATCTAGTTCTAAAGATTCTCTAACATTACCTACATCCACACATGCAAGCCGTGGAGGTGGCCTTTAATAGAGCCTAAGGTCACCCAAAAGGCTAGAGATTTAATGAGATCAAAGAGGGACCTACTACAAAGATCTGTGAAAAGATTTGCCCAATGATACAACAACAGCATATACCCTAATCACTCCCCCACGTTCCCGAGAACTCAGAGAATTCAAAGCAAATATTTTAATATATGTCCCTAACACGTTCTTTGAAAAACTTAATATAAACATTTTTCCCACTCACAAAAAAAAAGGGCCGTCAAAAGAGTGAATTGACGGGCAAGATTTTTTTGAAATCTACGGCGTGGCTTTACTTGGTGTCAACGGAAGATTTTATGCTCGAAAAGACTTTGACCATGAGCAATGTAAATGATATTTATTGACTTGGGATTGAAGACGGAATAATCTGGAAGTCAATATTGGCTCAAATGTTTGTCGCATTACAATGGCGAATATATAATTTCCATTGGCCCACATCTTTGTCCGAATGCAGAAATAATTGTGAGTCGTTAAAATGGCAAGACTTTTATTTCTAAACGGCAAAGACTTTAGCTGGAAATTTGATTTACCTGTGCCTATATAAGATTCGAACCCCTTCTTCCTCTGAGCCACCATTACCTAACTCTACATCTTCGAAGAATTCAGTTCTAGGTAATTAGCCTAGAGTTTTTTCTCGTTTGAGTTTCAATTTTTTTCTTAACTTCATTGTTTATTTAAGTGTTTTTCGAACGTTGATGCAGATGATGATAATGAACAAATACTCGGCTGTGATATGCTTGTTTATTGTGACGACATGGTGTTGTATACCCATAAGCTATGGTTGTTTACATGATGAAAGAGAGGCCCTCCTGGGTTTCAAGGAAGAGGTGTATCAGGTGTATCAGAGTTTCAGTGCAGTTGGATTGCATTCATGGAACACACTCGCCTTCCTCAATTCATGGAGTGGATTTAATTGTTGCCAGTGGGGTGGTGTTCAATGCAGCAATCTCACATCCCACGTCACACATCTCCATCTCTCTGATCTTTTCTACGAAGATTATGGTTATACCCCTTTTGACTACTCCATCCCACCGGTGTTGTTCCAATTAAAGCATGTGGAATATCTGGATTTAAGCCACAATTCTTACGGTGGTTCTCTTCCCCGAGGTACTCTAATCAAACCGCCCAGCATTTTCTGTTTTGATGTCCAATCTCTAGATTTATTTATTTATCATCATTTGGTGTTTGTTATGCAGAGCTCTTTGGCCTCCGAAAATTGAGACATCTGGATCTGAGCTTCAACTTTTTTGACAGCGAAATTCCAAAGGAAGTTGCTTCCTTGCACAGCTTAACATACCTCAACTTGTGTTTGGCAGGATTGGGTGGTACAATTCCCTGGCAGATTGGGAATCTTTCTCACCTGCAATTCTTGGATCTTTCTGTAGAGAGGGTAACATCTTCTGGCAGTCGTAGTCAAGGAGATGGAAGAGATACTTCCAGTTTAGTCTGGACACAAGGGCTGCGGGAATTAGAATATTTGTCACTCAGAGGTGTGGTGTTGAAGTTGACAAGTGATCAATTGGAAGAACCGCTTTCCCATCTCCACAATCTCCGTCACCTGGACCTTACAGAGTGCATGCTGTCATTAGGACACATCCCCAATGCTATCCAAAACCTCACTTTCCTCTCCCATCTTCTTTTAAGTCGGAACTCTTTAGGCTCCACAATGCCTTCATGGTTGGGAATTAAATATGACTAGTTTAGTGTCACTAGGGTTGGATACAAGTGGCTCATTTCTCCCAAGTCTGTCTGGCCTGCCTCTTTTGAAAGAGCTTTGGATGGACTACAGTAGGGGATGGAGATGAAATATAAGTGAAATTTTATGTGGAGAGTGGCCGCAGCTCACTGTATTTTCTGTTTCATTTTCCAATCTAACAGGAAGTATTCCACCCTGCATCGGAAACATTTCCTCCTTAGTCCATCTTGATTTTAAATCCATACAAAATATAGAAGGCCAAATCCCAGAGTCACTTGGCCAACTTCAATCCTTGACTTTTTGGATCTCTCTGAGAATCAGCTCAGCGGTAATATACCTTCTCAATTGGGTGGACTTTCCCTCTGAAATATCTGGATCTCTCTGACAATAAGTTGAGTGGAAATATACCTTCTCAGATCGGAGAGCTTTCACATCTGGAAACGCTTTATCTTGACGACAACCAACTAAACGGCAGCATTCCCACTTCTGTTGGTCTTCTCCCTCGTCTGAAACAAATGGACCTCTCTTCTAACAATCTAGAGGGAAACTTTTCTTTTCATAATTTCCAAAATAACAAGGAGCTTTCTGTTCTCTCTCTGTCCAACAATCAGTTGACTGTCCAAATACCGCCAGAATGGATACCTCCATTCAATCTAGCTGGATTGTCGTTATCTTCTTGTAATATTGAGGGTATCTTTCCTCCTTTCATTTCTACCCAATACAACTTAGCACAATTGGATCTTTCCAGCAATACTCTTTTTGGAAACATTCCAACGTGGCTTGGGGATCTTCCAACTCTGATGGTTGTTAATCTGTCATATAATAGCTTGCAAGGTGAGGTGCACCCCAGCTTGAACATAAATTCATTTTTCACTTTGGACTTGCACAATAATATGTTGAATGGTTCTCTTCCAATTTCTACAACGCCTTTGGAAAATTTGCATCTATTAGATTTGTCAAAAATGGATTTTCTGGTGTTATCCCAGTGGGTATTGGTGGACTTCTTCCAAGCATTGAGTTCTTGTCATTTGCAGAAAATAATCTAAGTGGTGACATTCCTTCTTCCATGGGTCTTCTGCAATCCCTGCAGGTTTTGGATCTCTCAAAGAATAGATTGTCTGGTCAAATACCAGCAAGCCTCACAAATTGCTCTGCTTTGACAAGACTAAACCTTGCAAGCAATGATTTGATAGGGGATATTCCATCTGAAATAGGATTGCTAAGCGACCTCCACACACTCATCCTGAAGGATAATATGCTGAAAGGAACCTTGCCATCAAGTCTTCAGAATTGTTCCATGCTGCAAATTTTAGACATGACTAAGAATCTGTTCTTTGAGACCATACCCCATTGGTTTGGACAGTTCCTAAGTTGAGGATACTTGTTTTGAAGTCAAATAAATTTCAAGGACGCATTCCACATCAACTAAGCAATCTTTCAAGTCTCCATGTTTTAGATATTTCAGATAATAATCTGATTGGGGGCATACCCTGCAGTTGGCAACATTGACAGCTTTAAAGGATCCACAGGTGACAAGCTCAAAAGCCAGTGGTGACACATTTTATTACAGAGAAGAGGTACAAGTAACCATCAAAGAAATGGAATTGGTCTATCATCGTTCTATTCTGTTACTTATCACTTGCATTGATCTGTCTAGCAATCAGCTTTCAGAGAACATTCCTTCAGAATTTGGAAACCTTAAGGGTCTCCGCACCTTGAACCTATCAAGGAACAGTCTTACAGGAAGGATTCCAGTTAGTTTTGGAATGCTGGAGCAATTAGAGTCTTTAGATCTTTCAAATAATAAATTGAATGGTAGGATTCCAAATGAAATGTTACAAGCCACGTCTCTAAGCTTTTTCATCGTATCTAACAACACGTTTTGTGGAAGAATTCCAGTGGGACGCCAGTTTTCAACATTCAAACCTACTTTCTTCTCTGGAAATCCTAGCCTTTGTGGGTTTCCACTTGATAATATATCATGCGGATGTGAACAAAAATTATCTCCACCCATGCTACCAATTTCACGGAGCAGAGATGAAGAAGAAAAAGAAGAGGAAATCAAAATGCCATGGTATTGGTATGTAAGTTGGATGGCAAGCTATGCTCTTGGATTTTGGGGAGTATTTGTTATCCTCTTTATGAAAAAAAGGTTGAGAGGAAAATATATTGAAGTCATGGATGGAATTGTTATAAGGCTCGCAGAAATATTTCCAGGAAGGAATTAGTGGTATATATGTTGTAAGTTTATATTTGCAGGCAGAAATGTTAATTGGGTATTATTTTGTAAGTATATAGTTTGGGTGCCTTTCTTGACATATTCTAAATTAATAGTTTCCTCGTTATTTTTCTTTAAAAGCAATCAATTCAGTATATCATTAACAAATTATCAGTGTTTGCATGGAATTATCATTTATGATTTGACAAATTATTTTTGAACAAATAAATTTATCTACTTTTTATTTTTATAATTTATTACATAATTGTGTTGTAAGTTATGCTTATTCTCAAATTTGTTACGTAGAATTAATGTTATTATTTAGTTTCATTATTTAAAATAAGTGAAAACATATTCATGTAAGGATGTAGAAATTAATTGTTTTCTATTAATTAATCATTGTTACTATTCTAGAGATTTGTTTATGGAATATATTTCTCTCATAATGTACCTTAGTTATTGTGCATTCGTGATTTCATGATTATTTGTGCTTTCGTGATTTCATAATTTTTTGTGCATTCGTGATTTCATAATTATTGTAAACATTTGTTTTTTTGAGAAAATACGGTGAGTTTACTATTGGAACCACCTTTATATTAAATTATAGACAAAATAATACAAAGTGTTACATAGTAAGGGGGTAATTAGCAAAGTGTTGATACCTAAAAAAAAAAAATGTGGGTAGACAAAAGACAAGCCACGAGGGCGAACAAAAACAAGCCACAAAGGGCTACAAAAAACGACCAACAGGCGAAGAGAGAGCACCAAAAACTACATCAAGAGAAAACAAGATTAGGCACAAGGAGCCACGGCACCCGGAGGAGGAGGTGGATCATCCCACATCAGAAGAAAGCCAAGGGAACGCATCTCGTCGAAGGCGGATTGAAAGCGCGCTTAGCCATCTTGGTCGCATTTGACACCGAGCAAAACCATAATTCCCCACCCGAGGGTGGTGAGCCACCAAATGGGAAGCCCGCCAGGCGGAGAGCCCCAATTGGAAGATCCAGCCATCACCTTGCCACGCACCGATGAGCTCTAGCCAGGGCTAGAGGAAGAGGGTCGTGGGCGAGCCAACGTCGGAGATGGCCAGGTGCTTCTAGAGTGACTGCGGGATCGACCACGACATCTATGAGGTGGCTGGGGTGGCGGGGCCGCCGATCATCATCATACGAGAGGAACCCGACTCATAGTACATGGTGCACTACCCCAGTGATCAAGCAACTACTGGACATGAGCAAACTCCAATGCCACCTTCTGCGACTTGTGCCTGAATTTGCATGTGAACAGAAGACAAGATAGCCACCTTTTCGTTAATGGTTAGTTCAGCAGAAAGAGTACAATGTTGAAATAAGGCAGTATTCCTAGCTTTCTAGAGTTGAAACAGAATAACATAATGAAAGAAATGCCAAAGGGAAGCAATGTAGGAAGGCCAAGTAGCATGGTCACCAAACAAAGCAACTTTCTAATAAAAAACTCAGGGTGAAATGGCTGAAAAGGGAGTGAATCCAATGTAAAGCATGTTGTGCACAAGGGCAAAACCAAAATACATGTTTGAAGGACTTTGGGTGACCACAACAACTACAGACTAGATTAGGAATGCCAATATGACTTAATATTTCCCCTAAAGGGAGGCCCTGATAGATCAAACACCAAAGAAATAAATTGAGCTTTAGATCAAATAGGGGTTCCATGCCCAGATGGAGACACTTTAACCAGGTGACATGAGAAGAATGTAATGACCATCTAGTATTGAGCTTATCTAAAGCCGACGACATAGGAGATAACAAGGAGTAGATAACTCCTGAATTGTATTGTAATAGAGGAATGTCCATGTTCCAATGCTAGTCCTTCCACCAAGCCTTGGGAAGCTGAAGACCCAGCTTGTGCAACATAACATCGGGTAGAAAAGACTGAATAGCTAAAATTGAAGGCAAATCAAATTAGCTAGGTTGTATTTTTGTTTCAGCGCAGCCAAGAAGCCAATCCCGGGAGAAAACCAAGTCCCAGGATGGTAGAGATTCCTTTATGAGCTAACCGCATTACTTTGATGTTGGGTTGTTTAATAAGCGGGAGATCGTCAGGAGAGAAAATAGGCGACCACCACATATTGTGCTCATTGAAAGAGATACTTGTTCATAATCCATCACCAACCCACCGCATGAAGGGTTTGACCATCTCAAATGCTTTCCAGATGCTTTTGACCACAAAGGTGCTAGGTATTTTAACTGGAACTTTAGTAATTAGCAGAGTATGAAATCCGATGTTTTCCAACATTTTTACCATATGGTGCTCTCTGAAGAGATACAATTCCATAACAAAACCTTCCAAGCTTGGTTTCCTGGATACAACGAACAACCCACTTAGCGCATAGAGAGATACTCTTCCTATAGACATCAACAACACCCATGCCACCCTGATCCTTGGGAAGAGTGCAAACCTCCCAGCAACACGATGAAAACCACCCTGCTTAGAGCTAGACCAAAGAAAATCCCGCAAGAGCTTAGCCAACTTTTCAAAGGAGGCACGAGAGGGACACCAACAAGTTGCATAATAGACCTAAGTGGCAGCAAGCTTGATTTTCATTTAAACAATATTTCACAATTTTCTTGTAAGGGCAATATTTTTAAGCCAATGTTTGCATTGACCATGTTACTTGTTTTCTTACATTCTAAAGGGTCTAGAATTTATACTATGGCTTTTAAAATGTGTTCTTAGTGCTCAAACACATTTAGTATGTTCATTGACTAGAAATTTCGATAGGGGTATTTAACATTTTTTACTTTTAAATTTTTTTAGACTTCTTTGTTTGTTTTTCAAGATAGTAAATTTGAATGTGATCAGCCTAACTATCACGCACGTTAGCAAATGACGTTAAATATTTATTTTTCCAAAAAATTGCTAAAAATAATGTGTGGCGCAGGTGGTTGGTGGGTGTATTGGGGTCATAAAGGTCCCGGGTTTGAATTTTGGTGTGGGTTGTGCTAACGTATGTGATCGTTAGGCTCAGCCAGCAAGAACCCCACACGTACGTTAGCACAACCCACACCAAAATTCAAACTTGGGACCTCTGCGACCCCAATACACCCACCAACCACTGCGCCATGCATTGTTTTTAGCTATTTTTTGGAAAAATAAATATTTAACGTTAGTCGCTAACATGCGTGATATTAGGCTAATCCGTTTGAATGTAGTATTGGTATCAATCTCAAAATAAAGAATGCACGAAGGCATTAGCAAGTGATAAGAATATGTAAAATATAGTGTGAAGTATAGTTTGAAATTTTTATAGGCTGAGGAAGATACATGAAAGGATGAGCCTAACGATCACGTACGTTAGCACAACCCGCACCAAAATTTGAACCCGGGACCTTTGCACCCCAATATATTTTAGCTATTCAGTCTTTTCTAAAATATATTTTACAACTAAACTAAATGCCCACGTATCAATAAAATTCACCTTTATTTATTAATGGCGATTAGAAGTTCATGGTAAAAAAAAATTCAAAGCCATTTTCCTATTAATTTTGAAGTTACTAAACTAAATTATATTCAATATTTTAAAAAATTGATTTGAAGTTTTGTGAAATTTGTGGATATATTTTTATTTTATTTTGTGAATTAATTAGATGACTATCCAAATGGTCGTGACTCAAAGTTCCTCTTATATTGGCCTATTACATGCATAACTTAGATATTTACTTCGTTTAGATATTATGTGTTTATTTCGGTTTGATTTTGTGTATATATGATTATAAGGTAAATCACATATTTTAGACTTGATTGATTTCACATGTATATCATTATGCAATGATTTATGGTATTCGATTATAAAGTTAATTTACATTAACATGTATGTTATGAGGAGTGGTTCACAAAAAACCATCTCTTATAAGTATGATTACTCTATTTGATGATTATTGATTTAGGTGATACTCATAAAAGTGAAGCACAATTTCAATTCAATAAGAAAACATCGCTTCTATAAATTTGTTGTCGAATTATGATAATAGTTTTCTAGACTACGGGATTTGGTTAATTTAGAACATTGTTATATTTCAAAAGTGTTGAAGTGGAATATTGTAGACATAAAATCATGCACTTTAGGCATTATTTAGTCCTGGTCTTATACTACTATTCATATGGTTTTGAGTGAAGAAAGTACTAATTAACCCATGTCCTTTGGCCATTTTACTTTGTTTGTTTCATCACTTGCCCTCCCACGTCTACTCGTCTAATCAGTTTTTGCCATTTGGCATCATTTTATCTCTAACTAGGGCACCTAGCTCTTAGTATCAGGGTGCCCACCCTGGTCCCATTTGGGGCACCTTGAGCCTTTTTACACTTTCCCGCCACTTTCTAAGAACTTTCTAGCCATTTCAGCTTTCCATATTTTTAGTGGTCATCCTTTTCGGGGTTAATTACGAAATTAGATCAAGAGAACCATATAAATATAAAGTTATGAGACCATAATGAGGGACCAAGAACTAAGCACTACTATCATCACCTAAGGTTGCATCCATCAAAGGCTCCATTTGCATCCATCTAGCTCCATCATAAGGCACAAGGTTGGTTCATCTGCATCACACTACATAGGAGGGAAGTTTATTCTATTCCATCCACCATTTTATTATATTTCTACACATAGTTATTGCTCACTACTTTCACAAAGTGCGACTGACACAAGAGCACCTAGGGAATGATTACACACATAAGCACATATAACTACATCGGGTTTGAGATGTAGTGCAACACTACATTAGTAAGTCCACCATTATGGCCACTGAGGACAGTATGACCCCTTCATATGCATCTTTATTTTTAGGGGTTTGATGTTTGTCTTGGGGTTTTTGCAGTCTTTCCTTCATCACTGATTTCCAATGACATATTGCACCATCCATCGAAGCTAGTGCATAAGAAGCGAAGGCAAGACTAGAGCATCTAATGACACCTCGAAGGAGGTTTGCAAAGCTTTTTGATAGACCAAGGCACCTATATCTCAAACTAGGGTGCCCACATGTACCTCTGTCCCTCTCCAGGTGCCCCAATCCAGCCTAGTATTCCATATATGTTCTTTCTAGAGATTTTGTGTGTTCGTTCCTGTATTCTATTCATCTAGTTTATTCTATGACATAGTCCCGAGGCATCATCGAATCAACTAAGCTCTTTCTAACTCTCTTTACATATTAGGGTTTCATATTTCTACTTACTTAGTTGTTTGGGTCACTTTCCTTATTTATTTTAGGCATTTATTTCATTGTTGTACTTCTTAGATTAACCTTTAAAATTCAAATTTTAGTTAATCATTTTGGTGAACTTTCAGACTCCATTTTCATGCTTATAGGATCTTCATTCTTTTTCATCTTTAAGTCTATTCATCATGAATATCTCCATCCATACTTATCTAGAATCATCCTAGTTATATCAGTAGGCTCAAACAATACTTATCTACTAATTACATCCCTCCTCACACATCACCTGAATATGTATACCATAAGTTTACTTCGCCCTATCCTTCAGTGAGGATCAAATAACTTTCACAATAAAATACCTACCTTCTCAAGCAATGCTAGAACATGACCCCCTCTATATATTCAAGTCTTTGTTTCACAAAGTTGGGGTCAAACGTGCCTTAGTTGATAATGGATCTAGCCTTAACATTTGTAATATCACTTTCCTTCATCATTTAGGTATGTCGGAAGCATCTTTAACACCTTCATTAATCTCTATTCATGGCTTTGATAACATACCCAAACGTGTATTAGGTACCGTCAACCTACTGGTCACTATTGGTCCATGTACAATCACTATTCCATGCCATGTCATGCCTAATAATCTTAATTATAACATTCTTCTTGAATGACCTTGATCCATGCTATGCATGCAGGTCCCCTCCACGCTACATGCATGACTTAAATTTCAACATCAAGGAATTGTCTATGATGTTCCAATCGATCCATCACCTTATGAGTACTTGTAATTCCATTGAACAATCTAAGGATACTCCTATTTCCTCTTATATTGCTTAAGAATTTTCTAAATATGGGTTAGGATATGAATACTTACGTCGCTAAGGTTTTTCTGATACACAAAGACACAAGGTCACATCACTTTGGGATCTCCCTTCGCAGTCACACAAGTTTGGAATGGGATGTCAAACCCCCTCTTCACATTTTACAGATGCTTACACCACCTCTCATACTTCCTCACTTCCCCTAGTGCACTGGACTCATCGGTGATGATGCGTCTACCATTTGGGAATACTTTAGTACTTGAATCTCTAGGTGTTTATGATCATCTTCCTTATTTTCACCATAAAAGACATCCCCATTATCTCTCAATGTTACGGCTTACTTTGGAGAATCTGATAAATTCTTTGACAACGTTGATCCTCCAAATACTATTCCTATTGATCCATACATTGAAGATCACATCGACCCTTCTCAATAAAGAGATAATACCATACAACTTGGGTACATCTGAGAACCTGCAAGTAGTTTTGCTAGATTCCTCTCTTACTCCCTCCAAACAAAAAGATATCATACAAGTCCTTCACGATTTTTATGATATTTTTGCATGGGACTATAGTGATATTCCAAGAATTGATCCATTTGTTGCAATGCATAATATTTTCCTCAACCTAGTGCCAAACCTGTCCAACAGAAAATCCGTAAAATGCATCCTAAGGTAGCACTCTTAGTCAAAGAAGAGATTCAAAACTCCTCAATGTTGGTTTTATCCATGATGTCGACTATCCTAAATGGGTATCTAATATCATGCCATCATGAAGCCGGATGGTTGGGTACATTACAACACTATTTCTGTAATTTAAATAAATCTTGTCGTAAGGATAATTTTCCTTTTCCACACATCAACGTAATTATCGATTCTACAGTTGGATACGATATTCTCTCTTTCATGGATGGATTTGGGTTACAATCAAATTAAAATCAACCCCACTGATCAAGAAAATACATCTTTTACAACACCGTGGGGAACATTTTGTTACATCGTCATGCCCTTTGGCCTTAAAATGTAGAGCTACTTATCAATGAGAAATGACACATATATTCCATGATTACATCCACAAGATCATCAAATATTACGTTGATATTTTGGCTAAATCTAGATGATGTTCTTCCCATGCGCAAGATCTACAAACACTATTTGAATGATTACGACAATATCATGTATGTTTAAATCCCAAAAAATGTGTTTCTAGGGTCACAACAAGTAAACTCCTTAGATATAATATTTCCCAACGTGGCATTGAAATCCATCCTAACAAAATAATATCCATTGTCGATATGCCTCCACCCAAAAATTTACATCAATTATGATCACTACAAGGAAAAATTCAATCTATCCATGATTCATTGCTTAACTTGCTGATAAAACTCAACCTTTTACACACCTCATGAAGAAAGACACTAAATTTGTTTGGGATGAGCAATGTCAACAAAAATTTTATGATGTAAAATCTTATTTGTTCTACCAACATGTCATGGTCCCTCCCTTATCTAATCGAACTTTCTTATTATATATTTTTGTTATGTTTCATGCATTAGGTGCTCTACTAGCACAACATTACGAATCTTGGCGTGAAAGAGAAATATACTACATCATCATACATTACTCTCTTATGAATGTAACTATAGCTACATTAGAAAGCTATCTCTCGGCCTCATCTTCATTGTGGATAAGTTGTGACATTATCTTATTAATTATGAAGTGCATATCATCACTAAATTTTATCCATTACGATACCTAATATCCCACATGCATCTGTTGGGATGCTTGACACATTGGGTTATGCTTCTCACTTGAGTTTGATTTCAATTTCATACCACAAAAACAATCAAAGGACAAATCATAGCTGATCAATTAGTTGTGGTACCCCTCTTAGATACATCACCCATCTCTGATTATTTTCATGATGATTTCACTACCTATACTGTTTAACCACACACATGGAAAATGTATTTTGATGGTTCTCATTGTCACTTCGGTGTAGGATCTGGGATAGTATTCATCACCCCACATGGTGACCCACTTCCCTTTGCATATTGTTTTGGGTTTTCCTACACAAATAACATCGCCGAATACAAAGCCCTCATTTTAGGCCTTCTTACCACTCAAAAATCCTCATTCATGCAATCTATGCATTCATGACGACTTTTAGTTAGTAAAAAATCAAGTAAATGATACATATAACACAAAGGATGAACATTTAATTCCATACAAAACACTTGTAAAATATATCTTGGCTACATTTGAGTCCTACTCCATCACTACCATTCCTCGCAAAGATAATCGTCATGCAGATGCTATGGCTAGTGCTACGTCACTCATCCCAAAAGATATCATTGATGACCAAGCCACATTTATAATTACACATTTACGACATCCTTCTATATCTACACTACGCTCTCTGCTGCACTTGCACCATAACATGTAATCAAGACACCTATGAATGGTTTACACCCATTTATAATTACTTATATAAGAAAACTATGCCTGATAATCTACAACCTCATGAGGCTCGATGGTTACAGCGTGAAGCTTCTCGCTATGTCATTGTTGGGACAAATTATTCAAACGTGCAATCAACAACTACTCTTACGTTTCTTAGCACTCGTAGATATCCCTACTTACATCTCACAAATACATGACAACATGTGTGGTGGTCATTTTTCCAATAAAGCTATGTCACAATTTTTTTATGACAGGGGGATATTATTGGCCTACAATGGAACAAGATTTCCTTGAATATGCTACTCATTGTGAAAAATTCTAGAAACACAATAACCTCCACCATGCACCCACATATGACCTCCATCCCATTGTGCCAACAGGGCCTTTCTCCCTTTGGGGACTCGACCTCATCGGTATGATCAACCTTGAGTCTACCAAAGGACATAAATTTATTATCATAGCTACCAAGTACTTTACTAAATGGGTCGAGGTGGCTCCCATGCAAACAGTCATCAGAATATACATTTGTAGTTTTCTCACCACCCATATTATCACATGTTTTGGTGTGCCTTGTGCTATAATTGTTGATAATAGATCTTCCTTAAAAATAAAGACGTTAAACATTTTGTGCCAAGTTCAAAATAAAACAATCATTTTCCATACCATATTATTCACAAGGAAATGACCAAGCTGAGGCCACCAACAAAACCATTTTCAAGATTTTACACAAGAAAGTTGACTTTAGTGGTACCGATTGGCATAACCAACTTTTCTACGCTCTATGGGCCTATTGTACTAGTGTCCATAAACCTACTAATGCCACCCCATTCACCTTGGTTTATGGTGTTGAGGTTGTTATTCCTCTTGAGCTTGAGATAGACTTTCTTTGTGAATTTCCCTCAAATGCATCCTTAAAGACAATGAATATCGTGAAAACCAATTACATGAGTTATAGATGTTGACTCATGTCGTGTCCAATAATTTGAACATCTTCACGCATATCAATCTCACATTGCACATACATACAATCACAATACTCATTCTTGAGAGTTTAATATCGGTGACCTAGTCTTAAAAGAGAATCAAAAGAATACAAATGCTTGAAGTACCTATTAAAGGAAAATTCAAGCCTAATTGGCTTGGTCCATACATTATCACTAAAAAAATAGGTGGTGAAGTTTATCACCTCACCACCATCTTAGGAAAACCACTCAAAAATCCACTCAATGTATTGCATCTTAAGAAGTACTACGCTTAAACATGACATTCATTACCCGATGACACACTCTTATGCTTCGGTTCACACTTGACTATTGAGGGAATACACACATGAACCCCAAACACTACATGCTACACATTGCAACTCTTCATACATCTTACATCATACACTCTACATTTAGTCTACATCATTTTGACATTTTCACATCTATACATCATACATCATAGTAGTCTTCATCACACATTGGTCACACTACTATTAACTACAAGACAAACATTACATATTACTCCTCTTACATTATGCACACTCTCACAATCTTGCATTGCACACTATACATTGTATTTTACACATCTTACACATCATATGGTTGTCTTTTATCATCAAACATACTACATATTCTTCTACGTGTTGCACTCACTACCCTATGATGCACTCTAGTTCCTCGGTCCATACTTGACATCCTAGGGTTTACCAATCAAATGGAACTTATCATCCACACACATTCAAAACTCAACCTTCTATCACATGACATTACTAGGTTAGTGACATACGCTATAGGCTAAATGGTCACCTATTCCTTCATCTTGTAGTGGTACACGTTTTAGGCTACATCACCACTCCCTCTATTTGTCTCATTGTGATATACGCTTTAGGCTACATTATCATGTGGTCACATATCATCACACACATACCAACTCATCATAGCATGTTAGACACAACACACACTTTGACCATTTCCTAATGACACACTCTCGTTTATGGTTCATTCTTTACTATTAAGGGGCATACTAAATGAAACTCACTTCATACACTTTCATTCACTCAGGGCACATGGATCCTATCATCCATCTTGCATTCCATTCCATACATCCGCAACATATTGCATATCTTGGTTGCTTTTACTCTTGCTTACATTTTCTTGTTCATGTTCGCTTATTACACATGCTAGCTAGATCTCTTGTATGCCATTATCTTTACCATACACACACGCACGTTCACGCCCTTTTCTAGTTGTGATCACAAATACAAATCTCCCACACGTAATATGGATGCTCGCCTCCTACCACTCCTACAACGGTCGCTTGGGGCATCAACATCAAGAGTATACAACAAATTTATAGAGAAATTACAACACACAAACAATACGTATGATATTCAAAGTTTTCCAATAATCTTTCAAATTACATACAACCATTTATATAGGAAATAAATTTCCTAAAATATAGGAATCCTATTAAGGCTCCTATAACCACTCACCTAAACTATATGAGTTGTTTTAACAACTCGTAACAACTCCAAAACTAATTGATTTATACAATACAAATAACGTGAGTTGTTATAATAACAACTCACATATAAACAATATACAATACACAAATATAATTTCACCCACTAAATAATGTTTACACTAGTAATATTCCTAACATTAAGCCCCTTAGTGTGAACATTATTAATAGCTAACATTCACCCCCTTAGTGTGAACATTATTAATAACTAATATTCACCCCCTTAATGTGAACACGACGAAGAACCATATTTTGAAGAAGTTGAACCACCTCCTAAAGTACTGCTTAGACTAGGTACAAACTCCATAGATTATATCTTTACCCTCGTAAAGGTGTAGTGTTGATCCAAATTATGCAGGAATGCTCCCTTCCTCTTTGGGTTCTTGTGGGACTTTCCCTTCCTCCTTGGGCACCCGAATTCTGAATCTCCAAGATCCACAAGCTTGGCACTAGCTGGATAACCATCCCTTGAGTCTACCTTGAAATATTCTCTTGCTCCCCAAAAGTGAGTTTTCTAAAAACATGAATCTTCCCCAACGTTCTGGAAAAGAGTTTCTTCAACAAACTAGCATACTGAAAAAACAGAACTCTGAAAACTCGAGCATACTAAAAAATACCACCAAACCATCTGTGCGGCCTCATCATTGGTGACTGATGAGAGGTTGTTGATTGAATTCCATCCTCCGATGCCTCCGTCCTCTATTCTCATGTTGACAACTCAACTGGGTTTGACCATGAAGCTCAATTATATGCCTAAATCGAATGTCAGATTTAACTGAAAATGCATTCGCAAGGCAATTTTGTTTTAATTTTTTTTTACAAATTTTGATGACTACAAAATGATCAAAAAACTGACATTAACAAAGACTCTCCTTATGAAACTTTCAAATAGACATAATACAACTAAAATCTATTGAATATATTCATATCTTATTAAAGGATTTTATTTTTGACGCAACGAATTTTTTACAAGAGACTGCTTTAAAACAACACTTGACACAACAAGTTTACAAGAGGATTATTTACAAAGATAATGAATGGAAACTGGAATTTACAATATTATCCCACAACTCACAAATAACACTGCCTATTGAATATATAAGCAAACAAAAGACAAGATAAAAATTAAACACTTTTTACAATGAAATCGATAGTGAATCTAACAATATGACAACAGGAGCTAATCTAGAATTAATGTTGACCAAATAAAACTAAAAAAACAAATACCACTTTCTTGCAAGTTCGAACATGATGAAAAAATTTCTAGTTGAAGAGACCTTGGATGTCATAGTATGAGTTGGATCTGCCAATGCTTTGATATGGGGATCAAATAATAAGTATTAGTTCACAGAGAAATTTTTCAGGCAATAAAAACAAACTCCAATCACATATGCAAATGCTCAGATTTGGATTCAATGCAGAGATGAAAAGTGTGCATTAAAAATTGTGGTGAGTTGGAATGAAATTCACCTAGGACTTTAGTCAAATCCAAATTTGTTAATGCAGATTTGAGATAATACAAACACCGACCCATAGAACCATGTCCTCAGAGAGGACTAAACACGGCTTACAACATAATAGAATCATGCATGGAAAGTCAATGAGGATTGATGCATGTATAATTATAAAGCTTTGTGATACTTGGGATTTGTCTTTTCGTAAGGCACATGGACGTTGTACAAAAATGCATAGAGAAATGTTTAGTCTTATAAAACTGTCATTTTTAATGAAATCTATGGGTTTTGTGCGTAATAAAACTATCTTCTATGATTATCAATGAAAACATATTTGTTAGTGTGAAATCACAACACCCCCAAATGAGTTCTAAAAATCTACTTTTCTAAGGTAGAATCATCTGGTGTGATTGCATAACATTGAACTTTCCCCAAGGTGTGGGACCTTGAAAAAGTGGGAAAGCTCTCCAGAGAAGGTTGGTTCCTCTTCCTAAACTACCTGCCACAAGCTATTCCAGTGCAGGAAGCTAATCTAATCCTAATCTAACTTCCAAGGAGACAAGGAGAGAAAGAAAACTAGAAAAAACAGAGCCTACACTAAAACGGTGATACACCAGAGAAGGAAAATGTTGATCATCTATCAAAATAACCATGGAAACAAAGAGAGGTGAGGTGAGCAATGGAGAGGATGGACAACAACATCACAGATCAAATGTCAGATTCACACTGAACTCCATTTTCAATCCCCACAGAACACAACTCCCAGATCTACAAATGAAATGTCCAAAACATGCACAGAATACTCCAGAACGATGAGAGGCAAGAGTATGCAATGAAAACAAGCAAAGGATGGACAAATGCATCACAAAAATGAGTTTTATTGCTTCAAAAATTTGCACAGAGCATCATACACAAGAAAGAGGCAAAAATGCCATTTACAAAGTAGGGGAGGAGATTCAAACTCCATTTCACACTGATGGAAGAAAAGAAAGGGGAGGCAGAGAAGAAGAATGAAAAACAACCCTGAAAAATGATGCCTCTGTTACATTATATAGCAAAATGTGAGAAGGAAGGGAAAAAATGGTGGGATTTTCTCCAACCACTTTTCAAAATGTGTTTTAATTCTTCAAATGTTGATGGGATCGATGCAAAAGCTCATATTTCCATGCATCTACTTTGCAGACCAAAGAAAATGACCCATACTTCATTAAATATGGTGGTTGGAACTGACTTTTTGTTTTTTCCACGCCAAAACGTGTTTTGCAAAATTTATCCCCCAAATATTCACCAAAATCAAAAATTGAAGTGTCCATCGTGTAGATAATTTTGACAACTTTCCATTGATACCAAAATCACAAAATCCAAGCTCTGATCAAAAGATATGGCCCTCTGAAGATTTAGGGCAAACAAGGGGCAAAATTAGGGCAAAAATTGGGTCTGCGGGCCAAAATTTGACCTTTTACCCTTTTCATGAAATTGGAAAATCTTCCAAAAATCCTCCATGGCCCCACTCCCAATGACACGTGGCACTTTAAATTTGGTCTGCATGGGTCCGCTTGGCAAATTTTCCCTCAATCTTCTACCAAGCCATAACTCAAAAAATACAAGGAGTTAGGAGGACTTATTTACCTTTTTGGAAAGGGGAAGAAATTATCTATCTATTGAAACCATTTCCAGAATCTTTTGAGTGCTCAAAATGTGTGAAAATTTAATTTGAAGCACAAGGAAGGAAAGGATGAAGGAAAATTAGCCAAAATAAGCAGGGGCTCATTTTGGATAACAATTTTGGCAACTCAGAGGGGTCATCTTCTTGCTAGATGAATGATCAGTGGCCTTTGTTACATCCATTGGGCATGGAGTCAAGCTTGATAAACTGATTCTGATCTAAACTCTAAAATTCTGACCTTTGAGTCACTTGGAAACCCACTGAAACTTGAAATTGATCTTCACCAAAATGCCACTAAAATGGACTGTGCAAGAGCAATACAACAACACCAAAAACTATGTACAAACTGAAAATCATACATACTCCAAATGGAACATGCAGAGTGTGCAAAAGCACTTCTTCTGCCAAAAACAAACCTACCTACACTACTCTAACCAAGAGCAAAGGGAGCTCAAACAAAGCGTGCAACTGACAGGGAGAAATAGCTTCCCTTCCTCAAAAATGGTAGCCATGTAACTGATTTGGCACTAACATGGCTAGTTGGATGAGTGAAAAACTAACTACAAGCTGATCTTCCACCCAAATCACCAAAGTATCAACTGAAGACAAAAACAATACCTCTTTTAGTTGCTCTGCATTTGGATTGAAAAGGTATGACAGCTGATCCTTGGCACTTTGCATATCATCCTCATGCTTAGAGGCAAACATGACTGGTTGTGGCTTCTCCTTTGGCTCCAATGAAGCCAAATACCTGATTGGGCAAGGTCTGATCCATTTGATATGCCCATAGCTCTGATTTTCCACTCCAAAAATGGAATCATCTTGTAGACCTCTTTGGGTGAATGGCAAGGAAGGAATGGTGGAACTCTTCTGTTGTTTCTCTTCTTCCTCCTGTGAAGAGCATGGAAGGTTTGAGTCTCCCAAACTAGATTCCAAAAGGCTGCTATAAAGTGCAGACTACTGCAAATGAATGCTCTCCTCCATGACAACAGGCTCAAGTGTTTGGAATGTGGATGATGAAGGAGAAAATGGTGTGATTTCAACCGGTTCCTCTCCATCAAAATAGTCCTCCAAATCAGACAAGTACTCTACTTCATTGTTGTCCTACTACAAATGTTCAACCTCTTCCATGGTGTCTTTTTGACCAGCAACTTGTTCACCATGTTTTCTCTCATCTTCAATCATTGAGTTTGAAAGATCAAACTCTTCTTCAGCACTAGAACTCGAGGGAGATGAAGTAGAAGGAAGAACTGAAGGTTCTTTTATAGCCTGTTTCGTGCTTGAAGCTTTTGGATCTGCATTTCTCTCCTCCATAGCTGGAAAGCACTCCTCTTCTTTTTGCAGCTCTTCATCTCTGATTGCAACATCCACTTGCTCCTTTCCAATGGGAATTTGAGCTGATTTTCTTTCCTCTTCCATGGCTGATTGTGCAACTTCTATTGGATCAACATCTTCTTCCAGCAGAGTGCCAACATGGACACTACACTCTGAGCAACTTGATGACTGATCTTCTTGCTTCTCTACTGCTATAAAATCAGCCTTGGCCACCACTTGTTCTTCAACCTTTACCTCCTCTGTAGGCTTAACCAACAAGGGGATCTTTGTAAACCCAAATTTAGCAGCCCAACTCATTAGATTGTCTAGTATTTCTTTTCTGTTGGGCTCCTCTTCTTGTTGTCCTTGATTGGATTCTTGAGTATCTTCCCAACATGGACTTGGGAAAGTAAGAGGAGTGGTAGGTTGGGGTTCAACCAGCTTTGCAATTGTTTGTGGTGGGGAGGGAGGTGGAACTTCTTGTTTGTTCGGAGGGGATGACTTGTTTGGAAGGGAAAAGGGTAGAAGAACTGAAATGGGATGGAAGACTAGGGGATGGAGAAATGGAACCAACATTTGGAGTAGCATGGGCTGGATTTGGAATTTGGCATTCAAAATGAGATGGTGCTACTTGAGGAATGGAAAGAGAAAAACTAGATGATGGTGTAGAACTTACCCATTGACAAGGTTTCTCAACACCAAATTCATAGGCCCCTATCTCTTCAGTCCATTGTGCAAGTTGGGGAAATCTCCACCATGAAGTCCAGCTTCTCCTGAGGGTTGAAGTGTCTTGGAAAAGGGCCAACCCATGGACAAGGTGCCCTACAACCAATTTTGAAAGCCTTCATTTGAGTTGTTGCTCTTGATTGCACCATGCCAATCTCCATTTTTTGGATCTTCTCCAATAGACCAACATCTTTCATTTGATTGTCTTCATTGTTGGCATACCCTGCTCTTGGAAAGCTCCATAGCCAAACTGATTTTGACACTTGCTGCTCATAGGAGTAAACATGTTGATCTTGAATCTTGCTCAAAATGCTGATTTGAAGGAGTTGTAAAGCACATTGGAGGTGGAATGTACTACTACTATTGTGAATGTGAATTCCATGATGGAAATGAAGTCATGATTGCACAACTTCATGGAATGATGGAAAATAATGAAAGATATGGAAAGAAGAGTGAATGGAAATGGATGGAAAATAGGTCTGCAACTCAGAGAATGAGTTATTTACCAGATGGAGTCACCAGATGTGCAAATTGTTGCTTCTCAAAAGATGGAAATTGTAACAAGTGCACATCAATCTTGTTGCAATGAAGTGAAGACCTCTAAGGTCCCACCGGGCATGCCAAAACTATTAGTGTGAAATCATAGCACCCCCAAATGAATTCTAAAAATCTACTTTTCTAAGGCAGAATCATCTAGTGTGATTGCATAACATTGAACTTTCCCCAAGGTGTGGGACCTTGCAAAAGTGGGAAAGCTCTCCAGAGAAGGCTGGTTCCTCTTCCTAAACTACCCGCACAAGCTATTCCAATGTAGGCAAGCTAATCTAATCCTAATATAACTTCCAAGGAGATAAGGAGAGAAAAAAACTGGGAAAAAAACAAGAGCTACACTAAAACGGTGATACACCAGAGAAGGAAAATGTTGATCATCTATCAAAATGGCCATGGAAACAAAGAGAGGTGAGGTGAGCAATGGAGAGGATGGACAACAACATCACAGACCAAATGTCAGATTCACACAGAACTCCATTTTCAATCCCCACGAACACAGCTCCTAGATCTGCAAATGAAATGTCCAAAACATGCACAAAATACTCCAGAATGATGAGAGGCAAGAGTATGCAATGAAAACAAGCAAAGGATGGACAAATGCATCACAAAAATGAGTTTTATTGCTTCAGAAATTTACACAGAGCATCATACACAAGCAAGAGGAAAAAATTCCATTTACAGAGCAAGGGAGGAGATTCAAACTCCATTTCGACCCTGGGGAAGAAAAGAAGGGGAGGCAGAGAAGAAGAATGAAAAACAACCTTGAAAAATGATGCCTCTGATTACATTATATAGCAAAATGCGAGAAGGGAAGGGAAAAAATATGGGATTTTCTCTAACCACTTTTCAAAATGCATTTTAATTCTTCATTTGTTGATGGGCTCAATGCAAAAGCTCATATTTCCATGCATCTACTTCACAGACCAAATAAAATGACCCATACTTCATTAAATCTGGTGGTTGGAACTGGTTTTTTGTCTTTTCCATGCCAAAACACATTTTATAAAATTTCTCCCCCAAATATTCACCAAAATCCAAAATTGAAGTGTCCATCATGTAGAGGATTTTGACATCTTTCCATTGATACCAAAATCATGAAAATCTGAGCTCTGGATCGAAAGATATGGCCCTCTGAAGATTTAGGGCAAAACAGGCAAAATTAGGGCAAAAATCATGTCTACGGGCCAAAATTTGACCTTTTTACCCTTTTCACAAAATTGGAAAATCTTCCAAAAATCCTCCGCAACCCTGCCGCTTTGATGACACGTGGCACTTTAAATTTGGTCCGCGGTCCGCCTTGGCAAATTTTCCCTCCAATCTCCACCGAGCCATAACTCAAAAAATACAAGGAGTTATGAGGACTTCTTTACCTTTCTGGAAAGGGGAAGAAATTATCTATCAGTTGAATCCATTTCCATAATATTTTGAGTGCTTGAAATGTGTGAAAATTGAAGTTGAAGCACAAGGAAGGAAAGGATGAAGGCAAATTAGCCAAAATAAGTAGGGGCTCATTTTGGGATAACAAGATTCACGTGTCTTCCATATTGTTGGAAGAACATGTGCTCAATGGAAGGATGGAAGAGAAGAAGATATCATGCAAAATTCATTGAGGATCTACTTTCAAACAAGGGATTAGTATTGGATTAGTATTGGAAAATAAACCAATAATTTACCAATATGTGTGTGCTATATATATAAATGACGCGTAATATAGAAGAAGAATAGGAGACTTTCCATTTCTTTACAGGAAAACCTACCACCAAGCTTGTATCTCCTCCTAGACTCCCACCTTTCTCTTTCTCTTCTTCCTCTTGGGAATTCATATGATATTCGCTACACTATTTCACGTCCACCAATATATTCGAAAAGTTATGTATGATTCCCTACTACTATTTTTTTTAACAACTCCACTAATTGACCCATGTTTACAATACACTTTGTCTCATCAACTCTTTATCACCCACATATAATTTTACCCACTTAATTTTACATTGGTAATATTCCTAACAAGGCTTAAAGTCCTACATTCACGTTTGTTCTTACTTGGCTATACAACTTATTCTTTACCATCCACTTCGAATTCTCTAACTTCCTCCGATGGCACTCTCTACTTCTCATCAAACTCGTGCACATCGTACATGGGGGTCTCTTCACAAGATCTCGTTCTTCCTCCTCCCCCTCTATTTCTTCATTCTTCAAGCTCTCCATTTCTTTGGAGTCAGTTCTCCAAACTACTCTTGGTTTCTTCTTCACCGAGAGACTTGTCTTTTACCTAGGACTTCTTCCTACGAGTATAAGTAATTGTTCTTGCTCCCACCTGTGTCCTTCATCTCTTCCCTTTGTAGCCTAGCCTTCATGCGCGCTTGGCTCCTAAATTGTTGTAGGAGTCTCTCCTTTATGTTTCTTATTTGTTTCCACCTTCTTTCTTCCGAACATGGTTTTCCTTAGCTCTTCTAACTCTCGCATATTAAGGGGTCCTCTTTACATTATTTCTTGGGTATACTTACATCATCTTCTAAATATGTTCCTTATTCAAACTTCGGTTACAATATTTTTACTCTTATATGTGTTCTTGCTCATCTACATAGATGAATATACACCTTAGAACTAAGATTCATCTTAAATGGCTCCTCGTAATCGGTATGGTAATAGGTTTGATCATATGTATGTCATGTGAGACATATCTCTCCATATATGTATGCTTCTATGGATAAACAAGTGTTCTGCACAACTTGTGATGCTCCTGATCCACATTACTTAGATCAAACCTTAACTTCTTTGCCTATTTATATATGCTTTGTTTTAACTTCGTTTTGAGTGTATATGCTTTACCTCCGGTGTTGGAGCGCTAATGCAAGTATACATCTATCACCATGAAAATGGTAAGTCCTCTTGTCATTTTATTTTAGCATTTATTTTTCGATATCATATCTATATGTACTTGATTCTTTCTTTCATCTTGCAGGTAGTGGGAGCTTGATGGTGACATTTTGGCACATGGGCGTGTCAGACTTATAGCTTCTAACTCCCCATTTTGGTAACGCAATACTCAGACTCTATGTTTTACGTCTCTTCATGGCTAAAATGCTTCTCTAAGGGGAAAATATGTATAGATCCAAATTTGCACGTCAGCTAACTACATTTGGTTTCCTTCATTTCCTTATCCTTTTTGAACAGTATCAAAGTCCCCAATGATGATTCATATCTTTTCCAAATGTGTTTGAGCTCCTTAACCTCTTTGCATCTTATATTTATTTTAGAATCCCCCAAATCGCCTCTACTTTATAGCCTAGTTTACCTTACTTAGCCATTTCCTACTTTTCTATAGCTTCCTGCTCATTCGGGAACATCAATTTTCCTTAGTATTTTCCTATAATAACAAAATTTCCGCTCTATTTAGGTAGTGGTTTTGTAACCACCACCCTACATAGGGCGAAGGCCCTATGTGAATTTTTCTGAACTCTTCATGCATGAATTATACGCGTGTTGATTCACTTCAGTTCACTTTTAGAACAAGTTTCTCAATCATTTTAGTTGATTTTAAGCTTGACTGACTTGTGGAAACCTCCTCTTTCACTCATGATTTGTAATTGACTGTTTATCTTCCCTTTCATGTGTTGATGTGGCACCTCATGAGTGTGATCAAACAAACCACTACCCACCTTCTACCTTTTTGTTTTAAAACCATCACTCCTTCTAAAGAAAATGGCTAGAGATTATTTGTGTATCTTTTTTAGTTGAGCTGCCACAATCTTCCTAGAAACTACACAACCAAGCTCTGTTCTCTTGCATTGTCTCTCTTCTTCTTAAGGCAAATTGTAACTCAGACTTTCATCAAAACGTGATGATTTCAACTTTTCAAATTGCTTGAGCCATTGTTCATCTTAGATTTCTTCTTCCCTTCTTCAGCCAGCATTCCTTTTTGTGAGCATTCCATCAATTTTTCCTCTAGACTCATGTGGACACAAAAGATTGGTAAAGACAACTGAGGGGACAAAGTGTTACCAAAACTAGCATTGCCTTTGCAATGTAATTCTAGGTTGGGGGTTATTATTGATTTTTCCTCATTTCTTCATTTATTTCTTAACATACATTCATACTGCCTTGTGCCCAGGAGGAGTAGATCCTTCATTTACATGCTTTTTAATACAAATTTCCCCTTATCTAGAGCTTATTTATTTCCTTGAGCTCTCTCATTAATTTCTTTACTAGAGTAAAATAAATTATCACATTTATTGTAAATAGTTAGACCATTTTCTTCAACATTGCAAATCTTTCTTAGGATAGATAGATAGCTTCTTTCCTATCTCTCGTTGATTTCATCGCAAAGGAAGTGATTCTCGAAGAGGCTTTTGCATAGATTTAAGCATTAAAAATTTGATTCAAAATTAGTCTCTGTTAAATCCCTCTTAAATTCCACCAAGGAAATTTCATGGGAAGAAAAGCTTATGAGAAGCTTCTAATTCTTCCCGTGACTTTGAGGTGTGTCTGAGGATTTAATTCACATTCATAGTTTAGAGAAGCTTTAATTGTTTAGAATAGATTAGATTTCTTCTCGCATGTAAACAATTACATCATGTTGTTTTAGGATTGGTTAATTAATTTAGAAGCAATTTCTTCATTTCTTATGTACACATTGTTATTCCAGAAAATACAAAAAGATTAGTTTAAATTAGATTAGATTAGTTAGTTTTTTTATTTGTTTATTCTCATTATTTAATTAATATATTTTCAAGTAAATAAATCGAACAAAAATAGGGGACTTACACTACCCACACTTAGCCTCTAATTCCCCTTTTGATCAATTCAACTACTAGGAACTCACACTACCCGATCTTAGTCCCTGATTCTCCTATAGTTTCCCATCAACACCCCTACAATATTCCACATCGGTTGTCCCGACACAACCTTGGGAGGTCGAGTGTGACTTTAGGTCACGTGTTGATTTTCAATCCTACAAATTTGTGAACCCGACGTGAAGGACTGGTCCCTTCTCATTTTATTTTCTTTCATTGTTATTACATCACCTTTCCATATCTTCCCTATTTTTGTAGGTATTTTATACCTCCTAGAATATGTTTGGTAGAGATTTGGGTGGGCCATTTGGCTTTGATAGATATTACACCAATGTTCAACCACAACAATCCCCTTCCTTTTCCTGGATGGGCTGACAACTACACAAACAATGTGCAAACCTCCCCTAGCTATGCCTCAAACCCCATTAGTTATGAGAGAATAGAGGAGGTTGATCAACCTTTGAACATGTGATACATTCAGCCCAATGCAAATAATGTGATTATTACACATGGAACTCAATCTTCTCCTAATGATGTCATTTCTACCTTAGTGGGAAGGATTAGAGAGCTAGAGAGTGCTGAACCATCACAACCAATTCATGTAGTAGGGTAGAACATGGGGTATCTAGTTGATAACAAGGGATACATCCCTACCAATGAACAACCAATGCAACATCTTGTACAACAAGGTTATCTAGTTCAACCGAGTCCAGGTGATATTCTCACATGATCTGACACACTAGGGATGGGTCCTCATCCTTCTCAAGCTTATCCTACACAAGGGCTAGCCGGAAGTTCTTATCCTACGCAAGGGGTTTTGGCCTCTAGATTCAATGTATCCCATGTCTTCTACATTAAACATATTATATCTTTTGTGAAGGATTTTGAAACATCCCTGCATAATCACTTCTTTTGAAAATTAGGAGGAAGCAATGATTTTGTTGGGAACCTGTTTTGTAATGTATTTTCAAAATGATTAATGGAACAACTATTTATTATTCATGGCTTATTAACTTGAGGGAATATTTTGAATCTTGTTCAATTGGGAATTTCTATAAAATTTGTTTGTGCTCCCCTTTGGTAACAATATTTGGCTTCGATGGTATTTATTTAATCATTAATTTCTTTAGCTTAGTTATGGTGTTAAAGTTTGATTTGTTGGACCTGAATCAAGACAATTTTAGATGAGTGAAATTGTTTTATCTTAATAGAAGTGAAAGACTATAAATCCACTTCACAAGAAACCAGATTATTCATACCAATTAATATTTTTCCATGTGTCTACTTTTAGATTTATTAGTCAAAACCTCATCAAAGTGTTCTTTAAGTCATTTCTCCCTATTCTAAGATGGTAGTTGTTGACCAAAATAAGCTCACACTTATTTTTGGTCAACTAACACCATTTTCCCCCTTTTGCTTCAATCTGAATTTTTACATATTTCAAGCACTTAAGGTCCCCTAAAGCATTTCCATCAGATAGGAAATTTCTTCCCCTTTCCAGAAATATAAAGAAGTCCTTCTAACTCCTCATATTTTGCAAGTTGCATGGGCCGGTGGGCCTTAGAAGGATTTTTTTGCCAAAAGCGGCCGACAAACTTAGGGAAGACTTTTCGCCATGGGAAGATTGCGACCGGCGGGGCTAGGGAGATATCTTGGCACTTTGTGCTTTTTGCAAAAGTGCAATTTACAATTGCGGTCCCGCGAGCCCGTGGAGGATCTTTGCACCAAATGAAGAAAAATGCCTAAGGCCCATGCAAAGGGACATGTGGCCATGTTTCAAGTCAAAGCGGGAAGGCGGGTCATCGGAGGAAATTTGAATTTTGGCTTTTTTTTTGAAAAAGCGTAAAAGTATAAAAGTAAGTTGCACCTCCGTCGATGCCTAGGGAAACCACGTGTCAGGCCCTTGTCAGTTGTGGGGAAGTGGGCCATTGGGGGAACTTTGGATTTTTTTCCACTTTCTCAAAAAGTACAATTCCAATTTTAAGCCCGTGGAGCTTTTTGGCTAAAGTGGATTTCGGGCCTGCGGAAAGACTTTTGCACTTTTGTAATTTTTGTGCAAAAGGTGCAAATTGTATTTTCGAGCCTACGGATCCATTTTGCAAAGATTGCATTTTCGCCATTTTTGCATAGTCTCGATGCAAAATCTTCAGATGGCCATATCTTTTGACTGGGAGCTCAGATTTGAGCAAGAGAGGACTTTTGGAAAGGTCTTAACCCCCTCTACACCATGGGAGCATAAAATATTATTTTTCAGTAGGCTTTGGTGGGTGAAATTTAGGAAAATGTCTTTCAATCCATTAATATGGGATCCGATTGCTTCAACTACCTAGATTTGATTTGATCTGCCATTCTTTCCTTCTCCAACACACAAAATAGACACAAGGAACCAAAATTGATAGATTGTAGGTGGATTTGTAGGGCATTGATGGTTGGTGGTTGAGCTTTCAAAGAAGAATCTATTTTTCCTTCTTTCTCTCTCGCCTCTGGTTTTCATCGTTTATATATTGTAAAACACTTCTCACTTTTAAAAGGGAGAGATTATGGGATGTGGGGAAACTCTGTCATTTTTGTTTCTCGACTCCATTTGAGTTGTAAGCCTTCTCCTATGCCTGGAAAGCATATTTGTGCCTCTGAGCATTAATGTAATGGTCTGTGCACCTTATAGAGCAATAAAACTATGTTTTTGTGGTGTTCTTCAACCCTTTGCTCATGTTTTCTTGTTTCTTTGTGGCTCTCCCTTTCAGATCTATTTTTTGTGCATGTATTTCACGTTTGCAGGTGTAGGATGTCATGTTTCATGGAGTTTTGATGGTGGATTAGGATCTGGGTTTGTGTCACTTCTGTCTAACCTCCCTCATCTCCTTTTTCCCCTTGTTTCATCCTCCCTCAATAGAGTATCTCGCCTCTTTCCTTCTCTAGTGTATCACCTCTTTAGTGTAGGCTCTCTTTCACTTTCTCTTTCTCTCTGGTTCCTTGGAATGGTTAGATTAGGATAGACTAGTTTTTCCTGCATTAGAGTAGCTTATGGCAGGTAGTTTAAGAACAATAACCAGCTTTCTCTGGAGGATCATCTCAAATTTTGCAAGTCCCACAGCTTGAGAGATGATCCAATGTTGTGCAAATCACACCGAATGCCCCACACAAAACTAGGCCATTCGGGGGTGCTATGATTTTGCACTAACAATAATTAAAGGTTAATTTAGGTCGTACGATTAATGGACCATAAGCAGGAAAATGTTCTATGGTTCTTATTTTCAAGGTGTGAAGACCATATTTTTGTAGATTTATTAGTCAAAACCTAAACAAATTGTTCTATAAGAATTTTCTCCCTATTCTAGGAAGGTAATTAAAGGTTAATTTAGGTCTTACAGTAACGGACCATAAGTAGAGAATTGTTCAATGGTTTTTGTTCAAGGTGTGAAAACCATAGTTTTTTGTTCAAGTTCCCTAAAGGTAAATAATGATAGCCAAAACTCTAGATAGTCTCCAACAATTTCATTTCATTTTTCGAAGAGATTAAGGTGCCAATAAGTACCATTATAAATCTCTATTGGAGTTGCAATTTTATATTGAGGATGTATTTTCATTTCATCTCTATTTGAACCAAGCATTTTAGTTTTGTTTGTGTATCTTAAATATTTATAGCAAAAATTAGGTGATGAATATAAAACAATTTCTAGTTGCTTTCACATAAAAAAATGGGTGGAAGTCTAATGTATGTTATGAATTTGTTACATTACATGTTTTCTCACTATGATTAAAAAATAATATACCATTTTCCTTTTAAACAATACCTACCGATATACTATTTTCAGTCTATATATATATATATATATAGATATAATAGATAGCCTATTAAATTTGCATATCTATGGTGTGGAGCCTTCTAGAGTGTTAGAAATCAAAGGGTGGAAACTGGTCCACGTCAAGGCAATGTTGGCAGGACACCATAGCAATGATGGAGCCTTCTCTTAAGTTTGATGGGATCATGTGCGGCTGTAGGCTGTGCCTTGAATGGGCTGTCTGGTACCTTGAGAATGGCGCTGCAAAGGTTATAGTGCCCTTCACGTTACATCATTTAATTTAATATACATTTGCTCTCCTCGTCGTCGCCATCACCGCCCGCGTTGCAAAACCAGCTACGCCCTTGCGTTAGTTTGTAGCAAAGCTTTCTCACCTCCATCTCCCAAACCCTATCCGCGGGTTGGGGACTATACCGGCGCCAAAGATACTATATGTGGGAGGGCCCTATCTATCTATTGGGGGTCGAGCCATCCGATCTATCACATAGAATTCAATAGGCACCTTCCTTGCCGCACTCGCCCACTCCTATCTATTTGGAGATAGCGTAGTCTGATTGATTCTTTGCAGCTCTCTTCTCGTATACAGTGCACGTAGTCTGGAACTCCTCTCGCTCTCAGCAAAGTTGAGAAGTAGCTTAGACTTAGACATATAGCCACCATGCCCTGCTGCTTTCTCTGTCGATCTCTCCTCTACACAGACTTCAACTTCCTCACAAGTTCCCATGGCCGCTACAAATGAAGCATAGTTACCCATTGTAAGACTAGTGCATTCAATTTAATGAGGGAGAAAAACTTCATGTGTATCAATGTTGGAATATGAATAGGTGATGTGGGCGAGGACTACGTCAACTTACAGAGTGGTGCAGACGTATTGAACTATCCCTCCGTCGTTGCCATTTTCTTAAATGATTCCTACTCCCACAACGATGCAATGTCCACCTGTTGTTCCTCCTCTGACTCACTGGACTGTCACTTAACGCCTCCGCTTCTGATAGAAGCAATGATGGTGCTTCTTGCTTGATGAAACTACTGTTATTTGTATTGTCGACGGTCGTGGAAGGGATTTGGTAGCGGCGAGCGGAATCTGATGATGGGAAAGTGAAGACACAGACACTTGGAATAAATGAGAGGATCGTAACTCTCCAATGGTGAGTTCAGGGCGCCAAAAATCGTCTCCTTTTTCACTGTACCCTGTCTCTTTTATCTCTGCACTCTGCTGATGGGTTGCTCTGCGAAAAACACTTCCATTGAATTGTTCTTTGTATGGGATGAGCTCCAACAACTGCTCCTTTGCCTCTACGTCATTCCTCCTCTACGCGGGGATCATTTTTGCTATACAAATTTTACACTATTGCAGAGTCTTATTCCTTTGAAAACAGTTTGGATTGCCTCATGTATTCACATTATAATGTCATTTCTGGGTGTTTATTTGACTACACGTCTGTTATTCGTGTTGCTTGTTTGTCATGGAATGCATGTGCATCGTGGCACACAGAAAGCTCAATTTCTCATGGTGACACAACGCTTGTGAGTAGTAGCCGTTTGAATAACAAAATTCGTTGAACCTTATAAAGTGGTGCTTAACACAATTTATAATCATTTAATTTAGTTTATAAAATAAAAAATAAGAATGCTTTAATGACATATAAAATCTATTGCTCATATGACTAGTCGTTGGAGTGGCTTGGTTATCAATGATTGTTCTATATCAATTATTCCCTGCAATTAGTTGAGCTCATAATTGAAAAGGGGGGTTACAAAATGTTAGAAGAAACAAGTACAGTTAATCCGTTTATATTAAAATGTGTCACCCACTCATCATCGTTTCTATCTAGTTATTGGTATTTTATGATGTGTGGAATTTGAGTTGATAGGATGCATTTTCCACAAAAACTTAGGGGTTTGATCGAGGCGGGTTCATTGACAACAATTTCTTGACACCTTTCTGAAAAAAGTTGATAACGGAAAGCACATTTTAGGTTGTTATAATATCAAAATAGCTTTCCATATTGTGCAAGCCTTTCTCCAACGTTGTGCGCTTTGTATGTTATTTGCTGCCACTAATACTGCTTGATCGTATTTAATGGAGACCCAATCTAAATGATGCCACATATTGCTAAGTCCATTAAAAAAGGGCATACATGATATATATATATATATATATATATATATTATGAACATGATATAGAGAATATGTTGGTGGGAGCTTTGTTCTACATCTACTCCATGTGCGCAAACATAGGAAAATAACATGTTGACATATGTAGTAGCTAATTCACATGCTAAGCCCTAAATGAGCAACCTAAATCACGAACTGCATGGCTTTGCTACTGCTTTCTCTCTTATCCATAAGACGTTATCACTTGTGAGTTTCTGAATAAATTGGCTAGACATCTTAAAAGCTTAGAGATATTGAGTTTTGGGCATTATTGTAGCACAACAATAACCATGTGCAGGCTATCCACTCCTCATGTATAATTCATAACAAGCTCTACCGATGGCCTCCACAACACTGGAGAGAGGGCATGATGTCCTTCCAGGTCAATCACCAGTATATTCTCATCTAAAAATTCACCACACTCTTCAAAGTGTATGATAAAACAAGGAGGAAGTTTTCAGCTTCTTTTCCACCAAATCTTTCACACCCATAAACTCCTCGATATCCTGCCCAACTAAGAAAAGGATATCAATAAAGATGGAATTATTAAATATGTTTAAAGACGAAACTTTATAATTGCCACACTCTACATGAAGATGGAATAGACAAGGGAAACAGTTGATGCCAAATGCCACCACAGATACGTGGAGTATATCTAAACACACCTTTATTTCTAAGCTTTTTATTTAGTATACAGTTGGTGTATAAATGATGTCGATGCGTCAAAGGTGTGGTTGGATTTCACATGTGGAACCTAATGGATTTTTCTTTTTTTTTTGCTCTTTTCCATGCAAATTGTGGGCTTATGAATAATGCACGAGCAAGATTGAGATAATGAAGTGGAGCATATATAACAAATATTGTTTTGTGTGGGACAATTTAAGTTGTTCTCTTCGTTTCACTTGTCTTACTGTTGCTAACATCAAAGACTAAACTTTTACTGAGTTTGACTTCATCTTTCCACTTTGATATGTATTAAATTTACATTTTGTTTCGGATCAACAGGCTTCGGTCTTTGCATTGAGGGTCATTCGAGCTCGGCATCAAATTGCATCATGGACCCATATTCAATATTGTGATTCATACTTTCTCGCATATGGTATCTCCTCCCACCACTGACAAGATCACCCAAGTTTTCATCTTCCCTCGATTCGTCCAACGTTTCACTTTACATGCAATCGTTAAACATTACATTGGTTGACTCTCCAAACAACTAGATGATGTAGATTGCACGTATCCTCATGCGTTGACATACAGGTTGGAAGCTTTTCCACTTGTCCTCGACTTACATCCATGCATTCAACATATTCATGTTTACAGATTCGTTGGCTCATCACTAGATTATAATCCTTATGCCGACCAACCAAATTATAATCTTGTAACTGATCACTCGAATTATGATCTTTAAACTGAAATGTTCCCTTTTATGACCTTGTATGTGTTCTAGGATTGAAACACGACCGAGATGTGCGCACAAAAATGATTTTCCTCTCATGCCAATTCTTTAAAAATTGATTATGCTATTAGGAAATTCCAAATACGATTCTCCATAACTTTTCTTGACATGAATTGGGAAAATGAGAGGACAAGGTTTTGTGTTGGTGATCATTGTTGGAAAGTTTCATCGGCACTACTGATGACAGGAAACCCTAATTGCTACCTTATTCACTTCATAGAAACTCTTTTTGCAATTACACATGTAATCGATAACATGACAAATGGTAAACTCAGAGGTTCGGTATGAAACATATGTGCTTTTCAACATTCAACCATGTGGTAGTTTCCTTCAAACTATTCATCAACCATACCTTACTTTCATATATATCTCTAAAGTATGTCTCCTCGATGACTACCTCTTAACACCCCCTTTTTGCTTTACACGATTGACACAAATGGCACAAGCTATATACATTCCTTGTTGTAAGAAAGGGATTTTGCATTGGTCATAGGTTCCCCCAACCTATTTCCACACCAATACACTTCTCCTTTTCCAATCTCCTTCTTCATACCCCCTCTTCCTCCTCTAATGCTCATCTCCCTTAATTTTAACTTCTTGATGCATCCCCTTTGGCATTCTCCATCTTATTCATTTAAGTTTTAATGCGCATAATAAATACAAAAATTCCCAAATAGTTCATATACCATCAAGTTCAAATGCCATATAGGCTTACATACAATGCCATGCACATAGGCATACAAAAACAATGTCATGTAAGACATATATATTTCCTACTCATCAAAATCTATCCCTCTCTTGGCCTTTCTCGAAGAAGGCCCTCCCTTAGGCGAAGATGGAGATCCATGAGATGACTTTGGATCATCCAGCCCATGCTTCGAGTCCTCTTCCACTGAATACTCACCTGTAGATGAGCCTATAAATGCAAACAATATTTTTTTGTCAAAACTTAATTTATATATGTTTTCAACATGTATTTAAGACAATGCTAGAATGAAAGTATTTACATAAATACACAAACTTACCGCAAGTTGTCGATCACGCCGAATTTGCATCTCACGCTCAGATGAGTCATCGGGAGCTCCTGTAGTACGAATGGGGGTACGAAGATGACGAGATGGAGGAGTCCGTGCCCTCGAAGTCAAAATGGAGGGGGTTGAAGTTCCCTACATACACATAAGATCAGAAAATCTAACATCGAATTAGTGAAAATAGAGCTAAGTACATGTATCTACATAATAACACTATTTTAACTAATTTTATCAATATAGAACTATTGTTTTTACCCCTCCATGCTTGTGAATCAAATGAATAGGGTTGTGCCTTGTCACAGGTAAATCTTGAATACACACAATGAAGGACATTATTAACATAATTTAATAAGTCTACAATGAAAGACATTACTAACATGTAATTTAACATAATATGAATTACATGATAAATTTAACAAAATTTACGTGTTGTTTGAATACCTCAGTGAGTTGTTGTGCAGATGAAATCGCAGCAACAACACCTTTATCTACTTGTCACAAAGATGGTGGGGTGTCTAGTGAAGTCAACATCTTTATCAAACATGTATATCACATGAGTTAGATGGACATACAAGAACATACATATATTTGACTTCAAAACTAATATATATACATTCAAATACACACACACACACACACACACACACACACACACACACACACACACACACACACACACACATGTATGTGAAAATTTTACATAATTAACATTCTAAATTACCTCTGTGAATGTATGCATATGCATGGTGCTCACCACCTGTGGTCGGGATGAAGATGTGCCTCCCACACGTTGTAATATCAATGCATGTACATGTACAAATATAATTATTTCAAAAATTTAACATATAACAAAACATAACAAATTTACCTACGAAGGTGACACCGATGAATGTAATCCAAATGTCTCACTCAAAAGGACATCTGACATAGTGACATTATCGTGTTCATCCCTAGCACCAAGTGCACCAAAATCAATACGCATGAAAGTATCATCCTCCTTGGGCCCCAAACATATGCTACCACATGACGAGAAAAATGTGGCCTCATGCTAGTACTCCTTGAGGGAATACTTTATGTACCTTCATGAGCATCTGGCTCAGAAATCTCCCTCGTATGTCGAACAAGGGTCATAGATAGCCCTTAAACGCGTGGAGTGTATCAATCTCTATTGTCTCCTTCACTGCTTGAGGGACAATCTCAAGGTGAGGGGGCTTTTGTGTGGGGAATCTACCCTATTGAATAGGTGCACATTGTGCACCTAGTCGATCCTGTGCAAATCCTTTTCCTTGCCTTGGAAATCTTGGAAATCAAAATAATTTGGGATCTCGTTGAGGATAAACTCACAATAGAGTTTCCTTAGAAAGTATAGTGGCACCTCGTTGTTATTACAAGGTGGAAAATCAAACACCATCCACCATCGGTCCCAAAATTATTTCTAATCAAATTATTATTACACCAATGGATGGGAAATCATTTACATGTCAACGGAACAAGTAAGATTAGTGCGGGGTCCGTTAATAAGGCGCATATGAGTTCTTTTGAAATTTCTTTTTTCATTACATTCACATATGACAATTTGTTGGAATAATAAACCCTACAACCCTCTCTGTAAATTGTCCAACGATTAATTTACCCCATTGCCACATCAATTTAAACAAAGTAATGCCTCCAATCTATTTGCAAGAGAGGCGCGGTGGGGTTTATAGATTGTGCATCCCTCATTGTTTTGATTAAATCCTCAATTTCAAAAAAAAATTCAACTATTTGGGCTGCTTAAATCTTCTTGACTACCCGAGGATGTCAAGCAATTATGGGAGTGTCGAGAGGGATGTTAGGAATAACAGGTTTGGTTGTGGTTGATTCCCTCGACCTCTAATCAGCGTAACAATAAAAAATATGTACTCAATTAAAATTTTAATATATAATTATCATATTTCAATGCAATTTTGAGAAAATAAATGTGCTTACCTCTTCTCCATGGCACCATCGTCGATTCAGATCTTCCCGATGATCCAGAAATGATCATTTGAGCTTGAGATCCAACTGAATGGAAAACGCAAGGGCACGAACAAGCTCTAAAACTCACGTTTGAGGGAGGAAAAATGATAGAGGCTCGGGCCTCTTTTTTTGTTTATACTCAACATAACACGTACGCATTATGCTTTGGTGATTCTCGAGCCAAACAAACTAAAACGCGAGCATGTTTTAACAAAATGCATATGCGTTTTGATTTTTTCACATCCTTGTCCACTTTTTGGCCCCCCAATTTCGTGCACTTACCCAACAGGACCATCTGCCCAACCTCAAACTTCTTATTCTTAATATGACGATCATGGCATGCATTCTGTCATGCTTTATTTGTCTTTTGGCTCCACTAGAAATGGCACACCTCTCATCTAACTCCATAATTTTATCAATGCACTCTTTCAATGATTTTTCATCATCTGATCCTCCTACACGTGTAATATGCATAGATGAAAACATGAATTCCATAGGTAGAACTACCTCTGTGCCAAACACCAATTGAAAGGGTGTGGCTTTGTTCAATCACTTATGAGTTGTTCTATATGCCCATAGCACTGTAGAGACTTTATCATCCCATTATCTTCTTCTGACATCACAAATATTTGTTAGTGTGTGGCTCGGAATATTGTTAAGGGCCTCAACAATCCCATTATCCTGAGGGTGATAGGGCATAGTTTTGTGATTGGCCACCATGAACTCTCCTAACAAGATTCAAACAGTCTTATTTAAGAAATGCGTACCCCTATTACTTGTTAAGCCCAACAAACATCCATACCTGATGATTAAGGCCTCCCATAAGAACCAAGCAATTGTAGCCACCATGCAATCCTTTGTAGGCGCCGCCTTTACCCACCTTATAAGATAGTCTATACAAGTGATAATGTAGCACAAACTTGTCTTATGTGTGGCTAGGGAAATAGGGCCATAAAATCAATTTCCCATATTTTGAATGACTCTATACTAGCAATAGGTCTTAGTGGAATCTCATCTCTCTGTCCTGGTTTAACAAGGCACTGGAAATGGTCACTTACACTATTCAATACAATCCTTATAGATTGTTTCCCACCAAAGGCCTAACAACAGGATCTTGCATGCAGTTACATTCCCCGCATAGTGACCTCTGCGCAATGCCACTATGAGCTTCTTTCATGATTGCAGTACGCTCATGTTCCAACACACACCGACGTAAAACATCATCTCGACCTAGCTTATAAAGGTCTCCGCCAATCAACATATAGGGTGCGGTGTGTATAGCTAATTGCTTCTTCTCCAAGGCCTTCATTCCTTTTAGCACCACACCCATTCACAAAAAATCATCGATATCCTCCAATTCGATAGTGCGCACTACAATCTAAACAATTGTGCATCGGCATTGTTTCCTCATGCTTTGTACATCCTCTCCTGATTCAATCCGTGATAGATGGTCAGTCCCAAATTACTCTTCCTTGGTTTCACCACAACCGTAAACTCAAACTCCTAAACAATAAGGCCCACCAGCATATGTGCCCTTACAAAATGGTCTTGTTCACCAAGTAGCTTAATGTCATGTGGTTTGTGTATAAAATAAAAGGTTTCGCTAGCAAATACTACCTAAATTTGTGTTGCACATAGATCATTGACAATGCCTCGCACTCTGTGGTAATATAATTCTCTTTTGCTTGAGTCACCTTCCTACTAAAAAAACACAAGGGATGGTCAACAATCCCTTCTCTAGGTTGTGCTAAGACCACTCTAATCACCATACCAGATGCATTAACATGCACATGAAATGGTTTATCCCAAGGGAAAGCACAAAATGGGCGTGGTGGTAAGATTCTCCTTCAATGTGTCAAATGACACCTATTGTGCCTCACCCTAATGGAATTTACCTTTATGTTTCAACAATTCCTTCAATGGCGCAGAAATCTTGGCATAGCCTTTGATAAATTTCTGTAATATCCCGTGTGCCCTAAGAATTATCTCTCACTGTGCTTTGACTGGTAGGCTCCTCTAAACCCAAGATAACAACCACTTTTTTAAGGGTCTACCAATAAGCCTTCCTTGCATATGATGTGACCAAGTAAAGTGCCAAATGGGGTAGAAAAGACACACTTCTTAATGTTAAGCGAGATACTTAACTACTTGCATCTCTCAAACATCAATCTCAGATTGTCACAATGGTCTCTTACTAACCCATACACTATCCAATCATCCAGTTAAACTTGCAGAAACTTATGGATGAATTCTTGAAAGGCATGTACTAAAATGCATGAAAACACAACAAATGTGTGCTCTTCAACCCAAAAGGCATGACCGTATAAGAAAAACTTCCCCATTCAATGGTGAAAGTAGTCTTCTCCTAGTCTTCCTTCGCAATTCTCACCTGGTGATAACCTAAAATCCATCTATAAAAGAATAGATCTCCCGCCCTGCTACTCCTTCCAAGATCTCCTTAGTAAATGGGGTTGGAAAAGGATCTATGACACACATAAAGCATTCAAGTCCCTATAGTCAACACAAATCCTTATCCTTCCATCCTTTTTAATGTTAATTACCATCAAGCTTACCCACTTAGATTCTTCAATCACCTCAATGATATCGGATTCTATCATCTTATCAATCTCCTCCTTAACCTTGACGCGTAGATTCGGGTTCATCCTATAAGTCCTCTTCTGAACAAGGTACTCACCTTCTTTTAACTTAATACTCATTTCTCCTAATGAGGGATGGACTCCTTTTAATTTGTGGTACCCACGTAGGAACAAATCTTGGATTTTACATAATAGATCAATTATTTTTTACACGTATTGTTCCATCTAGTAATGTCCAATGACAACTTCCTTCGTCTTTGTCTCTAAACCAATGTTAACTTTCTTCATTTTCAAGGGCTCATGGTAGGTGCACACTTTCTCATATTTTTTCCAATACTTCGTGCATACCTACAGTATGGTTAGCATCCAAATTTTCCACTTCCTCATTATCTATCAAATAGACTAATTTTCCTTTTTCTTTCTCAAGCAAGGTGCGTTCAAGTTGCACTTCCTCTATCTCTTCATCTGGTTCCTCTTCTATGAAGCACGCCCCCAAATCAGGTTCTCCTAACAACTCCAAGATTTGGTCCTCATCCATGGCACTATCTCCCATAGTAAGGTGCTTGACTACCTACAATGCCTCATTCACTCGATGGCTTTGAAATTTGATACTCAAAAGTTTGAATAATATCCGTTGTCAATTCCTTCTAGTTTCATGTCTAATGATGCATATATGAATGAATATACCATGCGCGCGCATAACCTTACAGGGTGGAATAGAAATTATGCACCCATAGTGAAGGAGGTAAGGCTTTCATGCCCATCATCTAGGTTCTCTCACACTCTTAGATGTGGAATGAGGTAGACTCCTTCCCATGATAGTCATGTATTGCAGAGGGTGCATTGCTCCTCAGAAACCTAACATAAAGTGTGATTCTCACTTTGTGCCACTCTAGAAGGTTATCTCGATGGGTCACCCACCAATGCGTTGCTTTCCCATGCAAGGTATAAGTTAACATATTCCTCCTTTCTATCTGACAGGTCCATTGTACCTCCATCATGTGCAAAAAGATATCAGGATTACCCTCCCTAATGTAACTGGGTAACTTCTTTCTACCCAGGTGCCTAACCAAGTGCACCCTAGCGATGCGAGTCATGATGCCCTTAAATTGTCTCCCAATCAAATCATAGGTCCCATGCACCCAATTGTCACATGCAACGCTAGTTATATCACTCATGGACTGAGCATCTTCCCATTGAATGACTCCTTCTCTTGATGGATGAACAACCTCGTGGTCTCTAATGGTGTGCACATAGATTCTATCTAGGTCCTCTTCTCCCAAGGGTTCCACATAGGGCATGTAAACTTCCCATCCATCAGTGGAATGACAATGCGCTCCTCTTTGTTCTTGAAACTTATGTACCCTTTGTTAAAGCGTAAGTCAACATTATTCTTATAGCACCAGGGGCATCCGAGTAAGGCTGAAAATTTATATGCCTCGACAAGCGATTTCAAAGTCTCCGATAAACTTTACTCCTTGTATGGTTATGGATGCATCCTTCAATACTTCATGGGCATAGCCTTCGTCCTATTTTCCATATACAACACATTTGAATATGGTTGTAATGGGGGTCTTCCCATATGATTCCATGCATCTAAAGTGAGAACATTGACCTTAATGCTCATGTCAATCAAAATGTTTCTCAAGAGCCATCCATCCACAATTGCATTCAATGTGATTTCCTTATCATAATCAATACTATGAGGGGGAAGATTAGCATGCAAGACCCACCTCTCGTACTCACCTCCAACGTGCGATACTTTTTCTCTTAGCCACTCTCCTAAAAGAGGAATAATATTATCTTGGCGCAACATCTTACACACTTCTCTGACCTCATCCATATTTTTCTGAGGAACCTTGGCGATTTTATTCTGCTCCAACTTCCTAGATTTCTCCTTCAAGAACCTAATTTCCCCTTACAGGTTTCTAATCACCTCCATGGTCTCTTGGTAGACCTCCTTCTGATGAGTTATATCTAGATACTTCCCATGTAACACATATTATTTGGTAATGAGAGGCCTTTGCTTTGGTTCTTCCCTTGTGCATGCGGCTTCCGCCCACGTGGTTATTAAGACAGGTTCCAACTCAGAGTCATGCGCCACTCTAGGCATCCATAATGGATTAAATCACTTCACACTAACCAGGCCCGTGCCCCTATCCTTCTTTAAGTTCTAGATCATGTGCTCGTATAACTCAGAGCACTCCTCATACTTATGCTTCTTCATGCACCATGAGCATTGTAACAAATCCGTACACTCACACTTTTAGTGTTCAATAAATCCACAATTATAACAAGTTCCACAGGGAAATTCACTTTTACCTCCTTAACCACCACAGCCTCTTAATCCTTCGTGAAAACCTCTTCCTTGACTACCTCCATCTACACACCCTTCAAACTGATGACCTTCATTCTTAGAATTGTTCCCGATTCTGATCTAGCACACACCAATATCAATGGAATCATAGGTTTGGTCTATCAATTAGCATTCCTTTATATCATGAGTCGTAGATGAGAAAATCTTACATTAACAGGAAAAATTCTTACGCATCATGCATTGAAAAAATGGGCATCTACTTGCATCATGATCTCCGTGAAAAATCTCATAATCCAATGACACGGCACACACGCCATTCATGGGAAACTATCTTTGATGTGTCCTACCTCACAATCCGTGTACCATATTCCACTACGAGTCTCATGAGCCAAGTTCGTAGATAAGTTCTCAATTTATTTCTCCATGGAAGTGATCTATGTTTCTAAAAATGGGCGTACTCTAGTGTCAATGCTTCGATGGCATTAGCGCACAAAGTAGCCTCCAAGGCTTCATACGGATCCATGAAAGTCTTTTAGGAAAGCACTCGTCTAAAAGGTGTGATCAATCCACCCATGAACCACTGAGCATGTTGTGAGGGATGGATATCATAAGACAACTTGGACAAGATTATTAAAGCATTTTTCATACTCCCGCACACTCTCTGCCATACCTTGCTAGATTTCCTTCAACGTGTTGATGCTCTTCTTCTCAAACTCAAGAATGTGAAATTATGCCAAGAAGTCATCATGCAACACAGTATAATCCACCACCATCTAGTGGGGGTCATACTTTTGGTACCATCTTTTCTCGTACCTTTGCAAGGTAGATACAAATTGACATGTTTTTCACTCCAAGGCAGTGATTCCCTTAGGGTGCCATAGCAACTCGCACTTGTGTACAAACTTTACAACATCTTCAATGCTCTTGTAATCAGGAAAGTACAAAGACATCTTGTAAAACACCTACTAGATGGTTTTGTGGACCTTTCCCACTAGATCTAGGACCTTAATTCCCTCCTGTGTAACCTCCACTACCAGATCCACTAGAACCACTAGCTCATATTCCTCCAGATCCACCAAACCCTCCTCCTATAGTAGGTAAGGAGCCTAATGCAAATACGCTCTGTGTACCCACCGTTACGCTAAACTTTACACCAAAGGTTTGTGATGTAGAACCACTTCCAAATGTGATATCTAAACTTTATGTACCCACACTTTTCTCAAACGATGTGCTAGATAAAATACATCCAAATATCACAAAAGTATGTGCACATAGCCATAGATGGGTGTAATGTAAAAAATATCTACCTGATGTTACTTGCTCACTAACACCAACTGGACTAGAAATACTTGTCTTAGATACTGGAAAACTAAGTGCCAGGGTTTGGTCACCATGTGGGCTAAGATGCGTGCCTATGGCTCTCCTCCTTTCTCCATACAATAAGCTCTCACCAAAAGATGAGGGGTTTTTCTCCCACGCTTGCCAAGATGGGGTACCACAGACTTCTCAAGTCCCATGCCCTCCACGTGAACCTCAAATCCTTCCCACAACGTCTGCCTCTATGAATCCATCACTCCAATAACCTCACATTGTCTCACCAACTCCCTTTCTCATGCTTCATTATACTTGAGCCGCCTCTCTTCTCTCTCGGTTTCCGCCGTAGGATACACCATCTCTCACCACACCAGCTTTCATGCCTCGCACCTAGTGGGAAGTTATCCAAACATAGAAATGCCTACATACTCAAAGTAATGATCAGGATCTTAATGACTAATGGCATACCACGCAAGAACGATCCTCTTGGCTACCACAAGAACTCAAACTCAAAAATCTCTAGGCAAGAATACATAGAAATCATGTTTTCCAATGTATAGCTAGGAAACACACCTCTCCACCAGTGATCAACAACCAAAATCCAAGTTAGATCAGCATCATGCAACCTTTGATACTCTTCTTGGGTCTAAACACGAGGTCTATAATACTAGCTCTTCCTTGATGCATATGCCGACATCCATTCATACAACTCTACTGGAAAACAACAAAATAATGTCTCATAAAGCTCATGATACAGGTACTCCTCTACTCATTTATGTGCATCAAACTCAAGTCTAGTGTTAAATCTCTGAGAAAACTCATCCTCCATTCTTTCAAGCCAAGTCTCGACGTTGTCCAAGGTCAAGCATTCTGTCATCAGACACCATTCTTACCAAAACTTCAAAAGAGGTCCCGATAATGGAACCAAAATGTAGTCATTATTTTTGTTTACCTATAACTCTTCTTCAAACCCCAAGACACGACATATCACCCATCCTAGACTAGGCACTCACTTGAAGCGCAAAAAGGCCCCGAGCCCTCTTTTATGTGAGATTTGTAAGAACGCTTAATCATTAATGGAGGAATGTTGCAGAAACAATAATATGTGCATCCATTATAAGAACAAGAGTAACAGAACTAGAACCATACACCAATGCACAATAGCATGAAAGTAAACAACACAATAATATAAGATAATTGAATCTAAGTCATTAACAATGTAAGAAACACAAGAGTTTGGACCCTTGAACATAAATACTCATAATGCTCCATTATCTATTGCTTCACAAGTGTTTACAATAGCCAAGATACATCAAGAGATCCATATGTGGACCAGATACATTCACATAATTTCAATGCTTCTTACAATGGTTTCATCACAGAAGTTACAAGAGAATAACCATACATATATTTCCCTAATCCTCTCTGTGTTCTCTCATACATGCTCCATCAATTATTCATAGCCTTTGTCCCCCTACTTTTCATCCTAATCTCTCCAACACAACCATACCAACTAACTCTCTCCCTCTTTATTTTTTTCCCAATCAATGCATAACATGGGACTCGAAGGAATCTTCCCTTACCGCCTAATCATCACCCAGAGTGAAACGCCTACAAGATGCCATCATGTCTTGCCATACTCAAGTATCTTCAACATGCATTCATCAGCTAATCCATAAAAAAATCAGCTCCTAGCCTCGTAATGATAACCGTAATTATGTCATGGAATATTCCTTCCTTTCTATGTCCTAATATTATCTATAACCAATCCTAGTTACATCTCCAAGTGCTCTTCTATCATGATTTTAACCATGATCCAAAATGTGGTTAAGTCCTAACCTTGTTATGTATGTGCACGAACTTCTACACCTTCCTTGAAGCCACTTCCGCACAAGCCTTTGTGCCTGGCTAGCACACGACAACAACCTCCGCACTCTAGGAGTAAAGCTTCCTTAGAGGCCAAACATGCATACTTGATATTATATATATATATATATATATGTACATGATATAGGGAATATGTTGTTGGGAGCTTTGTTCTACAGCTACTCCATGTGCGCAAACATAGGAAAACAATGTGCTGACATATGCAATGGATACTTCATGTGTGAAGCCCTAAATGAGCCACATAAATTTCCAACTGCATGGCCCTTCTACTGCTATCTCTCTTATCCATAAGAAATTATCACCTGTGACTTTCTAAAACACTTAGAGATCCCGAGTGATGGGAATTATTGTAGCACAATAACAACCATGTGCAAGCCATCCACTCCTTGTGTGTAATTCATAACAAGCTCTACTAATGGCCTCCACAACAATGAGAGAGAGCATGGTGTCTTTCCAGGTCAATTGCAGTATATTCTCATGTGAAAATTCACCACACACTCTTCAAAGTGTATGATAAAACGAGGAGGAAGTCTTGTATCCTCATGCTTTGACATAAGGGTTGGAGACTCTTCCAATTATCCTCGACTTACATCCATACATTCAACAAATTCAATGTTTTCAGATTCGTTATCTCATCACTAGATTATAAACCTTATGCCGACCAACCATCAAATAACACGCGCTACATATATTCCTTGCTAAAAGAAAGAATTTTTTATAGGTCATAAGTTCCCTAAACTTCTCATTTTCAAATCTCCTTCTTCATACCCCTCTTCCTCCTCTAATTCTCATCTCCCTTAATTTTAAATTCTTCAATGCACCCCCTTCGACATTTCCATCAAAATTTCACGTGTCAATGAATTCTATAATTTTTCCATATCTCCATGATTGTCGAATACGGAAAAGAGGACATTTAAAGAACTTCCGGCACGTTGAAGATCGATGTATGGATGGATTTGACAGCAAAGCATTCAACCGAGTCTTGTTTCCAAAAATGTAGAGATGCAACGTGTGGATGGATGATTCAGTGAACTGAAATGTTAGGCTTGAAACTGTTGATCCCGAGACACGTCGATCATAGCTATCATTGATTAATAGCTATCAATGCACACTCGCATACCATAATTACGCCGAAGGCGTTCTTGTAGTGGAGTTGAACCTAATAATTCTGACAAAAGTCAGAAATCAAACGGAGGATATTCTTTCTTAAAGTGTCGTTGAAATCTAACGGACATAATGAAATGTGGCTTGACGATATTGTACAAGCGGAAAAGCATTTTAGGAAGCGCATGGAAGATCGTAGGTTTTAGTTACAGTTGGTTAAAGAATTTAGCACTCCAACTTTTGGTATTTTCTGAAATGCTAGATTTCGGTTCTTTAGCTGGTTGATAAAAATTTAACAATTGGTGCTTATTTTAAATCATGAAAAAATAGAGGTTTAGAGTCCTGACTGGCCCGTGAAAATTTGACACTTCAAATTTTGTGAGTGATCGAACCCTAGCGAATCCAATGCTAGAAGATAGCTACAATTTCATACCGGTTTCATTCGTGCAGAATAACTCCCTATTTCCTTTCGATTGCATCTCTCCAACTAAGATTACTGACTCGATTGTAAGTTAAATTGCGTATGAAGTAGACGAGGTGTTTTATTATCTTTCTGAAAAGAAGAAAATGGTAGACTAACTGATCAATCCATCAGTTTCATCAGTTAATGAAAGAGCCCAAGCATGAACATGGAAGTTTTCAATTTACAGTCCTAGATACCTAGCGTTGATGAAATTTAACATTTAAAAGTTTTTCGCATACCGATAGAGCATCCCAGAATACTTATGGGAGGTCCTATGTTCGAGTCTTGACCGATCCAGGAGAATTTACCACCTTAATCCTGGCATTTCATCATACGTAAGCTCAAAATTCATCAGACTGCATATTTCAGATTTAAATGTTGTTTTCTTGAATTTGCACATTTTTTTAGATTTGTTTAACTGTTTTTGGCTTGGCGTGAGAGAATTCAACTTTAAGCTCCACCTCCGTTCATGGCAGTTTTTAGTAGTCTGCAGCTTCCATGCCGCTGACGTCAAAATGCCAGAAAACGTTTTATTTAACATATTATTGGCGTTTAAACGTATGTTTTGGTGTATTTGGTTCCAGGTTCGAATCTCTCGCCCCCACCATTGGCGGATGTTGCCACAATTCCCGAGCGATCTCCAAAGTCTGTAAATGTTCCTACTAGATCTCCCAGAGTTGCGAAGAAAGTTGGTAGCGGAGCTAAAGCCCTTTTCACACAGTCTCTGTTTCGGATTTCTTTGGGATCAGTTTTTACCGGCATTTTAATTTTAGGCTGTTTTCTTTGAAGTTAATTTAGCGAAGCCCTGTATGTGTATTGTTGGAGATTCAGACTCTACTCTGCATACTAAACACTTTCTGTTTTACATTTGGCATGGAAAATAGTTAACAGTTAGATTTCGCAGAGTGAACGAATACCGTTGAGCTGTTATACGTCTGTTTCCGAATATTGAACGCATGATTAAAGATTTAGAAACGACAAAGAGTTGTTTTTTGGTTTGTTTCCTCGAAAACATAAAAATAAATGCTGTCTAAAAGCTCGATATTCGATGTTGTCTGGACCATTTTTGCCTATTTTTACGCCGAAGGTGTTCTTGTAGTGGAGTTGAACCTAATAATTCTGACAAAAGTCAGAAATCAAACGGAGGACATTCTTTCTTAAAGTGTCGTTGAAATCTAACGGACATAAGAGTAAATGGATGGTTAAATAACACGTCACTCTTGCATGCAGCTATTTGTAAGGGCTCAGGTATGGCCAACTGTATACATTGCATGCACTAAAATCTTGGGTCATAACAGTGAGATGCGTCCTGTTATCACTGTATACTCGCCTCGGCACCCTGCTCTTGTGCGGCACACATAACCTTTCGAAAGCATCACCCTTTCCCTCCTTCCAAAACTTCGTTGCAATTCCACTCCATGTCAGGGAGAAAATATGTCTTCGGTGGTCGTTTGGTAGAACCTCTATTTTTTATGGTAAATTTTATATTCAGTTCGACTTAATCTTTGGGTGTTTGTGTTATTCCTTTTTTCTGCATGTAAAATAAGATGCATGTATGTTTCCCTGCATGTAAGATAAACAATTGTTATTAGGGGATTGAGTCCAAATTTTTCAAATTATTCGAGGATTAATGGTCTGAAACATTTCTTCTTATTATTTGGTTTGATTTTATGTGAGTTTCTCACCTGGCGCTGCCCATTACCCAAACCATAGCGCCAAGTTTCTTGGCAAGGGATGAGTAGTAATCCAGCGTCGGGAACTCCAAGCACGACACCAAAACCCCTACGCAGATCCCAGGATTGCAAGCAAAAACACTCTTGCTTATATTTATGAACACAAGACCATCAGAGGGAATGCAGCCGATGAGACAATTAAAGAAGACATTGAAAATATCTAGAGTTCAACAATCGTCGAAGCCTTGAGGGATCATCCCTGTCAAAATATTGTGCGACAGATTGATTTCATTAATTTCCCATAGTATTGCAAGTTGCAGCATAATGGATCCCATCAGTCTATTTCTACTCACTTGGAAATTCAAGAGCTTTTGGCAGTGGGCAATATCCTGTGGAATGGACCCGGAAAAGGAATTCCTTTGCAGCTCCATTTTGTAAACAAATTTGCATTCTTTGAAGGATGAAAGCCTTCCCGAGATGTTGGAGAATGCGACCGAGAAAATCTGCAGGCGCGTCGTGCCCCAAATGTTTTCCTAGAGGCTTCCACCGAGATGAGGATTAAATGAGACATTGATGTATTGCAGTCTTGGAATCCTGGAAATATCGGTGGTTAAACCCATGATAAAATTATTCATCAAACGTCAAATTGTTCAGCAGCCCGAAACCTGGCGGGATTCCGCCGCTGAGCATGTTATCTGCAGCTCGGAAGTATATTAAGTCCTCCTTCTTAATTTGTTTTGGATATGTCGAACTAACTGAAGATTCATCTCGTGCCTTCTCATCGTTGTCCTCAGAGTTTTATAGAATTCCTAAAATTTCAGGTCATAATATCAATTTCAAATTTTATTGAAAGATCAATATAATGAGCTCTATAATGCCCTATTGTGTACGTGGATCTTTAAATCCCAAATGTGGTACCTAGTTAACATGTTTTTCTTGGCCTACTAATGATTTTATTTGATTTCGAATATTTGTGGTGCTAATAAGCAACAAAACATTCTGAACAGGGTTTTTAATCTATTTAAATGTATCATACCCATTTTTGATCTTACCAGGTTTCAGGTATTGTGCACTCTTAAATGTTAAATTTTATTGTGTGTCAATACTTCAATCACAACCCACAACTGCATTGATGTTGAATATGGTAATGGGTATTATATTTTCCACCACAGTTCATTCTTCCCAAATCAAGCTCCAATTGTTTAGGGAGAGTGTGTAATGCTATTCCGATGACTTACTAGGCAAGTGTGCACAAGAAAATCTGTCATGGAAATATTTATTGCAGTGGTTGCATGGAGTATCTCTACTACCAGGCCTCCAATATTTGGGAAAGATCCATACAATGGGAAAAACTCGCCATATCTCGTCTAGAAACCTTAACGTGTTTTTTGAACAGGTAGGATTCATTAACCCTGTTTTGATAAATTCCTTTCTTTATTCAATGAAATAGCTAAATCTCTTAGTTTATTCAGTGAAATAGATAATCAATAAAGATTTTTAGATAATCAATAATTATGTTTGGATAAAACAAAGTATATGCTTGAGTTGATGACATTAATGATAAGGTAGGATTGATTAACATTCCTTCAATCAATTCCTTTTGTTTATTCAATGAAATAGATAAATTCCTTAGTTTCAATAAAACTATAAATAGATAAAACAGTAGTATGCTTGAGTGACGGAAATTCCAATGACCATTTAAATGGCAGGTATCGCACCATCCACCTATAAGTTCCTTGCATGCAACAAATGAACCCCAAAATATGGAATTAAATAGGTGGCAGTATCCTCAACCTCATTTATATGGTAAACAAACACAACAAATAGAAATTCAATACATAACTCACATTTATAAGAACTAGTAAAAACGTTAAGCAAGTCTAAATCTAAACTCATATATATTGTGAATTTTAAGAACAATTTCAACAAACATATCCTCTTTCATCAATAATATTTTATAGTTTTAAATTTTTATTAATGGGTACAGGAAGATCAATTAAAGCCACAGTCTATGGACAATGAGAGCTGAAGCTGTTAGAATTGGTTGAAACCTATTAGATGAATTCATTAACACTCTTTTGATAAATTCTTTTATTTATTCAATGAAATGGCTAAATCCCTTAGTTTACTCGGTGAAATAGATTATCAATAAAGATTTCTATATAAGCAATAGTTATGTTTGGATAAAACAAAGTATATGTTTGAGTTGATGACATTAATGATAAGGTAGGATTGATTAACATTCCTTCAATCAATTTCTTTTGTTTATTCAGTGAAATAGATAAATTCCTTAGTTTATTTAATGAAATAGATAAATTCCATAGTTTCAATAAAACTATTTAGATAAAACAAAGTATATGCTTGAGCTGACGGAAATTCCAATGACCATTTAAATGGCAGGTATCGCACCATCAACCTATAAATTTCTTGCATGCAACAAATGAACCCCAAAATATGGAATTAAATAGGTGGCAGTATCCTCAACCTCATTTATATGGTAAACAAACACGATAACTAGAAATTCATTACATAACTCACATTTATAAGAACCAGTAAAAACCTTAAGCAAGTCTAAATCTAAACTCATATATATTGTGAATTTTACGAACAATTTCAACAAACATATCCTCTTTCATCAATAATTTTTTATAGTTAAAAAAAAATATTAATGGGTACAGGAAGATCAATTGAAGCCACGGTCTATGGACAGTGACAGGTGAAGCTGTTAGAATTGGGTGAAACCTATTAGATGAATTTCTCTGCATAATTTTTCTCCCCTTTCCAACATTTGCATGGATTGGTAATGTAGAAATCCATTGCAAGCAATCTGGATTGAAGATGAATTTATCTTTTAAAGTAAAATCCTTCTTTGGTCTCAGGGGATCTGGCACAACAATCCACAAAAGTATCAAACAGTGCTTCCCTCCCCATAATGTACTCTATGAGCTACATGGAGATTGCGATGTGTAATTCTATCTTTACTTAGAAAAATATGCTATGGAATGAAGTTCTATAATGAACCGTTGTATAGAAATAATGATTGTTGCAAAATTATCACACTAAAAGACATTAGCATGGGAAATATGAGTGTAATATATGATGTAAAGGAAGTCTTTTCCCTCTGCTTGAATATTTATTTGTATTGATGTGTGGAGGTTGTTTTCTATATATTTAACTTGGATTATTATCATTAATTTTGGTTTTAATCTATACATATATTTTGCATTACGATATGAGAAACTGGTCAACATAGATATACTACCTTTGTACCTAAGGAACCAAGGAAGCTAAACAAAAGAATTGAAAATGGAGGGACTGGGCACACAGGCGGATGAAAGTGGTTGGAATCCATCATGGAGAGAATCGGTTACACTTCGCCATATATACCAAAACCAGAGATAGAGACGAGGGCATTAGACAACGGAAATATCGATGCATCTTCTATAACTAATATGGATCTTCAACATTTCCTTATTAATATTTGGTTTTTTTGTAGACATTCATATCATATTAAATCCATATGCACCTATTGTGAAAAAACTATTATGAGATTGACATAATTCAGTAATTCCTCATTGGCAAATCTTCTTCTACCAAAATACTAGGAATAACTAATTTCCCAAGTACCATGATGGGCTCCAAAATATAAGTAAATGAACAAGTGAGAGATATAATGAAATTAGGCTTATATAGTATTTGAGCTTGAAAGCTTATTGCCTCTAATATAAATGGTTGTATTCTATATTGTAGATCTGATGTAATTGAATTCTGATTATTTACTTAATATGTGGGTCATTCATTCGAAAAGTTGAGCCCCTAAATGAAATAAATATGATTGAAATGAAATCGCTAGGATCAAAAATGACTAATAATCTTGTGTTTTTCGATGCATTACGTATATACAGAGCAAAAAGTAAAGTAAGTAGTGGATCATACTTATCAGTATCAACACAAGTCAGCTAAACCTTCAAAACTAAATGACATTTACCCACAGAAATCGAGCAAGCTTTAACATCCATAAACTTGAGAAATAATGACTGAAGTTGCATTGTCCTTCTCTTTGGTAGAGATATGGAAATCAATTGGGGATAAAGTAGACTATGTAAAGGTATAAACGATGGTATTTACCAACTTATTTTGAGGCAAAAGTTTCAATAAGATTTGAAATAATATTTCCTTCCTGATTTTCTCTATAGATTTATAAAAGCTTGTCAAAAATTTTAAGAGATGTTCCTAATAACTCAAAGGTAAACACTGTTAGATCCATTTTTAAAACCTAAACAACATTTTTGAAATGCCAAAGTCTAGTTTATATAAAGTAGACATAAATTACGCGTGATTGTGCAGTTGGACAGTCCCTTGCCTAAAGTAAATAACCATATAACTTCTCAGATATAGATGTTGGTTTCATTTTAGTTAATTAAACAGGTTAGCAAGTACGCCAATGTTCTCTCTCTTTTCGATTGAACAAAAAAAAATTAAGATATTTTTCTCCTTTGAATGTTTGCAGTTCTGAAGAGACTTGTAGTACACTATCCTGATAATTCTAGAGCTTCAAACCAAATAATGTTAGGCTACTTAACCATTTTTGTGTTCATGGATGCCCTGATTAGCATTGTGTTGGTGCTTTGATCAACAAGCAAACTCCATATTTTCTAGGGTTTATGAACATTGATGACAATAAAAGAAATAAAAGCATAATTCTTCTTCTCTTTGGTGTTTCGAGCATCTTTCATTTTGGACTTTAAACAACCATATTGAATGCCACCCAATCCTTGGCAGTTCAAAGAGTTAATAAGAAATATATTAATAATAAATTAAATTCTTGGGGAAAACAAAATTTTCAAGATGATGAAGGATTTATTAGAGTCCAAAAACAATGGTTTTTACCATCAAATTTATTAAAAGACTAATATGGTGGTTAATCTGCCATTCTTTGTAACACCATCATTTTTCCTGTCTATTAAATGTAATACCATATACTTACACGGACAATTTTTCCAAATGTAATACGAAAATTTGTAATTAAACAAGTAATTTTACAAACATTGTTATCACCAAAACCCAATCTTTTCAACTAATAAAATCCATGAAAATAGCATTGTATGCAGGTACTGTAGTCTGTTGTTGGAAAATGTGTGATACATGCACTTTCGTTCGGTCTCAAACATGGAACACAATGTCCTCCCCTTCCATCAAACCCTTTCTTAATAACCCCTCATCCTTTCCATATTTTTCGTTTCCTCATTTTTTATTCTTCACTCCATCCCATTTTTACTTTTAAGTCAATGCTCAAAGCATACGAGAAAGTAATGTCCTCATAGATTTGAGCAACAACAATTTGTTCTTCATTAAATCTGCTTTGTCCTTGACAGTGTCTGATTTTTTCTTGAGCATTGAGCTCATGGCAGACCATAAATGTTTCAGAAATGTTGTGGCCTCCATTTTTATTTCACCCACTTTGATCTTCATTGCTGACAAATAATAATAACTCCCTGGCAATGGATACTATTTAAAGGACCTAACCTGGAATGTTTTTGGTTTTCTGTGTAGGAAGATGAAAGCCTAGATAAAGTATATAATATTAAATTCCTGCAAGATTACTTATACAGCTCAGGAAATGCAAAAGTCTTGAGAATCTTTCATTTTTGCAGGTGGTCCTTCCTAGATAACGATTTTGGGGTGTAATGGATTTATGCCAAAGCACCAATCCATGATGAAACGTCAACATGGATTGTTGTTGCAGACCAAATTTAATGATATTTTTGGTAATATAGAGGATATTAGTTGTTTTGGTGAAAACGCAGAGCTGTACATAACACTATAGAGGTGCAGGGTTCTGCTTGCTTTGATCATTTTTTACCAGATAGATATGAATCATCATCAGCTACTCTGCATGGATGTTTCTTTGACCATAACGACCTTAAGAATCCATCACAACTTAATTCTTTTGTTAAAAAAGCACTAGGTGAGGGTACTAACAATATGGAAAATATGTACTATCAGAGGTAAAGTTTTATGTTTCATGATGGGGACCGTTGACATAAATTTGGATTTTAAATTCTTAAGTCAGTAATTTTTTTATTATTTGTAAAATACTGTTAAAACCAGCAGTGGTGTTATTTGATTGGGGTTTGAATCCAAATATGAAATATAAATTTTGAATTGGAACCACTACTGTGTTTATGCTATAGCATTAGTTGTACAAAAATATCAACTCCATTTTGTGTAAGGTTTGAGCATGACTTCTTTAAAACCCTTTGGATGCTATTGCTATCAGTATTACTTACCTAAATGTTTTATAGCCAACTTACTTTCCTCATTAGAAACCAAAGACAACTTACTATCCCTTTGTTATTATAATTTATTCTTTTATTCTTACTGTTATATTCATTATCTTATTTTTAGAATTTGCCCGCAATTCAATAACGTACTTACAAGTTAAAGTTTATTGCAAAACCTCTACTTCTTGCTTGTGATGCATGTTTTTGCCTTGTGCCATGCTGGATTTGTATACGTATAGCTAATTCTGTTTTAATTTAAAAAAGGAATCCTGAATGTTTTATTTCTGCATTTTTAAAGTTCAAGGCACAAATAACTCGTCTAATATTTAGCAAGTTTTGCTCACAGAAACAATTGTTGTGTACGCTTTGTTTCATTGACAACAAGAAATTTCTCGCAAAAAGTAATTGAAGTGGATCTATTGCGGCATTGTCCTGGATTGAGGTGATTTAAATTTTTTGAGCATTTATAACTACATCGACACATGCGCTATATTGTCTACATTGTTCCACTGCCTCAATACATATAATGTAACTTAAACTTTCTGCTTTGAAGAAACAACATTAACGACTTATGTTAATTGCATTTGTTGGTTGCAGTGCTTGCATAATACATCTTTGATTGAGCCAAACGCTCCTGCATTTATTCTCAAATCGCTTGCGAAGCTCAATAACGTACTTACAAGTTAAAGTTTATTGCAAAACCTCAACTTCTTGCTTACGATGCATGTTTTTTCCTTGTGCCATGCTGGATTTGTATACGTATAGCTAATTCTGTTTTAATTTAAAAAGGAATCCTGAATGTTTTATTTCTACATTTTTAAAGTTCAAGGCACAAATAACTCGTCTAATATTTACCAAGTTTTACTCGCAGAAACAATTTTTGCGTACGTTGTTTCATTGACGACAAGAAATGCCAGGCTACAAAAGTAATTGAGTGGATCTATCTATGGCATTTGTCCTGGATTGAGGTGATTTAAATTTTACGAGCATTTATAACTACATCGACCTATGCGCTATATCGTCCACATTGTTCCTTGCCTCAATACATATAATGTAACTCAAACTTTGCAAAGCCTGAAGAAAAAACATTAACGACTTATGTTAATTGCATTTGTTGGTTGCAGTGCTTGCATAATACATCTTTGATTGGGCCAAACGCTACTTCATTTATTCTCAAATCGCTTGCACTTCGCAAAAAGGTAACTTTCTAAGGTTATGAAACGTCACATCATCTTCTAAGGTCATTAAAGGTAGTTTATGTTTTCATCCCATTCTGTCGTTGAATTATAACGAGCCCCCATATTTCAAATTGCTAGGAAAGCTCAAACTTGCATTTAACAAAATAGAACTTCTCTTTTCTTTTCCATATGTATTCCATTAATGTCCATTACATAACTATAGTGAAGATAAAACTAAAAAAATGTACAGAATAATACTAATATGCCCATTGATTAAAATTAAATACTCTAGACAAATAAACTAAAAAGCCATATGACAACATAAAAAAAAGGGACTAAGAATAAATCAACAAATTTTCAAACAGGATTGCAACATTTGTGAAAAGCTAAATAGTCTTACACATAATGGAGATAAACTTGACTGAAGGAGGTGTACTGAGTATCATTAAAGGATCCCCCCATAACGGCTTGACACTACAACTATTGAACTTGTCACCATTACGTTCATCGTTGAACTCTGCAATTCAACACCGAGTGGACCTGTCAGACGGAAATCATATTCAACCTGCCCTGCTTCCCTCTAAGTTTGCAGGCCATGTACTCGACAAAATATTGCAGGAAGGGTCCATTGTGCTGCTCCGAAAATATGTCTGCAGAAATTGTAATAAAGATCGTAAGTTGCATCTTGTCATTGTTTGAGTTTTGTAAAGTCTTATTTTCTGATTTTGTGATGTTGATTATTCTTTCCCTGTGTTATAGGACGGTTCTTATTAGTGACATGGACAACATTGTCTCCACCTGGCCAAGGCAAGGAACACCTGTTCCCGTCCCTAAACATATTTTACGAGGGAAAGAAACAGTATGTGAATCAATGCCCCTACACACACTCAACTGTTTCTCCAAACACACCTGCCTGCGATAGATACACTATTGCAAACAATGAAAAGAATTGCACAGACATTTCTGCTTTGACTTTAACGTCAAGGATGTGGACTATAGAAGGCAGGGCTCTTGCTAAAACAACTCTTAGAGAGTACCGAAATACAAGGGGTAGTGGCGTCATCTTCGCCTTTGATTTTGTGGACAAAAAGGCAGAGAAATAAGGATCACTTCTTTCAATGATGTTGCAAAAAAATTCTATGCACAAATAGAAAATGCAGGCCTATACAATATATCTAATGGCAGAGTGGGTAAAGCAAATCATTCTTACAACCATTTAAACAACGAATTAGAAATTTTCTTTTCTTCCTCATCTATCATCACTCTCCTGCAATTGAACTACAAAACGATGTTCCTCTCCATCACTTCCATTTCAAAGAGATAAAAGATATACCATCCATCCCTAGCACGCTCAATGGTGGACTTAATTGGTGTTGTGATGGCCATTTCTCCTTGCTCTGACCATTCGTCGTAGAGACAAGTCTGAGGCTATAAGGAGAACATTATTAATGTGAGATATGTCCTGGCTTTAAGTATCTCCGTGACCTTATGGGGCCAACATTTACATGATCTTTGCAAAGAGTTATCAGAGATACTCTCAGTTCCAGATTTTCCAATCTTGGCAATAAAATATGGCCATGTTTCAAATTTCAATGGCACAATTGTTGACACCATTTCTGCTTCAAAATGCTACGTCAACCCTCCGATTTCAAACACAAGCTCTCCATGATTGGATATCTTCACCAAATTCACATGTTCCGTGCCCATCAGTCACCAACAAAGATGGGCCTCCACAATCTATGGTTGCTAATGCTACTTTGTTACAAATTTTAGAGATGGGAAATCTCAAAACCAATGAGTGGGTGACTATTGAAGCTGAAGTATCAAACATCAACATGGATAATTTCTTCTACATGGCTTGCCCAACAATGGTGGGTGACAAACAATGCAGAAAAAAGGTTCAGAACAAATAGATGGTAAATGGTTTTGCAAAAATGCAATATTCATGTTCAAAACTATAATTACAAGTACGCTCTGCGTATGGATTTGAAAGATGCTACAGGGAGCTTAAAGGGGTTACTGCATTTGATGACACTGCAGAAATGATAATGGGAATTTCAGCTGCAGACTTGCAATTTCTGTGCATTGATAATGATGCCACACAGAGATTTTTGATCATGTCATTGGACATGCTTTCCTCTTCACTCTTTCTCTTAAAAAGGAAACATACAACGGAAAACCCAATTAAAATGTGTTATTCTTAAGTCAAAGACAACATGACATATCCTACAAATTCCACCATATGAGTGTTCTATATTTTGTTAATGCACAAATCCTCCCTTCACAACTACACTCTTTTTACATTCCTTTTTTCCCATAGTACCTTTTCCAAGTTCATCTTTAAAAATAGAATATTGTAACTTCCTTACTATATGTATTCCAACAATATAAAAAAAAACAAATATTATTTGCATAAATCAACTACGGTCATCCACTAAGTTGTAATTCCTCTAGCAATATTTGTCATATCTCCCTCATATATGATTATGAATGAAATTATTTCATGTTGCTCTTGTACAAAATCAATCGTTTGTTATCATTTCCCATGTGTACAATTGCATTTATTGCTATCTTCTCAAGAAAATTTAATGTTTATATCTTATCATGTATGCACATTTATATTTACGCTTCAATAATTAGTTATACACTAATTACTTATTGCTCATCAAATTTCTTGCAAAAAACTCCAACATTCAATTTCGTAACTTCTAAATGTCTCCTCCTCAAACAAGGGAGTGTAAACGAGCGTATTATGCAAGAAACAGGTTGCACATCACTGAGCAATAACGTCAGATACCATGCTCGTAGAGGCAGCAAGCACACCTCAAACCTTGCTTCATCCGCACCAACCACAAATTCAAGCAACCCCACCAAGTATTTCTGCTTCCACTTCCTATTCCAACCCCTTGCCCCAATCTGCATCATAAAATGATTTGCCCAATGCACGGTTGTAGTTCTAATACAATTCTTCCCCATGTGCCCCTCCACTTCCACTTCAGCCACCAACATTTCTGCATATACTCCCTCGCCTTCTAACACACCCAAAATACCATTGGCACTTCCTTCCTTTAAGCAAGCACAACGATCTTTCCGTAAAAGAATAGATACCTTTGCAAAGATGGATACTTGCTCTATCTGTATGGAAAGCTACCCAGGAATCACCGGGAAAATGAGAGAGGAGAAATACGTATGCAATAGATGCTTCGCCGAGAAAAATGGTCACCGCTTCTCTACATGGAACAACATGAATCCAGGCCATCAACCTGCAATTCTTAAATGCCTTACACAAGTGGAGGAAATGCTTATTGCAAGAGTCAATCCAATCTTACAAGTTAGCCAAGTTCGTGGGGGACAATACAAATACACTGGCCACACTATCAGTTTCCCACAAAATATTGAATCTATTGTTAAATACCTTCCGCGACATCTAGGCGAAGTGGACATCTTGCTTTTACAAAGAAAAGGACATAACCAAACAAAGTATGATTTCTATGTCAGCAGATCACGTGTTTGGGATGCACTCCAATTCAAAATTGCAAACGACCCTTACTACAAAGATGTTTTGATCGACTACGATGCCTTGTCCTCTTTACCGATTGAACCAACCAATGTTTCTTCCATCTTGCAAACTATTGAAATAAATAATCCCCCTATAAGGAAATTCCTCTGATCTCGATCTAGAGAATTTACATCACCCAATAGTCAATCCCTTCCATCATCCTTTGTCCCAGTTTTCCCTAATTCAGGTATTGAAGAGGAAGAAATTCAACGGTTCTTGTTTGGTTCAACAAATGGCTCACCATTATCATTACCTTGGCCTGAAATTGGCCTTTCCCCAATCAATGAATACAACACGAAGGCTTGTTTTCCATGGCATTCCCAACCTTGTTTCCCACAGGTTCAGCCATGTTTAAACAACCTCGCATGAAAGAGGTCCAACTTCATGAATATGCACTACACCTACTCCGTTACTTTGACAACCACTTTGAGCACACCCCAGGTTCAGGTACTTTTTTCAACCTCATCATGCATCATCGTAGCCAAGCAACAACTTTTTCTTCATGAGACAAGATATCCTTCAAAACATTCCAACAACTATAAGTGACCTACGACAACGCCTTCAAGCTAATCCAAATGATGCACTCCCACAAAATCTTATGCGTTTGGCACGGCTTTTGCATGGAACTAGGTCTTTCTGGTTGAAAAGTAGAGGTAAACTTTCTCGATATGGTTGAACAACTAGGAACACCGACTTTGTTCTTCACTTTAAGTGCTGCTGACACCAAATGGCCGACCTCCATAGTGTGATGCCTGACACTAGCCCTGTAGATCCTCGCGAAGCACAACAATGGAGGAACCATAACATTATCTCCAACCCTCATCGAGTTTCTACATACTTACACCAAAGATTCACAATGTATTCCATGAAGAGGTCTTGCAAAAATACTTAGGAGCAACAACTATTGGTATAGGTAAAAATGTCTCTTTCTTTATTTCCTCTTCCACAAAGCTTCCTTATATTTGTTCATCTCTTTCCACATATGAATGGCAACATAACCCTTCCTCTTACTTATTCATCTCTTTCTAGGTACGAATGGCAACATAGAGGATCTGCACATGTGCATGGGTTCCTTTGGCTTCCAGAAGCCCAAATGTGGAGACAATTGACTGGAGTGACACATCTGCTGTCAACCAAGTTAGAGAGTACTTCAAAAATTTGTTTCCGCATGGAATCCCCATTCAATTTCATGCAGATCAGAATACATTCACCGTCCACTCCAAGATGATCCATGCTTATTAAAGACATCAGAAATATTGGCAACCGACCCTCTTTTTAGACTTAGAAGAAATTCTAAATCGAGTGCAAAGGCATACCAAATGCACTGAATGTACATGCCTGCAAAAAAAAAAAATGGCATGGAATGCAGGTACAAAGCACCTTGGGAACTACTTGAACAATCATCACTAGGACTCAATGACACACACAAAGTCCAATACATGCCAACCAGAAATGATGACAGATTGAACATCCACAACCCCACCATGTTATCCATCTGGAGAGCCAATGTTGATTTCAAAGGATACATCTCTAAGCATGCAATCTCTAAGCATGCACCCTTATATATTGCAAAATATGCTTCCAAAGCAGAGTAACGCTCTGAATCATACCACCAAATGCTCTCAAGAATATCTTCAACAACCGATCCCCATCAACCAGCCAAAGTTTCCTTCCAAAAATGCTTACAGATAGTGTCGTTGATCATGACATGAGCGCCCAAGAAACATGTCACATGCTGCAAAAGTTGCCTCTTGTTCTTTGTAGCCAATCCTTTGTTTCACTGAATGTTGGAAAGAAAATTTTGCGTCACATCTCTCAAACCAATCATCCAGACTCCGAGCCAACAAATTTCATAGATGCATACATGAAACGCCCTACCCATATGGAATCAATTACACTTATCAAGCAAAGAAGATGGTCTCACAACAAGCTACGAGCAGGTGAAAAATGGAAGCAACGGTCAACATATGCTATTGTGCGCATCTCCCTAGATTTTATTCCATCCCCAATGACCATTCCCCTTCCTTTGAACTCTTCTGTTGGAGTGAACTCCTCCTCTACAAACCTTTTCGCAACATCCCCAACATTGGAACCACAACAGAGCAAGTCATTTCCAATTGGCTATTACTGAAAGACTTTTATCATCCTTGGCATGTCAAACGCATCTCCATATCAAATGATTCGTCTTCCTCCGATGAATCCCCTTCAGATTCTGAAAACTTAGCGCCCACTCCATTGCAAGTTGAATGGGAAATTTTATCCCGATTACGTCCGAATACTTCCATATGCCTTGACAAGTTCAACATGCTAGGCCTTCGAGACTTTGACCTACATCACAATTGGATCCAAAATGGTGTACCACTTCATTTACATGACATTGCCCCGTCATTCATCGATATGTCCAAAAACACTACACCAATCCCTTTCCGCATGCAAAATTCCACATCCAGCGACAACACTTTTCTCTCCAGAACAACACCAGCTTTCAATACTATAGTCAACCATTACAAGCAAGGAACTATTTCACCCCCTCTAAAAATGATTATACAAGGTACTGCAGGCATAGGTAAATCTTATCTCATAAACAAAATCCGCAATGCATTATCCTCAACAAGCCTGCAACAACCATCTCCTCTCCTAGTCATCGCACCTACAGGAGTGGCCGCATTCAACATTTCCATATCATCATACATGCTGTGTTGCGCATTCCAATAAAAGAAATAAAACCTCTCAAGGCATGTCACTTTCCACTCTCCAACAATCCCTACAACATGTTCACTACATTCTCATTGATGAAATGAGCTTCATAGGCCCAACACTCCTTGCAAAAATTGATTTCCGTCTTCGTGAAGCCTTCCCCCACTTTAAATCAACCGCATTTGGAAACAGATCCATCATTCTCGTTGGTGACCTTGGCCAACTACCCCCAGTCAATGACGTTCCACTTTACGTCGGCCACACCTACGGAACAAACCTATGGTTTAGTTTCACAACATGCATCACACTTACAACAATATTTAGGCAACAAGGTTCAAATGATGCCCAAATTTCCTTTCGACAACTACTACTAAATATCAGAGATGGAATCCCACTCCTCCACGATTGGAAAAAACTTATCCAACGAACAAACTCCCAAATACCTGTTGCCGACATAACACCCTTCCTTCTAGCTCCACATTTGTTTCGCAACAAATGACCTTGTCGACCAACACAACCTCAACATGCTAAAATCCCTCAATTCACCAATCGCACGCTCCAATGCTGAACAAACAAGGCACAACTACTCTAAGGAACATGATGAGGAGCAACTCGAACCAATTATTCTCCTCTGTAAGCAACAAAAGGTTATGCTCACTGCAAATTTGTGGGTTGAAGTTGGCCTTGTGAATGGCTCCATTGGCCCCATTATCGACATTGTCTACGCCCCATCATCATCCCCTCCAACTCTTCCACTTTTTGTTGTAATCGACTTCAACAAATACAACGGCCCTCCTTGGAATCCACATTTCCCCACCCATGTCCCCGTACCCCCAATCTCAAGAGGAAACCGCAGACAACTTCCTTTAAAAATGGCCCGGCACTTACAATCCATAAATCACAAGGGCTTACTTTACATAAAGCAACTATGGATATAGGTTCTTCGAATCGACCATGGCTTACTTTCACCGCATTTTCTAGAGTCCCCTCCTTAAAAGACCTGCGCATTTCACCACCCTTCTCTTTCGAACGCTACTCCAAAATGTCCCTTTCCCGACACCTCCTTCAAAGAAAGGAGGAGGAATCAAGACTACAAAATCTTGTTTCACCACATCCATACCATAATCCACCCCAACCCATCCCCCCACATTCAATCACATTGTCACTCCCCAATGCTCTGCTTCCACTCTCAAACAAGTAAGTAAACGTTTCAAAACAAATTGGTGTCGATTACAAATTTCTAAAAAATTAGAATAAATTACATAGCTCTTTACTTAACAATTACGGTGCAATGATGCCTACAAAGGCTTAGCGGTGGCTTCATGAAAAAAAAAAAAATAAAAAAGAAGCGACAAATGCCAACGCCTTTCTTTTTTCCTTTATGTAAATTGCCTTTCTTTCTCAAAGGCTATGGAGCAATGGCTTGCAAAAAAAATAAATGATAAATCAATTACTTAACGACAAATGCCAACACCTTTCTTTTTTTTCCTTTATGTAAATTGCCTTTCTTTCTCATGTACAACTTTCTCCCGATCTATAAACAATTCACTATGTACATATGTAAAATGATAAATGTTGTTAACCAATGACAAATCAATTACTTAACATTGTAAATAGAAACAACACAAAACGTATGCAACGTATAACTCAAGGATTTTCAATACATTCGTAAAAAACAACATGCACATTAATCAACCCAAAAACCAACTCCATACACTTAATCCGCACTTCCTACCGCATCATACGCACACCCGACCCAATAAGATCTTTCAAAAAAATTGACAATTAATATATAAATATAATACATTCAAGAAACAATCATATGTGACACAATTATTCTAACCCTTATTTTCAATAATACTTTTGAAAAAAAACTTCCACAATAAATAAATTCTCTATATTCATGTGTCCTAAATTGACATATTTGTACTTAAAAACTTCTTTAAATTTAAATTAAGACCATTTACCCTTAACAATAAATACATGAGTACTAAATCTGTTAAGTAATGGAGTACCAATATTAAATGCCTGCAACAAGATATAAATAATCATTTTCATGCCATATTCATTAGTTGACAGTAAATTTGAAAAGGTCAAAATAAGTATAAAATAAAAATATAAAATAGTTGGGATTGGTTCCAAGCAGTTTGGAATGAATCAATACCATCCACGTAGTATTTTTTAAAATTTAATTTGATCGTTGGCGAGTAATGACACAACTACTCCACAACTAAATGTAATTCAGAGTTTATTTCACCAACCATATGATTACCTACCATACCATCGTAGTATTAAATAATCAAAGCATGAAATGTGCATGTATTTGAGCCACCAAACCTCGTGGAGACCTAACCATCTTAATAATAATGAGAAAGTATTGGAAATTGTGGGTAGCTACACAAGAATTTGACTAAAAGTAACTTAGCCATTCAAAATATTTTATAAAGCCTTTTGAGAGTGTCAAACTTCACCTACCTCATTCAATTTAAGAATAATTTTTAAATCATTACATTCAATCACGTTTTAAAATTAAATGATTTTTTAATGCGAAACATTTTTATTTTAAAATATATGGTTAATATGTTTATAAATGTGTTAAAGTAGATGTTAATATATGATATGCCTAACAATCACAAGACAAACACTACTTTCTCTCAATTTCAAGACTAAGCATAAGTTGATGAGTGTCATAGGGCCCCTCAAACACGGAAGAAGCAATTCAAACACCAACATTAATAAGAGCCAAGAACTAATAATGGACAATGCTTGGATAATGCTTGTAACTATAGACGTGCTAGATTAATTGTAACAAATGTTATCATCTTAATAAGGAGAGTGTTAGAGAGAGTAATACGTGCATTATGTTTATTTGGTATCTTTTGTTATAGTTTAACGCGCTCTTTAATTTTAAAAATAATAATAAATATGTTATGATTTTGAGTGTTGATATGATTTAGTTGCATAAAAATAACATAAAATATGAGTTTATTGAATAGTTTAAAAGAGTCATTCTCAACATATAGATGTAGGCAACAAAATTGCCATACATAGAAGAGGATGACAAACTAACTAGTGTTCCAAATGATTGAGAAAGGAAAGTGGGAGAGAAGATTGAACGATACAATTTTTTTATTGAAGTTGGTGGGTAGTAGGTCGAGAATGAAAAGGCAAGAGATGACTATAGTTCAGAGGAGGAAGGGAAGTGCTAAAATAGATGGGGAATAGTCTCTAATATGAGGCAGAAAGGGTAGTTTCTGCTAGAATACCTAGTTTTTATGATGTGTCAATGATAAGGAGCTTCATGTGGAGAAGATGCCAACCTAATTATTGACATTTTGGCTATAGCAGTAGATTGTTAAGTACTACTAGTCAATCATTGCCAATTAAATCCAAAGAAGGGCGTGGAGCACTTCACATCAAGATATACTCCTAATAGGGGATGAGGTAGGTGATTCAAAATTCACGGCATGGTGGTGGTGATAACCGCTTAATTTAGCCAACACAAATCTTCCATGTGAATGTATGATTGATAGTGATCTTAAGAACAACCACGAGGAGATCAATCGAACAAAATAAACATATATATGCTTGAGGTTATCATGTAACCCAAATAATTAGCGTGGATGATTTTAGGGAATCCGGTTGTAAGTTCTTGGATGCTAAATGTTCTTAATTGAGAATGTCTTTATTTGTTAAAAATGGGCTCTAAACTCTAGTTGGACAACAAGAGGAAGCTCTTTAGCTTGAATAACCTAGTTCCACCTAAGGCTAGAGTTGGGGATACTTAGCCCATGGTGAAGGGAATGATTCTACCACTAAAAAAGAGGATCAATTTCATGTTTGGGAACCTAGTTATGTCTAATAGAAATAGAACCAAAGATATAAATAATTGTGCAATTAGGATTTTATCCTACCAAGGAGTGGAGTCCCGTGAGTGTTTATAAGTGACAAGATGAACTCGTTCCCTAATAAGGATATTTTATATATTAGTACCTTGAGTATCCCTTACAAACTACTTGATAGCAAGGCATTTCCCTTATTGTGCGAGTCAATGATTCCAAGTCCACCAAAAAAATTACGTCAAGTGCACATATCGTAAGAAATAACAACCATTCCTTTATTACTAAAGCTACTTTGGTTCATAGGTTTTTTTGGACCACTTGAGAAATTTTGTAATAAGATGACTTGGACAAGAACTAATCTAATTTAATCACTATATCACTAAAGTAGAAATAGAATCATAATAATGGAACATGGTATGATGCAAATAAGAGCATAATATTTACACATATTAAACCAAGCCACTTTGAGGGTAACCATTCCTTTATTACTAAAGCTACTTGGTTCATAGGTTTTTTTGGACCACTTGAGAAATTTTGTAATAAGATGACTTGGACAAGAACTAATGTAATTTAATCACTATATCACTAAAGTAGAAATAGAATCATAATAATGGAACATGGTATGATGCAAATAAGAGCATAATATTTACACATATTAAACCAAGCCACTTTGAGGGGGTAATCTAAACCTTATAATAAAAAAATATCACAATATAATGTTTAGCTACTAGCTACTACCTCTTATATCTTCCCGTAGCTCAACGTCCATTTCCTAGAGGGGCTCAATTATCAATGACTATTCCTTTAGATTAAAATGGATAAGTGTGCTTACAAAGTTCTACAATAAGTAAGCAATGTAGTTGGGTTTTAAACTAGGACCCTTGTGAATTCTCACAAATTTTTGTTTTGGCCCCTTTAAGCTCACATTGCACTCACGTGAATAATGCGCATGAGATTGAGAAGATTAAGTGGGGCACATATAACAAATATTGTTTGGGTAGACACAATATACTTCATGGAATAGGTATGGGACATGCATGTATTTAATTTCCCACATTTTAATTTACAACATTCTAACTTTTTGTGCACCAACTATTCTCCTATGCGATTACTCGAGCTTAAAACTGAAAAGGGAGGTTTATTGGGTTTTCCTCATTTTTTAAATTTTGTCCCTTTAAACACAAATTACATTCATGTGAATAATGTGGGTGAGATCGAGACAATAAAGTGGAGCACATAGCATATATTATTTGGGTAGGAACAATCCAAGTTGGGGAATAGGCATGGGATATGCAGGATGTAATTCCCATGTTTTTACTAAGTCATGAAATAGGTGTGGCACATGGAAGTATTTAATTCCCACATTTTAATTGAAAAATCCCTCTTTTGAATGAAAATTGAAATCCACCTTTCACTCATATGGCCAACCGCTAGCATGGCTCCATTATCGATGATTGTTCAAGCATCACTCGTCGCCCTCCAGTACTCGAGCTTGAAACTGAAAAATGGACATTTACTAGGTTTTCCTCATTTTTAAATTTTGGTTCCTTTAAATGTAAATTTCATTCATGTGCGTAATGTCGTCGATCGAGATGAAAAAATGGAGCACATAGCAAATATTATTTGGGTGGGAAGAATCTAAGTCGTGGAATAAGCGTGGGGCATGCATGTATTTAATTCTGTATTTTTATTTCTAACCTTCGATTCATGTCTCTGTCTTCCTTGATCATTCCCTTTACGTATCCTCACTACATAATCCCATAGAAGTAATGCCAATGGCGGGTTGTTATCTCAATAGACCTCCCTCTCGAGCATCTTCGTGTCCAAAATCACATTGCATAAAGGGTGTGATTCACCTACTTTGTCCACACTTGGAAAATCTACGTGCCTCACGGATAGAGGAAAACCCTATTTGTTGCCTTAATAGTTATAAAGAAATCCTAACCACAATTCCCTAGTCACAATTATGTATGAAACCCTATTCACAATTGTGTATAAAATGGAGCACATAGAAAATATTATTTGGGTAGGAACAATCTAAGTCGGGGAATAGGTGTAGGACATCTATGGATTTAATTTTCATATTTTTACTAAGTTGTGGAATAAGTGTGGGACATGTAGGTATTTAATTCCCACAAGTTTATTTAAAAATCTCTCTTTCAAATGGAAGATAAAATCCACCTTTTTCTCATATGACCAACTAATAGCGTGGATTAATTATCGATGCTTGTTTGTGCGTAAATTATTCCCACAAGTACTCGAGCTTGAAACTAAAAACAAACGTTATTGGGTTTTCCTCATTTTAAAATTTTGGTCCCTTTAAATGTAAATTGCATTCATGTGCATAATGTGTGTGAGATTGAGATGAAAAAATGGAGCACATAACAAATATTATTAGGGTGGGAACAATATAAACCATAGAATAAGTGTGGGGCATGCATGTATTTATTTCTCACATTTTTATTTCTAACTTTTGATTCATGTCTTTGCCTTCCTTGAACATTCCTTTTATGGTTCCTCACTACTTGATCCCAAGAGAGTAATGTCACCTACAGGTTGCCATCTTAACTGGCCTCCCTCCCACCCTCGCCAAAAGCACGTTGCATTTCCTTCATGCTTCCAAGGTGTACTTCACCTACATCGTCCACACCTTAAAAAACTACATGTGCCTTATGGCTAGAGATAAACCATATTCATTTCGTTGATAGCTACATAGAAACCCTAATCGCAATTGTGTATGAGACCCCTACTCATGAGGTTTTAGGTCCACTCCACATATCCTTGTCTCTAAATTATCCCTTGAAATGTGCAAGTGAATTCCCCTTACATTTACTTGTTTTTAACTACCCGTAAAACACGAAGAGATGAAATTGTAAACAACTATTGACATCGACATTATTGATCGACCACTCTTTGTGTTATTAGATATCTCCAAAATATGTTGGCTCGACCTCTTACACACCATATGTACTTTTTATTTCAAACAATTGACACACTAAATGCCATGCAATCGAAAACCTTACCATAAAAATGAAAAATTGTAAAATAACAAAACTCAATTATCAATGATTGTTCCTACATCGCATGCTTTACTATAATTACTCAAGCTTAAAATTGTAAAAACGTGCCTATAAAGTTCTATAAGAAGAAAACAATGTTTTGGGTTTTAATCGGGACCTTAGTGAATACTCATAAATTTTTATTTTGTCCCCTTTAAGCTCACATTGCACTCCGTGAATAATGCACATGCAATTGAGGCGTTTAAGTGGAGCACATATATCATATTTTTTTTTTTTTGATAAGTTTTGGAAAAGGCTCCAGGACCATTTACAAAAGATATGACTTTGAAGTTCACATATATCATTTATTATTTAGGTAGGAATAATCTAATTCATGGAATATGTGTGGGACATGCATGTATTTAATTTCCCACCTTTTAATTTACAAGATTCCATTCATTTTGCATCTTATCTATCTAGTTAAATGTCATCCAATCGAAAACCTTGATGCCATGAAATAAAAAAACAAGCTTGATTGATATATAAAAGCTACCTTTCATTGATATGTTTGATCACACCAGGGCTCAATTAACGATGTTTGTTTGCCCACCATATATTTCCCTATACTTACTTGAGATTACAATTGGAAAGGAAGGCTAAAATTGCTATGAGATACATCCATTTCAGTTGGGTTTCGATCCTAAAAGTTTTTGAGTTTCCCCATCTTTTATTGTCCCTTTGCGAGATTGAAATGCTCACGTAGAGCACATATAACATATATTATTTGGGTTGGAAAAATCTTATCTCATGGAATATGTGTGGGACATGTAATCCAAAGCCTCAATATACCTTTCACTCATATGACAAGTCGTTGGAAGGGCTCAATTGTCGATGCATGTCGTGGATCAACTATTTCTTGCAATTATTTGAGCTTACAACTTAAAATGGGGGCTACAAAGTTCTACAAGAAGTAGTCATTGCGGTTGGGTTTCGAACTTGGAACCGAGGTTGGATTTTTTTGCCCTTTAAGCGCACATTGCACTCATATGAATAGTGTAAAACTCTAATAATTAACCTCATAGATGGAGATAAAATCCAGTATAAAATTTACATGTAATTGCTAACTTAGGATGCTAGGTCCACTCCACATCTTCTTGTCTTTGTCGTGTCCCATGAAACATGCATTTGAATTCCCCTTACATTTACATATGTTCTAACTACCCAATAAATGCAAGGGCTGAAATTTCAAATAATTATTTGCTTCGACAATATTGTTCAACCACTCTTTGCATTTTGAGATATCTTTGCCAATAGCTTCCTCGCGTCTTCTAGAACACGTCTTTTCTCCTTCTTACAATTGACCGACATGTCATGCGGTTCTTGGAGGATAGAGTTTCACATTGGCTCCCCCATTCTACTTTCCCTGCGCTTCCACTTCTCCACCCTCAAAGCCCTTTCTCCTATGTTGTTCTTCCTCTCCCATCATTTCTCTACTACCACTTTTATTTTATTCAACAAACCCCTTCGACGTTTCGATCGTACATTTTACGTGTGATTGCTAGTATATGAAAAATCCAAGATAAAGGCCTCGTGATTGATGTCTCAACATTTTCCAAATAAATATTTATACTAGTCCATAGTACTCCAACAAGAAATATTGTTGTGGTTAAAACCTAATTATCAATGTGAGTAAAACTTAATTATCATTTAACTTGGGTTTCAACTTAGTTAACTCTTCCGAATCTCAAATAAAGTGCTTCTATTATTGTGCAAGGAAATGAACCCATTTCGGATACAGATATAGAGCCAATTCAATCGATTTGTATATAGTAAGACAAGAAGATATTAGGGTTACAATTTTTTCTTCATTTGTAGGTCTTATTTAACCCATAATGGTGTTGATATTAGGATGACTATTAACAATATCTCCATTTAGCACAGTTCCCCATAACGTTGTGTTTATTTATTTAATTTAATTGTGGTGAGATCTACATTTATCGCACTTCCCCGTAATGCTCTAGTTTATTTAACTTGAGTTTCAACATGGTTATTGCCCGAATATCAAATAAAGTGCTTTTATTATTATGCAAGGAAAATGTCAAGTCTAAAAGATAGGATGTCTCACTCTCCATGTTATGCTTTGGGTCTTGAAGAGCACTTAGGGTGGTTGGTGGGTTTGTTTGACGTGGGTTTATTTTCCCTGCTTGACTTTTATTTTCGTATTAAATAGATCGAGAAACAAACTACATACATGATTCTTTTGAAGCTATACAATTCATATCATATCTTTTAAACCACAATCTTATCAATATAAGAATTATCTATATCAAATGCCTTAAAAACAAATTTAAAATGTGTCTTACCTCTGTAAACCCTAATTTTCTTACACTAAACTTGCCCTGTTAAGAAAAAATTATACTAGTGTTCAGGATGCGGATAAATCTAAAATATCTATAACTTTAAAACCCTAAAATTTCATTGTTATGCTTGTCATATCAAGGAAATATTGATAAAAAGGCATACAAGGTGTGGGTAATGTTTAATTGTTGTGACTACTCCCAACACCAATATAATGTGTGCAAGTGACTTGCCTTACTTGTCAGCGATAATACGCTAATTTTATTTCTATTATCGCAAAATGACTTTGAACTATAGTGCCAACTATGGTTACATGGTAATGGAGACAAGTACTTGATGGTTTCAGGTGTGTGTCGTTGCAACAGAGTTAAATTTTCATATCTAACCCTAATATGAAATTGAGGGTTGGACAACAATTTCTCTGAATGCTTACTCCGTGATGGATTGCGTTTATTCCCATATATATTATTGTTGATGAATGTTGTATTAAAGTGAAGTATAACACAAATACCAAATATTATTTAGGAGTTCGATTTAAGCCATGGAAAAGGTGTGGTGCATGAATGTATTTTATTCTGAATTTTTTATATCTGACATTACATTGTTGTTTTCATCTTATATAACAAATCGGACGTTGTCCAATCAAAAATATTTTAGTCATTCTCAGTTGCATTACGGGCCTAAAGCCTATTGGATCTTCCCCAATTTTTATTTTGACCACCATTTAATAGGAAAATTGCACTCATGTGAATAACACGAGACATTTCACTTGATAAAGTGGAACACATATAAAGGATCTTATTTAGGTCTTCCTATTTCAGCTCGACTGCCACAAAAATTCTACATGTCCCTCATATGACTAAAATTTCCAGGGGCTATATTATTTGACCCTACAAAAAAATTGCAATTGGATTACGACCCTGTAACCTATTCAATTTTGTCCATTTCTTATTTTGACCACTTCAGCCTCAAATTATAATCACATAAATAAACGATACTCAATCTAAAACATTTGTAAAACATTTACGATTTTCCTCAATTCTTTAGTTTGCACTTTGAACGTATATTGCACTCAAATAAATAATGCAATCAAGATAGAGAAAATTCAATAAAATACAATGCACTTCTCCTCCCTCATACCCCACGTTATTTTCCCCCCATCCTCTCCATCTTATAGCCTATTAAATTTGCATATCTATGGTGTGGAACCTTCTAGAGTGTTATTTTATAGGAGGGAATCTTGGTAAGAAATGACTAAAAATTTCTAACTATGGTTTTATGTGGTTCGTTGATGTTTTTTTCTATATGAATTAATGAAGTTAATTTATAATATGTAATGTCGATTCAGTCAATCTCCATCATTAATGAGTTATTTGCATTTGTTTTTAAAAAGAAAAGTCCATTAATATGACATTGTTGATTTTAAAAACTATCTCAGTAAGTGAAATTATACAAAGGCCGGAGGAAAAATGGATCGCCAAGAAGGCCGAGGGTTGTATAGAAGGAAGGAAGTGGCTTGGAGAAATTAGGAGGAAGGAAATGGGGATGTGGGGAGAGCGAAAGTGGCTTAAATATGCAGGGAGAGGGGAGTGAGATGCGAGGGTTAATGGGTGAGAGAGCAGGGCGAACGTGGTGGAGATGGGAGCCGACCCCACAAAGTCGACAGTGCAGGCCATGGAAACAATGGGGCGATGGGTCTTCGGCAAAGTGATGTTCCTCTCCCCGTGTCCCTCCAATGGCTCCTTCGAAAACATTCTTAGGCTGCTCTTTCTGGTGCACACACACAGGTTTCCTTGAGGGCTCCCGATCCACCATTTATTGTGGAAAAGGTAGTCGACACCCCTCTTGTTACCCTTTCCCTCCCAAAGGTAACTGATTCCATTTGTGCCCTAAAAATTTGCCATTATCTATAGATTTAACGGATTTTGGCCTCGGAGTGAAGAATTGCATCAATGGATTTATTCTACTTGGTCCCGCGATTGTGAGGTCCAGTTGTGTGCCAAAGGTTTTTTTATTGTCCAGTTCTCTTCTCCTACAGATTACCAATGGGTTTTTAGTGCAGGTCCCTGGTTTTGGGGTAGGGCTGGTCTTTTTGTTACACCATGGTTTCTGGGTTTTGACCCATCGTCTATGGTTGTCTCAAAAATGTCAGTCTGGGTTCGTCTACCCAATCTTCCTCTTCCTTTTGACATCATTAGGCTTGTGTAGCAATTATAGCGCTCTTGGTCGGTTCATCAAGTTGGATGATGAGCGGTCCAAACAGGGGCTATTTACATATGCACACATCTACATTGAGGTGGATTTCAGCAAAGGTCTTCGGACAAAATGGAATTAATCCATGATGACTTCAAATGGACTCAAACTCTCGATTATGAGAACACAACCTTTCGTTGCGGTTGTGCCATCAAATTGGGCACCTTCACGAGGCTTTCCCACTCTCCCCCATTCAGAATAAACAAAAGAAGAACAAAGGGGCTTCTCAACGGCCTAAGGGTTGGCTACCATTCTCGACACCGAAAGTGAAAGATCAACTCGAAGTCCAAGATCGCCAAACGCAATGACGCGGTCATGTTTTCCCTTCTTTGGCGTGGTGCCAAGCGGTCACATGTATCTAACTCGTCTGACTCTGACCCCGTTCAAGATAGCCCGTGCCTCGATCCTCCGCTTGCTTTGGCTCCCCAGCAGGCACCTTGGACCATTGTCACACGTTCGAAGGAGAAGAAGGGGTGTTTTGAGCCTCATGTTTCTCGTTCTCCTTTAGACCTGAGTAACTTTGTATTTGGTGTTCCTCATACACCCCTCGGGTGTTTTCTTTTGTTGTTTTGCTAGGCTTCACCTTTTCTATTTTATGGCTTTGGGGCGTGCTCTCATACCGCCCACTTTTTTTGTTGAGAGAATCTTGTATCATGTTACATTTAACTTAATATAAGATCCCCTTTCATTAAAAAGACCACTAATTATGCCCTTTCTTATTTTTTGGAGGCATCATTTACTCTCGGTATGGAGGACTTCTGTGTCACCCACCCTACCTTTCATTGTGTCTATCCTACACTACAACATATTGGTCTTTTTTACCACAATTATTCCACAATTTGGAATAATTGTAGAACAATTGTGGCATCTCTATGAAAATTTCATTTATTGATTTTTAGGTATTGTGGATGCTCCACAATTTACACATAGTTATAATAATTTGTAGAGAACTCACATATCCTACCCTTCCTCATAGAAAATCTACAATTTTTGAAAATATCCCTCTATATATATATATAACTAATTTAAAATTAAAATATTGTGAAATTTCCATAGAAATATGATATTACCAATTTTTTTATAATATTAATATAAATATATCTAAAGCTTTTTTATTTTATAAAATATAAAATAACTAATTTACAAATTAATTACTTTTTACCAAAAAAACTAACATTCGACACAATACTATCATATTTGGCAGCTTTTCGGTAAGAATGTGAAACTAGCCTAAGATTCAAATCCCATAAAAGTTTCCAAATCAATGGGGTTACAAATGTCATGAAAGTTTCCAAAATAAATGGAATAATTTGATATTTTAGTCACATTATAAAATGTCCAACACGTGGTTCTAATTTTGGATGATGCATGCGACTTGGTCAATGTAGTCAATTCTCTAACCTCTTAAATACCATGCAGAGTGTAAACGTGGTGTTCATGGAGATACAATCCCCTGAATTGTTGGCGAGGTATATCGATGATGGTTAGTAATTAATTTTGATGTGCTAGGTGGAAGATGCATGTTGGGGGGTGTTGTTACTTTTAACACTACTTAGAAATCATTTGAGATTTAAAAAAGAGAAGTAAAGTTCTGAAGATGCATTGGCACCTCTTGGAAAGGGAGATCTGGATCGATTTGGACGGGGAAGAAAAAAGACCATCAACCAAACGCTCTTCTTTGTATATAAAGCAATGAAAGAGGGACAATCAGAGGGTCAGAAGGCATTCCTCGACATCTGCATGTATTTCCATTGTTGGGAATGGAATGTTGTTAGCCAAATTGTGGGCAGAGAAAATATGGAGGCACTTCAGGTGTAGTGGTTAATGAATGTCGTCGATTTCCTCCTCTCCTCATACAAGTTTGGAATATCTTCCCCATTGCAAAAACTCTCAGCAATGTCTGTGAGAGGAAGAATATTCAAAGAGGATGCATCAATGCCTAGAAGATCTGATCAATCTTCTCGACAGCTGCATTGAGGTGAAGGCTGGTATTTGGAAAGTGGAAGGCTATGATATGCTGCTCCACAGGGAAATTCATTTTTTTGGATATAATTAGATCGGAATTGAGGAAAGAAAGCATTGTCAGTTTTAAGACCCATGCTTCACAGGCTTGGTTTTTTAAGAAGATCCCCGACTACTTTACTTGACATGGAGACCTTTAATGAATGCACTACCTTTGTGTTGAACAGATGAATAACTTCTCTGTTAATGTCTATGGAGAAGAAAATAGAAACTAGTTTGTCGCAAAAGTGCCACAGGTGACCGTTTTTCAAGTTTTTTTCTCTTGTGACAAGATTTTGCGATTGTTAATGATATCTTTCGGGTCATGGGAGTGAATGAGGCCATGGGCTAGATTACAAACTTTGATCAACTGTGTGATGCTTTAGAAGATAAATCAGAGCTCCAAAACAAAAAAGGCGTAGCTATTCTGAGTGACAAGAATGTAATCACACTTGAGTTGAGACATTTAAATGTCATGAGGAATGGAATTCATATAGGATTCTGCAACTAGGGTATTGGGTAACATTAAATGGAACTCCATACCACATACCATTTAAAAATCTCAGACATCTCCGCCTGGCGGATGTGGCTGAATTTCCATTTAGAGATGCTTCCAAGCTAGAGAAGCTCGCGATGTTCAGGAATGCATCGAAATCCACCTTCGATTTATGTAAGGTGATCACCCAATACATACTTAACTATCTTGTTTTAAGTTTCTTTCCTCAGATATTTAGTCTTTTGGATCTGGACAGTAGCTTGGCTGGATCTGGCCAGTCGCATTCCTCTCAATTAAAAAAGTCTGAGAAAAGAAATTTTGAACATTTACCTATCCCCATAGTCTCCGAATAGCATGCCATTGGCTTAAAATTCAAATCCTATGAAGGAGGTGCGATGAATATAAGGTTTATTAAGGAAAATTCCACTCTTGAGCTTCCCAATTGTGAATATTTCCTCGCAATCTCATTGCTTACGAACTGTGTCAAGCATCTTCTTTCTCTGACATGAGATTAATTTTCATTCCCAACTTTGCAATCTTGAAGGATGAGCTCGTTAACATGCAAAGGGATGTGGAGTTGTTGATAAAGTATGGTATCATTCAGAGATACAAAATGGGGAGCGACAGGCAAGTAGCCAAATTTTTCAATGCCCTGCGCAAGGGAATTGTAGATGTTTGCGGCGACGTTTTCATGGATGAAAGAAAATGTAGTCTTGATTATTATCTCAGCAAGTAGTGCCTCATGTTTACGGAATGAGTAAAGGATAAATTTTTCGATCCATGGCAAACAACATCAATACTCGCTCTTTTGCAAACAATCTTCACTATCTTGAATAATTATACTTCTTCATCTTCGTCTTCTTCATTCCATTAATGTTGTTTGCCGGCTGACCCTATCCCTCACGTAAGTTTGCATGGGGGCTTATGTGGCATGTGATGCATGGGGTTATGTGGCCTGTATCCTATGCTAAAGTTGACCAGTCTTCTTCCTCTGCCTCCGTTTCTCTATGCCTCCGTTTGTCTCTGCGTTCTTTTCTGTCCAGCTATCATCTCTGTCAAATCAATAGCTGTGCCTCGGTTTGTCTCTGCATCCTTTTCTGTCCAGCCATCATCTCTGTCAAATCAATAGCTATCAAGCAATAAATTTCTATTTCAAATTTTAAATTTTCCCACGCATAATGGCTGATTTGGGCGAAATTCGAAGGGTTTATGAAACATCAGAGCCCGGCCCGGAAGCCGGTCAGGATATGGCACGGGCTGTGTCTGCCATTGACAACCTATACAAAGAAGCTGAAGACCAACTGCAACAGCAGAAGCTGGTAGTGGTAGAGGAAACTCTTGAAGCCGGCCAGGAAATAAAACCAGATGTTAGAAGACTGCAGGATTGGGATGCAATAGCAAGCAGTTACAGCAACTACAGAGTCTGTAAGCTAATTCTCAGCCGTGATTACAGTAGTGTGAATGCACTAGTGGATGACTTGTTCTCTTCATTGGGAGATGTATTCTATTCTTCCCTGAAACGAGTACCTGATACGCTGATAAAGAGTTGCAGGAACTGGGCAGTCCAGTTTGAAGAGGACAAGATTTGGGAGGCCATTTACATTGCAGCAAAGGCTACTGGAGTGCACGAAAAGTGTAGCCTGGAGCTCAATTAATTTCAACCGTAACATGGATAGGTACCCACAAGCTTAGAGCTTGAATCTCTATATTGTTATGCTTCTTGTAGAATATCCAGCTTCAATATTTACAGATGTTAGAGGTTTGATTGTCATAAGATTTCGTAAGTTTTCTCAGCTATAAACTATGTTCAGCACCTCTTGATTGGTCGTATTTGATTGAAAAGAGATTATTACAAGTGTATTTGAACTCTGTTTTAATCATGTATTTTATAATGTGGCCATTCAATAGGAAAATTAGACATTTTCCTCCCAAGTGTAGAGGCTGTTTATGTGAAAATATATTTGAATGCTCAGAGAGTCTGTCATCTACAAGAATATTAAATTAAACGAATGTTGGAATTGTTTTTATGGCAAGCTCTTTATTCATATTATCAGAGAGTACTTTGAGGGCAAACCATGCTATCCTCGTTAATGTTTGTAATTCAATTTTCAATTTAAATCGTGTTTCTCAACACAAATTAAGCATGTTTAATGGAAAAACTATAACTGGTGCATTGAAAAAATCATAACCTGTGGGGGCGGCTATATAATTGTGCTTCTGCATCTTTCCCGGAAATGGTTGTATTTTCTTGCATCTTTTCATGATCACATAACTTCAATTAGCACGGTAACTCTTCTGTACCCAACTTTTCCCAAAGTTGATTGCTTTGTCCAACATCAAATTAAACTCTAGTAAAAATAGATTGAACTTCCAATAGTTTCAAAAACAAAGTTCTTATAAGTTATCCATCTTTTTTTTTTGTTTGTTTATTGATGGGATGTTTGTGGATTTGTAGAATTTAATTGAAGGTGACAAGTTTCATTGTGTCAGACCACCCTCTGTTTAAAATAATAAATAGCTAATGTTAATGTTGCGAGCCTAACCACAAAAATTGACTAGCTTTGACTCTCTAATTTCTGCCTCATTATTGAATATTTTTGGATTGAATATTTAATTTAATTTAATTTAAAAATTAATGTCCAGAAATAACTAAAAATATGACACTTATTTTTTTAACCAAAATACTAACCAAAAAAATTAACAACACATTAAGTTGTTACATTTTAACTTTCTAAATACAACTCAACCCTCTATTTGGTTGTCATGTGCTAGATGCAATGTGTGTGATTCTAATTAGACAATGTCTTCAACGTAAATATTAGTTATCTTCCCCATAATTACTAATGTGCAAAAACATGAATTGAGGCATGATAACTTACACACACATGCTTTCTTCTTTGCTCACCCATATTATGAATTTTCACCATAGTGAATTAAAATACGGATTATGTGAATTAGAAATTATTATTTAGTAAATAAATAAACTATTAATCTTAAACCTCTTCGTGTGCATATATATTTTACATTAACAATGCATTAACAATAATTATGTACATTTTGATTTTAAAAAAACATTTATATCAAGTAAAGGTGATTTTATTGTATGAAAATATTTTTTTATATTTTAGGAATATAAAAAGTAATGAGTAGGTTTGGATCTAATATTATATCATGTAGTTTTATGGATAGTTTTCAAAAATAGTAATGTCAATAATACTGAAAATTTAACATAAGTAGATAAAATACCTACATAGAATTTTTAAAATTAACTTAGAACTATAATACATTATATTTCGAATATAGGAAAAAATGAAGATTTGATTGATGAAGTTATTTGTCTATAAATCTTACGATATAAATTATGATACACAAATTATATGGTGAATATACGAAAACATTTTTCTTCAATTGACCCAAAATTTCCAAGAATGATTTGTAAAAATGTGAAATTTGTGGTATCATGTTTTGAGGAACTTATATTATTAAGGAATTATGATATATGTTTGGAAATAGTGTGTTGAAGAAAACAAATGTATAATAAAAATAAAACCGACACGAAATCCTATGTAGCTCATGTTTTAGCAAAATATCATCACTTAAGAAAACTAACTCAATGAATTCATAGAGCTTGATTATTTTTGAGATGCACGAGTACTTTTAAAGAGACAAGTTTTATGTATCTTTTGGTACTAGTATGTTGAACCCAAGATTATATACTTTATTTCTTGTTTTCTCAACAAACAAAAACTCTCATATAATTTCCTTGAAATCAATCTACCTATACAAATTCAAATATCTTGGTTGTTTGAAGATGCATGATTTATTTAAAGAGAAAATTTCATTGTATATTTTAATAATATGTTAAAACCGAGATCATATACATTATTTTCTATTTTCTCAACTAATAACAACTCTCATGTTTTTTCGCACTGTAGAATACAATTAGAGCCTTAAACCGATAATTGCAATTAACTTTTAAAATGTAAGGAACGTCTCTCTTCATAGGAGTGTCATATCCATTTTCATTACAAATCCTTGATGAAACACCGTATGTGGAAAATACTATTAATATCTTATTCGAAAGGAATCTTTCATTTTTTATAAAGTAAGTCATAATAAAGTAAACAACAATTTTAAAACTGCATTAAAAACATCACCGAACATTGCCACATCATACATTATATAACTGATGGTGCTATCAATGCGAACCCGGTGTGTACTTTCCCTTATGGGTGATGAATGACTCCAACGTTTGTAATAACTTGTTGGAAATGATGTCCGTGACATTCCCTTTAATAAAATCATCTACTCGTCCAACTTCTATCCATGCAACAAAATCCCCTTCCACTCCACGGTTATCTTTAACTTTGCTCCAAACAACATATAATGCGAGAACAGTCCTTAGGAGGACATGTTGGATAGGAATGTCTAACAAGCGCTTTCACTTTGAGTCTCTCTAATTATACATTGATGTTAATAACACTACAAATTATTAAAATTTGGAAAAAAATGCCCAAGCTAACACACTATACAATTAGACAATAACACTAACCATTCTATATTTATAATATAGGTGATGCTAAAATGATAGGACCTGCCTGCATTCACAAATGTTCAATATGTTAAAGAAATTGAGGATCATTATTAAAAAAATTGAGTCAACAAAAAAGTAAAAACGACATCAATAATCTCATAAAAACGACATCATACATATATAAGATTAGACAATAGAACGTGACATGCTCGTTGAGGAGGATCTACCGAGCTAAGAGGTACACCAACCGTAATGAATATAGCTTCTAAGAATATCGTTTTCCACCGTTTAGCCCGGGCGACAACGTAATGCGTTGTCGTCGTGTCGAAATTAAATTGTGAGAGGATGAACTGGAAAGTATTCCAGTTTAATTGAATCAAACAACTTCTAATAGAGTATTCAGCGCTAAACAAACTTTATAAATGGAGGTCGTCAAAGAAACAACGTATTACGTTGACAAACCACCTTCTTAGATATAGATCCTGTTGGCGCACAAAGATCTTAAATTATAGTTTTATACAGTACACCATGTACCTTACGGAGCCTAAGTGCACGAGTCGGTCATCGTTATCGCGGCAACAACGTAATGTGTTGTTAAATTGCTGTACTCATAGTAGCTCGGAGTTAAAAGTAAATGTGGACGAGTTAGGGCGATCAATGACCTTACTAAAAGTACTTGTCATTGGTGTATGCTTGGAAGTCGACTTCAATGCTTTGATTGCTCGAAAAGACAGTGTATGCATACAAAAGAAAGATTGAGGGCACGGTGGTAGAGAAGAACAACAACATGAATATGAGAACGTGACATGCTCCTTGAGGAGGATCTACCGAGCTAAGAGGTACACCAACTGTAATGAATATAGCTTCTAAGAATATCATTTTCCACCGTTTAGCTTGGGTGACAACGTAATGCGTTGTCGTCGTGTCGAAATTAAATTGTGAGAGGATGAACTCGAAAAGTATTCCACTTTAATTGAATCAAACAACTTCTAATAGAGTATTCAGCGCTAAACAATCTTTATAAATGCAAGTCGTCAAAGAAACAACGTATTATGTTGAGAAACCACCTTCTTAGATATAGATCCTGTTGGCACACCAAGATCTTAAATTATAGTTTTATACAGTACACCATGTACCTCACGGAGCCTAAAAGTAACGAGTCAAAGTCATCGTTATCGCGGGAAACAACGTAATGTGTTGTTAAATTGCTGTACTCATAGTAGCTCGAGTTAAAAGGTAAATGTGACGCTTAGGGCGATCGGCGACCTTACTAAAAGTACTTGTCATTGGGTCGTATGCTTGGAAGTCGACTTCAATGCTTGATTGCTCGAAAAGACAGGTGTATGCATACAAAGAAAGATTGAGGGCACGGTGGTAGAGAAGAACAACAACATGAATATGAGAACGTGACATGCTCCTTGAGGAGGATCTACCGAGCTAAGAGGTACACCAACTATAATGAATATAGCTTCTAAGAATATCGTTTTCCACCGTTTATTTGCTTTGGGTGACAACGTAATGCGTTGTCGTCGTGTCGAAATTAAATTGTGAGAGGATGAACTGGAAAGTATTCCAGTTTAATTGAATCAAACAACTTCTAATAGAGTATTCAGCGCTAAACAATCTTTATAAATGCAGGTCGTCAAAGAAACAACGTATTACGTTGAGAAACCACCTTCTTAGATATAGATCCTGTTGGCGCACCAAGATCTTAAATTATAGTTTTATACAAGACACCATGTACCTCACGGAGCCTAATGAACGAGTCGAGTCATCGTTATCGCGGGCAACAACGTAATGTGTTGTTAAATTCTTTGTACTCATAGTAGCTCGGAGTTAAAAGGTAAATGTGGGCCGATTAGGGCAATCAAATGCGACCTTACTAAAAGTACTTGTCATTGGCTGTATGCTTGGAAGTCAGACTTCAATGCTGATTGCTCGAAAAGATAGTGTATGCATACAAAGAAAGATTGAGGGCACGGTGGTAGAGAAGAACAACAACATGAATATGAGAACGTGACATGCTCGTTGAGGAGGATCTACCGAGCTAAGAGGTACACCAACCGTAATGAATATAGCTTCTAAGAATATCGTTTTCCACCGTTTAGCCTGGGCGACAACGTAATGCGTTGTCGTCGTGTCGAAATTAAATTGTGAGAGGATGAACTTGAAAGTATTCCAGTTTAATTGAATCAAACAACTTCTAATAGAGTATTCAGCGCTAAACAAACTTTATAAATGCAAGTCGTCAAAGAAACAACGTATTACGTTGAGAAACCACCTTCTTAGATATAGATCTGTTGTGCGCACCAAGATCTTAAATTATAGTTTTATACATACACCATGTACCTCACGGAGCCTAATGTACGAGTCGGTCATCGTTATCGCGGGCAACAACGTAATGTGTTGTTAAATTCTTTGTACTCATAGTAGCTCGAGTTAAAAGGTAAATGTGGACAGTTAGCTTAGGGATCAAATGCGACCTTACTAAAAGTACTTGTCATTGGTGTATGCTTGGAAGTCGACTTCAATGCTTGATTGCTTGAAAAGACAGTGTATGCATACAAAGAAAGATTGAGGGCACGGTGGTAGAGAAGAACAACAACATGAATATGAGAACGTGACATGCTCCTTGAGGAGGATCTACCGAGCTAAGAGGTACACCAACTCTAATGAATATAGCTTCTAAGAATATCATTTTCCACCGTTTAGCCTGGGTGACAACGTAATGCGTTGTCGTCGTGTCGAAATTAAATTGTGAGAGGATGAACTGGAAAGTATTCCAGTTTAATTGAATCAAACAACTTCTAATAGAGTATTCAGCGCTAAACAATCTTTATAAATGCAGGTCGTCAAAGAAACAACGTATTACGTTGAGAAACCACCTTCTTAGATATAGATCCTGTTGGCGCACCAAGATCTTAAATTATAGTTTTATACAAGACACACCATGTACCTCACGGAGCCTAGTAACGAGTCAGGTCATCGTTATCGCGGGCAACAACGTAATGTGTTGTTAAATTGCTGTACTCATAGTAGCTCGGAGTTAAAAGGTAAATGTGGACAGTTAGGGCAGTCAGCGACCTTACTAAAAGTACTTGTCATTGGCTGTATGCTTGGAAGTCAGACTTCAATGCTGATTGCTCGAAAAGACAGTGTATGCATACAAAGAAAGATTGAGGGCACGGTGGTAGAGAAGAACAACAACATGAATATGAGAACGTGACATGCTCCTTGAGGAGGATCTACCGAGCTAAGAGGTACACCAACTATAATGAATATAGCTTCTAAGAATATCGTTTTCCACCGTTTAGCCCGGGTGACAACGTAATGCGTTGTCGTCGTGTCGAAATTAAATTGTGAGAGGATGAACTGGAAAGTATTCTAGTTTAATTGAATCAAACAACTTCTAATGGAGTATTCGCGCTAAACAATCTTTATAAATGCAAGTCGTCAAAGAAACAACGTATTACGTTGAGAAACCACCTTCTTAGATATAGATCTGTTGGCGCACCAAGATCTTAAATTATAGTTTTATACAAGTACACCATGTACCTCACGGAGCCTAGTAGACGAGTCGAGTCATCGTTATCGCGAAACAACGTAATGTGTTGTTAAATTCTTTGTACTCATAGTAGCTCGAGTTAAAAGGTAAATGTGACGAGTTAGGGCGATCAATGACCTTACTAAAAGTACTTGTCATTGGTGTATGCTTGGAAGTCGACTTGATGCTTGATTGCTCGAAAAGACAGGTGTATGCATACAAAGAAAGATTGAGGGCACGGTGGTAGAGAAGAACAACAACATGAATATGAGAACGTGACATGCTCGTTGAGGAGGATCTACCGAGCTAAGAGGTACACCAACCGTAATGAATGAATATAGCTTCTAAGAATATCATTTTCCACCGTTAGCTGGGTGACAACGTAATGCGTTGTCGTCGTGTCGAAATTAAATTGTGAGAGGATGAACTGGAAAGTATTCCAGTTTAATTGAATCAAACAACTTCTAATAGAGTATTCAGCGCTAAACAATCTTTATAAATGCAGGTCGTCAAAGAAACAACGTATTACGTTGAGAAACCACCTTCTTAGATATAGATCCTGTTGGCGCACCAAGATCTTAAATTATAGTTTTATACAGTACACCATGTACCTCACGGAGCCTAGTAACGAGTCAGGTCATCGTTATCGCGGGCAACAACGTAATGTGTTGTTAAATTGCTGTACTCATAGTAGCTCGGAGTTAAAAGGTAAATGTGGACGATTAGGGCGATGACCTTACTAAAAGTACTTGTCATTGGCTGTATGCTTGGAAGTCAGACTTCAATGCTGTTTGCTCGAAAAGACGGGTGTATGCATACAAAGAAAGATTGAGGGCACGGTGGTAGAGAAGAACAACAACATGAATATGAGAACGTGACATGCTCGTTGAGGAGGATCTACCGAGCTAAGAGGTACACCAACCGTAATGAATATAGCTTCTAAGAATATCGTTTTCCACCGTTTAGCCCGGGCGACAACGTAATGCGTTGTCGTCGTGTCGAAATTAAATTGTGAGAGGATGAACTGAAAGTATTCCAGTTTAATTGAATCAAACAACTTCTAATAGAGTATTCAGCGCTAAACAAACTTTATAAATGGAGGTCGTCAAAGAAACAACGTATTACGTTGAGAAACCACCTTCTTAGATATAGATCCTGTTGGCGCACCAAGATCTTAAATTATAGTTTTATACAGTACACCATGTACCTTACGGAGCCTAGTAACGAGTCAGGTCATCGTTATCGCGGGCAACAACGTAATGTGTTGTTAAATTGCTGTACTCATAGTAGGAGGGAAAGGATTTGAAATTATTTTAAAGTAATATAATGAAACAAATTTGAATAGTTTCATAATACTATGATGTGCAAAAAAATCTTTAGAACTTCATGTCGTTGACGCAACAACGTATTACGTGGGAAAACAACCTACTTTTATATACATCCCGTAGGCACATAAGAATGTGGCATCATAGTTTTATACACTATAATGACCATAGCCTGTAAATATAACGTATTCCATCATTTAGATTGGGCGACAACGTAATATGTTGTTGTATTGTTGTAACAAAAACTCTCTCAGGAAAAATCTTACCTTGAATATTAGATATAAGAATCTGAATTACCATTCAACTTATAATTTCTTTGTTTTCAATTAGCCTTGTTTCAAATAAATCTTGCAAACACTAACCAGAATTGTTATTCCTTTCAACTTTGATAGATGACTGGGAAAGTAGTCCAAAAACTTAATAAATTAATAAACAAGATGAGTTGAACTTATCACTGATTTTAAAAAATATAATGTTCTTACCTGATTTGCAATGTAGCAGATTATTTCCAAATTTTCCCTGTCATGAGCAATAATCTCCTTCAGAAATCTCCTTCAACTTCCATAGCCAACCTTCAGAAATCTCCTTCAACTTCCATAAAACTGAATGAAATATGACTACTGTTCTTTTTTGCAATACTTAAATAAATCATTTATGTAAAAATAATAAAAAAAACAAACAATGGGCGCCAAAAAGTGGAGTAAATAGTTTAATGAATATAATTTAAGTGGTTGCATTCAATATATATTTGAAAGATACTTTGAAATGGCGCAGCATATTGAAAACAATATTCATGTTGTTGTTCTTCTCTACCACCGTGCCCTCAATCTTTCTTTTCAGTATGCATACACTGTCTTTTTCGAGCAATCAAGCATTGAAGTCTTACTTCCAAGCATACGCCAATGAAAAGTACTTTTAGTAAGGTCGTGATCGCTCTAATCGTCCACATTTACCTTTTAACTCCGAGCTACTATGAGTACACAATTTAACAACACATTACGTTGTTGCCCGCGATAACGATGACTCGACTCGTTACTTAGGCTCCGTGAGGTACATGGTGTACTTGTATAAAAACTATAATTTAAGATCTTGGTGCGCCAACAGGATCTATATCTAAGAAGGTGGTTTCTCAACGTAATACGTTGTTTCTTTGACGACACTGCATTTATAAAGATTGTTTAGCGCCAATACTCTATTAGAAGTTGTTTGATTCAATTAAACTGAATACTTTCCAGTTCATCCTCTCACAATTTAATTTCGACACGACGACAACGCATTACGTTGTCACCCGAAGCTAAACGGTGGAAAACGATATTCTTAGAAGCTATATTCATTATAGGTTGGTTTACCTCTTAGCTCGGTAGATCCTCCTCAACGAGCATGTCACGTTCTCATATTCATGTTGTTGTTCTTCTCTACCACCATGCCCTCAATCTTTCTTTGTATGCATACACTGCCTTTTTTCGAGCAATCGCGATGAAGTCGACTTCCAAGCATACAACAATGACAAGTACTTTTAGTAAGGTCGCCGACTGCCCTAACTCGTCACATTTACCTTTTAACTCCGAGCTACTATGAGTACAAAGCAATTTAACAACACATTACGTTGTTGCCGCGATAACGATGACTTTGACTCGACTCGTTCGGGCTCCGTGAGGTACATGGTGTACTTGTATAAAACTATAATTTAAGATCTTGGTGCGCCAACAGGATCTATATCTAAGAAGGTGGTTTCTCAACGTAATACGTTGTTTCTTTGACGACCTACATTTATAAAGATTGTTTAGCGCTGAATACTCTATTAGAAGTTGTTTGATTCAATTAAACTGGAATACTTTCCAGTTCATCCTCTCACAATTTAATTTCGACACGACGACAACGCATTACGTTGTCACCCGGGCTAAATGGTGGAAAACGATATTCTTAGAAGCTATATTCATTACGGTTGGTGTACCTCTTAGCTCGGTAGATCCTCCTCAACGAGCATGTCACGTTCTCATATTCATGTTGTTGTTCTTCTCTACCACCGTGCCCTCAATCTTTCTTTGTATGCATACACTGTCTTTTTCGAGCAATCAAGCATTGAAGTCGACTTCCAAGCATACACCCAATGACAAGTACTTTTAGTAAGGTCGCGATCGCCCTAATCATCCACATTTACCTTTTAACTCCGAGCTACTATGAGTACAAAGAAATTTAACAACACATTACGTTGTTTGCCGCGATGACGATGACCTACTCGTTACTAGGCTCCGTGAGGTACATGGTGTATCTTGTATAAAACTATAATTTAAGATCTTGGTGCGCCAACAGGATCTATATCTAAGAAGGTGGTTTCTCAACGTAATACGTTGTTTCTTTGATTTCCACTTGCATTTATAAAGATTGTTTAGCGCCGAATACTCTATTAGAAGTTGTTTGATTCAATTAAACTAGAATACTTTCCAGATTCATCCTCTCACAATTTAATTTCGACACGACGACAATGCATTACGTTGTCACCCAAGCTAAACGGTGAAAACGATATTCTTAGAAGCTATATTCATTACGGTTGGTGTACCTCTTAGCTCGGTAGATCCTCCTCAAGGAGCATGTCACGTTCTCATATTCATGTTGTTGTTCTTCTCTACCACCGTGCCCTCAATCTTTCTTTGTATGCATACACTGTCTTTTCGAGCAATCAACATTGAAGTCGACTTCCAAGCATACACCAATGACAAGTACTTTTAGTAAGGTCGCTGACGCCCTAATCGTCCACATTTACCTTTTAACTCCGAGCTACTATGAGTACAAAGAATTTAACAACACATTACGTTGTTGCCGCGATAACGATGACTGACTCGTTCTTAGGCTCCGTGAGGTACATGGTGTACATGTATAAAACTATAATTTAAGATCTTGGTGCGCAACAGATCTATATCTAAGAAGGTGGTTTCTCAACGTAAACGTTGTTTCTTTGACGACCTACATTTATAAAGATTGTTTAGCGCTGAATACTCTATTAGAAGTTGTTTGATTCAATTAAACTGGAATACTTTCCAGTTCATCCTCTCACAATTTAATTTTGACACGACGACAACGCATTACGTTGTCACCCGAAGCAAACGGTGGAAAATGATATTCTTAGAAGCTATATTCATTACAGTTGGTGTACCTCTTGGCTCGGTAGATCCTCCTCAAGGAGCATGTCACGTTCTCATATTCATGTTGTTGTTCTTCTCTACCACCGTGCCCTCAATCTTTCTTTGTATGCATACACTGTCTTTTCGAGCAATCAAAGCATTGAAGTCTCGACTTCCAAGCATACACCAATGACAAGTACTTTTAGTAAGGTCATTGATCGCCTAACTCGTCCCACATTTACCTTTTAACTCCGAGCTACTATGAGTACAAAGCAATTTAACAACGCGTTACGTTGTTGCCCGCGATAACGATGACCTGACTCGTTACTAGGCTCCGTAAGGTACATGGTGTACTGTATAAAACTATAATTTAAGATCTTGGTGCGCCAACAGGATCTATATCTAAGAAGGTGGTTTCTCAATGTAATACGTTGTTTCTTTGACGACCTGCATTTATAAAGATTGTTTAGCGCTGAATACTCTATTAGAAGTTGTTTGATTCAATTAAACTGGAATACTTTCCAGTTCATCCTCTCACAATTTAATTTCGACACGACGACAACGCATTACGTTGTCACCCGGGCTAAACGGTGGAAAACGATATTCTTAGAAGCTATATTCATTACAGTTGGTGTACCTCTTAGCTCGGTAGATCCTCCTCAACGAGCATGTCACGTTCTATTGTCTAATCTTATATATGTATGATGTCGTTTTTATGAGATTATTGATGTCGTTTTTACTTTTTTTGTTGACCTGAATTTTTTTAATAATGATCCTCAATTTCTTTAACATATTGAACATTTGTGAATGCAGCCAGGTCCTATCATTTTAGCATCAGCTATATTATAAATATAGAATGGTTAGTGTTATTGTCTAATTGTATAGTGTGTTAGCTTGGGCATTTTTTTCCAAATTTTAATAATTTGTAGTGTTATTAACATCAATGTATAATTAGAGAGACTCAAAGTGGAAGCGCTTGTTAGACATTCCTATCCAATGTCCTCCTAAGGACTGCTTCTCTGCATTATATGTTGTTTGGAGCAAAGTTAAAGATAACCGTGGAGTGGAAGGGGATTTTGTTGCATGGATAGAAGTTGGACGAGTAGATGATTTTATTAAAGGGGAATGTCACGGACATCATTTCCAACAAGTTATTACAAACGTTGGAGTCATTCATCACCCATAAGGAAAGTACACACGGGTTCGGATTGATAGCACCATCGCTTATATAATGTATGATGTGGCAATGTTCGAGTGATGTTTTTAATGCGCTTTAAAATTGTTGTTTACTTTATTATGACTTACTTTATAAAAATGAAAGATTCCTTTCGAATAAGATATTAATAGTATTTTCCACATACGGTGTTTCATCAAGGATTTGTAATGAAAATGGATATGACACTCCTATGAAGAGAGACGTTCCTTACATTTTAAAAGTTAATTGCAATTATCGGTTTAAGGCTCTAATTGTATTCTATGGTGCGAAAAACATGAGAGTTGTTATTAGTTGAGAAAATAGAAAATAATGTATATGATCTCGGTTTTAACATATTATTAAAATATACAATGAAATTTTCTCTTTAAATAAATCATGCATCTTCGAAACAACCAAGATATTTGAATTTGTATAGGTAGATTGATTTCAAGGAAATTATATGAGAGTTTTTGTTTGTTGAGAAAACAAGAAATAAAGTATATAATCTTGGGTTCAACATACTAGTACCAAAAGATACATAAAACTTGTCTCTTTAAAAGTACTCATGCATCTCAAAAATAATCAAGCTCTATGAATTCATTGAGTTAGTTTTCTTGCAAGTGATGATATTTTGCTAAAACATGAGCTACATAGGATTTCGTGTCGGTTTTATTTTTATTATACATTTGTTTTCTTCAACACACTATTTCCAAACATATATCATAATTCCTTAATAATATAAGTTCCTCAAAACATGATACCACAAATTTCACATTTTTACAAATCATTCTTGTAAATTTTGGGTCAATTGAAGAAAAAATGTTTTACGTATATTCACCATATAATTTGTGTATCATAATTTATATCGTAAGATTTATAGACAAATAACTTCATCAATCAAATCTTCATTTTTTCCTATAACTGAAATATAATGTATTATAGTTCTAAGTTAATTTTAAAAATTCTATGTAGGTATTTTATCTACTTATGTTAAATTTTCCAGGTAATATTGACATTACTATTTTTGAAAACTATCCATAAAACTACATGATATAATATTAGATCCAAACCTACTCATTACTTTTTATATTCCTAAAATATAAAAAAATATTTTCATACAATAAAATCACCTTTACTAGATATAAATGTTTTTTTAAAATCAAAATGTACATAATTATTGTTAATGCATTGTTAATGTAAAATATATATGCACACGAAGAGGTTCAAGATTAATAGTTTATTTATTTACTAAATAATAATTTCTAATTCACATAATCCGTATTTTAATTCACTATGGTGAAAATTCATAATATGGGTGAGCAGTAACAGTGTGTGTAAGTTATCATGCCTCAATTCATGTTTTTTGCACATTAGTAATTATGGGGAAGATAACTAATATTTACGTTGAAGACATTGTCTAATTAGAATCACACACATTGCATCTAGCACATGACAACCAAATAGAGGGTTGAGTTGTATTTAGAAAGTTAAAATGTAACAACTTAATGTGTTGTTAATTTTTTTTTGGTTAGTATTTTGGTTAAAAAAAATAAGTGTCATATTTTTAGTTATTTCTGGACATTAATTTTTAAATTAAATTAAATTAAATATTCAATCCAAAAATATTCAATAATGAGGCAGAAATTAGAGAGTCAAAGCTAGTCAATTTTTGTGGTTAGGCTCGCAACATTAACATTAGCTATTTATTATTTTAAACAGAGGGTGGTCTGACACAATGAAACTTGTCACCTTCAATTAAATTCTACAAAATCCACAAACATCCCGTCAATAAACAAACAAAAAAAGAGATGGATAACTTATAAGAACTTTGTTTTTTGAAACTATTGGAAGTTCAATCTATTTTTACTAGAGTTTAATTTGATGTTGGACATCGCAATCAACTTTGGGAAAAGTTGGGTACAGAAGAGTTACCGTGCTAATTGAAGTTATGTGATCATGAAAAGATGCAAGAAAATACAACCATTTCCCGGAAAGATGCAGAAGCACAATTATATAGCCGCCCCCACAGGTTATGATTTTTTTTCAATGCACCAGTTATAGTTTTTTCCATTAAACATGCTTAATTTGTGTTGAGAAACACGATTTAAATTGAAAATTGAATTACAAACATTAACGAGGATAGCATGGTTTGCCCTCAAAGTACTCTCTGATAATATGAATAAAGAGCTTGCCATAAAAACAATTCCAACATTCGTTTAATTTAATATTCTTGTAGATGACAGACTCTCTGAGCATTCAAATATATTTTCACATAAACAGCCTCTACACTTGGGAGGAAAATGTCTAATTTTCCTATTGAATGGCCACATTATAAAATACATGATTAAAACAGAGTTCAAATACACTTGTAATAATCTCTTTTCAATCAAATACTACCAATCAAGAGGTGCTGAACATAGTTTATAGCTGAGAAAACTTACGAAATCTTATGACAATCAAACCTCTAACATCTGTAAATATTGAAGCTGGATATTCTACAAGAAGCATAACAATATAGAGATTCAAGCTCTAAGCTTGTGGGTACCTATCCATGTTACGGTTGAAATTAATTGAGCTCCAGGCTACACTTTTCGTGCACTCCAGTAGCCTTTGCTGCAATGTAAATGGCCTCCCAAATCTTGTCCTCTTCAAACTGGACTGCCCAGTTCCTGCAACTCTTTATCAGCGTATCAGGTACTCGTTTCAGGGAAGAATAGAATACATCTCCCAATGAAGAGAACAAGTCATCCACTAGTGCATTCACACTACTGTAATCACGGCTGAGAATTAGCTTACAGACTCTGTAGTTGCTGTAACTGCTTGCTATTGCATCCCAATCCTGCAGTCTTCTAACATCTGGTTTTATTTCCTGGCCGGCTTCAAGAGTTTCCTCTACCACTACCAGCTTCTGCTGTTGCAGTTGGTCTTCAGCTTCTTTGTATAGGTTGTCAATGGCAGACACAGCCCGTGCCATATCCTGACCGGCTTCCGGGCCGGGCTCTGATGTTTCATAAACCCTTCGAATTTCGCCCAAATCAGCCATTATGCGTGGGAAAATTTAAAATTTGAAATAGAAATTTATTGCTTGATAGCTATTGATTTGACAGAGATGATGGCTGGACAGAAAAGGACGCAGAGACAAACCGAGGCACAGCTATTGATTTGACAGAGATGATAGCTGGACAGAAAAGAACGCAGAGACAAACGGAGGCATAGAGAAACGGAGGCAGAGGAAGAAGACTGGTCAACTTTAGCATAGGATACAGGCCACATAACCCCATGCATCACATGCCACATAAGCCCCCATGCAAACTTACGTGAGGGATAGGGTCAGCCGTTGTTTGCCTTTGCGTATTGTCCCTTTACAATCTTGTGTGGTCTGTCACGGAATTGATTTAGTCTTGTGTCTCACAGACTTTATATGGTCTGGTTTGTTATAAGAAACATTTAGTATGTGTTGATAAGATGGTTTGGTTTGTTAAAAATATTTAAGATATGACATTTTTAGGATCTGTCATATTTTCCATCAGAAGAATTCCTTCTAGCATGCATATTTTGTTCTATTTTTTCTTGCTTTGATTCTTTTGTCCTGTTTCTTTGGGAATGAAGAAGGATTTCTAATGCGCATCTTACAGAATGGCGATGTACAAATTTCTATTAAAAATTGAAGATTGATTAGATAGTTTTCTCGGATCTCTCATTAGATCTTTTAATATCTGCTCATGATTTCTCCAGGTCAACTTATTCTTCTCAAATTTTATTTTAAGGACCAGAGTCCGAATAACAAGATTTAAACTACAATGATGAATTCCTGCTCAGTAATTTGCGGTTCATTAAATTTGAATTAGAGTAAAATTATTGTTCATATGTGGTAGCAAAGGTGAACAAAATGTAATGTCGTCTCTTATAGAAAACATTTGCTCATCTGACGTCATGGAAAGATGTTAAACTGAGAATTAGAGTCTTGGTGTCCATTCTAGTAAGAAGCGTAATAGCAATTAGTTTCTCCATTCTCAGAAAATCATTTAAACCCCTCAGACATGGCAGGGACATATTCATAATCAAGGCATTTGCAGCAGTAGTCATACTCTTCACTAGCTTCGTCCATGTTTTACTGGATGTTTTCGAGTATCTAACTAGCGAATGTCTCTAGCAAAATCCAGTGCCACAAACCCATGATAGGAGATACATTGTGTCAGAAACTACGTGTTTGATCTATAATAGTGTGAGACTACTTGAAGTGAATGATAATTTTAGAAGTGTAAAAATATATGATGTGTACAATTTATATAATAAATAGAAATTATGTTTGATCCACAATGTTTTATTTGGTATTTTGATTTTTAAGTATTTCAAATAATTAAAAATAAATTAAAAAATTGGTTGTTAATAGTAACATTTATACATTTAAAAAAAATAAATTTACAATTAATTATTGTGGCAATTAAATTGTAGCTTCCACCTACATGTTTTTTGTGGTAATGACAATTGTAGAAAAAAATGTTGAAATTGCCACAATATAACATTGATGAGAGTTGTGAAATTGTAAATTGTGGAATTTTTACAAAGATGGAATATATAGAAAAACTACATTTTTGAAGATTGTGGAATACTAACAAAAATAGAAATTGTAGAAATGTTACAAATATTAAGAAATGTGGAAAATGTACAATTTAAAAATGGAGATTATCTATAAATTTTATAAATTGTGGACTATCCATGGTATAATGAATTGTGGAAAAACTACAATAATATATCAAAAAGTGGATTAGCTACAATTCCAATGCCACAATTTTAGTTTTTGGAATACCATATAACCACAAAAATATTGTTGAAAAATTGTGGCAAAAGGCCTAGTTTACTTTGCAGGCCATGCTTCCAAAAAACTATACCGTTTGGTTTTTCTTGGAAAGCTTTTCGCCTTCAATGCGTTCACCTCCCTTTTCCTTGATGAGTAGTATGATCATGGTGCTCGAGGGTCGGCAGGAAAACCACAAAAATAACTTCGAGCCATGCTCGACCCATACCTGTTTTAACATTGTTATTTACGAGGTCCTAGTGAGATATTTTCTTCAAAATTGGGCTTATACTGCGCGATATCATGTTGGGGTGTTCACTTGTGTGGAGGTCGCATGTGGAGCTTGCGTGTATAAAAACCATAGGAGTTGGTCATTGCACAATCTGCATGTACGCAACTTCTTATTTGCCTGCAACAAAAAAAGGTCGGAAACACAAAACATTCATCTTTTTGTTGATGATTTATGTTGACTTTCTTATTCTTATTAAACTATCCTAGCATGCATGCTAACTGTGTGGAGAGAAAACAAGATTGCCAACTTGTCCCTTCTTGCAATGCAGTTTAGATCATGGTAACCAACAATCATTTGCTGTGGATAGATCTTTATTTTTCAATGCGGGTATATCTTTTGCATTAATTTATAATATCCTGCCTTTTGTTATACATGATATTCATATTCAAGTGTGGTTGTCTATACCTATGTCAGGCTTTAAACTCTAGAACCACTATATAATATCCATTTCACCTGTTTCTGAATTTTTTTCAAATTCTAAAGGAACTTACGTAGATTGAAATTTGTTATTTTTTGAGCCTGTTCAACAGAGATAAATTCATATTAAAATTGCATGTGCTACTGAGATAAAGTCTTACAAGCCATAAATTCCAGCCAAGTTTGATCATTAAAAATATTCAAACTCAATGATGTTTCCCAGTTAAGTTAACCTCTTCTATTCTGTAACTTGTGAACAGATGGACAAGGCGTCAATAATAGCAGATGTAATTAAATACATTCAAGACTTGCAAAAACAAGTGAGAGATATCAAGGATGAGATTTGTGCCCTTCATTCCAACAACAACATTAAATGTTGTATGTCATGTGTATTGTTGCCAACACTTACCAATCACAACATGTCATGTGTATTGTTTCCGCTGCTGAAACAGGAGGCAGTCCCTCCCATGCTCACAAAGCTCTTCAAGACAGTATTTCTAATATATTTTATTTACATAGACTCTATATAATAGCCACGTGTACTGGTACAACTCGTAGAGACTATGTATTAAATAAAATATAAGATAATCTTTTTAATTGTTATTGATAGTATATTAATGATACTAATTTTGAACATTTTCAAACATTGTGGTGATACTTGTTGGTAACAAGCTAAATTTGTGTCGCTTGAGAGCCGTTAACCCAAAAGAAGGTCCGTAACTTGTTCAAAATAATAATAATAATAATAATAGGTTTTTATAGTCCACGATGCCGTGGGGCGGCCTGTTTTTGGGTCTACAAGCGGCTTATAGCATATGGGACTACCTCGTACTCACATGCGGGAGGCAACTAACTTTGCTACAAATGAGACGTACATACCCTATCCCCTACAGGATTTGAACTTGTGACCTCTATTTCAAGAGCACATGTTCTTCACCATTAGGCCAACTTAGGTGTATGGGAAGGCCTTTATTTTATGGAGACGTGGAGTCTAGAGAGTCCAAATGTCAAAACTGCACTTACGCAAGTATTGACTCGAATTAAAGTTTGAATACCTCTTCCTTATTCCAAAGAGTAAATTGATTACTTTGTATCGTTGAAGACACAAAAGATCCTCATTTCAATTTACTTTAGAATTTGAAATTATTAGTAGGCGTATTTAATGTTTCCCACCTCCTTAACGCACATACATGTGTACTAAAAAAAAACTCATTAATATGGGTTTCCTCTAAAAAGTTTAAACTAAAAATATGAAAAATATGTTTTTAAAATTTCCTTGTTGCTTCAAAGGTGCTCTTAGAGAAAATTTTATATTGATTTATCTTTGCAATGCTAATTGTAAGTGTGAAAGGCCGTCTTAACTATCCTATTTCGATGAAGAGTGATTTGCACTCTTACTATGATATGAAGAATCAATTTACTTCTTGTCTTGGCCTCACATTTGTGCTGAAATCGACATATTATAATGGTGCCCTGATCTTCAATGGAGTAAATCCAACCATAACTATCTACAAAGATATATATGTTGTGAGTGACGCTGATATTTTTGAATGGAAACCATTTCTCTAGATTCACATAAGGGGGATGTTTATGTCCATCTAAGAGTGGATATTGCACTCTGTGAGTGATACTAATCATAATTTTTACTCTTTTTTGTGCATTTAGATCTAACGGATTATATGTTATAAAAAAATAAATTTCAAACTGTAACATGTATATGGAATAGATGCAACATGTATATGAAATAGAAGTTTTGTTCTCAAGTGATGAACTACATAAATGTATATTTTGTTTTCGCTCTATTTTCTGCTTATATTAAATACTCTCATGTGCTACATACTTGTTTGTAGACATAATACATGAATACATACATGTTAGATCATAGAAAATTGTTTCTTAAATATATCTCAATCTGCAAGATTCAAGTAAAAATACCTTGTTACCATTACTTTGTATGAGTTTGTTCCTTTTAATTCCTATTAAGATTGCACATGTGGCGTATGGAAAAAAATTTCATAATGATTACTTCCATTGTTGGTGGTGGTGGTTTTCATGGCATTACCAACACTCCTTCGATATGCATACAATTGTCATTGTATCTAGCTATCGACACTTCTACTACACACTTTTGATGCAATTGCTAGTGTTATCGTGTTATAACACGTCTGAATTATAATGTACGCTAATGTTATAAAGTGATCTATACATAATGTGCAACATGTTTTACTCTTTTTTAAAACCATTTCCATGTACATGCCCTATGACTAACATTCATATATTATACACCTAAGATACATCGTATGTTATGTAGTCATGTGTAACATAGTCTAGGGTAGTGATATTCTTGAAATCATGATCCACATGAGAAATAAATGTACTATCCATATAAATTTAGTATTCCTAAAATGGATACAACTTCTTTTGACACATATCATATGCATACATAGGAAACCAATACCAATATCCGAAGATAATTAATCACACATTGATATAAAGTAAGTCACACAATGACTACTGTGTATATAATTTCAAGCCCCGCTCATTTGGATTCTATGCACTCTACATTGCCTTATACATGATGTACATATAATCATCCCATTTGTGAGATGATATGACATCCTATCTATTATTCCCCTACTTACATCTATAACTACAATAACTTTAATAATCCTTAAAAGAAGTACATGTTTATTTTACTCAACCACCAATAACTTTAATAATCCTTAAAACACACACACACACACAAAATTTTGTAAATCACCAAAAGCTTCAAAATACTTTTCTTCTCATTCTTGAATACACACTAATATTTTACAACATTACAATTTTCCTTTTACTTATCCACTATCTCTAAAAACCCTAAAATTCCATGAAAGCCTAAAATGTCACGAAACCTTAAAATACCAAAAGAATACCTACTAGTAAAACATAGGATGGATGGGCCCCAAGTTTTGTGTAGTAAATATTCCTTTTAAATCAAGGTGTAAGCCAAATCTTGGCTTATTACATAAAACATAACAAAAGATATTAAAACTCTAAGTTCTAGAAAACACCTAAAAACATTCAGAGCCAATTTTAGACCACTAAACGAAGGAGTTTGGCACCAAAAATATTCCAAAAAGCCACCCAACATTTCTTAAAAAATTGGTCATGGCATATTACTAATCAAGATCTACCACCCTAAAAATTTTCAAGATGATCCAACGGTCAGATCAAAGTTATGTCCTTTAGATGTTATGCTCTCACATCATGAGTAGTGGAGAGGGACACATAGAGCATCTCCTAATGATGAGGCAAAACAAAATGTAGACACTTATTTTGGAAAATAAAGTCTTGCAACAATAAAAAATTATACAACACTTTTGAACCAGCCCACACTCGCCCAATTTGACCAATTATGTTATCCCTAGCTATATCTCACTCATTCTTACTTACACATGCAACCTATTTATTCACGTAATGGTAATATTAATTCAAAATTGGGATATACAATTGCACATGCATCTAGGAATATAGTACCTAGAAAGGGATATAAAATCGGTATGTTATGGGTACACCTACACGTTTTCATCCATTTCCCTCCAATGACATTTTTTCAATTTGAATTTCTTTGTTATAATCCTAGTCAACTTTACCCGATTTTTCCAAATCTAAAACACTTATATAAGAAAGTTATTCATCTATGATTAAGAGAAGGGAATTCTATTTACTTTTAACATATCATTATAATGAGTGAATACTAAGAGCATTCATGTGAAAATGTACTCCAAGACTTCCTTGAGCTTCGTGTACTCTACATACTCATTTTAGAGAAATCATCGACAAAATTTGGAAATCATAAATAACAGATCATCCGAAGTTAAGATAGAATAAGGGTCAATTACAAATATATTATTGCAAGCTCATGGTTATTAATTTGGTTGCATAAATTCTAGATATCTCATACTAGGAAAGAATGCCACATTGTTCAATCCCTCTTCAGAGTATTAGTGACATTGGTAGTGTGTGAGGGTGGCCAAACCCCAACTAGTGGTTGTTTTTCAGACTCTCTCACCATATAGGGATTTGAAGATTCAATCATATACATAACAAGCATCACACAGTGTCAAAGGTCCTAATTGGATACATGAACAAATTAGGAAGCATCACATAGACCCAAAATGTTTCAGGAGCTAAGATCATAAATGGACATAATCATACAGAAGGTCCATAGCACCCATATTCCTTGGTCTATATCATACACTTTGGTTCAGGAAACTTGCAGGAAAATTACAAATACAAATCTCTATCGAAAAGTTCCATCCCATTTTAGTTATTAACTTGATCCATATCATCACACTCTAGAGTATTATCTAAGTCACTCTCTATTTCCCGCTTATAGCAATTTATTTCATTATCTATCACTATTTGTATATTCATCCATGTACTATTTCTATATGGCTACAATTACCTTTGGAAACTAATTGACTAAGATGATATACCATTGGTTACAAGCCCATATCAATTACACCATTTAGGTTAAATCATTTTCTGGTCTCGTTATTGGGTCGAACCATAGTTTCCCAGATCCCTATGTATTTGCAATACAAATATATTTGTATTCTTGGATCGCATGTGCATATTTATTCTATGGATTACTGTAAGATTGTGCAAAACCATAATACCCTTCCATCTCCCATAGCTCCACATGTATACTATGGTTATGATTATTCTAGTCCATCCATGAATCATGTTCCTACAAGTTATGGATATCATGCATATGTTGAAGATAATTGATATGTCTCGCGAACAACATATTTACATATATCTAAGTTGTTTTCGATAATATCATATTTTCCATCATGTCTCTTAGTATATTGTAAATATAATTTAATTACGAAGAAAATATTGATACAAATTTTATGTACTATGAAGTTACTAGAAACGTTTATCTAGATAATATATATTTTCTTTAATTTATTTTATTAATATCATGCACTCATTTTTATGTAAGTATGAACATGATGGTAAGTGTATTCTAAATAAACAATGCAAACAAAACACAGTTAAAACAATTTTATAATAATATAAAATATGGTTGGAGGAATTAATACATGTATGATCTCTTAATATAACTCACATGCGAAATCACAAGACTTCAGGACTCTGTAACTCGATGGGTTGCGATTCTTAGTATGATTGCATAACATGGAGCTTTTCCCAAGTGTGGGACCTTGCGAAATCGGAAAATCTCTCCAGGATGAAGGCCGGTTCCTATTCCTCTGTTCGGATGCACACGTAAAAATGCGGGTCTACTCAAAACCTAATCTAATTTTCCAAGGAGACAGGGGTAAGAAAATGCGAGAAAATAAAACCTAAACTAACGAGAGGTGATGCACCGAGGAATGAAGAACACTTCTTGCCAATAAACACAAACCATAAAAATGTAATGCAAGATCATGCACAAATAACTATCTTTACAAAGTGAAAGATCAAGAAGATGCAAATAAACACCGAGAGGGTTGATAATCATCCATGACATGCATTAATTTGCTCCAAAGATTGATACACACACTTTGCTTGCAAAATGCCAAGAGGCAAAGCTGCATTACGAAAATGGGAGGTTTTAACTCCACGATTCACTGCCAAAGAGAAGAAGGGAGGGGCAAAACAAGAATGTCCAACCTTTAGAAAGAAGCCCCTCCTTACAATTTATAGGAAGAATGAGAGAGGGAAGAGAGAGGAAGTCCAAATCTACCCCAACCACCTCAGGTTGTATTCAATTCATCTCATTATGGTGGTAGGTGAGAACCCTAGCGACCCCCAAAAGTGGCGAACTGTATTTTTAATTTCTAAGAATTTGTTCTCACCCAATTAAAGATATCCAGTCATAGTTGGATAGAGGACCTCGTAGGCTTTCCGAAAAGTCCAACCTTGTGTGAATCGGAGCTCCCACCAAAAGTTATGGCCATCTAAATATCTCGCGCCAATCTACTTCATTATCTATCACTATTTGTAATGTTGCGCCTCTAAGGTGCACCTTGGCGCATCTATATGCATGTTGACAATCCTTTTCGTGTGCCAAAGGTGCAAATATGTTTGTGTCGACAACCCTTTTTGTGCGCCAAGGCGCATTCATTTGCATGTCAACACTCTTTTATTCGTGCGCCAAAGGCGCAAATATGTATTCTATGTCGACACATGTTTACGTGCACCACTTTACTCCTTCCAAGGCGCAACTTTCTCCATGTCAACATTCCTTGTTATGCGCCATTTCCATGTGCCATGGGCGCATTCTTTCTTATGTCGACACTCATTTCTGTGCGCCTCTTCCGTGCGCCATGGGCGCATCCTTTCTTATGTCGACACTCATTTCTGTGCGCCTCTTCCGTGCGCCATGGGCGCATCCTTTCTTATGTCGACACTCATTTCTGTGCGCCCCTTTTGTGTGCCATGGGTGCATTCTTTCTTATGTCGACACTCATTTCGTGCGCCACTTCTGCGCGCCATGGGAAGGATTTGAGGTTTGAATTTCTTTGATTTCCATATTCTTCCGCTTAATATATCTACCCTGGGGAAGATATATACAACAATAACCATACATAAAATTGATATAAATATTTAGATAATTTCTATAAGAAATTGAATTTAATAGTAAAATACATCATTTATATCATATAAAATGGTGTTAAATATTATCTAAAGCATAAAAGAAAAGAGAGACGAAAAACTAACAAATCAAGTACTAAATAATTGTAAAAACTTGATTGGTTTCATGCTTCATTGTAAATAAGGGTGGCGAGATAGTAATGTTAGTTAGTGACAAAGGCATTTTGTGAGGAGTAGTGTTACTGCTTATCATCCTAGTGCTATGTCTTTGGTTCGACTCTCAATATGTGCTTACCAAAACCATTTTACCAAATAAATTGTAGACTTGGGCTATGGAGACTTGGGTTGCTAGTCTATTCGGTGAGGCTAATCGAGAACATATTAAGCTCTCCTTTTTCCTGTAAAGATGATGACCCGTAGCTGAAGATTCTTAGATCTGTCATTGAAAAAGCCAAGGCCATATTCAAATTTTGGATTGTTAGTAGGTTTCTCGGCCTTAGATCGAACATCGATTTTGTGAGAGATTGGTGTAGAAAGAAATGGGCTTGCATAGTCAAAGTCAGGGAACTTGTGGGTGAAGGTTTTCTATTATTTTTCCAAGATGATCTGGAGATGAAAAATGTGCTTCAAGGAGTACTTTGGTTCTATGGAAATGCCACTCTTAGCCTCCATTGCTGGGAACCAATATTGCCACATAACCTTACTTTTCAGACTCTCCCTATCTGGATCCACCTCCCTGCTCTTCCCTTGGAGTTTTGGGAGCCCAAAATATGTTTGGGGATTGCCAGATCTATGGGGAGGTTGATTGATGTTGATCCTACTACCAAGGAATGCTCTAGATTAATATTCTATTGGCTTTTAATTATTGTTCCTAGGGGAACCAAAATAACCAAAAGAATATTTTTGAATTCCCCGAGTGGTAAATGGGAATAGAAGATTGAACTGGAGAGCTCAATAATTTGCTACGTCAAGTGTAGAAGAGTCAAATATGATGTGAGGACTTGTTGTGGATATGAGGATCCTTTTATGGAGCACATGTTTACCCAGATGAATGATTAATCGAAGGAGGAGTCAGTTGATGATAGTGCTCAAGACAAAGAGGAGGGTGACACTATTGCTAGCTCAAAAGAATCCCTACCCACTATAGATTCGATGAGTGACAAAGCTGATGTGATTACTTGGGCGGTGGAAGAGGTGGGTAGCTTTGGTGGTGATGAAGAAAACTACATCGGTTCAATGGGCATGAGACAAATTCAAATTTTGAATCATGGCATGCATCAGTCGTAGGGATTCAAAGGAAATCTAGGGATTGGTCAAGGACCATTGGAGAATAGAGATTTCAGGGAATGAAATGATAGGTTGCTTGGTTGTTGATCTTGGGAGGAGAGATTCGTTGCATGGAGATAGGTCGGGGAGTTTATGGACTCATAATTGAATGGGGATGTGTGGACTATGATCCAACCCAAAAACCATGCTCGTCATGTTACTTAGATTTACTCTCGAGAGACTTCTTGATTTCTCTTGGCTCATGTTTTTTTGACCTTTCCTTCATTGTTTTTGGGAGGATGCTTTTTTCTATTTTGTGATTGTGGTTGTCCTTTCTGGCCACTGGTCGAGGTCGTTCTTTCTTTTCCTTAATGTTATATATTTTTTTCCTCCTTGTATTTTTGTGGGTTTCTGGATCCCCTCAAAACCAATTTTCTTATCTTATCCAATAAGAAAATGCTTATTTCCTTAAATATAAATTTAGAAATTGAATTCACAACCAAAATATGTGTAACTTAGTCTAAAAACAATAATCATTATTGTTATGTGATGAATACGAACTATAATTATTATATGATAAAAAAACTATAAAAATGATGAAAGTGAGATTCAATCTCATCATTAGAAAGAAAAATTTCCTCCATAAATAAACCAATGAATTACTCTTATAAATGAAGGTATGAAAGGTATCAAGTGACAGGGTAACATAAATATAATACATGCTCAAAATGTAGGAATGCTTTATGAGTACATAAAAGATGATAACAAAATTGTATGATTTTTTTATTGATAATTGATGGAAAGGATCCATGGACCAAGTATGGTAAAGAAGTAACAGTGAAGCTCACATAGAACTAAAAAATAGACAAGAAAGAGCCAAACAAGCTTCACTCAAGCAACCGACAGAAATGGGAAAAACCCCGAAGATACAAGACAAAATCAGCTGAAATACGAGGAGTGAGATCTTAAAATTATACGAGTTGGAGATGAAATCTATTTTGAAGATGCTCTTTTCTTATTCTGAACCATCATCTATTCCCCTTATCATCTTCGCTAGATCCACATGGAAGAGTAACATCATTAGAAGAAATATGTTGAAACTTAGTAGGAGAAGAAGGATATTCCTTATCTTTAACCAACCCCTCTAAAACTTGGGGAATTTTTTCCAAAGGATGTGAAACATATTGGAGAACCTGAAAATAATACTCTACCATAGGGGTAGATTCAACCCTAGAGGTGATCTATTCAGACACCGAATCTTCCTCATAAAATGAAGGGGATTTGATGATACAGTGAGAAGGAAGAGAATCCTTCCACCATGAAGAATTTTCCCTACTTTTACGCTTAGGTTTCCCACACTCTTGTATCAAATGTCTTGTTTGAAAACATCTATGACAACGAAAAGAAAATCTTTCGTAATCCAATCTTTGAGTCCAAACCCTTTCACCTATTTGCAGATTAATCTTGTCTAGAAGATCAAGGGGAACATCCAACTCCACTAGAATTCAAGCATAAGAAGGATGCACCAATTGAGTGGTTGCTTCATCTAATTTTACATAAACTCCCAAATTGTTACCAATGGTTTCTACAAAGGATTCAGTCCATAATTACAAAGGTAGACTTGGGAGTCTAATCCAAATGGGTAACCAATTGAATTAATCTTTCAGAGGATCAAACAAAGGGTACCAGGGTTTTTCCATAAGACTATGACTATCCCAAACCCAATTAATATCAAGGATAACATTCAGATTTTCACAAGATTCCAAAAAACAATAAAATATGCTTTTGAGCATGGGTAGAGTTCTACTTTACCCTTAATTTTAGAACACTAGTTTTCAGAGATCTAATCATATAGCTGAGAGAGTTTTCGACAAAAATAGTTTAAACAGAAAATGAGACCGCATTTTGCATATTCGTCCTCCTTCCTTTGAACTTGAAGTAGAAGATCCTCTTCGAGCTTGAGAAAATGGGTATTTAGTGAGGATTTGAGGTATTTCCTCTCAAGTTGAGCTCCTACAGTCTCTATAACTACAGCTACAAAGGAATAACTATCAGATGCATTGACTTCAGAGCATCTTCTGGTGTTTCAGATCTGCTGCAAATATCATGTTCCCTACCTTTCACCGGACTATCTGAAACTATGTTGTCGTTGCCAAAGGAAACTTGCCATCAGCATGTTTCAGACCTACGCCATGGTCTTCTCTTCCTTTACACTTCACCATTGATCCCTCTATTATTTGAAGTATTCCACTTTGTCACTACTACAAGGGGGGTCATTTGAGACATTAATTAGAGACAAAAATATATTTTTGTCTCTAATTAATGCACCCCTCCTACTTTTGTCTCAAAAACCCTTAATGTATTTTTTTAATTAAAAAAACTCTCTAATATAATTTGAGGCGCGCGGCTTGCAAAGCGGGCGAACTGGGCGAAAAATCCTGAGGCGTGGAAAATGGCCAACAAGCTCGGGCGGGAGGGAAACAAGCATGCACTAGATGGTGCGGATTTCAGGCGCAGAGGAGGAGGGCGAGCTGCAGGTATCCGCCGTTTTGCCCTGTTTTGTTTTGTTTTAGTGAGCATTTAAGAGATTTATGCACAGAAATGGCCGCGATGGTTTGGTTTTCGACCTGTCCCTTACAGGATTCGAGGGTATATTTTGTGGCAGCTTCTAGGGAACATTTCTCAACTGCCATTTTTTAGATCTGTCTGATATTAGATCTTTGCTTAGCATTCGTATTTCAGATGGCAAGGGGTTTCTGATGTATTTTGTAAAATGTAAGATCTTCGCCCAGATTCCTAGAAATCTTGGATCACCTCTGCAAGAAAATGGGTACCTCTGCAAGAAACGGGTCAGGCCTTCCATAGGTGTACAGGATTGAAAGTACCACAATCTTGCTGTCTTCTAATTCGAGCACCACCGATATACTTATTAATTAGATTTTGTTTTCTTGCACTTTAATTTTTATAAGAATCATTATATTACCTTGTCTTGCCGATAGTGTGCTCAGCTGGGGTGTGTCGGTGGCTGTATCTTTTCCCTCTATTTCAATCTTTGCTTTATGCTCCACTTTATTTGACATGGTATAGTCAAAACAAAATAGTCTTTATTTGCAATAGGTTACTGTGATTGGAGCAAGATCTGCTAGGAAAGTCATTGTTATTATCTCCAAACAATCATACAAGATCTAATTGATAACACTAAACTAGAGTTCCTATATTCTACTAGCTCACTTTGAACCAATGACAAAGTTAAACTCAATCTCTTTAATCCCCAACAAGCCTATCTGGCTGGATGGTCATCCTTGGGAAATAACTTACTGTACCTAATTATTTCATATCTGGATTCACCTCTTTGCAACAGGATGCATGATCTCAACACACTTAGTTGATCCAAATATTGCTTTTTATTTACCAAAATCTTAGCAAATGCCAAAAATCTGTTTAATATGTCAGGGCTTCCAGTTTAATATGCATTTTTATCATGCATATTAAACTGAAATCTGAGAGCTCGTGCATATTATTATTGTTGTTTACTGAGCTCTGAGAAAGCTGGAGGCTGCAGTCTGAAAACATGTTGTAGGCCTGATCCCCATTATTGTTGTATATGTCTTGCATTGCAGTCGAAGCATGAGCTTGGTCAGACTGATCCTGGGAGTGCTTAGATGAATCACTGGTTAAGTCTGAGAATCCATTGACGTGCATATGATCTCCCACAATGCTGGTATTCATTGCTGAGCTGTGATCTAAATCTCTGTTGAATGCAGGTGCAGGTGCCTTGCCATAAATTTGATCCAGTTCTGATGTATGAATGTGATGAGTTTCTGCATCATCTGAAAACTGAACACCTACAAATGCTCCTCCCAAGAAATCTTCCAGCTTTGGGCGTTTCTGATCATTGTTGTTCGCATTCATAATTGCTTCAGATTTCATGACTTCTGACTGATTGCTCAATCTCTTCTGATGCCATTCTGCAACAAAATTGTACATGAAAAAACAAATGTTAGGGCCCATTCTGCAAAAATAACTGTGTATGACAACCTTAATGTTAGGGTCCATAGTTTACTGGGTATCACAATGTTTCTGTCAAATCAGTCCAATAAGTTATGTATCACCATAATCATGTTGGGAGTCATGTACGGAGATACCTGACCTGCACTGGTAATATATGAAAAGCCTAATCTGAACCAGTACATCATTCTAGTAAGGAAGCCCTAATGCATGAATACAATATTTCTTTCATCATCTTAACAGCAACCCATATGAGAAATATAAGAATGACATTCTAAACCGTTTGGAGGAGATCATATCCTTGTGTCACAGTGCAGTTACACACATTATAACAGTGTAGCTGATTACAGACTAAAAAAATCACAAACGTTGTATTCTTTGCAGGAAATCAAATCGTTGCCACACCCATTGTAATAAACCCAACACACACTTGATTGCGATGTATCAACATCCTTGATTGCGATGTAAAATAGACCTTTAAACAAATTTTTGTCCTGCTTCAACAAATTGATGCCATTCTGGAACCGGCTGAATGCAGATTCTATGTCCTTGTCTAAGTGAAAATCCTGTTAAATACCGGAAACAGGTAAGAAAGAAAGTGTACAATGGATGGGTTATTCACATTTTATTTTTCATAAAATGGATTCCCCCCTCATCTCAACTAAGTACATCTTATCAAAGCAACAGGATTTAAAACAAAAAACATTACAAAATTTTAAGGCCACAAATTGCATACCTTTTTGTTAAATAGTGTAAAATTGCTAACAACAGCGTTGAGAACAGAGAGGAGCATATCCTCCTGTTTGCTTCGTTCAAAGCTGCCTAGTCCCTCAAAGTCTAAGAGTACATACAAGTACCTGCTTTCGCCCTGGCCATCTCCATCTTCACCTGTTGTGATTGTCATCCACACACCATCGGTGCACCTGCCCCCTGCAACATCCAGAAGAGACCCTGACAGATGGTTCAGCAAATATGACTTTCCGCTGCTTTGCTTTCCCATTGAAGATATAACCTTAATTTTACCCTTCCAACTGTTGAGAACAGCATCATAGAAGCCAAAGCGTATAGAATTAGCAAGTGATACACTGTCCACGTAGCTAATATCATGGGGTATTTGAAGTCCATCCTTGAGAGCTACCATGGCATTGTTTTCTACACGAGCTATTTGAACGGGCATGAGGCATACAAGTTTGCGAACCCACATTCCCATTTTCACAGGGGTTTGTTCCTCTGCTGGAACTGATATCAGGTAATTCTCTACATTGTCGGTTAGGAATTGAATCTTCATATTTGTAAAATCTTTATCTTTACCTGCCTTAAGTTGTCTAATAAGTGCTTCTAAATATTTGATGCATGCCTCTCCATAGCAGGGAGCCGATCTGCTGCTTTCTAATACCACTTTGAACGTAATGCACTTCTTATAATCTGGAAACAATGCAGGAGTTGTAGCGAATTTGTCAAAAATGTGGTATATGTATCCTAAATAGGGGCAGGAACCAACAATTCATGTTTCTTCTCTTTCCAGTTCACGAGAATTGTTATGACTGACTTCTTGCAACTGCACAACTTCCCTAGCTAAAGCAGTTTTCAACACATGGGAAGAAATAACACCAAGGGCATCTGCAGGACTGTATAGTAAAAGTTGATTTTGTGATCCGAAGCTCGTAAATTTCATGTCGAGCAGATCCAAATCAGATAAATTGCCCGCTTGTCCATTCAAATGAATGGTCTTCAAGTAGCTCATGTTATCACCCAAAACATAAATTTCTAACATGACCCCAGGACTTGAATGTCTTCTTCCGACAAGGTGCTCATCAACATCATTACCTGAACATTGGAATTGCCTGAACACAATGAAGAAATAGCCATCAGCAGAGATGCATGCTTTAAAAGGAGGCCGCTGCATCGGAAGAGAAATATGCTTTGCCTTCATCATGGATTTCTACTACTCTTGCCCTGTTTCCGACATCAACCAAGAGCAGCTCCATTTTCCATGGAATTAAATGCATCCATGTAATGATCTTGTTCCCCTTATATGATTCAAGATTAACCTCAACACCAGTCCAATAGACCTTCCGAAATGATTCATCAAACTTGTATATTACTATCTTGCTCCTTTCTTTTCCATATAGAGCCATATAGCGTGTAGATTCATCTAGAGCCAGCAAATCGAACCCCCTCCTAAATGTATATATAGGACAACTCGTGTTATTCAAGTTGTAGAAATGACCTTGGGACATCGGTATAGATACGAGGCAAGAATCTTTGAAGTTGTGAATAAAAACCATCAACTCGCCGAATTGAGGACTGCGACTTTTAATAACCTTTCTGTTCGTGGATTGATGGCTACTAATTCAAGTGGCTCCCCACATGTTGGGATAATTGGATGTGTCTCAGAGTTGCTGTTCAATTCATTTAGATCCTTCTTCATAGGAGTTAGCTCACACGCTTTCCACATAACGTCGAACTGATGTTCCTCTACAGTTGACACCTTCACCTTCAGCTCCGCTTCAGAATTTGACCACCAGTTCAGCGGATTTAGACGCGACAAACGTTTAGTCGTAATTTCTTCAATAAATCTGGTCACTAGACTTTCATCCGTTACCCCTGACAATTTCTTCTTCGAATCTTGTACAAATCTATCTTCGGGTTCTGTGTATTGCTTCTTCTTCTTGAGCACACTAGAAGACAACTCCTTTACGCTTTCCAAAAACTTGTGTTCTTGTTCCTTGTAGACTTGGCAACACACGATTTTGAGGGTATCATGAGATAAGAGCGCCTCTGGATCTATTGTTGATTGACTGGTAGGATGGACATTACTGAACTCTTGGAACAGACAATGAATCTCGGTCGGCAGGCTTCGTATGTTGCAAGTTGACAAATGCTCTTCCATAAATGTAAGAGCCAAATGCTCGTTATGAATCAACAAAAAGGCAGTGAAAGCAATATTTCTTTCAAGGTTCTTTAACTCGATGGGAATCATGTTTTCTACCCAACTACGTATTGATAAGAGAGTAGAATGTTATTAACAAATTGAACAACCCCCTCCACTTGTATTTTCGCATAGTCCCCCCTGTTAATGAGTTCAATTTTAAGTTTCTCACCTGAAAGGGGGAAGCCTGTAGTTCCGTTGGTAGGTCGTTGAAACCACGCTTTTCCATGGATCTTTGCTGAGAAGAAGCACTGACTGGAGCACTGTACATTTACTTCTTGTTCATAACGAATAAATGGCAATGTTTGCTTCCTTTGGAAAGGGCTTTCAATGGTAATCATATGCTCTGCATCACTACAAGTAAACTTGAGGTCGGATTCAACCACCAGCAACCTCTGATCTGCATTGCAGAAGTCGTCCTTACCTGTTAAAATCATTGAAAGCTCTTCATGCAGTTGCTCAAACTTGTCGGCATCGATGTCCATTGCAGAGCATAAACGTCCATCTTTATTTTCAGTGCTAGCAAAAACTTTCATTGCCTTTATGCTCAACAAGATTAGCGATGCTTGGACAATGTATGCGCTCATACTTCAGACTTACGAAAAAAACATTTTTTCCACTGTACAAAAATAACAAAATTTGTATATTTTCACTGTTCAGGCTCTTATCTTTTGAGTTTGGGAGGTCTACTTGATGTTCCTGAAACAGTTCTCTAACCCCCAATTTTCTTATAGGTGGGAATTCAATAGGAAGCCTTCTCTGCATGCTCTCATCCTCAACCAAATCTTTCATCGTGTCACTCCATATTTCTACTTTGGAAGATGATTTGTCTCATCTTTTCCTTTTAATGTTTTTGTCTGCAAAGTTTGTACATAAATATGTGCTACAATATTGGGAGGGACAAGTTTGCATAGTTTTACATCTCTTCTCCAAGATTTACTCTGTACAGAGCTATAGTATGATTAAAATTTCAGTTTTTATTAGTTACATTATTCTTTGTGTGTGTGAATGTATCATATTCACTTTATGGACTGTTGGTTGATCATAGCTAACAACATAAATTTCACTTCTGTTTATAGCACATAAGATTATGCAATGTGGATTAGAGATTGCCTCAATTATGTGGAACATACTAGAGGCATGTCAATGTGATGTAACAACATCCAGGTTCACAAACAATTCTTTATCATCCAAAAACATTTAGATCCACTTGAATACAGACTTGTAGAATGCCGCTCCACGTTTGAGCATGCCACTCAAACCTTAGTGCCTTGACTCTTTTTTATAGAAGCCACAGATGCCTACCCAATCTGCAAAGGCTTAACCTTGTTGCGCAAGCCTATACTTAGCTGTGCATCACTATTTGTGTCGTACGAAACCTTGGGACCTTGTCTCTTGTTGTGCAACACTTCTATCTTGCATGTTGAAGCCACGAAGCCTTGCATATGCTGCCCAAGCCTTTTTCAATGCCCTGATGTATTCTGGATGTTGCCTAACACTGCTGATGTATTCTGGATGTTGCCTAACTCTTTAGGCTTGATTAATGTTCCTCGTTGTTAGTATAGTTTTAATGTTATAATACATTACAGCTGAGCACACTGTAACTTATTCTCGGGTTTGGAAAATTCTAAGATCAGAAATAAAAGCTATATTCGAAAAGATTAAGTGGAGTAACACAATAATAAAGTAGAATAATCTCTTGTCATTATAATATATAATCACAAGATACGTGCTTTGATAAGAGGCTTTTCTGCCCTCCTTTCATTTGAGAAAGGAATTAAAATATTTCATGACTTGTACATTTGGGCAGAGAAGCCTCTTATCAAGGCACATATTTGGTCATTAGATATTATAATGACGGAGCTTGTAGAGTATAAATTGGATTGATACTGGATACTAGACAATGAAAAGCAATCTACTTTATTTGTAATGAAAACAAAGACCTATGATAAGTTCCAAGATTCAAGTTTGCTTCCAAGTTAACCTTGTAACTTATCATAGGTCTTATTGCAGCATGGTTTTGAATATGTGGACCTTCTCATGCTATTTTGTTTTCATTTTTAATAAATTAGATTGCTTTTCCTTGTCTAAGTTCTTCGTCTTTTCTTTTTTTCTAGGTTTCATTGTCTTCTCTTGCTCTAGTTGGTGTGGAGTGGCTTTACTGCAAGAAGGTAAGATAAGATGACATTCTAGTCCTAGATATATTGGTAAATAATTAGAACGTGCAGATACTTTTATTCATTTTTTAAAAATATTTTTCTTTATTATTATGACGAGTGTTACTTTTTTTTGTAGGACACTATTACCTAATTAGCCACTATTCTTGGAAAAAATGGAAAGACAGGTACTTTCATTTTCTGCCACTTGTATTATTTCTTTAATGAATTTAATCTCAATAAAGATTAATATTATCATAGTCATGAGTTTTTTTAATAATACTCAGATCTTAAATAACACTCATAATGGACCCTATTTTAGCTTACAAAAAATGGATTATGAAACGTGGCTTATTTAACAAGCCACGTTAAACAAGCCACGTTAAATAAGCCACGTTTCAGACCCACAGTGAGCGTTTTAGGCATCTCATAGTTCAAACTAATGATGTTTTAGTTTACGGAAACATCATAACAAAATTACCCATTTCCAAACTATAAAAATAAAAGTCTCAAGTTGAGAGGTAGATGCTCATTATTTAAATTATATGATTTATGCAGGAAAATAGTATATCTTCATCTGAATGTTTAGATGAACATATACCAAGACCTACTCCAGGGACAAATGAATATTTTAATGAAATGATATATTGTACTTTTGAAAAGTGCAAAAATAGAAAATTAAAGAAGCGTCGACTCGTTGGTATCCATAGGTTGAAGTATGGAGTTTATATAGAAGAGGTATACTATAATGAAATTTCAAAAATGCTTGTTATTAAAAAATATAAACTTTTCATATCGCATTGACTATTTTAAATGATATTGTAATGTTTAGCCAATCCAAGTTCATAATAATGTTGAGGAAAGGGCATATGACAATGATGATAGTGGCACTCACAATGAAGAAGAAGACACATATATGGGTGATACCACTTCTCAATTAAATGAAGATGGGGTGAACGAATTTTTACAAGACTTCTACACATATGCTGAAGAAGTTGATGATTCGCCCCTAACTCAACTTGCTAGGACGCCTCTATACCCAAATGCAAATTTGTCTGTATTGGCAACACTTATGTTATTTTTGAACTTGAAAGTTATGCATGGAATGACGAATACATGCTTCACTGATATCTTGAGGTATATTTTAAACTCCTCTAAACTATATCTCTCCATGTCATTCAAGTTTTGAATATTGTGTATAGTGAATAATATAAAGATCTTTTGTTGTTTTATGCAGACTTTTGGCAGATAAGATACTTCCAAAGGAAAATAAGATGCCTCGTTCACAAAAGGAAGTATCTTCAGCAATGAAAGACATTGGGATGGAGTATAAAACATATGAAGCAATGACCATATCTTATACTATGGTGAAAATGAAAATTTACAACAATGCCCAATATGTTTCACCAATAGATATCGTGAAGATCAAGTGTCCAAGAAAGTTCCTTATAAGGTTCTACGCCACATTCCAATAACACCGAGGTTTGAGAGGATGTTCAAATGTAAATATTTGGCAAAATTTATGGACTATCATGCACTAAGAAGGAGCCAAGATGGTGTCATGCGTATGGTGGCTGATAGCAAAGATTGGAAGGAGCTTGAAGAAAAATGCCCGATTTAAGAAATGAGCCAAGGAATGCAAGACCTTCATTGGAAATGGATGGTGTCAATCCTTTCGGAGATCTTAGAACAACATACTCTGTTTGGCCGGTTTTCCTTGTTAACAATAATCTTCCCCCTTGGATGGCAATGAAAAAAGAGCATGCAATGCTAACTCTAATAATACCATGTATATGAACTTCTTAGTGTTATGTTCTCTTGAAAATGATGTACATTTACATGAATATATTTAAATTTTAATTCACATTTTCTTCATAGGAAAACACCAGGTGAAAGATATGGACACATACATGGAGCCTCTCATTGATGAGTTATGCGAATTATGGAAGGGTGTCAACATGTATGATGTATCAAGACCTAAGAATGATAGGATCTTCATTTTTCGTGCAATACTTATGTGGAAAATTCACGACGCTCCGGGGCTCTCTCTGTGTTGTGGTAATCTATTTATCATATTCATTTGTAATCATTCTATTTATGTTGCTGCCCATTAATTAAATATGGTTTCCATACTGATTTTTCAGGCCTACAAACTAAAGGGAAACATGGTTGTCCATCATGTGGGCCAAACACTGTATCTAGGCAATCAAAGGATCTTAAAAAAACCATGTACGATGAATACAGACACTTCTTACCTCAAAACCATCGTTATCGCATGCATGAGAAAAATAAGTTCAATGGAAAGGAAGAGGAAAGGAGGCGGCCAAAAAGGATGAACCCTTTGAGGTGGAAATCAGCATATGACAAAAAGGAAGGGAGAGCTTATCCATTGGGAATGAAAAGACTATCTAAGTTTTATAAGTTATATTATTACGAGCATCTCCCAATAGCTCATCTATTTGATACAATGCATATTGGAAAAAATGTGGCAGAGTGCTTATGGAAACATCTAAAGGGAACCAACAATGAAGACCAAATAAAATTAAGGAAGGACCTCAAAACCGTCAATATGATGCCAAACATGTGGTTACATGAAAATAACACATATGATCTTGCGCCATGGGTTCTTACAGCAGAGGAGAAACAATATATGTTTGATACTATGTGTGCCATAAGATTTCCAACTGGTTTTGGTGTGACATTAAAAACCATATTCACAAGAGATGGTTCAGAGTTTTCTGGAATGAAAACACATGATTGGCATAATTGGATAAAGGTAATTCATGATATCTTATATTTCTTGATAGTATAATTGAAATTTTCAATATATTAGTAATGTAGAAGATAATATATATTTTAAACGCTATTTTTCAATGTTGGTGTAGTATGTGCTTCCTACAACAATACAAAGCACTTTCAACCATGACATCGCACAAACAATTTACAAATTGTCCAAATATTTGAGGTATTATAAACCATCAATTGTTATTCAATAATTAATTTTTTTCCTTCTATAAATATCATTTTCAATGTCTTTATAATTGTTTTAACATATATTTTGCAAATATTATAACTGGTGATATGTTAATGCTTGTTAGTAAAATTTATAGGTGGGTATCATCTAAAGAGATACATCCAGATGAGCTGAACTATTGGAAGAGGAATGTTGCTCTTTTGATGTGTGACATTCAAATGTGTTTCCCTCCAAGTTTCTTCAATTCTCAAGAGCACTACCTTATACACCTGGTAGAAGAGATTGAACAATGTGGGCCCATCCATCTCAGGACAATGTGGCTTGTAGAGAGATATATGAAGGTCCTAAAACATTTTGTGAGGCAAAGAGCTCGACCTGAAGGTTCTATGGTTGAAGGGTACATGGTTTTTCAAACCATGGTTCATTTATCTGAGTACTTGCCTCAATTGCATCTGGAGGCTCCAAGATTATGGGGTGATCAACAACCTCAATCCATTGGAGATAGAAAACTAGAGGGTCAAGGAACTTCAAAGAGGATAAAAGGTAATCTTAAATGTTAGTAGTAGTTTTTTAATCCTAAGTATTGTATGATGCATCCTTTAAAGAATGGTTAGATCAATGATTAGTTAAATACTTTTTGTTGTAGATGCTAAGGATTGGGAGTCATTGCATTTGTATGTTGCATACAACTCTAAATTTATGTTACAATGGATGGAGAAGTATGCTGAACAAAAGAAAATAGAAGATGAAAAGGCATGGGCTGATATATATAATAGACATGGTCAAAACTCTAATAGAGGACTTCTGCATGCCATAAAAGAAAATGGCCAGATAGATGCTCATGGCATTGGTTAAAGACAAATGTTGAACACGAGGCAACCAATCGGGAATTTAGTCAATCAAAACAATACAATTTTATTATTTTTGAGAGAGAGATATTTATACAGATATTGATCCAAAATATATGGGATCTAATCCCTATCCTTATCCTCCCACAAATCACTCCAAACCGTACAAACAAATAACAAACTACCCATTTATTTACCTCATGGTATATTACTAATTACCATGGAAACTCTAATTTCCCAACATTCCCTCCCTTAGAGTTGACATGGGTAGATACAAAACACAAACAACTTAAAAAAGATAATCCTCATCGCTTGAAAAATCTTCAGCATATTAGCATGTGTGTTTTGTTCTTCAGTATCATCTTCTTCAGTAGCCATGGCCTTGTCGATAGTTTTCCATCAAGTAGATCTTTTGCTCTTTTCATGCAGTTGAGAATAACATGTCCTGGCTTCCTACAATAAAAACATATACAGTTTTTGATATGTTTTGATCTTTTATAGGAATTACTTGATTGACTAGCTAATGTTGCTTCTTCTTCTTCATCATCCTTGCTTTCCGTATCGAGTAGCGTTGCTATTATGCTCTCCAAGCTTGGATTTAGTTTACTTAAAGTAAACACCATATTGGACATACTTTTAGGCATGCTATTTAGTAATATGGCCTTTGCATCATTGGGTTTCACCTTTTCGTTAATGCCATCCAGTTGGGCCATTAGAGAGCGGAACTTGCTGATATGAGATACAATATCTCCTCCTTCTTCCATTTTCAACCCATATAATTTCTGCTTCATATTTATCTCTGCATTGTCAGTTTTTGATCCAAATAATTGATTCAATGCTTCCCATATTTCTTTGGATGATTTTTTGAAATCTACATGATGTAGATACGGTTTGGATAATCCGAGGCCAATAATGGCCAAAGCTTTTTTATCTTTGACTTTCCATTTTTGGAGTGCGTCTACATCTGTTGGTGCAACCGATCCTCCATCAACAATGTCCCAAAGATCCTTTTCAATCAGCAACAGTTGGATTTGGATTTGCCATGTATGGAAATCCTTTCCATCGAATTTTTCTATCTGGTTCATTTTTTCCATTACCAAATCACCAATGAAAAAAATAAGAAAGTAATCTTTAATTACTTTCTATAATTTAAAAGATCAAAATTAGTTTATGCAAGACAACAACCCAGAAAATTGATTTGAAAGATACACGTCCAAATCTTGTAGATCTGTCCTCTGGATCCGCCTTTCATGCACAGCTGGGACCGCTCGCTGCAGATCTGTGAAGTAGTTCGAATCTAATATCTGCCTTTCATGCACAGCTGGAACAGGTCGCTGCAGATCTGATATGTGGATGTCAGATCCGTTCAAGGAACACGTGAAGAATGAATATCTTGGACGGTGAACCTCAGAACTCCATGCATGCAGTGAACTCGCCAAAAAAAAAAAGACAAATACAAACTCGCCAAATCCAATCTGTGAATATATATATTCAAATATCAAAAAAGAAGAAGTTGTGGGACGCTGATCTCAAGATGCAATGTACATAATGAAACCACGTAGATCCAGATCTGACCAATGGAAGAGTTTATACACAGACGAAGCTATTTGAAGGATTTTGGTCTGCCCGATATAGATCAATTTTCTGAGGAATTCAAACGACTGGTAGTGCCAAGATCTTTTCGATTGCTTAGTCAGATCTCCAACGTAGTTTGGAATGTTGATATATGAACGAGAGAAAATGGTGGATCGGTAGAGATCCAGTTACTGTGAGGGATAATATTACAATACCAAATACAAAGCATGAATCTCGGTGCGAACACTATCTCCCCTTCCTCATTAAATGCTTCAATTGATGGCGGATCAGCTTGATTTTGTGATCTGAAATAATAAACACATGTACGAAGAACGAATTTAAAAAAAAAACATACGCCTGCAGTTAAGATGTCATCTCTGACAGATTTAACAGCCAATCAAATGTGCAGGAGATAGCTTCACGTGGGGCTCCAAACAAACATTGTCTCTTCTTTGACTGACTTGGAGGAGGAACCAAGGTTCAAGACGCAGCCGCAGATCAAAGGTGGATCTCCCAAACTCACAGTAATCCACGTATGAATAAAAAAATCCGAAATGCCAACCAAAAAGTGTAGTGGTCTGCACTACATTCTTTGTTGACAAAAGAATGGTCTATCTAATGTGAGCTTTTGCACGTGGTCCTCACTGCTTCGCTCTAATGCAAACTATGAACAAGACCAAAACAAAAAAAAACAGAAGCCTGCTCTGATACCAAATCAGGGAATTTAGTCAATCAAAACAATACAATTTTATTATTTTTGAGAGAGATATTTATACAGATATTGATCCACAATATATGGGATCTAATCCCTATCCTTATCCTCCCACAAATCACTCCAAACCGTACAAACAAATAACAAACTACCCATTTATTTACCTCATGGTATATTACTAATTACCATGGAAACTCTAATTTCCCAACAACCAAGGGAATGAAAGCAGTGACAAAAAAACAAGTAGATTTCGTTAAAGGATCTATAAATGGGGAGGTAATATACAAATAAAGTATTATGATGAAAATTGTTTAATCTAAAGATTTTTTTATCGTTGAAACTAGTTAGTTAACTTTGTGTCCTTGAATCTAATTGGATAATATGTACATATGCATTTAGGTAACATATTACAAAGCAATGTGGATTAGCGGTCATCATTTTCGAATCAGGAAGATCGATGAGAAGCGGAAAACTTATGATAGTGGAATTTCAGCACCATTTGAAGTGGAGTGTCGTTCACATGCATATGACACAAACACAATCACAAGTACACTTCGGTATTATGGAGTGTTGGAGGATATAATAGAGCTTGATTTCACATCTTTTAAAAAAGTTATTTTTCGTGTTGAATGGTATAGGCTCATTGAAGTGGGCCTTGACAAAACTATTTTGTTGCATGAGAATGGATTCAATATGATAAATACATCGAGGTTTGAATCTACTTCTAAACCTTATGTGTTTCCAAACCAATGCAGTCAAATATTTCTTGTTCCAAATTTAGAACACCCTGGCTGGTCCTTTGTGATAGATTATGATCCAAGAGGACGAAGAGTCACCTTTTCCGAAGATGTAGAAGGCCATGATGTAATTGAAGAGGTAGAAGATCCACTTGAAGACATAGATGACCAAGTGGAGGATGATGATAACATGACTATTGATGATGAATATGAATAAGATGAAGTTCCTAGTAGGACAAGAACAACATTTTGGTGATCAAATACATGAACATGATGAGTTTATTGATCATCATTTACCTATGGCTGAAGGGGATGAAGATCATGAGAACCATGGTATTAATTTATTTGTGGATCTGGGGCCCATTAATTATGGTGTATTCATGCCTCCAGATGAGGAAATTGTAATGTCAGATGAAGATGATTTTATTTAATCATAATGTAAACCTTAAATTCATTGTAAGGACATAACACAATTTGATATATTTTATGAGTGGATTGCTAATGTTTTTTTCTCTATGTCAATGCATACATTGCACATGTTTCCTTGTTTCATTAAATGTTTCCTTATTGAAGATTATATGAAGATGCACACCTTTTGGTCCTTTTGAATATATATATTTTTGGATACATGAAATGGCCAACAAAATGTCAAAGCAGTTCTGTTTTGCTGCTCTCAACATGCAATGGCCAACAAAATGTCAAAGCATACCTTACCAATTTAGTATTGCATATGTTATTATTCATTTGTTAGTGAAGTTGTTCAATGTTACATACAACTTTGAAGTTTTTTTTGACTATTAATAATTTTGTTTTATGATATTTTGAAGGATCGTGGCAGGCCCTCTACATATGCACTAGAAAATCCTAACATGAGAGTGCCGCCGACAAGTAAATCCCGTACCATACTTTCTACATCCAACATTGAAACATTTAGTATTCCAATTCCGTCAAGCATGCCAACACATAATATAGCACCAGAGTTAAGGAGTAACCCTTCATGTGTGGGTTCTCTCCGAATTCACCCTCCAACACCACAACATGCTTCCTTGACAAGTATCATAGAATCACAAGCCAAAATTTTAACGCTCCTACCAGATACTCCTGAATTTTATGAAGTTAGACAGGAAGTAATTAAGAAAATTCATGCATTGGAGTCTACATTGCTGGAAAGTACAGGTCTTGCTGCACCTGAACAGGTATGCTTATGATAATTAATTATGTATAAAATATTCCTAACAGTCCTAATTATCATTCATGTGCTATAAAACAGTCATAACAGCAATTTTTCATATTGCATGGTTTACAATAGTCCTAACAAACATTCATGCTCTATACATACAGGAAGAAAATGGCATGCCCCCTGATGTACCTAATGGGGAAGCTACTGTGACCCCTACGACTGCAACAATCTCCACAGTGAACACAAAAGGAAAGAAAGAGGTTACAATCTTGTTAACCTCGGATGGAAATGTCTTAAAAGATGAAATGGGGTCAAAAATTTTCCAATTTCTATTTCATCGCGCAGAATGCCTATTTGGAAATACCATACAAGTGGATTGGAGAAAGCAAGCCAATTCTAAGAAAGATGAACTCTTTGAAGATGTCATAAAAGAGTTTGGAAATCCCGGTTTTAACAAGGATTTCATAATGGATTATGCACGGAAATTCATTCATTCTAAAAGAGACAAAATAAGGTCAAAGCTAACAAATGACTTGAGATATCCCGACCATCTTGGATCACTAACCAAGCAACATGGGATGAGCTTATCAAAGATGCCAAATTCAAGAGAAAGTCCTTCAAAAATCCAAACTACATGCCATCTGCATGAGAAGGAGGTAAAAGACGCCTTCGAGATACAACAAAGGCTACCCAAGCTAGGTTGTCAAGTATTGGGTCCCATAAATTGGGGTCGGGTGGGTATAATAGTATTCGTGGGAGCTTGGTAAGTGAATAATTTCATTTAATTTTTTTATATTTTTCGGTGACTTGAATGTATTGGATGACAAATGATACTTGATAAATTAAAATGTCTTTGTACACTTAGGTTCACCACTTTCGAAAGGAAGCTTCAGATGAAGATCTGAAATATGCACTAATGCATGGTTCCCAAGGGCTCCGGCAACATATGATAGATCGAGGGGAGAAATTGGTCATTGAGCATGAATCTGAGGTAAGTTTATTATAGTATTTGATGACATAATAAAACATTTAAGTATCAATGTTGTGATAATTTAATTAACTAAAGTATGTTGTTTAATAGGATGTGCAACAATCAAACTCCTTAAAGGGTGCAACTGACAGTGAACATGAAGATGCCACAGAAGGATGTGATGATTTTGTTGCTGGACAAAATGAATCGATTGACCTTCTTGGAACTCATCTGGAAAACAACCCAGAAATCCAACAGACAAGAGTTCAGGATGATTATCATGTTGCACCATCTATTATAGTTCCTCGTCAAAAGAGGACAAAAAAGAATAGACATTTTTCCTATCCAGCTAAATAGATTTAAATTGACTGTTATTTTATGAATTATTGGCTATTTCATTACCAGTGAACTTATTGGTTGTTTTATGATTTGAATTTTAAGTATACTAGTGAACTTGTAAAAATTTGAATTATACCTTACCAATCAAATCAGTAACTTGCGAGGATACATTGTATGTGTCTTCAACATAACTAGTAACTTGTCTATATTGAAGACCTGCATGCACGTGAGTACAAACTGCACTTCTTGGAGATTGCACTTCAAGGCTTGCTAGTATATCTGTTTCTTGAGCTTTTCTTTCTGTCTGAGTTCATTCCTATTCCTTTGATAGCCATGTACAGTAAATGTGGATAAGAAATTTTAATTTCACAGATGTGTGATGAAAATCCATCCCATATTTTAATTTCACAGATGTGTGATGCAAACTCATGCAGGCTTCTTCTAATCAGATTTGTATTATTAAATTTGTAGGCTTCTTCTAATCAGATTTGTATTATTAGCTATGTATTATTATTATTTCCCTGACTTTGGAATCAGTTTCTTACTTGAATTGGCTATGGGAGGGGAAGGAGGAACCCCAACAAAGTCTGGAAAACAATCTTCTACACCACAGGTAGGAGGGGAAGGAGGAACACATGCAAAGATGGAAAAGCCATCTTCTACACCACAGGTAAGGATTGCTATTTTATTTGGCTAAGATCCATGTCCACCTTATTTGCATTCAAAGAATAAAAAGATAAATTTAGTATAATTTTTCTATATTTTCAGTGTTTATTCTGAATCTTTAGGAAGTATGTTGTTGAAGCATTCAACTAATATTATGGAGTGGTAAATGTACTGGTCTTAGCCATTATTGTCACCTTATGCGATAGCCCCTCCATGTGCTGTTGTGTATTTTCCTGGAGGAATTTATGGACATCCCTCTGTGCCTCCTGTAAGTTCTATTGCCTTGGATCATGTAATGCATGTCTTTTCTTTCATTGTGTTTTTCTTTCCTAGTAGGTTGATAGTGAAGGAAAGGACCACTCCCTGTGTTACCTATTGTTGAACGAGAATTTTTGGCTATATTTGCAAGGGATTGCATGACTTCTACCTGAGTTCTGAGGGATATGATGTAGTCTACCGCTTCTTGTAATAGACATCAATACCAAGCTCCTTGCAAGTTCATATGGAGAAGGCTTCGTCTTCTTCATGAATGATCTTTTCATTGCTCTCCTCCTGCCAACCATGAGTTTCTGCATGTGGGTACCATAGCAGCACTCAACGTTTTTATTTGTTTTCAATTTCTGCCTGTATCTCACCTTGTTCTTGCCTATAATCTTCTGCAAGAGGGACTTATCCTCGTTAATCTTAGAGATTTTTTATATCAGGGCATGGCTCCAAAGGCTCCCATTGGATGTGAGGGCCAGTGATATGTCTGCTGCAAGCTTGATCCTCGTCCTCCTCTTCAGCAAATTCAAGTCCTTGCGGTTATCAATTGTATCAATGCTGCCAAGTGCCCTTAGCAGCCTTCTCAAGTATATCTGTCTAAAAGAACTTGGTGGGATATTCATCTGTAATGATGAAATCTTTCAGATATCTACAACTCTCAGCAGACTTCATGAAACCCATACAAGTGATGCTGCCACAGACACAAGAAATTGATGAAATATATTTGTATAGAGACCTCTGTGAATATATGGGTATGAGTACATGTACATATATCTTATACAACCTGATATTGCCCCTTTGCTTTAGCAGAATATGGATGTAAGGCCTGCAAACATGGCCTGACATTCATGAATATGTCATCCCTAATGAAACACATTGGCGCAATGGCCAACAGGGATGAAAACCCCCGTTGCAGTTCTGTTTTGCTGCTCTCAACATGCAATGGCCAACAAAATGTCAAAGCATACCTAATGCACATGTACTGTTTCAAAGAAAGCGTGAAAAAGATGTGGTATCAGGCATTGTCATAATTGCAATATATGCAGCAGATGGATTTCGCAGGGATGCTCCCACTCTTTGACATACTAAAACAGTTTAGAACATGACCACACCATTTAAGCTTTATTTCTATTTTATGAGCATACAACTATGCAGATTTAGAGGATGAGGGCTATAGATACTTTTAAATTGAAAAGTGCATAAAAATACAGTTTCAATTTCGTGAACTATAATTTTAAATTTGTCATTTGACATAGGAATTGAAAACCTGGCCTAATACCATGATTTTGGTTTCTTGTTGATGTAGTTGCAAGTACCGTAGTAGATGTCTATACAGAACATGGAAGCATATCTAATGCATATGAATTGTTTAGAGGATAGGCAAAAGGTTTTAAGAACTTGAAACTGTGTCTGTATATCTTCCTCCTCAACAGTCTTGGCTTCTTGATGAATCTGTTGAATTTTTCACATCCTAGGATGAAGACGCCACATGCTAGTTCAATGGAGTTTGCAGTGACCACCTGTATAAGTGCTGAGCAGGAAAATACTAACATGACATACCTATGTACTCAGCAGGCTAAGAATACACTCAATACAGAACCCTGTTTCTCTTCAAATGGAGTTCGAGCTCAGCGATAATGGAGGTATGACAGTTGGGACAGTGATACTTGTTTTTGTTGCAGTGCCGTTGTTTATATAAACATAATATGTTCAGGGTATTGAAACAAGAATAGCAAACCCATAAGATAGAAAATTTGTTGCAAATGGGTAATGACTGAATAGAAATCATATGTTACTGATTGAATACGGAGCCTATGTTAATGTATAGCACATAATTGCACACCATAGTACATAAAATATACAATACATTTTTGCATTGCACCCATCTTAGTGTCCATCTTGTTAAATCCATGCTACTCTAAGACAACATGGAAACTTGTATGTCATATCTCTTGGTTTACATAACTATTGGAATCACTTGGGAATGGTAGTGTCAATTTGAAGCCTTTATAGCATGTCAAACATTGTGATATAGAATTGCTAACTACTCTACAATTTCTACTTTTCGGATATCACTCTAATTCCAGTCTTCTTTCTATTTCTGAGGATAATCCCTAACTTAGCTGCTTCAACACCAAAAATGAAAGTAACATTGTTTTCTTCCTTAACTAGAGGTCTGTGAATTGATTTAATGTTTTGTAAACACCAATTATGTATACATGGACATCTAAGATAGTTTCTTTTATGCTCCAAAATTCAGAGGATGCTGAAAGCATAAAGCAGTGTAAGGGTCGATTTGAAGCCTTTTTAGCATGTCAAATATTGTGATATAGAATTGCTAACCACTGTACAATTTCTACTTTTTGGATATCATTGTAATTCCAGTCTTCTGTCTATTTCTGAGGATAATCCCTAACTTAGTTGCTTCAACACCAAAAATGAAAGTGGCATTGTTTTCTTCCTTAACTAGAGGTCTGTGAACTGATTTAATGTTTCGTAAACACCAATTATGTATGCATGGACATCTGAGACAAAGTTTCTTTTATGCTCCAAAATTCAGAGGAAGCTGAAAGGATAAAGCAATGTAAGGTTCGAGTGATTGCTTTACAAGATGAACCACATGTGCATAGAGTATGGTTACCAAATGAAAAGTCTCCTGGTCTTGCAATGACCCGAGCGTTCGGAGACTTTTGTTTGAAGGAATTTGGTGTTATTGCTATCCCTGAAGTAGCACACAGGTGGCTAACAAATAGAGATCAGTTTATTGTGCTTGCAACCGACGGGGTAAATCTTCTGCCTTGAAATACTTTATGATCTATGAAAGAGGAAGACTAGTTTTGTAATGTAAGTTTTGTGTTCCAATGCTTGAAATATGCTTTCTAAATCAATAGTCTTTATTGTTCTAGGTATGGGATGTTCTCAGCAATCTGGAAGTTGTAAATATTGTTTCGTCAGCATCCACTAGAGTCATTGTTGCACTAAAATGGTAGTTAGTCTGCATCCGTGCATGGCGGCGTAAATTTCCCAACTTCTAAGACTGATGTTGTGTTGTATGTTTAAGATATGTAGGAGTCCATATCATTTGGCATGATGATTTAAGAATTATGTTTCTTCTATGTTTAAGACTTGGATATGAGTCCATATCATTTGGCATTTTTAATAAAGACTTGTTGTTTAAAGATTTGGCAAGATGGTTTATTAATTTTTGTGGGTGTATATCGGGTGATGGCTAATGATAGTAAAGAATTTAAGTGTCGAGAGGTATAAAACTCGCACGGGTTTTACGGTTATGCCTTGTGAGCTCTCTCTTTCTGTGGTGTTTACCTTGTGATACTTTGCAAGTGTTTCATTAGTGTTGTCTACAAACAAAGTGGCATATCCCACATAACTTCGGAGTCCATTCCACTATAATGCTCTCTATATTATTGTAGTTATTTTTGGCTTGCGAGTTTTTCAATGATGGAAATTCAGCGAGTTAGGAATAAATTAGTTTTATTGTTGATTGACATTTTTTCACCACCTACACCTCTCTTTCAGCAGCTTATCTTTGACATTGTGTTCTATCAGGGTAAGGACCTTGTGATTGCACACGTTGGTGATTCTCGGGCTATTATGGGAACAATTTCTCCCAATGGCAGTTTGTCAGCCATTCAGTTGACAATTGATATGAAGGAAAACTTGCCTAGTAGGCCTTCTATCTCTTTCAAACAAATTAATCAGACTTATTTATGTCTAATATATGTTTTATGGCATTCTGTTGCCTTAAATTTTCATCTACCTAACTATAAGAATGTCTAATATTTGTTTTTAGAATTAATATGTATCATTCTATTATCAAAATCATCTTGAGGATGTAGGTATAACAGTTGGGACAGTGATACTTGTTTTTGTTGCAGTGTCGTTGTTTATATAAACATAATATGTTCAGGGTATTGAAACAAGAATATGCAAACCCATAAGATAGAAAATTTGTTGCAAATGGGTAATGACTGAATAGAAATCATATGTTACTGATTGAATACGGAGCCTATGTTAATGTATAGCACATAATTGCACACCATAGTACATAAAATATACAATACATTTTTGCATTGCACCCATCTTAGTGTCCATCTTGTTAAATCCATATGCTACTCTAAGACAACATGGAAACTTGTATGTCGTATCTCTTGGTTTACATAACTATTGGAATCACTTGGGAATGGTAGTGTCAATTTGAAGCCTTTATAGCATGTCAAACATTGTGATATAGAATTGCTAACTACTCTACAATTTCTACTTTTCGGATATCATTCTAATTCCAGTCTTCTTTCTATTTCTGAGGATAATCCCTAACTTAGCTGCTTCAACACCAAAAATGAAAGTAACATTGTTTTCTTCCTTAACTAGAGGTCTGTGAATTGATTTAATGTTTTGTAAACACCAATTATGTATACATGGACATCTGAGACAGTTTCTTTTATGCTCCAAAATTTAGAGGATGTTGAAAGCATAAAGCAGTGTAAGGGTCGATTTGAAGCCTTTTTAGCATGTCAAACATTGTGATATAGAATTTCTAACCACTGTACAAGTTCCATTTCAAATCTTGCCGCAGGTATGGTTTCTCCTTTTGTAATCATGATCTCCTTCATGACCCACCACATTACGACATTCCTCCACTTCAGCTAGGCCTATTTCAAGAGAACAATATGTGCAGTTCTTTATACATGCATGATTTCCCATGCAGGAGTGATCAGAGGAATGGCCTTTCTGTAGAATGCATCGCCAGAAACAGACAAAGCACTTGCAACCACAGACAGAGAGACCCTGTTTGAGCTCTGCTAGGGTTGCAACTGCCTCTAATTGCAACTTCTGTACATCAGTAAATTCTGCTGTGTTACTGCAGAGCCACTTTTGAACACGATCACACCGTCTCTCTATCAAAGCCCCTAAGAAACTCTGAAACACAGAGTGCCATTGGTCACCATTTACACCTTTTCTTTTGAAAATTGTGCCTAGCCTTGATCTTAGATCGGACAAGACTTTATCATTTGAAATGGATTCTTCTGTAGGTGCAAGCTCTAGCCCACTATCCTGCACTTCAATCAAGAGATCTCCAAGCTCTATTGGAACATCATGTATTTCTTCTTGAGTGTCAAAATTCACAAGCACCCTGACCGGCTCCTGACATAGAGAGCTGTCCTTCCCTCACAGCAGACTCCAAATTTTTATGAAGGATATTCACTTTCATGGCAACACGCTTCAAATCAACAGGGGTCCAGTCCTTGGTTGCTATCTGGGCAGTAACAAGCTTCAAATCTCTCAAGAAGGAACGTCCATTCTGATAGGTATGGTCTAAATCTTCTTCCACAGTTAAAGCCATTTCGACATGACTTTCTTGATAATATTCTTTTCAGTGAAAGAAGGCATTGCAGCAAGTTCAACCATTCCTCCATACATCTTTGTTAGAAATTTTTCATGGGATCTTTTATGAATTTGTAACAGCTTTACAGGAAACTCATCTTATACTTATAGCCTTCCCTGATTCACGTTTTCTACAGTGCTTTTTCCGGAGCCACTCCTACCAACCATGGCTACAGTTTTCCCCGCCGGAATGTTGAGTGAAAACCCACTGAGAATGGACATTTCGGGTCTGGATGGGTACGAAAAACTCACGTTTCGTAGCTCCACTTGACCAGTGACTGTGGACGGTGTAGCTCCAGTAGAATAATTTCTGTCAATTTTAGGCCTGTGCTCTATGGTTTGGAAGATATTCACTGTAGCAGATTTTGCCTTGGCAAATGCCGTCAGACTGGGAGCCGATTGCCCCAGTGCCCTGCAATTCACACACAGAAAATTACTACCCTTTCAAACACGGCCTAAAAATTTAGAGATAAAAGGTAACCATGCCACATACAATCCACCAATGACGACAGAAAATGTTGTAGCTATTGCCGATCCTCCCTTAGTATCATGATGCCTCACGAGCAATCCTCCATACCATAGCAGCAACGCATAACAGCAAAATATGATGCAATAAGTCGATCCCATTCCGATTCCCTTCACCACTCCGCTTCTGTAACCGATCTTCTGAGCGACCTTCAACGCCGCAGAATAAGCTTGCATAGTTTTCTCCTCGCCAACGAACGAGAAAACCGTGCGAATTTGAGCCAATGCCTGCGAAATGCCATTCCAATTGTCTCAGAAACGAAATAAAAATCTAAACCCAGTTCAATTCATGAATCCAGGCATTAAAATAGAAGACTTATATATACCTGCTCTGCAATGTTGCCGGCCTCTGCATAAGCGTCCTGGCTCTTGGATGAAAGCTTTGTAAATATTATGGTGTGAACGGCTCCAACCACAGCAATAAGTGGCACCACCGCAACCGTCAGCAAAGCAAGCTGCCACACTGTAGTGAATCCCACCACAAATCCAGCTACAAACGTTGCCATATAATGGATGAAATTTCCCATCTGCAGATATTATTGCAGAATTTCAGTAAAATACCCACTGTTATTAGATTGATACACGTTTTCTGTCTCCTTGTCAAGATGAAAGTCCTGAGATGTAACATATCAGATTTCCAGTTAATCTCAAGTATCTACACTAGTTTAAAAGGTAACAAAGCCAAGTAAAACATGCAAATCAAAGCAGAAAATGAAGAGAAGATACATAATGACTTCCGGCCTACCTTTTTATTGAAGTTCGTTAGATTACTGATAGCTGCATTAAGGACAGAGAGAAGCATGTCCTCTTGCTCTGTCCTCTCAAAGCTCCCCAGTCCTTCAAAGTCCATAAGTACATAAAGGCATTTTGCATCCAATCGAATTGTCATCCATACCCCATCTGTACATATGCCCCCAGCTACATCGAGAAGAGATCCAGATAGATGATTTAATAGGTATGACTTACCATTACTTTGTAAATATGACTTCACATTAAGCTTAACAATGTTCTTGTACTGTTAAACAGATAATATACTTTGTGTCTTATTCCTGTGATTTCCTATATGCATTACTATTGTATCATTAATTAGGTTCATGAAGAATATCTTGAAGCTGGTGCCGAAGTCTTAATAACAACATCATACCAGGACTCTGTGCTTATGATATGCATTATTCATACATTCTTATATGTTTGTTCACTTTTTTTGCCTTCATCTTGGCACCTCTTCATTCATGTGATATTTATGGGGATTTGATTGTTTACAGGTAACAATTCATGGGATTTGATTGCTGTCGATGGAGAGACAATTGCTCAAAAAGGAAGTTGCTCAAAATCGAAGTTAAGAAAAATAACTTCAAAGTAGCACTAGGGAATCATATGGATCACTTGAAGTTTGGTGGAGAGGTGCTAATATTGTATATCAAGGGTTAACGGAATTCAGACACCCTTTTGTATTTTTTCATTGTATTTCAAGGGTTAACGGAATTCAGACACCCTTTTGTATCTTATCTTATTTGATATTAATAAAATATTTGTGGACCCATTATTGGGCACAATATTTAAATCAAATTGTTGTTAATTTATAATATTAATTACTAGACCACTTCGATATCATAGATGATATGTAACTTCGTTGATATTTGGTTATTATGTAGTTTTAAAATTCATATTTTTCATTCTTTAAATTCGTATCGTCTCTAGAGAGACAATAAAAATTGAAATTAGTATTGTCTCCAGAGAGACAAAATGTTAGTATTCGGTATTGTCTCTAAGGAGACAATAATGATATTGTCTCTAGAGAGACGAAAATGATATTGTCTCTCAAGAGACAAAATATGTATCAATCATTATTGTCTCTTGAGAGACAATAATTAGAGACAATATTAGAGACACCCGCTTTGAGACAATAATAGAGACGATATGCAACTTTTTTATTGTCTCTATTTGAGACAATTTAGTCAAATTTTGTCTCTATTAATGTCTCAAATGACCCCCCCTTGTAGTAGTGTGTCTTTCTACATTCCACAACCATTCACCTGCCCCGTCTATTGGGCTTCCACACTTCCTCTACACATGTATAAATTAACATGTATGATATGTATTAATCATCAATACAAGCTTATTCATTTTCTATCAGTGGCACCAGAGCGTTTGAATGGGATGGCCTGGATATTCATCTGGTTTTAAATAGCTGTGAAACCGGCGCCAATGAAGGGTCCAACCCAGAAAATCCAGTGGTCATCCCAGACGTGGTCCTTGTTGTAAATGATGGCTTCGAGCAGGGTTGATGCCTATTCATGTCATGGGAATCATTGCTAAGTGAATCGAAAATACAGAAAATCCACTCGGGAGGGGCGCCAAAAGAGGAACCAACCGTTTAACTCCCTACACACAGCTGTCAGGTCATGTTAGGTCGGGACTCGGGAGAGAAAGAAGCCAAATCCACAATCTGAGTGTTGATCTTTTGCTTCCTCTGTGATTTTATCATGTGTGTTACCTGCGTATATTACGGCGTGCTTCATATCCTCATATCATCACACGTACTTTTCCCAATAAGCATAGGCTACACCATATAGTATGGATACTGGATGTCATAAAGACGAGTTCATGGGTGCTTCAGTCGTCTTAACTAACACATTTAGTGCGAGTAATGTAGGTTCCAATGGAACAGTGAATCCCATAGCAGTAATTACTAATTGCATACAAATATATTGGTGTTATAGAGGTGTATCTAACTGCATCCATCCAAACAAGCAGACGTGTTCAAACATCAGCTCGCTTGGAGAGGAAATGTCGACCACCTCCCAGCTACCTAGCTGTCAGGGCGTTCTACCTCCCAACATTGCCACGGTGCCACCGACCTGTGCAGAACAACCTTCATGCGTTAACAAACGTGGAAGAAAGCAAAGTGTCCAAGTTAGACATATGGACCTACAACAAATGAAGGTCTACAAATTTTCCTACAAAACCTACATGTGAGGTGTAGAGTGCTCAGAGCGACCTGCTACCATCATTGTTTTGCGCGGGGGGTAGCAAGAGAACGAGTGGTTCCAAGTTAAAATCTTCGCATAGCACAACGCCTCCGTCAATTCTTCGTTGCGGCAGGGAAAGACGGATCTTCGGTAGCGGAGCCCACAGATTCTGTACGGAAGCAGGTCTCTGGTGGCTGCGACAACACTGTTAAGGTATGAAATATTTCAAAAATAAGTTAAAGACGACTCTGAACCCAACATCATAAATTTGTTATAAAGCTATTAAAGATGAGCACGAACAACTAGCCTCTGATCCCATGCAACAGTTTGAGAGTATAAAATTTATGCCCAGAGAGATGTTAGCAACATTGCAAGCAACCATAGAGACGTGCAAAATTTGAGAGAGCCGAAGTCAAGCCCACAAGAGCACCGGTATCTACTCCTCGCCAGTCTCCAAAACTTGCAATTCGAGGACATAATGGACTGAGTCTTGTTTGACATTTAGACGGAGAAGAGTTGTCAAGCTTGTAGAAGGATACGATGCAGATGACAAACACAAGATCAAATGCCCTTAGGCACATCCGTGTCGCATCGCACGAGCATCCGAGCTCACTTCTTCATCCGTTTACTTTTTTACAAATGAGAGCACATCTATCGCAAAGATTCGAAGAAATCCAAACAAAGTCCTTGCCACAAGAAGCAGATAGGACATGTCACGATGTAACAAGATGATGAATCCGAAAAAGATGATGATGATTATTTCGGGGTTACTTTTATAAAAACAATGGAATAAGGGGGCAGTGTTGGAAGTAATTCATTGTCTTTCTACAATCCATGACCGTTCACCTCCCCTGTCTATTGGGATTCCACACTTCCTCTACACATGTATAAATTAACATGTATGATATGTATTAATCATCAATACAAGCTTATTCATTTTCTATCATCTACTTTCCCTACCAATGCTTTTGTTTTGAGTCCCCCATGGGTGGTTTCTTCCCCGTCTGTATTCCCCTCTAAGTTACCTCATTCTAAATCTTTAAATCTCATTCCGCAAGCCCTTGTTGAGGTGGTGGAGAAAACCCTATTTTTTCCTGATAGGTCTCCTTTTCGACCTATTTAGTCGAAGATAAATTCGATTCTAAATCTTGTAAAGTGGCTAAGGAAAATGGCCCTCCTCTCTTTCCTTTTGAAAAAAAAACATACATGTCGATCAATGAACTTGAACTTATTCTTCCTATTGAGGAGGCTTCAGAATGCGGAAAATAATTGACAACAAGAAAAAATCCATTCATAATAAATTGGTTCTCCTACATATTTTTTCTCATGACCTTGTGCTTTCATTGTGCCTACGTTGGGCTTTCTTTGTGTTGTATTTTGGTTTCATGTTGACTGTTGGTTTGACACAGTCTATTTTTTCTCTTTGGGATTTGTATTGTTATATCTGAGCTTTGGCATCTTTGTAACTAGGTAGAGTCCCCTCCAAAAACCTTTTTCTGAATTAAAAAATATGTTTTTGTAATTCTAATGCATGAGTGTAACTTGCAGAGACCATAGATTTTGATCCAACCATTGGATCATCTTGAAAATTTTTAGGTAGGTAGATATTAATTAGTACTATGGCATTAGCATAATTATTTTAAAGGGTTGGTTCTATTTCAGCATATTTTTGGAGCCAATTCTTTCATCTAATAGTTAAAATTAGCTCACAAGCTTTTTTTTCGGGATTGTCTAACTTAGAGTTTTAATATATTTTATTCCACTTTATAGAATAAGCCAATATTTAGTGTGAGCCTTCATTTATGATGAGATATTTGGCACATAAGATTTAGGTCCCATCTAATATGTTTTACTTTTTACTTTTTTTTTTTGTGTTTTAGGGTTTTCCTTAGAGATGGTGGAAATAAAAGGAATATTGTAATGTTGTAATAGATTTGTGTGGATTTAGAAATAAAAACCAAGTTATTTGGAAGTTTCTTGAGTTTTCAAAAATTATTTGTGTGTGTGTTTTGTAGACATTTCAACCTCATGCAACTCGATCCACATAGAATCCACCTTTTTCTCATAATGTTTTAGAATTTATAAAGCCTTATAAGCATTCCAGTTTACCATAGCATACACTTGACTTAAATTAATCTCTTCATTCATTTGTAAATCTCACTACTCAATATTGTCGACTACAAAAAAGGAAAAAAATATTTTCGATAGTTTAAGAAACTTTGTACTCATTTAGTACTAGTCATCCATATTTTAAATAAAAATAATCGTTTTCATTTTTTAAAAATACTTAGATAGCGACTTTTCTTTAAAGATATTTTAAAAGTCTTCTTATTTCACTTCATTGTTTTTAATTTTATAGAATTGATTATATCCTACCAATAACAATGAAGCATTCTTCAATCGATGAGAGTGAAAATTCGTGTTATACCCCTTTTACTACTTTGTACTAATAAATGTTTCACATTCTTCCCTAGTTCTCAACTCACTTTGTAATTTTATTTTTATTAAAGATTTATATCCTTTTTACTAATAGCATCATTGGATTAAGTAGATTCAAAATGAAGATTACTAGATTGTTCTATGGAGACAACGTTTGCATTGGAATGATTATTTTTGGGAGGGTTCACATTTATTCAAGTAGATCTTCTTTTATCTTTATTTCATCTATAATTGATATGTTAATTGATTGTTAATTTTTCTATTTCATGAGAAAGCTTTAGAACTTTCCATTCAATAATTTATTTCTCATTTAAAATTTATCAAAGTGTACATTAAGGAGATGGTCCATAATTCCATAGGACATTGCCCCATTCATATGTTCACAAAAAGATCAATATAAGGGGGAAATGACATTTTCATGTTACCTTACAAAATAATCTTCGTTATTACTTTTTAATACTTTCTTTAATATACATAATTTTAATTCACATGTCTAGATGTGCACTATGAAACCAAATTGTAATTTCTCTTTTCCCCGTTGTTAATAATACATCATACTATTGAATAAAGGTCTTGTCAAAAGATTGGTTACATGTGGTGCTCTGTTTTGACATTCTAGACATTTTGTTCAAACAATTGGTGACTAGATTTACAAGGGGTGATTCTTTGTGATTAGGTGAAAATATGTTTATGATTGAGTGAAATGGAATATATGTGAAAAGTTCTTGATGGATGTAATTGTTGGTTTCCAAACACCATAAAAATGGACTGAATCAAACCCTATATTTTGTCAAATGTCTACAATTAGAATATGATTTGTTTCCAAGTATCTTCCTTTCCCAATGGTCAGTAATTTTCTAGTTTCTATGGCCCTTTTTTCTTTCTCAAATGGTGTGAATATTTCTCCATATTTTTCCATTGTCTTGTATTTAGAGCATATTGTTCTTCTCTCCTAAACTTATACTTGTAAAGTTCATGGTCTAGGGCTTGTATATTCTCCTTCTTTCACATTGTATCACATTACTGATTCTACATCATCTTTTATTTCCTTTATAAAAAAATTATTATAAATAGGCTTAAACTTATCGCACACAAGACTACATCATAGTGTTTCTCATTTATCATTTTTACCAGTTTTGTTTACATTCATGGCTACAAGATGAATTGATGAGTAAATTTTTGATAGTTGTATTATATATTTTCTTTATTGAGCATTTGATCCTTCATAAATTTATGTGTAATTTGTAAGCACCTATATTATTGTACTTATCTTTGTCGTCAAATTTCTACAAGATGTAACTCAAGAAGAAGAAATTTAGTAGATGGCAATGTTTAGATAAAAACCAAATTTATCCATTGGAATGTGGATGGTACATTACATGACACAAATAGAATTCTAGTATATGTGATGCATACGAAAGGTTTATTCTATATGGTTAATAAATTACAAGTACGCTATTAGAACATTACCCAAAAATTTACACATTGGAAATTTGTGTACTTGAAATGTCGGTCTTTTTAATACAATGGTGAGGCTTTTAATAATATAAATGTGATTCAAACTTTATATTTACAAATGTTCCCGAGTTTTTTTCTATGGAGTTTTCGTTCTATTAGAGGTTCCTAAAGAAAAAGCCATAGGATTGAGTTTTAATGAAAAAGCATCTTTTTGGGCATTCTGCCAAACAGTTTGCTTGTTTGTCTACACTTCCACATTTTGTAGGCATGTCTATCAAGACAGTTGCAACTGAGACGTCTGACAGAAAAAATCTATCCTTTTTACTTTTATTAATTTACATATCCTACTCGACGCTTAGGACGAGTCCTTCTACAAGCCCTTCTACAAACTCTAGGAGCGCTTGCCCTAAATCTCCCTCTGCACACAATGGTGGCTATAATAATAGCGGCGACAATGGTGCGGGTTACCCTGGTGGGGAATAATGGATTTGTCTCGGTTTGGGCGGAGGCGAGCTCATTTCAGCTTCGGTGGAGGAAGAGTATCTTAGAAGGGGGCCTTCACCAGAGATGGGGGTGTTTCGTATTCAGTCCCTTCTAGCAGACATTCCCTCATATTGGGAAGGGGGTGAGTCTCTCTTGGTGGTGGAAGTGTTGCTCCATCCTCCATGACCCATGCTTCTTCCAACATGCATTCTTTGGGCAACGAACCTTGTGGCACTAGTGTTGGATTCGATGTCATCTGTTGAGTAGATAAAAGATAGCTCAAGTATGAAAGTGCATAAGAATTGGGTGCGGACACATGGCCCATAGAAGGATGTGGAAATATAGCAGAAAAACACGCGCTTAGGACAAGTGTACACATGACTTAGCCACTTTTATAGATCTATGCTATTTTTGGAGATAGAGTGCTGAGCACACGATGACATGGAGACTTACAGTTCACACAAGGCTATTTTGGGATGTACAACAGTTCGAAGCACCATGCAAAGTCTTAATTTAATAATAGGATATATTATTAGAGTTAACTAATAGAAGATCTATTATTAGCAGTTACATGCTTTTATACATTGTTATAAGGGAACATTGTTATTGTTAGCATGTAGCCTATTTTTGGAAGGTGCATGGGCGGTGAAGGGAAAGTCCCCATCCCTATATATATGTATTGATTTGCACGGATTAGAGAAACTGATTATTGTAGAGTTATGTTGCAGATTTGTTAGTGCGCATAACTATGGAGACTGAATCCTGATGTATGAAGCTTCTATGTTTGTAGTACTTAATATAATGGATCATATTGGTGGGGTATTGGTCTTAGATGTGATTGAATATGGTTCTTTCATGATAAATCTCATTATAATCATTGTTTATTCAATCTTTCATATGGTTTAGATCTAGATCCAGTTTATGCGATGTCGATTATTTGCTATGTGTTATAAATCTAGATATATACATATGTAATCATGCTAACATTCTAGACAAACAACTCTAAAGAGGTATCTGGTGCCCTTATGCACTTCCTGTGAGCACTCAGTTTAGGTTGAGTGATGTGCCAATGTGTCTTGGGTTATTTGTAGTGAAATCTAGGCTACATCATTGTTTTTTTGTTGCTGAACCTCTTTCTCAGTTGTTTTTAGGATATTGCATGATGAAGATTTACCGATTGACCTTGGCCAATATTGAGGAGTGGTTAGTAGATTTGGAAGAAGTGTATGCTCGTAGATTCAACACTGGACCTAATTTTAATGCACGTGTGTGGGTTGAGTAGAATTTATATGATGTATTGTATGAGACATTCTTTTCTATCTTTCTCATAGATCTGTACGAGTGGCTGGTTGCTTATGCATCTAAGAGGAATTGGAGGTTTCACACACTTGTTTGGATGTAAGAAGAATTCCTAGCCTTGTATGATGTAGATCATATTTGGACGCTTTCTGTGGATGTTTGGTTCCATGGTGTTTTGAACAACTATATTATTGAGTACATAGTTTTAACTTACTCTTGCCTAGGGTTGCTGAGTTTCAATTTTTACGAACCTAGAGGATCATACTTGTGTGGTATCCCACTGGCGATCAAGATCCTGATTGTAATCCTAGATTTGGAAAATAAGTCGATGGCTAACTAAACCCCACCACGTGTGGGGGTAGGAGTAGCTTTGGTAAGGATGGATAACCTAACTGTAGAAAGAAAAAGGGGGGAAAGGTGGCTTAAGTTTAATGAGGCACACGAGAGAGATTTAGAGAAGTATTGTGGAGTTGTAGAATGGATGGCATTATGGAGAGAGATGGCTCATAAAGCATTCAGAGCTCACAAATAAGATGTGGAGCCAGAGCATCTGGATCTCCCCCATTTGGGGAAGCATGGAAGGGAACCCTCTTCACCTCATATGAGAGTGCGCACTGGTGGAGATGATGGGCAGCCACGTACATGCATCCGAATCTTCCCGGCGACCTAGCCCTTGTGCTTGGTTTTCCAATTTCTACAACAGTCAGTAATCAACAAGCTAGTGTGAGTAGTAGAGTTGCAGTAGATAGAGTTAATTTGTAGTCAAGTTCAGGAGTTAATCAGGGATATTATTCATCTATGGAAAAATCATCATCTACTTTATTTGGAGGACCAGTTGGAGGTATATTTTCTAGTGCATCATCGACACAGAATGTAGGCACACAGAACCTTGGCATCACATCTAGAAGTAGTGAAACTTCACATACTATGGGCATTTATTTTAGCACAACCAACAGAACACATGGAATCACATCCTCTCGGTCCTGTTTTTCTGCTACAGAGGAGGTTTAGGAGGATTGAAAGGATCGTGGCTCTAGCGCTAGAGGATATGGTGGAGCTAGAGGTGGTGGAAATATAGGAGGAAACACAAGAGGCTATGGATCTAGTGGGAAAGGTCCGACCCAACCTCAACAAATTTATATGGAGATGTATCTCTATCTTCCAGAGTATATAGGTATTGAAGATGTAGCTGAGCACATGCATATGTGTGAGATGTTGTGGCACATAAAGGGATTATAGATTTAGAGTGCAAGGTAATTTAGTTTGTAACTACGTTGCAGGGATCTGATCAAACTTTTGTGGATTATACAACACTATGAGATGATTTCTTAAAGGAATTTTATATCCCTTGAGTTTGAGTAGAAAAACATAAGTGTGCTCAAGGATATTAAATAGGGCACTACTAAAAGTGTTCAAGAGTATGATGCATGGTTTAAGACTCTCATGTATAAGTTATATTATGACATCCATGCAATCCAGATACATAATGGTTCATTGAGGACTGATCACTCCTTTTAGGAGGGAAATTTCACACAAGACTTAAAATTATCTGTACATGCGAGGCATTGGAAGCAACTCTATGCGCTAAGGTAGTAGGAAATGTCGACACATGAGTAAGCACATTCTTAGAAGCTCAAATTGTAGCAATGGAAAATAGTTGGAGAAATTATCTACTAATTCAACACATGAGAGGTGCAACAGAATTTGGAGTACAAATTGTGAAGTAGAGGGATATACTAAGGATAGTTTCCCTCGGAAATCAATGTACTCCTTGTTGCTGGATTGCGAGATATATCACTTGGACCACAGTTCAATCTAGTGCCCATTATTACAGAGTGTGATAAGAAAGAATATGTCAAGTTATTATAAGATTTACAGGTCCTCGACTCACGATACCAAAGATTGCAGTTGATTGATCAGATCCATGATGCCATTGATATTGGCATATGACAAACTAGTGTTGCAAATAATTCCAAGGAAAAGGGTGAACATCATGACTATGATGAGAGTGAGGGGCATTCTAATGGTGGTCGTGGTAGATTTCGATGTTACGAAGTGGATTCATAGGTCGAAGGTCGTGGGGGCGAAAGGAGTGATTTCCCTCGTGGGACTTGCTATATATGTGGATCTCCTGATCACTACATGCATAAATTTCAACATAATATTATGTGTTATTTTGCGGAAAGAATCATAGTTATGAATAGTGCCCCGAATTGTATGAACACTTAAGCAAGAAACATAAACAAGATAATAAGGGCACAAGAATGGTTAGGGCACAAGAATGGTTAGAGTACAACACGCCATGGAAGACAAATGAATGCCAAAGTTAGCATTAGATCTTGAGTTGGTGCCTGTGAATATTACTACACGCGTTGAGGTAGTGCGTGCCAAGGAAGCTCTGCAAAAGAATCCTACCATTACTAAGGAGGAAGTCCTGTAATCCAAGTATCATGAACCTATGCATCAGAAGGAGGTTTATCAAGAAACCATGTAGGTAATTTAGAATTTATAGGGTGAGAATGTGTTTGAAGGAACAGTCGTGGAAGTTGGAACAAAAGAAAGAAACCGATCTCCATCATAAAGATGTTGATGATTTGAAAGAGGTTTGCAAGATGTTGTGCCAAGATAACATTATTCCTTTTTGGGGAATAGGTTGAAGGAAACACTCCATGCACTTGGGACCGAGCATGTGAGATAAATTCTGCATGCTAATCTTCCTCCAAATAGTTTGGATTATGACAAGGAGATTACTCTAAATGTTGTTGTTGATGGTTGGCTTTTGAGTAACATCTTGATTGAAATAGGCGCAGAAGTAAATGTACTCACTTTGGATGTATGGGTTTAGATGGGTAGACCTCCATTGCAGCCATCCTCTAATTTTTTTTCATGGAAACCTGGACTAAGGCAATTCCCATTGGAGTCTTAGAAGATGCATCAATGAATATACATGGTGCCAAGTTCACTGGGGACTTTGAGGTCTTAGTGCTTGTAGAAGCAAAATTTTATCATATTACTTGGGTGCCCTTGGTGCTATGCAAACAACACTGACATGTTCTTTAATAAGGGTAGATCATCATCTTTGAGAACAAGGAAGAGATGTTATCATACCTCTACAGATGGGAAATCTATGCCCTATTTAGAGCCCTTAAGTGAAGAATACTTGAACAAAATTTATGTGCACACCATTCGAGATCTAGAAATACTTTGAGCCATCAAAGGAAGGAGTTATCCATTTGGATGATGCACATTCCATGATCAATACTATAAGTGTTGCATGTGATAATTAGGTACATGAAAATTATGAAATAGTTGGGTGTGAAGTACGAAGTGCATATCTAGCGTGCATTAGTAAGCCATGTAGTATCGGAATTGGGCAGCAACCAAGTGTCAAGCAACACATGAGAAGATAATCCAGAAGTATTCCTACTTGCTATGTAGGTTTTATGGGAATGTCAGGTGGAAAGAAGGAACATGTTAGTATATACTCTGCATGGGATGGCAATACACTGGTGGATTTTTCATAGGGATAATCTTTTGGAGTGGAGAGAAGTAAGGATTTCTTTATCTACTCATTTTCTAAGATGCAATGTGCCTACTTAAATTTTTGCATTTCATGGTAATGATCTTGTTCAACACCACGTTTAGTAGTGTGAGAGACTTTGGACAGAGGGGTAGGAAGCTTTACCACCTTCGTTGTGGGTGCACAAGTTTTATTTCACATTATGAGGCTACGTGTTTGCATGTTATGTCTACACAAAGTTGAATAGGGTGACTGAAAATTGGAAAGAACTTATTGAAGGTATGACTTAGACCTTTGATTACTTTTCTTCTAAACCTCTAGTGAATGAGGCGTTGTAGGTTATGAAGCACTTAACTATGGGAGACAGTGCAAAGGCTGAAGAGTTACTTCAGGAGTTGTTAGGAGAATCAGACCTAGTGGCATGCTTTGAAGAGGAAGAAACAGATGTAGAGCATCTTGGGCACACCTTCCTAGAAATAGAAAAGGGTAAGCTAATCTACATGGTTAATGATAAAAAGATAGAGAACCTAGATATTGAGCACACAGAGGGTATGCCGAAGTCTTGGATAGTGCAGATGAGAAGGTGAGTGCCTACCATGAGCCTATGAAGACCAAGAAAGTGAACATTGGAATGGATGAGAACCCAAGGAGTGTTATGTTTGTGGAGCCTATTTTCATGTTAGGTGTGGGTACACCTTCTATGTGTTACACTGGGTATTTTTGGTGGTGGTCCCGCCACCGGTGAGCGGGTTAGGGGGATTTTGGGGCAAAGCCTCAAGTAAATTTTCATGGGTGGTTTATTAACCCATGGGTAATGGAGTAACCATATGGCCTATTTTTTGGGCCCATGGTTTTTTCACCCATTGTTTTGATACCCACGGTTTTGTATCAAACTTCTTAAGAAATTGTCTACTTATATGGTCTTATGCATATGATACATAAACAAGCAAATGCATGAGGATGTGCTTTAAATTTGTGAATTATGTAGAGTTTGTCAAAGTGCATAGCTCTAAACGGATCTAGGTATTGATTGAGAGAGTGGAGGCTTATAATAAAATGCGAGCAAGTGATTCTTGGTGGACGTAGCCAAAATTGGGTGAACCATGTTAAATACTGATCTTTGTGTTGTGTTATTTATTCTACACTTTTATTTGAGATCAAAGAGGGTATATATTTTTGCATATTAGTTTCTCTTGTTTACCATGATTCTTTAAGGGATTATTCTCGAATATTTTATATCTTATTTCCTAACAAGGAGGCCATTATCAAAGATTACTGATATGACTCTTAAGTTACTAAAATCATTGATCTGCCACGAAACTTTTAGGATTTTTTCCTATAGGCTATCATGAATAAAAGGCGTACATAAATCATTAGGATAAATTAAGATAAAACTAAAATAAGGCGCATGCCCGGTCTGGAAGAGGCCTTACAAGATGAATCTGAACTTTTGCTTCAAGGTAAAGAAGAAATTGACAAAATGTTAATTTATTGAATTATTGTGCCAATTGAGGAGTTAGAATGGGTAATTCCTATGGTGATCAACATCAAGAAAGATGGTAGAATCAAGATTTGTGTGGATTACAGGGAGTTAAATGTTGCATGTGTGATTGATCCCTTTCCCACACCATTTACTAAGAAAATCTTGGAAGGCATTATAGGGCACAAAATCTACTCCTTCACTGATGGATTCTCTAGATATCATCAGGTGAGGATAGCTAACGAGGATCAAGAGAAGAAAAATTTCACCACCAAGTGGGGAAAGTTTTCATACATGGTTATGCCCTTCAGGTTAAAGAATGCACCTACAATATTCTCATGCATAGTGGTACAAGAATTCTAGGATTTTATTCACAAGTTCTTACAGGTGTATATGGATGATTGGATAGTCTATGAGATCATGAAAGACCACTGTGATAATTTTAGGCTGATGTTTGAGAGATGTAGGCAACTGAGCATATCTATATGAACATTAAGAAGTGTATATTTTCCACACCCTTTGGAATTTTTTGGGGCACATCATCTATAAAGAAGGCTTACTAGGTGGATCTTGCTAAGGTAGATGTGATTTTGGGCTTGAGGAACCTACTAGCCAAAGCAATGTGCATGGAATTTTGGGGCACACAGGTTATTACAGAAAATTATTAATGGATATGCCTTTATCGTTTCACCCTTAAAAGAATTAATCAAGGGAAAAGGCAAGTTATATTGGGGTGAGGCACAACAACGCGCATTTGAGACACTGAAGGAGAGGATTACTATAGCACCTATTTTACACTTTCCTTCATGGTCCAAGTATTTTCACGTTCATGTAGACGCCTCTAGAATGGCCATTGGTGTCGTATTAGCTTAACCTGGAGAAGGGATTGTCGATCATCCTATTTTCTTTGCTAGTAGGAAGTTGAATCCAATTGAACAAAATTATACAACGACAGATATGCAAGGCCTTGTTTATGATCTATGTGCGCTCCATAAGTTTTGACAATATTTTTGGCTACACCTTTCATCTTTTATATAGACCACATGGCATTGAAGTACTTGGTGAACAAGCCCATTTTGTAGGGGTGCATATGTCATTGGGTACTATTGTTTTAGGAGTTCAATTTTATGGTGGTGGTTAAGCCCGGTAAGAGAAATTATGGTCCAGACCATTTATCAAGGATTCAATCAAGAGAGGACGCACAGAGCATTGAGGATACAATGCCAGATGCACAATTGTTTAGGTTGAACCATGCACCCTCAGACTTGGAAGATATTGTTGTCTTTTTATACATAGATGTGGCGCTTGAAGGAAAGAAGGATTTAGAAAAGAAACAACTTGTTATTCATGTCATGCCTTATATGTTGATCAGTGGAGACCTATACAAATTAGGTCGTGATGAATTTTTGTGTCGGTGTGTACTTGAGCATGAGTGCAACTCAATTATAGTAGAGGCTCATGTCGGTATTGCACGTGGACACTATGCAGGGGATGCCACCACGTGTAAGATTCTACTAGTTTTTCTATGGTGGGAAACATTGTACAAGGATTGCAAAGCCTATTGTAAGGCATGTGACCATTGTCAACACCTTGGAAATTTTGGATAATGAGACGAAATTCCTTTAAGGTCTATTACTAATGAAAAACCTTTTGAGAAGTGGAAAATTGACATTATGGGCCTTATTTCCCCATCCATACGTGTATGCATGATAGGATTGCATTATATTATAACTTGTACAAACTATCTTACACGGTAGGTAGTAGTGGCACCTACAAAGGATTGCACACATAACTAAGTAGCATGGTTTATGTGGGAAAATATTATTAACAGGTATGACTGCCCTTTATGTTTAACAAGTGATAGGGGTAATCATTTCCTTAATGAGACTATTAGAATATTATTGGATGAATTCATGGTTGCAAACCATAGGATAACCCCTTATCACCCATGGTAAAATGGAACTGTTGATGCCTTCAACAAGATATTAAGCCATACCTTAACAAAAATTTGTGATGTTGGAAGGTGATATTGGGATGAAAAGTTTTTTGTGGTACTTTGGGCATACCGAAAACCTATAAGAGATTGAATAAGGCAACACCCTTTCAACTAGTGTTTGACAAAGCAGTTCTCCCCATGGAATTCATGTTACCTTCTTTTTGTATTGTGCGCACAGGAGGTCTGGCTGATGAGAAGGAATTGGAAGAACATTTTGATGAATTGATGTAACTGGATGAAAGGCACGCCATAGCAAGATAAATTCGAAGTAGTAAAAATCCAAGTAGAAGGCATGACATAACAGCACATCAAGACAATATACTTGAGGTTGGGTAAATGGTACTTCTATATGATTCAAAGTTTTTGTGACACCCTCGAAAGCTTAAAGTGTATTAGTTGGGACCATATGTTATCACTCATATACGGTTACCAATTATCAGTCATATTCAGCACCTAACAATTAGAGGTGTTGGATGGAACACAATTACTTAGATACTTCAACAGGAATAGGATGAAGCCCTACTATAAATAAGCTTTCTTGATGTTTGTAATAAGGAAATATTTCCACTTAGATAAGGTTTCCCATACCGCATTTCCTTTAAATGTGTTTCCTTCATCGTTGTTATGTTTTGTCAATTTAGTTCATTATTTTCTGTAATAAGCACACTTGTGTGCCAGAAGTTGATTACAATTTAAGTGTTTTCATGCACAAAGGACCATGCATACCCTTAGTGTGGGGTGTTTTATATACATGGTTCATTACCAAGTTGAATATAGTTGATTTTCATCTGAAGATGGGTATGCATAAGCAAATTTTTGTGCAGGTGCTTTTTGGAAGGGTGTAGATAGAAAGAAATTACTCATGAATGAAGATTATAGATGGAAAACTGACACATAGTAATACACAAGGTAGGTGGCAATAGTGGAAACTACTTGGAAGAAGGTGCATTGGCAGAGTAATTCGGTGCATATGGGCACGTGAAAGGAGGTTTGTGGCCAAGAAGTAGAAAGAGCACCAAAAGGTTATGACTATGGCATGGAAATGAGCAACGTGGAAACATTGGTGAATGATGCATTAATACTAGGATCGGTGGTAGGTGAAGGAGAAATAAATGCGATAAATTTTAAAACTCTATATAAGGAAGGGTTGTGAGGCCATTTTTACCTTTGTGATTATGAATTATCGAAAAAGTTATTTCTGAATGAGCTAGATAAAACGGTTGTGAAGAGTGGGGAGCTACGAACTAGTTGGGTTGGTCAGATCTACATTCGAGGAACTATTATGCTCCATTTGTTGAAAATTTTGACGAAGGTGTGTGGGAAAGGAGATTAGCGGTTAGGGTTTGAGTTCGAACTAGGGCACACATAACTAAGTTGTAGAGATCAAGGGAGGTAAGAGAACACATCTTTTTATTGAAATGGCACCAAAAAGAGCACTAGGGATGAGTGCACAAGGGGAAAGAAAAAAAGGAAGTTGATATTGAGATCGAACATGCCCTCAAAGTAGTTTTTCTGAAATTCAATACCCAAAGGAAGTTATTATGGGCATTTGGATTCCCATGTTTGTCGAAGAAAATTTAGCGATTACAACCATAGGACAACTGATAACAGAAGGAGTTGGATGCTTTTTTGAATAAAAAGACAAAAAAAAGACAACGAATGACATGCCCATATACGAAGATGTTGGGAGAAGATCCTAAGAAAGGTAGGGGTTTTATAGTTGTACGAACTTCCTTATTTCAGAAAGCTAGAGAAGTTATACTAGTGGCTTATGAGTAGATTCCATGAGGACTTTTTCTATTTTGTTGGGTGACAAATGAGGATCACCATGCCCTTGATTGGAACTTTGATGGGTTTGAAAAGCATAGCCACAGAGGTGAGTAATGACCTAACTAATAAAGCATAATTATAACAACCAATAAGGAGTTGAGTTATATAAAAGGTGGTCGAGGTATGGATATTTACAAGCTGAGGAAGTATCCGGTCATACAGGTAGTCTCACACTTATTGAAAAAATTGAACGACTAGGAGAGATGGTCACAACTGAACACTTTATGGCTACATGTTGCAAATAAAATATCACAAGGGGAGACCTATAACTTGGCTGGATACATTACCAAATGATCATCAAGAGGGACATACAGTGATAAAATTATCTTTGGCACTATTCTACTGTCCCTTGTGTTTTTGGAGATTGGAGTGCCCAATGAGCCAAGAACAAAATCAAGGAGTACCCTATAAAAAGAAATCTCTCATAGAGAGATTCAAAAAATATCTTTGTGAGGGGACCATGAGTGGCTCATTCAAACCAAGAGTAGAGATGTTGTATACATGACTTCTCACTGTGTTTGAGGAAGAGTGGAGGATACCTAAGGAGTTGTTAGGATTGAGGATCTAAATTTCTTCACAATTAGCATGATTTACACCTTGTTGGTTTAGTCAATAACCAACGTTGGTCAAAGGGTAACCAACACGCAGTCGTGGTAACCGGTGACACCGGTCAACATCGTAATCGGCGATGGTCGTGGAACCGACATCGGTCAAGATTGCAACTAGTAACGGTAGTGGTAATCGCACTAGTTACTTGTGCGTGAAAGTTTATATTTAACTCACGGGAATTAGATCAAACATTAATATAAAGTTGATCTAAAGGTTATAAATGCATAACTAAGGTGCCCTAAGTTTTTCTAAGCTTATATAAGATAGAAAACTAGAGTTAGAACATAAGGATAGAGTAAGAATGTCAATTTGCCTTTGTTGAAGATGAAGAAGAATAAAAAGAAGAAAAAGGTTGCATGAAGAAAAAGCTTCAATGGAGAGAAGTTGGATAGAAGGAAATAACAAGTACATCCGAATGGTGAGAAGGTGGTTATGTATTCTTTTGTAAATTCATTTGTCTTGTATAAATCTAATGGCTTGCATAGTATGCAAAGCACACAGTCTTTCTTCTTGTAGATTCACATGTTGGTGAGATCTTGTATTGTAGATCCATGAGATCATGATGTATTTTTGATCCATGTAGATCTAGTCTTTTATTGTTAGATCCACATGTTGTTGTGAGTTATTTTATTCATAGATCCATGAGATCATGTTGTATTGATGATCCATGTAGATCTAGATATTGTAGAGGAGGTTTTCTTCATGTTTACACAGGTTTATGTAGTGATGGAGAGAAAAACTTACTTCTTGGTGCACAGTCATGGTTGCACATTGATAGACCCATGTGAGAGGTCTTGTTTTTCACGATTCAAAACTTAACTTGGTTGTAGAGATGTAGATGCGGTAGTTCCTGGTTATATGAGTTTTGATGGTGGTTTGGAGGCATGAATGTAGTGTACTCATGGAGATCCATTTAGAGATCTAGGGGAGAGGAGATAATCTTAGAGAGATGCATTGTACTCTTGTATTGAAGATTTGGTTTGTACTCTTGTTATATTATATTTAGGAGATCTCTATCTTTGGTGGACATAAGCAACATTGGGTGAACCACGATACATGTTGTGTTATGTGTGTGTACTTTTTTGATTTGGATTATTCTATTTTATACTTCCACTTGCTATAGATTTTAGGAATTGTTTAGATCTTGTGTGCATGATTTTTTGTTATTAAATCATAAACTATTCTCGCAGTCCCAAATTCCCAATAGTTGCACTGTGGTGGTAGGTAAGTTGGTACAATTTGTAATTTTCATCACTTTTGCATTACATGTTTTGTGATGAAGGATGAGACATGGATTTCTTGGTGTAAAATGCCCTATGCTTTCACCATGCAATTCTTTAGGAAGTCATTCAAATAATCTTAGACACATGCTGGTTAATCTACAATGTTGATAAGGTAGAATGTGACTACCACACTCTACGGAAGACTTACGTCTATCCGGTAAGTATTCTTATATTGAAAGATACATTTCGGATGATATAGCTATGACTCCTATGATTTTGGAAATAGGTAATAGTGGGATGACATTTATATTCCTTCAACTTAAGCCTAGGTTGGAGAATGAAAATTATGTAGAGAATGAGTTCAAACTACCAAGCCCACCTAAAGGGAAGCACAAAGTTGCACGTTCGCAGCTAAAAATCTTACTTCTCCCATTTAGGAAGAAGAATAAGAAGAAAAACTTCATGAATATAGTGATGGGTTGAATATAGGGTTAGAGTACATCCTATAGATAGAGATAGGAAAGAGTGCGAGATGACATCCCCATCACAAGAGAAAGAGGCTAAAGTGTTTGAGACAAACACAATGGAAATCAATTTGGAGTAGACAGTCGAAGAGCCAAAATTCAAGAGAGTGTTTAGGAGGACAAGGGTTTAGGGTGTAGGGTCATCGCAGCCATCAAGGAGGTCACCAAGGATTTTTCATCAGATGGAATAACTTGAGAAGAAGAAAAGGTGCCGCTTAAAGCTTAAAGATAGAGATGAGGATGAGTTCAAAGAAATCACCCTGTGTATTCCAATGCAACCTAAGATTGCAGAGGAGCACCATGATGAAGAAATGAAGGATGATGAGGAGGGGATGAAGGGCACAAAAAAAACCAAAAGCAAAAAAGGTGAAGGCCTAATTATGGATTCAGGTGCCCGGGTTCCTAAGGGAAAAATAACAAGGAAGGAGAAACAAGGTGAAGACTATGTGACTCCCGGGTTGGATATGTGGATGATACTAGCAAGATCATACACACACACTTCCATAGTACTGTGGAAGCTAAGGACTTATATGGTTGGGATTTGATGGATGAGGAGATGACGAATGCGCACACATGGAAGCAATTTTCATGGTCAATGTAGACTCATTTGGATGAGCTTGATTTTGACGTGTGCGAAGAATCATATGTCTCATGTAGAATGAAGAAATCACCTCACTTCCGACATGTAAATTATAAGCTAATTGTTATGTCAGACAAATAAGTGAGCAATGCCTTGGTAAAAGTATTTGTAGAGGTTACATGCAGGAACATAGACAAAGAGGAAACCATTAGGGTGCTGATGGATGACAACAAGGATAGGGATGTAGAAATAAAGTGCCTCACAAAAAGAAGTAAAAGGATGAGGAAATGACAGAGGCATTGATCAGTATGACCAAAGAGATTGGCGATTACATTCTTAAGGTAAGGTCACATCTGGAATCTCAAGTTCCAGAAAAATTTCCTTTTGTGATGCACCATATACACACACTTGTAAAACTAGTCTTAGATGAAGGGAACATGTGTATTTCTGTGAAAAAGACCCTAAAGAGGAAGAAACAAGGGTAAAATCCACCATTACCAAAATAATTGCAAGTTATGAGTCATTGCTACAAGCCTTGAGAGATGAATTGAAGAAAGAAGATCAGGCCTTGAACATGTGCATGACACCAAATACAATTGTTAGGATGAGGACAATTGTAGAAGATAATGAAGTCCTCAAATCCATGAAGAATGAGACACTTGGGCGTGTGGAGAGACTTGCTTTGGTGGAAGAGAAACGCAAAGCACTTACAAGTGCCCAAGAACCACATGAAAACAAGTTGAAGGAGATAGGAAACTAGATTGCTTTGGGAAGATGGACTATATGGAGGGCATGATTTCTAGTATGGAAAATATTTGTAGAATCTTGCAGAATGAAAAAGAGAACATGACTCAAGATGAGCTAGATTCCATAGTCACAGATGTCCTAGAAAAAATAGGTGAGGCCTTAAGCGATTGTCGAAATTGGAGGTAGAAGTTAAGAATGAGTATCCAAAATTAATACTTCCTATTGAGGAGAAGAGTGTTGAATGATATCTCATTCTTTTGATTTGAAAAATCTTCATTCTTTCATTCATTATTCATTTATCTTTGTGAGAGATAAATTGGTTACCCATTACCAGGGTAGAAATCTAGTTTAGTGTGGGGTAATGTTGAGGAGATAAAAGATAGCTCAAGTATAAAATCACATAAGGATTGGGCGTGCAGACACATGATGCGTAGAAGGAATAAGAAATATAACATAACAACACACACCTAGGACAAGTGTACATAGGACTTAGCCACTTTTATAGATCGAGGCTATTTTTGAAGATAGAGTGCCGAGAATGCGATGACGTGGAGAATTAGAGTTTATGCAAGGCTATTTTGGGATATACAATAGTTCGAATGCCATGTGGAATCTTAGTTTAATAATAGGATCTATTCTTAGAGTTGAATAATATAAGATCTATTATTAACAATTGAATGCTTTTGTACATTGATGTAAGGGCATGGCTATTATAAATATGTAGCCTATTTTTTGAAGGTGCATGGGTGGTGAAGGGCAAGTCCTCACCCCTATATATATGTATTGATTTTGCACGTCTTAGAGAGATCGATTATTGTAGATTTATGAAACGGATTTGTTAGTGTGCATAACTATGGAGATTGAATCTGATGTATGAAGCTTCTATGTTTGCAGTACTTAATATAATGGATTATATTGGCTGGATATTGGTGTTAGTTATGACTGAATATGGTTATTGCATGGTAAATCTCATTCTAATCATTGTTTAGTCAATGTTTCATATGGTTTAGATCTAGATTTGTTTTATGCACTGTGTATTATTTACTATCTATTATAAATATGGATATATACATATATAATCATGCTAACATTCTGGACAAGAAACTCTAAAGAGGGACTTGGTGCCCTTGCGCGCTTTGGTTGAGTGCTCAGCTTAGGCTGAGTGATGTGCCAATGCACCTTGGGTTATTTGTAGTGAAATCTAGGCTACATAAGCATGCTTAGCCATGGAAAAAATAGGATGTTGAAGGGTTTCATGAGGGTTATTTCCATTTATCCCTTGTTTCCACTTGTAATACCCGTGCTTTGGTGGTTCAAACACTTTTGTAGGGAAGGATGCATTTAGTGAAGTGTTGGATGGTAGGTTCAAAACCATGTCCCCTACTTCCATTACTCCCTACATGACCTTTGGAGAGGATGTTCTTGAAATGGAGTGCTACTACCATGAACATGCCTTAATCTTTTGGTTCAGCAGACTCTGGCCTAGCTTACCAGCTCTATAGGATTGGATATCCAAGTATGTGATCCTGCTCATTGATGGAAGGTTAGATATTTAACCTTGTACTAAGGGTTTCATTTATCAGTAGCATTTTATTCAATTGTTGATAAGTAAATCATAGCGGAAACCATTGGGTGTGCCAATCACGCTACTGGTTATGAAATCCTAGTTCCCTTCCTTTAATCTAATTAGTGAATAATTTTCTTTCAAACTGGTCTAGATTAGACTGCCACATATACCTCTACAATTTTAATACCAATCATGTCTAATCTATGTTGGAAATGTGTTGGAAACTTTCTATACATTGACTCCCATGCATCTAAGATTTATTCACACAACCTTTCCATGATCCTTATTGAGTTGGACACCTCTAAGAACCTTCCTACAAACATTGAGCTCAAAGTTCAAAATTGAACCTGGACATAACCTTTAGGTTAAGAGGATATACCATTTAGATGTAGGAGATGTTTCGTAATAGGTCATACAATTGTAGGTTATGGGATGAAAAAATCGTAAATGAGAAATCCAATCGTTGGAAAAATTCCTCCCATAACATCTAATTTTCAGTGCTAAGGATGATTTAGACTCAAATGTAGATTTGGAAGAAGTGGATGAATCAGTTCCTCAAACTACTCTTAGTGAAATTTGTGCTAATGGAAATAAGGGGAAATTAAAAACCAGCCAAAGAAAAATATTGATTTGAATTTTAGTAAAGCGGAAAAGGAAAATATCCCTCCTATATTTACTTTGGAAAAAATACATACCTATTGATTGATGATATTGAAGTAATTATTCCTATTGAGGAAGTTTCAAATGGGTGGAAAATGGTACAAAACAAGAAACAATCTTTTAACAAGAAAATTGTTTCTCCTACCTAATATCTCTTTTCCTTCCTGGGGAAGTTGTTTCTTTTTGTATCCTGGTTTGTCATTATTTTCATTTGGGATTTTAGGCCTTCATTGTATGTGGTTAGGGCCCTAGTAAAAATACTTTATCCTTAGTAAAACAATTTACATATCCTACTCCAAATCCCTATGCATTTTTTATGAAATTCTAGTGCATTTTTCTTTAAATACAATATATTTGTATTATTATTAGTTGGATAAAGTTGTATAAATAAGGTAAATGAGTGATATTTGTATGGGAGGAATTTTTTTGCATATCCTACTATCAATGTTGTGAATGAAACTACATATCTTTCAGATAATGTTATACGTGCAAACACATCTCTTTTCAACATTCCATCAAATAGTTCACTTGTCTAGTCATGTTTATGCTTCCACAACTCATTTCTATTGCTATTGGTTGAACATACTTGTGTAAAAAAGGTAGAACGGTGAAATTTATTTTGGGTTTAACTAATATATTTAGAAAATATTGAAACATCTATTAAAAAATCCATTAAATACACATGTAAATGTTTGTGCCATTGTGTCTAAGTTTTCCTTATATGCTCAGCTACGGAAGGCCAATTTTTTATTCTCTCCTTTTGAAGAATGCAACTAATGAGTAAAAGTTTCTAACTCCTTCTAAACAAATAAATATTTTGGAATCAAAATTGTCATTTCCTTGTTTTGTATGTGCTTGAAGACTACTAAAAGTTCCAAGTAAAGATAAACTAACAAGACTAGTACCACATAGTCTAATTGAGAAAATGCTTATTGATCTATCAATATTTACATCAAAGATAAAGGATTAATGGGATGATTGAAACAACTAACGTGAATATAATTCAAAACCTAGCTAAATCATGCCTACTAGTGTGTTCAATTGCTAACTAACATAAACCTAAATAGATATAGGAACAATCAAATTGGGGTTTGTTGGTACTCCAAGGAAGATGAGATGGTCTCTCCAAGAATGACTACAAGATCATATTGGATACCCATCTACTAACCCCATCGAAGACTTGAAGCAAGGATTGAGCTTGGCTATAAATCATATTTCTTATATGATATGCAATTCAAAGCATGGTGTAAATTTTAAAGGTATGTGGTTAGCACTTTTTATAGTTTTTCCTTTGAGAAAAACTTGCATCTCTTAAGGTGCATGTTGACTAAAATAAAAAATTAGATTAAGAATTTATAATCATGATTAAGGATTTTCTAATCACAATTAGTGAATTAAAAGTGATTAAGATGTGAGGATCCTTAATCAACCACTTAGGTCAATTAGCAGGTTAGGTAATATTTTGAAGCTTGTTGAGATGTTGTGCAGGAAAGTGGAGTGATTTTTAGTGGTTGGAAGAGGGTTTTAGCCAATAATAAGGTATTTTGACCAAAACAAGGGTAAAATAGGCTTAATTAGCTAATAATCACTATTTTTTGGTTGGAAGAGGATTTAGACTTATGATTCATCATAAAGTGGCATCTTGAATGCGAAAGAGGATAGGTAATCAAAAAATCACTATTGATTGACCAAAATGGTATGAAACATTAGTTAATTAGTGAAAATCACTAATTATAATGGAAATGGTAAGAATGAGAGTGATTAGTATGCTTTTGGCAATAAGATTGCAAAAGTGGAATTTAGGTGTCTAGATTTTCCCCTGTTTGAGGTGAAGTAAGTAACTTCACTTTAAATATAGTAGACAAGCATAAACAAGTAATTTTTGAAGAAGAAAAATTAGAATGAAGGATTCCCCCTCGAGTGTCGATGGGGTAATAGAATAAGTCAATCGATGATCGAAAATATGATCATAATGGGTAGAAGAAACATGATAGGAATAAACATGATTTTTTATTGCCCCAAGTGATTTGGAAGAAAAATTAGTAGTGATAATAAATGATTAAGTGGAGAATAGGAATAGCTCTTTGCATCCAATCTTCAATAAGAAAATTTTATTTCATCATTTTCCCTATGATCTACATCATTGGCCTTTATTAAAATGAACAAAAGTGTAAAATAACATGAAAATCTAAATTACTAACATTTTTTCATTGTTAAAAATACGTAACTCCATACAACATACATAATGAAATTCCATATGAGAAAGTAAAATGATGATTAAATCCATCCAACATACATAATGCAATGCAATACGAGAAAGTAAACTTGCTAATCTAATAGAGAAACAAGTACAATCACACATACTTAAACAAACAACGTTCAAGATAGTTGGACTAATGTTTTTTTATCAAGCTTCAGTTCTGGAATGTTCGTGTTGTAATGACAATAGTTAAAAATGGTGCCCCAAGAAAGGATACATGAGAGGGAATAATGAAGGACACAAGTAGTCCCATGGAAATCATTCGTGCACTATTAAATAGTCTCTAGAAACTCACTATTGCATGGGAGTACCGACATAATAAGAAAGCCAACTTTGTTAATGAAGGTAGATCACGATGATCCGTAAGTCGTTTAAGACAAGAATAAGAAATAACCTAAGAAATATGTTTTTGTAGGACAAATTTTGATGTTCGAGGACAATGCATTTGATATAGGCTTCAACTGCATGCATGCCATTTACCAAATTTTGAATTTTTACAAATGTTTTTGGAATTTTTTCACGATTTTACCAAATTTTTTTAAAAATGTTAGGTTTTTTTAATTTATTGATTTTTAAAGAAGAAAATATTATAGAAGAAATAACGAAGTTGTGAGACATCGCTAAAGTCACTATAAGGCAAAAATATGCCCCATGTAGTAGAAAAGGTTGTTGAAAGAAAAAATATGCCCCAACGTAGTAAAAACGGGCACAAAATAATTATTTATTAAAAATAATCATCATGGCAAGTGCTAGAGGAATTTAGAAGAACCACGATGGCTCTAGGGCACCTTGGGGGTGAGAAACACGTCGCAGGGGGGTAAAAATGGGTATATAAGCCATCACGGCCAATTCATTTACCACATTCACTTACCTTTTAATGTTGATTGAGCTCTGACCTACGAGAAGATGACGAGGGTGTAGAACCAAGAGACATCATGTGGATTACATGAGATACTACATGAGACTCCCTGGGGATGGCCTGCAGGTACATAAAAATGGACTTTTCACCTTTATCTTTTGTAGAATTTAATTTTGGTGAAAACACATTTATTAGGGTAAGATAGGGTAGAAAAATCCACATGAATGTGCCAATGTGGCCCTTTGGGTGCACATATGCTCATAGGGTCACATCGTGTTTGAGCATACATGGGCGCGTATGTGCTAGTGCCTAAGGAAGGGAGCTTATGAAAATGTGTAGTGATATGTGGGCGTGTATACGCCATGCAAAGAAGAATGTGTTGGCGCATTGAGGGGTTTTAATGGAAATATTTAAGCATGCCTATACACGATGGGGGTGATGGTGCCACCAGGGGATGTTGGTGCACAAAAGACACTATTGGAGTGACTTTAGAAGAAAATGAAGGTTTATAGGAAAACCTAAATGGTAGAAGAAATGAATTATATAGCAAAATAGAAGAATACCATAGTAGTGTAGAAAAATAAGATCATAATAAATGACTTGATTGACCCTGCAGATGGACTTAGAGGTATTATAGACATAAGATGCCAGACTAGATTTTCTTGAGATCACACTGGAGGTGACCGGTTTATCTCACATGGCTCACATGCCATAGATTACCTTAGATCACAACCTACTCATAACCTTAGATGAGAGATGGCAAAGTGAGAGTAAGACATTCCGTCTTCCTACTGGTGAGATGAGAATCACCCTGGAAAACATGTGGCGGCTCTTATGAGTTCCTATTTAGGGTCGCTTGACCACATATGATGGTCTCCAAGATTGTATTAAGAGATGCATAGCCGAGAAGTTTGGAATAGTAGACATAACCCATCGGAGTATGACTACTAATATTGGGATGTGTATGGCAGATCGGTGGTTAAAACGGGTCCCTGTGTTTTTGTTAGCTCTTGTCAGCGCATATTGTTTCCTGACAAGACTGGTGCTCGGTTTCCTCTGGGCCTTATTAGAGTGATTCATAACCTTCTTTAGGGAGAGGTTTACTATTGGGGTCAATGTATACTTGGCTCATTTATACATAGATTTTCATTTGATATCTTACCATGGACAAAGGTCTGTGGGTCTTGCCACTTTGTTACAAATATGGGTCTGGGACCATATTACGATAGGATTCCCTATAGGAGCATTGAGAGCTCGAGTTATTAGAGAGCCTTTTGTCATGGGTTGGGTTCCAGATGGAGATGATATTCATGGTCACATGGGGGATATAGACTATTACATGTGAGCATTTGACAAGGTACAACCTCACATGATCACATGGCGGCCATACAGGTTGTACCATTGGCCTTAGGATGCAATTGAGTTAACCAACATTACAGTTGACCATTTCATTATTAAAAGCATGAGTCATATCATGGAGTGGTACAAAGTTGAATAGATCCAGTGGCAGTTTGGTCTTATCCAGGGGATTCCTAGTGATGAGATGTGGTATACACGTAGATACAAAGAGACCTTTCATATGGGGCCCCGATCAGGCTGGGCAGAGCTCATACTAGCTTTTTACAGGTGGTTCCACAACCTTGGGTACAATAAGCACAGATATAGAATCTAGGAATGACCTCAGATTATACGGTTTGGTACATGACAGTGTGGCCTCAAGTGATTGATCATACCCCAAGAGGTACTTGGATACAACAAAGACAAGGGGTACATGGTCCAAATCCATAGCACAGTACACGCACAAACATGTTCATGCAGATACGACCACATATATGGGTACCAACACAACAGTGGTATTCTAGTAACATATTTTAGTGCAACAAAGGTAGTGGTGCAACCACATGTATTGACACCATGGATGCCCCTACACATTCCATTACGAGACACCATTGCAGAACCTACGCCACCCCCTCACGTGAGTCCACCACATATTCCACTAGGAGGTGGAGGAGATGGTGGGGGTGGAGAGGATATGGAGGAGGAAATTCAAGATGTATAGGTGGATACCTTGCAGCAAGAGCTACAATGCAGATAGTATCCCTATAGCTTTAGGTTACAAATGAGAGAGACCAAGTGATTATAGAGAGTGATCATCTCATTAAAGAGCGAGATCAGGCCAAGGCTAAGAGAGTATAAACCATGTTAGTGTAAGATCGGTGGCTGCAAAGAGGATACAACTACATAGATAGAGGGATCAAGTTATAGCAAATATATCCTAGATGCGGATAAAGCTAGCTAGTGTGAGGCGAGCATGATACACTCTAGTATGTAGGCATTGCTTGAAGGGTATAATTATTGATTGTTCATAGTTCTTCCCTAGTAGCTGAGGCTACATCCTATAGGATGTAGTATCATGTGGCCATACCTACTGAGAAGAGATCTCCTGAGTATAATCAGATAGCTAGTACTATGTCACGATCTAGAGGATAGAATCCATCACAATCAACACAATTTGTACAGGGTCCTTCGTGACAATATTCTTTAGAGAAACATGGGTAGGCATAATATGGTGCAGTGCCTTCTTCACATCCAGTACCTCAGATGCCCCCACCTAGTGGCCAACTTGGAATAGGTAGTCCCAAAGAGGGTGAGAGTCATGGTTGACTCTCTTATTGATGTACTAGATGTATATTTTTGGTGTATTTCCTTGATATGAAGACATACTTTTATATGGATGTATATGTATTGTTTTTATCATGCCTCACGATGAAGGCATGTTTTTTTATAGATGTACATTATGTATTGTTTTTTATTATGCCTCGTGATGAAGGTAATTTTTTTTATCCATGCCCATTGTTATTGCCAAATCACTCCACCCTCCAAATGGCCAAGTGATGAATAGGGCATTCGGTGTGATTGGGTAACATTGGATCACCTCTCAAGCTGTGGGACTTGGGCTCAAGGTGAACCTCTGGAGAAGGCCGGCTTCCTCTTCCTAAACTAAACACAACACTACTTCTAATGCAATAAAATAGCTAACTAGACCTATGCTAACATTTTCATGGGGTTAAGGGGGAGAGATTTGTAAGAAATAAAACCTATACTAGAAGTGGTGATGCACCAAGAAAGGGTGTTGCTAGACAAGTTTCTGATCTTCAAAACTGAGAAGGGTTGATTTGAAAAGGGTGAACAAATACACCACATGCCAACTTCACCTACTACAACATAGAGAGGGTAAACAAAATACCACAGACTATGAAACACGTATTCCCTTATTGAACCTAATTAGACAAGAAAGTTTTCTTTATTCTAGTGAAAAAGGATGAAACTGAGAAGGATGAATGAACACCACAACCCAACCACATAGAATAATTCACTACCAGATAAGCACAAAAATCCTAGAATCAACACTGAAACTTGAGTTTTGCATAGTGTACTTGCAAGCATGAGAAAGGCACAATGAAGTAGATAGAATGATGAAAGGACCAATAATAATCACAAAACACACACTTTTATTACTTCAATCATGTGTTCAATGGATCATTACATTCATAAGATTCAATGGTTTCCATTACAATCTTGGAATAGAGGCTTGAAATTTCCCCAATCCACGAAACTTGTAGAAAGATAGAAATTTGGAAAATATGTCTAATTGCTCCATTGTTTAACCCTTTGGATTGAGCTTCTCCTTTACATTTATAGAAAATATAGTTTGAGAAAGGATGGAATAAAGGCACATGATGTCCTACATTAATTACATCACTAACTACACCACTTAGTAACATTCCATAGTCTCTAATAAATTCAAATTTAAACTTATCCATTATTACTTAAAATAATATTTTAATAATAAAAAATATTATTTTATTAAAATATTTTAATAAAAATGAAATTTGATTTTGGCAAGACTTAATTGTGTTTTGAAGGGTTTTAAATTGTTGATTGGCCAACAAGCTCACCATCCAACTTGCGAGTTGGTTCACGAGCCCTTTTGATTTATTGCTTGTGACCACATTTGTATTGGTCGGCACTTACCTTGTTTTTCCAACTCACCATGTGCTCCCACATCTCACCATTTTGATTGGGTCTTAGTGTTGAATCTGCTAACTAGACGCTTTCACCATGAAACCTCACACATGTAACTCAAGATTACATTTGTTGGCAATCTTTTCGTTGGCTTTGACCGCTTCGTTTTATACCACATTGAGCTCTCTTTGTTGGGCATCTCAAAGACAACAAGTAATGCACATGTTATCCCGTATAGAATTTTCCACCACGTATTACATTCAAGGAGTATATCCGAAATTATTGGCTCGCGTTATTTAATGATGAGTTCCTATTAGCCAAACTAATTTCTTTGAATGAGTTCTCACGACCTATCACTTGTTAACTTGATTTGGCACTTGATTTATGGGATGTGCCTCGCCCACCTTTGCAACTATCCTACCATACAAATTGACCAAGCATCTTGAAACATACAATTAACCTTGTTACTTTGGAAATTGTAGCCTAGAACAACTCGGTCCATCTACCCAAAATTTTGACACACCACAGATCTCTGAAACTCCCATACTCAGGGCCTCACCTCACCACATTACTCCATGGACCCGAAAATTACATGATCCCCATGTACTTGACTTAGCTAGGGTATCCATAAATCTTGACATCCATTTCCTCCTTACAGGACTTTGTACGCCATCTTGCCATCGCACCAACTTGGTGAGTTGGTCCCGATCTCCACTTCTTCACAATTAATTACCTTCAGCCATATGCTTATCTTTGGGCACGAGAATCCACTCCATGGAATGTCATCTTACAAATGTACCAATTTGGTGAATTCACTCACAATCTCTGCAACTCCCATGATCACTCAGAATTGTCATGAGCCCTTACCTTCTTCTCATAATTTTGTCTTCTCAAGTTCACTCTGTGAGCTCCAAAATTTCTCAACATCCACACAATCCCCACATAGTGGCAATTTAGATCTTGTCCACCAAATGACTCGTTCCCTACAGATCCTCTGAGCTTATGACATACACATCAATCTATTCTTCCCAATGGCCTGCCAACTTGAGCTAAACCATTTTTCCCGAGTCACTCACTTCCATCTCGATTGCTCTGTAGATGAGCTTGAACCTAACTTTCTCTTCTACATGTTTGATCATAAATTTTCAATTAGTTTGAGTTAGATTCCTATCATCCAACTTCACGCCTTTGCCTCTGAATATCCTTTAAGCCATATATATCTAGGATACTCTTGGCTCATATTGAGCACCTTGCTACTTCACACCACCGAGTCCTCCACAAGCCCTAATAGTTTGGATCTTGGACGAAATCATCACTTACCATGAATTTATCTCATCATCATGCGATGCCATCCATTATTACCTTACCGAGTCATTCTAACACTTTTTTGATGATACATGCTCAAAGTATGAGCACAAAATCCATTTCTACATTTGAATCGGGCTATTCATCATCTTCGTACACCATGGATGCAGACTCACCCTTTCAAAACTCCCTCCCAACCGACCTCACTAAAGATCAGATCCCATGGATTATCAGATCCGAGCTTCGTGATAATATTTTCTCTAAAAATATCCACATCATCATGCCAATCATGAGCTTGATCTTTGAGCCACTCGGTACTTATGTACTTTCTCAACTCAACGATTTTGAGCTCACCCTATGTCATTTTCTAACACAAGACAAATTACTCCCGTGAGTGAAAAATCACCTCTTTTCTATCCTCCAAGCCGAATACACCTCGAATACATTACATGCAATTGATTGTTTTCTCTTAGCCGAACTAGTCATCTTTTCATGTTCCACTCACTATAATGAGCTCCATCCAATTGAGATCTCTCAAAATCTCTTCTCTGAGTCGTTCTAAATACCTCGTCCTAAGTTCCTTCATGATCTCGTAGCATCAAGACTCCATGGCTCGGCATTTTCCAACACACTTTTTGTTGAGTTCTATTATGAGCTCACCTTTTCTAAAAAATGAGATCAATGAGCCCTTATCTCGAACCTTGAAATGGTGAGATAATTTATCTCAACCTTCATGTTTCAGCATTTTACACTATAACCCAGATCCACACACTAGTTGAGCTCCAATTCAATGTCCTATTGTATTCATTTTTACCTATCTACTAATTTCTAACCCCATACGTGTCACCTATCACCTAACGGGAACGAGCGCTCACCCGAGGAACATGTGGGTGCCGAGCCCTCCTTTATGTGAGAATTGTGAGAAGATCTTACCATTGTTAGAGCATTAGTTTCGAGAGAAGTGAATATTCATGTAAATGCACAACATGAGGTATCATATCCTTATACCCAAGTAATTAATAATAAGAGAGACATCATGGCATGAAATACAAAGAACACATCTACCATAAAATATAAGGAAATAATACTAGGGTTTGCTCCTTGAACCATATATTTAGAATAAAAGCCATATATTTATATTGATCGTAGTCTCAACAGCAGCCACATTACATTCAAAAGGATTGTATCGGACCAAATGTATTGATCACCGGGATCTAACCCATATATCAGAGGTCCTAGCTATGCTTTCTTTATTACAAAAATTTTATAGACCCATCCCTTAGACATGATAACATTCCTACAGTCCTCTAATGAGAACCCCAACTCATAGGGCCTCGTAGTATTCTCTCACAAGTTTTCTCTTCCCATGTTATATGTCTTGGTGTCTCTCTTCATGCCTTCATGTGTTTGTGTATCTCTTCTACCCGAGCATCTCTTCTTATAGGATCAACACCCACCACCATGCCTTTCTTTAGGAGTAGATCGATGTCAAGTGTCAATGTGGTCCTCCAATGGTGCATGCTTATTCTAATATGATCTCTCCACTTTCTATAATGATGTCTTCCTAGGAATATTTCATTCATGGAATATTATTTCCTTGAACACCAAGTCTCCAGGCTGGCACCTTATCCACTCAGCATGCCTATTCCGGTCATATTTTTCCTCAAGTGTCTCTAAAATGTTGAATATGGATAAGTCCTTAGACCCTATGTATTTCCTTACGCGTACAACATGGTTTCTCCTAAACCCTTCTCAAATCGTTGTCCTCAATGCTTCGCTCCACTCGCCCTTATTCTTATTGGTCCCGCGTCCTCATGTTCCCTTTGGTACTTAGCCAATATTTCAAGGCCCAACATCACCCCACACTAATCTTGTTCTCCATCCTCGAAACATACTTCTCCTTTAAAGAATAACGAATGGTGGAACCCAGATAAATTGAATGAAGAAGTAAAGAATGGAAGAATGAAGAATAAAAGAAATGAAATAATTGAAGATCTTGCTACTTCGCAATAGGAGTGGGAACTCCTTCCTTATTGTCACCTCGATCTTTTCCCTAACATCCACTTCATGTTGCACCCGCTTTGAAAGGTCACCCACTAGAAATCTTACCTCCTCAAAGCTTAGTTCACTTCCCCGTAGTATTCAACGTATCTAAAATTCCTTCAAGCTATTTTCTAAGGTCATCCAAAATGTCCATTCTATGGGTGATCTAGGGATACAACTACTTAAGCCAGTTCTTGATCGAACCTCGCAAGGTTTCAATTACCTCTGTCTTCTTTTCAACCTTAGCTAGGAATTTATCCCGATCTTCCATGTTTCCTTTATTCTTATCTTGGTATTCCTTCAGACCTACCTCATGTGTAGAAACTAGTATGCTTGCTACCTTGTCTTTGTCAAAACAATTATCATACATGACCTCAACTATTTGTATAGCAGAAAGGATCTTGAAATATCATGTCACTATCTCCCCAACCTTCTACTTATAGTCCTCCTTTTGGCATTCCAATGCCTCTTCTGTTGATTCTAGAGTGAGGCCACCTTTCCATGGTAAGGATGCAGGTTAAGTATTCCAAGAAAAGGTTGACTCATATTTCTGCTCAGGAGGTGTTAGGTGTGGGTTTTTCAAAGTGATAGTGTTCATAATCATTTCAATCTTCTTGTACACCTCGCGCACCTTCACCTTCTCCTCCCTTAGTTCATGCCTTAACTGTGTCTTTGATCAACTCTTCCTGCTTTAAATCCTTTCTCTTCTCAATGAGTTCCTCCTTCTTCTCTAGTTCTTCCTCTAGGAACCTTACCCTATCATTCCTTTTGAAGAGTCTCACCTCAACCTCAACTGATACCTTATTGAGGATGTTGCAAACTTGTTCATCAGATAACTATTGAGCTTTTATCAGAGGGTTCACTCCCTTGGTCTTTGGTATTTTCATCAGTGCCCCTTTACTTACCTCAAACTTAGGCTCATTAACATAAGACTCAAAATCCAAGATAACATCTTCCTTTTTCATGGGTATGCACCTTCTTCATTGAATGAAGATCATGAAAGGAGTTGGTCTGAAGGGATGGTACCTTGGAAGTGTGCACGCAATACCTTATTTGGATCATTGATATAAATCATTCCCTACTCTTGTGCCTCTACCACACTCTTTCCTCCGGTGTGTGCTACCTTTGGATAGCTTACTGCTAAGATGGGATCTCTTCCCATGCTCCCATACTATTTTCCTATTATTTCCTCGTCTATCTCCTTGAGCACTTCTTCAGCATTATGCTCTACCTCCTGCTCCACAAAATCCTTTATTATGCCCACTACTTATCTTTCCATAACATCTTCTATCTGCTCCTTGGTGAGGCTTGGGGTCCATTGATCCTTTGTATTCACTTCCTCACTCTCCCCTTTGCCTTGAGCTCCTTCTTCTTCCCCATTCTTCTCTTCATTTCCCTCATCCTTGGAGTCATGCACATCATACATAGGATGGTTCTGAGCCTCTTCATTCTCAACATCATCTCTCTCACCTCTATTGGCCTTCGGATCTCCATTCCTTGTGATTTTGACTTCTCTCTGCTACCTTCTTCTTCCTAACTGGTGATTCTAGTATAGGAGACTCTTCCTTTTGGTTGTGAAGTCTGATATGTATTTATGCATTGTGAAATCTGGATTGTTCCTTATTAGGTCACAAATCTAACAGTGGTTTTCTATGTTTCCCCGAAATGATAAAAAACCTAATATCTTTAAAGGGTCGTTATGTATGAGGCTCATTGTATTAGTGGCGCCTTTGAGAGAGAGTTTGGATGGACTGAATAAAAGGATTGGTGTTTCTGGTGGATATAGCCCATTTTGGGTGAACCACATTAAATATGTGTTTCTATTTTATTGCATTATTTTCTGTTTTACATTTTCTAGCATTATTCATTGCATGCTTGTTTATCTGTATAACTAGTATAATCCTAACCATTCCTTTTCTCCTTCTTCGAGAAGTTACTCCTTCCTTGGTAATTCTTCTTGTGCGAAGGATCTTCTTACTCTAGCACCTCTTCCTCAGGTGATTTTTCATTTTCCTTAATAGGGGACTTCTTCCTCAGTGCATATGTGCTCATATTTATGCCTAAAGCTTGTGCGCCCATAGATTGTGTTATTTGTACACTTGGCACCTTCTTATCAAGTTCCTCCTCTCTCTCCCTCTTCCTTGTACGGCCTTCTTCTTCATGGTGGGGTCTTTATCATACACACCTCAAGGGAGACATAATTCTCCACATAGGCATGATTTTTAGGGTATAACAAATTCCTTCGTAGGTCACGGTGGTCCTATTCCACCACGTTGAGGTAAAACCTTACTCTTTTTCCTCCTTGAAGTGATTGACCCCTGCAAAGTGATAGAGAAATGTAGTTTACACCATGGTATCTTGGTCCCATTTGTCAATGTGATTCTACCAATGCGAAATGCTGTATATAAAAACTCATCTTCTCCTCCTTGCACTAGCACCGATAGTTGTTCGGTATCCTCCATTCATCCCCAAATGCATTGCACATCCTCTTTTACTATTTCTCTAGGTGCACCTTTTGGGCAGCCGTCATGTTGTCACAAGTGTATTTTTCAAATATCTTTGTGGGGAGGGATCTTCATCTGGATATTGCCATACAAACTTCTCTATTCCATCGGAACTCCACTTTCGAGAAGACAATGGTGAGGGGCACTCCAAACATGATCTTCTCTCCTTCACGCATGGCATTAACTATCTCGTCTGCAATGAAGGTGGACAAGTTATAGATAGTTCCTTCTAAAATATTTTGCACACATTCAACCAAGACTTATTTATCTATGTCCATCTTTCTTTACCATTCAACTTAGATACAAATTTTGCGGCCATCCTCATCACTATGTCAGAGATATTGGGGATGTCAAAGTAGCGAGACCCCTTCTTGTAGTCATAAGTCTTCACGGTCTCCTTAATGGCATCCTTATCCTCCAAGTCATCATCTAGCAGCTCCCCTTCATAGAAAAGGCTGGTAAACTTAGAGATTAGTTGAGGGTTTATGCGCATCCTTCATCCTGTGAAGTATAAGTGGTCCTTGTGCACATGTGACATCAACCATTGGTACAATCGCTCGGGTTTTCCAAAGTAGGGCAACTCATAAAGTTGCAGCAACCCAGCCTTCTCTAATTTTACCTTCACTTCATCACTATAGATTGGCATCCCTTCTAGTGTCCTTTTTTCTGTCAAGTGAACCAGTTCCAATGCCATCTCCTTCTCGGTGGTACTTTTGTGATGGTTGTAATCACTCATTTCCATCTTTCTTACATGGGATACCCATTCCTTTCCGATAAACACACCATCTGGGTATTGCATCTCCACATATCATTCCTCATTGAAGCTGGTGGCGGGAGTCTCTTTACCCTTACCCTTGCCCTTATTTGGTGAGATGGTTTCCTTCTTTGGTGCCATATTTTTTTCAGGTTACTAAAAAACAAACTCTTCCTTTCTCCTTTTCCTCTCTCTTCTCAAATTTGTGGCTTACCTTTGTGAAAAATCCCTTTACTCCCATGCCCTAGCTACAAAACCCTAACCTAGAAAATCCTTCCACAATATAAAGTACTCTCTTGAAACCTTCTTTCCTACGCACGTGTACTACTTCTAGTATGGTTCAAAAATCACACTAGTATCGCACTCATATTCTCACAATGTTTCGTTCACATAAATAATTTTTCATGGATGCCATAGTTCGTAAGATCTCTTTGATATTGTAATTGTAAGGTAAATAATAATGTGCCTGACCTTCTACTTATAGCTTTTTCTTCTCTCCCAAAATAAATGTTATGCCACCTACCAACATACTTTTATAATAAAGGTGGATTTTTCCACTAAAGCCAACCTTAAGCGCTCTTACCCCCATGCCCAATCCTACGTGAAAAATCCTTACAACCTTTTTGTGTGCAAAAATACTTACCGACAAAATATCCTCATGCACGTTCTTGCGAGTGCCAAAGGAAATTCTTCCGTCAACTTGATTTTTTTCCTTGCCTATCTCATGTTGTTCATGCACTTCTCAACCTTTATACATGGTATTTGTAAAGTTATCTTGACACCAATATTTTTATGACCACTTTTTCTACACACACTCATCCACATTCATGTACCTTTGATCCTTCACTATTGAGCCATCAAAACACAACTTTCACTATCGGAATTCATTATATAACTCACTACTCCACCCCACACAAAAATAGATATATTGTCCTCTACGCATACACAAGATTTTGAAAATAAGTGGCTACTAACGCACAAGGTGTGCAAAACAACAACAAAAATAAGGGAACAAGAAATGAGAAAGGGAAACACAAGGAAAAGAAAATGCATTAAAAGAAACCCTAGGCTAAATGGAAATACTACCTTATTTATGATTACACAAAAGCCTTATTTATAGTAGGGCTTTAGCCTACTCCCATTGAAATGGACTAGTAATCTCATCCCATCCAGTGCTTGTAACTGGCATGTGCCTGAATCAAGGATGTACGAGATGATATATGGACCTAACCAATGGAATTTCAGTTTCCCAGGATGGTGTAGAAATTTGGAGTCATATTGCAAGACCATCTTGCTCAACCTTGAATTGTTTGTTTTTAATATGACGATCATGTCATGCTTGTTCGATCTTATGAATCCATCTAGAAAGTGATCGCTGTTGTCAAATGTATTAAATTCTCCATGTGCTATTGAATTTCTTGTTCATCAGCTAACCCTCATATGTTCGCAATACATAGCGACGGTAGCATAAATTCAACCAAAGGAAATAGCTTTTACGCCAAACACCAATTAAAATAGTGTGGCCTTGTTCAATCTCTTATAGGTTGTCATGTATTCCCATAGAACGGTTGATACCTTGTCATCCCAATCTTGTCTTCCCACATCACAAATTTTGGTCAGTGTGTGGCTTAATATCTTGTTAAATGCCTCAATAGTTCCATTAGCTTGTGGGTGATATGGGGTAGTCTTATGATGGGCCACCATGAACTCTACCAACAAAATCCTGATTGTCTCATTCAAAAAATGTGTACCCCTATCACTAGTCAAGCTTAAAGGACATCCATACCTACTTATTATGTTCTCCCATAAGAATCTAGTAGATGTCACCATTATACAATCCCTCAGTAGGTGTTGCCTTTTCTCATCTTGTTAAGTAGCTAGTGCAAGTAATGATATAGCGTGAACCAGTCCTTCACGTGGCAGGTGAAATTGGTCCTATAAAATCAATGGCCCATTTTTCAAATGGTTTTGCATTGGCTATAGGTCTCAAGGGCATCTCATCTCTTTTCTGGCTTGCCAAGGCACTTTGAAATTCTCACAAGACTTGAAAAATTCAATGTAATTGTGGTAGATACTTTTCCACTAAAGTCCTGCAAGTAGAATCTTCCACATGGTGGAATTACTTGCATAGTGCCCTCCTGTAATCCCACCATGTAATTTTTCCGTGATTGCAATGTGCTCATGTTCTAACACACATCACTGAAAACTTCATTATGACCTAACTTTTATAAGTCTCCACAAATTAGAATGTAGGGCACAATGTGTATATCTAATTGTTTCCTTTCCAAAGTTTTCATTCCTTTTGGCACCACTCCTGTTTTGAGAAACACAACAATATCTTCCAATTCAGAGGGTACGTATCGTAGTCTAAAAAGTTGTGCATATAACATTGTATCCTACCGCTTTGTGTGTCCTCTCATGAATCTTTTACGTATAAATGGTCGATCTAATATTGCTCTTTCCTAGTTTCACAACAACCGTAAAGTCAAACTCTTGAAACAATAGAACCCATCTATGGATGTGCCCTTGTAAAATGGGCTTGTTAAACAAATACCTCAATGTCATGTGATCCATGTAAAATATGAAGGTTGTAGCCAGAATATACTTCCCGAACTTGTGTAATGCATAGTTCATTGATAGTGCTTCTCTCTCAAAGTGGTATAGTTCTTCTCTACTGGTGTCAACTTCCTACTTGTAAAGAAAAGGGGTGATAAAAATCCCTCACCAGGTTGTGCTAGCACTGCTCCAATGGATGTCCCTGAGGCATCAACATGAACATGAAAAGGTTTATCCCAAGAAGGAATCAGTAATATTGGCTTAGCGATAAGTCTATCCTTAAAAGTTTCAAATGTCATCTCGCTAGGCCTTTCCCTAGTGAAATGCACTCTTGTGTTGTAGTAAATCCTCCAATTGCATGAAAATCTTGGCATATCCCTTGATAAAATTCTGGTAGTATCCCATATTCCCAATGAATTTGTACACTACGCTTTGACTGGTAGGCTCCCCCAATCCCACAATGACAACTTTGGCGGGATCCACCAATAAACCTTCCTTACATATGATATGCCCCAACAGGGTCCCAAATGGAGTAGAAAAAACACATTTCTTAATGTTGAGGGATATCCTCAATTGCTGACATCTTTCAAACATCAGCCTCAAAATGTCACAATGTTCTATCACTAATCCATACACCATCTAGTCATCAAGGTAGACCTAAAGGAACTTATGGATAAAATTCTGAAATTCCTGGACTACTATGTGTGAAAACACAACAGTACATTCTTCATCAATAGGGCATGACTCGTATAGGAAAAATTCCCCATTTAGTGGAAAAAAATTCTTTTCTTTCTCTTCTTTAGCAATTCTAACTTCATGGCATCCCGAGAATCCTTCCGTGAAGAAATAGATTTCGCGCTTTGACTACTCCTTCTAGGATTTATTTAGTGAAGGGGGTGGAAAAGGGTCAAAGACACATACCGCATTCAAGTCCCTATATTCAACATAGATCCTTATCCTTCCATCATTTTTAATGCTAATGACCATAGGTCTTACCCATTATGATTCATCCATAGCTTCAATGATTCCTGAAGTGATCATTTTATCTATCTCCTCCTTAAATTCGATGCGAAGATTCATATTCATTCGATAAGGCCTATTATGAATCGTGCACGCATGCTCCTTTAACTTGATATTTATTTCTCCTAAGGAGTAGTGAGCACCCTTAAGTTCATGGTATCCACATGAAAATAAGTCTTGAAACTCACACAAGAGATCAATGATCTTTGAAACCTCCCTCTAGGACCAATATTCTCCGATGGTAGCCTCCTTAGGTCCTGGCCTCCAACCAATGTTAAACTTATTTGTTTTGAGGGGTTCATGGTAGGTATATGCTTTCTCATCAGCACTATCAATAACTTCACGTGTACCTTCAAGATGGTTAATGTTATCCAAAATGTACCCCTTGCTCATTTTGTGGCTAACTCCTTTCATTCTTCCCTCTCTTGTGCCTCAGTCATAATTTTTACTTTTTAGGCACTCAAAACTTTCAGAAATGGCACCATTGGATAGAGATCTTTCTCATCTTTCCAAAAAGGTAAATTTTTCCTCCTAACTCCATGTATTTTTGAAGTTATGGCCTGGTGGAGTTTTTGTGGGAAATTTTCCCCTGAAAGGCCCGCAGCCAATGAAATGGTGCCACGTGTCCAAGGAAGTGGCGGGGTCGGAGGAAAACTTGGTTTTTTACCAAGTGTTTGGAAAAGATTTCAAAAGGGATATTTTTCCCCAGGCCCACCGCGAATCAGATTATGCCACGTGTCCAGGGGAGAAAATTAAAAATTTTGACTAAGTGTTGGCACCAGGGAAAATTTTAAAAGAAGGCCCACGCCCAATCATGTTGTGCCACGTGTCCTTTGGCATCGGAACCACGGAGCACGGAAGAGAAGTTATAATTTTGGCGAAGTATTTTTCCAAATTTCAAAAGGAAAATTATTGGCCCGCTGGCCCACCAACCATTCAGAGAAGGCCACGTGTCCTCAGTCCCCGAAATGGCGGAGCGCGGGAGGAGATTGGGATTTTTTCCCAAAGGGATTACACAAAAGGAAAAATGTTTTCCCAGGCCCCGCATCCAGTAAGATGCTACCACATGTCCCAGACCGGTGGAAGGTGGGGAGAATTTGGGAAATTTTCCCAAAGGAAAAAGAAGGAAATTTCAAGGGAAAAATTCCCCCGAATGCGAACCAATCACATCTTGCCACGTGTCCAGTGGCGGCAAAATATACAAGACAAGCCCGCATGGAAAATTCGAAGGGAAAGGCCTGCAATGAATGGGGTTTTGCCACATGTGCATGTCAAGGAATAGGATCAAATAGTGACAGAAAATTTAGGAGGACAAGCCCACCCAATCAAGACGTGCCACGTGTCCTCGATCATCGGCCCATGGGAATTTTGGAACATTTTCCAAATGGAAAAACAATGGAAAATGAAGCATTAAAGGCCCACACCAAATCAAAACATGCCACATGGAACCTAGAATGGTGGAGCATGGGGAATTTTTGGAAAAAGTTTCCAATGACCAAAAAGTAAAAAATTTAAAAAAATTTACCCGTCAATCCGATTTGGCCTGTTTTGCCCTAAAATTTCAAACGGCCATATCTTTCGATCCAGAGCTCATTTTTTCATGTTCTTTATATCAATGGAAAGCTGGTGAAATTATCTACAATATTATAGGGTCATTTTTTCATTTTGATGGAGATTGGAGGGATAAAATTAGAAAACTCCTCCCGGCACGTGGTCATGGATAGAAATGACTTTTCAACCACCATTTTTAATGGCGAATGGCTCGCATTCTCTCCCAACATGGCGAAAATGTTAGGGGATGGGCCTATAAGGATGCCCATGCTATTTTAATGCATTTTGGGTCAGTGGTTGAATCTCTCCCACGTTTTCCCGTGTTTCTCTCTCCTGGGGTCGTGGCTTGCACTGTAAAAGCTAGAATGGGTTCATTTTTAAAAGAGGAGACACTTTTTAGCTCTACAACTTCCCTTTTCTTCCTTTTTGGTAGAATTTGTGGAAATTTTTACCTTTCCATGCAATACAACACCCCTTTTTGCCTCTTGATCACTGTAATGCATTGTATTGGATCTGGAATGTTAATATATGCTTTGTGATTAAAATCCCTCAATCCTTTCATATATCTACCATTGTTTTCCTGATCTTTCATTACATTTTGAGCAATTTGTGCATGCTTTGTGTTGTGTTTTCTTATGGATTGTGTATATATTGTAGTATCAGGTGTCTGCAACTCCTTTAGTGCATCACCTCATTAGCATTAGCTTCATTTTCTTGCATTCCCTATCTTTGTCCCCTTGGAATTTAGAGTAGGAACTAGGAATTCAAACCTCTGCAACTTGTAAGTGATATATTTGATCAGAGGAGTTGAGGAACCAGCCTCTAATCTAGAGATTCCTCTCCCATTTTACAAGTCCCACACTTTGGGAGAGGATTCAATGTTTTGCAATCACACTGGATGTCCAAGATGATCAAACTAGAAGTCTGATCAACATCCGTGGGTGCTTTCTTGATTTGCAACAACAATTTTGGCATGCCTATGGGACCTTAGAGGTCTTCATCTTCATTATAACAAAATTGATGTGCATTTGTTGTAATTTTATTGCTTAAAGAGCCCTAAATTGCACATCTAGTGACTCCAAAGAAGAAGAATCAATGGTTTTAGCAAAGACAGCCCGAAAACTCATGAGAAGAATCACCACAAGGCCAAGAGTTGGAAAAGAATAGGTTTTGTTTGAGTATCTACAGTTATCTCCAAGAATAAAGCAAAGAGGGAGGAGAATTCAAAGGTATCCATCTCCACCAAACAAAACTCTATCAACTCCTCCACCTAGTAGGCCTTTCATTCAATCAACAAGGGTTCTAAGGCCAATCAGAATGGCACAAAACAACCCCTATGTCAATTTCACCGCAGTAGAGCCCACTTACCCTCAATGCACAAAATCCAATCCTAGTTGTAGCATTGAAGAACATCCCATACTTTACTGGAGAGAATCAGACCACTCCTGGTGATCATGTTAAGGATATTGCTAATATTTGTGCAATCCATGAGATCAATGAGATGCAAGTTGCTATCAAACTGTTGGCATCTTCATTCAAAGGGAAAGCTTTGCAATGGTTTAGGAGTCTTGCCTCAGGTTCTATCCAAAATTGGAACCAACTATGTATAGCCCTCCATGAGCAGTTTGGAGAAAAGGGAGACAACTTGTCCCTTTTGGAGCAGCTGACAACCATCAAGAGAGCTCCCAATGAGCAGCTGACCGACTTCAACTTCAGATTTCAAATGACTTGGGAGAGAATTCTAGTGGCAGTAAGGCCAGGCGTAGAAGGTTCTTTTCTATATTACCTTAAAGCTTTAAATTCTGATATTTCTATGTTAATTCAATCCATGGGAGGCACAACTATCCCTGTTGCTTATAGCATTGCCATTAGAGCTGAAAATTGTTTGATTCAAGCTAGCAAGCTAGCTCCTAGGCCTCCAATGCCACTGTTTCCAAGTTTAGAGAGCCCAAACACTAATCAAACACCTATTTTAGCCCCTATTCCCACTCCTAGGAATCAAAATTCAAGTGAAGCTTCTACTTCATCTTCTAGTGCCTCAAATGAACTTCAAGAAGTCATGAAGCAATTGCAAAATCTAGGTAATGAGCTGGTTACACTCAAGAGGCAGCAAGCCCAAGGTTTTAGGCCTTCTTTCCAGCCTCAAGCTCAGCCTAACAGGCAGCCATACCAGCCTCAAAGACCACCCAATCCAGTTGCAAATTTAAACCAAGCAAGACCTCCTACCAATAGACCATTTCAGCCCTATAATTCCAATGCTATATCTGCCTCTAAGGCATTAGTGCTAGTGCAAAACAACATAGCTCAAGAGTATGATTGGTGTTTCCCATGCAATGAACCTCACAACCAGTCTATATGATTCAACGGTGCCTTGAATCAAGAGTTAATGGTGACAACTCATGGTGTGGAGGGTGAAGGTAGTCAAGGAAATAACCAACAAAAAAACATTCCGGCAAAGAATCAGCTCCAAATGATACCACACTTGTAAACCGGTAGGCGTAAGATTTTTGTGGCATGAATAAAATAGTTTCCCAAAGTGTTGCAGCCAACAAAAGTTCAAAAGGAGAAATTTGGGTGAAGAATAGGAATTAGCTCCAAGCAATCCACAACCTTCTATCACTCCACAAATTATTGGTAAACAAAATTCAGTTCCAAACACACAAGGGCTGCTTAAAACAACTCTTAGGCCAGCTCAAATGCCAGTTGTTGCTGCCCATATGCAAGGAATGAATGTGCAATCTAAGGGACAACAAAGATATGCTTCATCTCCATTCAACATCATTGATCGAGATGAAGAAGACAAATGTAAACATATCAATATGGGAATCACTATCTATCCCGTGCCAAGAGATTTGCTACAAGCTACCATGAAGGACTCGGTCAACTTCAAATCAACTAGTCCAAATGCAAGAGAAGGTGCTCACAAATGTTGCCCACCTGAGGGGAATCATGGAGGGCAGCAAGGAAAATGTTGAAGCCCCCTCCATTCTATGTTTCATTGATCATTGGAAACCAATTAGTACACAATTGCATGATAGATTCCAGTAAGGCGTACACAATTGCATGATAGATTCCAGGGCAAGTAGTTCAAGAATGCCTAAGCAAATAGCTAATCGAGTTAGGAATTCAATATGAAGTCATATCCAAAGGGGTAGTGTAATTGGATGGGACAACAAACAATAATAGTTGGAGTGATAAAAACTTGATTCTTACTTTGCATGCCTGCCCCAACGTTATTGTTTTACAAGATGTCTCAAGTAATAGACCTTCCACCACTCTTTTCCCTATGTCCATCAAGAGATTTCACAACCAAGAATGGAGGCTACTTATCTACCGATTGGTCACACATGTTGTTCGAACAAGATATGGAACCAAGTCCATAATCAGATCTGAACCTATTGCAAACTTTCACATTGAGCCTTACACTCCAAGCCGATCAATACCAATTGTTCAACGCTTTGATCAAGAGGATTATCCAAGCACCGAAGAAACCAAAACCAAGGTAGGAAGCATCCCGGATCTAACTCTTGATGAATGGGAAAAAAGGTGCATGCTTTTGATCCTTATAAGGAAATAGAAGAATCTGAGCTAGGAGTCTATTGTATACATGAAGAAAATCAGCCTATTCCTAGCATCACCAACCCGGACCACAAGGATGCCAATGAGGTATGGCGGTTGTTTTTGATGGATCAAGGAGTAGACAAGGTGCGGGAGGGGGAGCTATGCTTGTTTCACCTCACGAAGTTAATTATTATTCATCTTTTAGATTTCAGTTTACATGCTCTAATAACACTACTTTTGAATATGAAGCTTTGATACAAGGATTGCATTGGTCAATCAAGAGAGGAATAAAGAACTTGCAAGTCTTTGGTGACAGTGAGTTGATTTTCAACCAAGTTAAGGGGAAGTATACTGCCAAGAATGATCTACTCAAGTGCTACAAAAATAGGGTGTGGGACCTCATTGAATATTTTGAGTGCTTTGGCATAAAATCCATTCCTAGAAAAGAGAACCAAACTGGCAGCGAGGCTTGCGGCATTGGGGCATCCTTTGACATTTTGAAAGCATTCAAAAGGAAAAGGTACAACCAAACATCCATGTGATCGTGATGCCTTTAGTACCGACAACAATGTAAGTTGGCAAGTGTTTGAAAATGATCGAGTTAATCATCCATTTCTTGCAAGAAGAGGTTGAGTTTTCACTAAAAATCGGGAAAAGTTGGAGCAGCAGTATGGTGACCAAGTGGTGAAGCCGAGAACCAAAAACTACCAAAGGGACTTATTACTTTGGATTCGATTTTCAATCCTAATGATGAGTTTAGGAAGGAGAAAGAAAACATTCAAGTCAAGGGATAAGATTCGGTGTCCATCTTAGTGGAAGAAGGAAAATCACTCGAATTGGTAAAGTGAGAATTGAGTGAGAAAGGTATGAGTTCATACAAATTTTTCAAGAATTCCTTGATGTGTTTGCTTGGAGCTATGAAGATTTGAAAGGTTTCAATCCCAAGTTAGCTCAACACACCATTGAATTGGATCCAAGTACTAAACCCATCAGACAAAAACAAAGGCTAGTCAATCCACAAATGAGCCTCTCATGAGAAAGGAATTGAATAAGTTGATAGAATCAAGTATCATGTTCCCTATCAAGCATTCTAGTTGGGTAGCCAACTTGGTTCCAGTTAGAAAGAAGAGTGGGGAAATCAGATTGTGTGTTGACTTCAGAGATTTGAATAGAGCATCTCTCAAGGATCATTATCCACTTCCTTCTATGGAGCAGATTTTATAGGTTATTTCCGGCTCTGAGAGGTTTTCATTACTTGATGGCTATTCAGGGTATAATCAGATCATGGTGAAAGAAGAGGATCAGTTCAAGATAGCCTTTACAACCAAATGGGGAACTTATGCATACAGGAAAATTCCATTTGGGCTGTCCAACGCTGGAGCTACTTTCCAAAGAGCAATGGACATGGCGTTCAAGGGTTTGATTAACAACATTGTGCTGATATATCTTGATGATATCACTATTTTTTCAAGAAATGCAGCAGACCACCTCTTTCATTTGAGACAAGTGTTCTAAAGGTGCAGAAGATTTGGAGTATCCTTGAATCCTAAAAAGTGTATTTTTCTAGCCCATGAAGGAAAAATCCTTGGCCACATTTTCTCCAAAGAAGGATTAGTAATTGATCCAGAAAGAGTTGAAGCCATAAGAGCACTACCATTGCCAAGCCACAAGAAGGCCCTTCAAAGTTTCTTGGGGAGAATAAATTTTGTTCGAGGTTTGTCCCAAATTTTTCAGCCCTTGTCAAGCCTATCACCAAGATGTTAAAGAAAAGCATGGATTTCAAATGGATAGCAGAAGGCAAGGAAAGTTTTGAAGCAATCAAAGAAGCCATCTCTCAAGCCCCAACTCTCATCAACCCGGATTTCTCCAAGGATTTCATCCTCTATGCATTTGGGGGTGATGATACTATTTCTGCAATTTTGGTACAGCAAAACAAAGAAAATGATGATCACCAATTTCCTTCTTCACCCAAAGCTTGGAGGATTATTAGGTGAGATATTCTTTCATTGAAAAGCATGTTCTTGTAGTAATGAAGCTTGAAGAAATTCAAGCATCTAGTTTCAAACAACAAGGTTCAGTCGTTGGTTTCTCATGTGGGAGTTAAAGACTTCCTCCTCAACAAAGACTTGAATGAAAATAGAGAAGTTTGGATTACTCGTGTTATGGAGTATGACATTGAGATCAAAATCACCAAGTTGGTCGAGGAAAAGGATTGTGTGAGCAACTAATTTTGAGCAAACAAAAGGAAGCATGTAATGAGAGGGAGGTTGTTTTGGCATTGAAAGACAGCCATGAGCAAGGAAGCACTCAAGAGGAGAATGATGGTGTCCTCACTCCTTGCTGGACCCAAGACATAATGCACTTCCTAAGCACGGGACTATGCCCTCTAGAGATGAACAAGACCCAAAAAGACACTTCATTGCAGCTGTCCCATACGCCCTTGTTGATGGTGTTTTGTTCAAGAGGGATGTGAATGGAGTGCTTTTGAGATGCATTAGTACAAATCAGATTCATAGGGTTTTGGAAGAGTTCCATGGTGGATCAGCTGGTGGTCATTTTGCACCAAGAGTGACAGCCCTAAAGATCATGAGGACTGGATATTATTGGCCCAAGATTTTCAGTGATTGTTATGCATGGATCAAGAGGTGCAAGAATTGTGCCTTCTTCACGGTAAAGAGAGGCTAGCTGCCATTCCATTGCATCCAATTTCAATTGACCAGCCATTCATGCAATGGGGTTTGGGTACCATTTCAAGAAAGTTTTAAGTTCTTGAAAAGAAAAAGTTATGACCGAGGCACAAGAGAAGAATGAAAGGAGTTAGCCACAAAATGAGCAAGGGGTACATTTTGGATAACAATTTCGGCGACTCGGAGGGTCATCTCGCCCACTAGATGAAGTTACTAGTTGCCTGAAGCAATCCATTGGGTATGGAGTCATCAAATTCTCTGTTTGGTACCCCAACTGACTAGAACACTACAAGGAGGAAGATGGAGGGTGGAACATCACCTGATTGGAGTAAGGCCTGCAAAACACATTTCTAGGAACAACAAGCTTGTGCCAAAGCACTTGGGGAAAAACAAACTAATCTACAACAAAACCATGTGCACAAGCACTTGGAGGAATGAAAACGTAAGCTAATATGTACAAGGTGGAGAATTCCCTTCAGGTAGTAATGCTTTAGATGGATTCCATTGATTGGAATCTGTATTCCTTCGCCACCCAATGAATATAATTGGAAAGCATTGCTATCCTTACACTTTGTGACCATGTATGGGGCACTCCAAATGGCATCAAATTTAGAATGCTTTCCCAGTTTTGCTCTATCGGCATCCCATTTTAACACTAGATCTCCAACTTGGAAAGATCTATTCTTGGCCTTCCTATCAAAGGTCTTCTTGATCAAGGTTTGATCCTTCTCCATTGCTTGGGATGCCTAATTTCTGACTTCTTGGAGCTCCATCAATTATATTCTTTAGAAATCCACACAAAAACATCATTATATTCTTCAAAAATTTTGACGAAAGCCTCTTTCTCTTCTGGGGTACACACTTTTCCAATCTTTAGAAAAATTTATTTCTACCTCAACTTCTTGAAAATCGTCATCTTTTATCACCATGTTAGAACTCTATATTTTGGCGCGATCGTCTAAATTAAAAATGGAATCAAGAGTAACCAAGCCTTTTGGTAGCTTGTTTCTTTTCAATTTTATGATATGATCACCATATGCTTCTTGAAAATTATCTAGATTCTTTGCAGCGAACGCTACTTCTTCTTTTAGGAAAATAATGAGTTTTTATCATTGTCGAAAACTTGCCAATTACTTGCATTATCAGGAATTATAGGTCAAATGACCTTTTTAACTGGTTTTCACTCTTCTTTTATGATATCAGTGGGTACATCGTATTGTGAGCCAACCATAGCAATCCTATTAGCATCTTGATTTTGATTTCTAGGAATCACGTGGATCCCAAAAGCTTTGAAATATTCAATCAAATCCCAGACTCGGTTCTTGTAATATCTTAAAAATCATTTTTGGATGTGTTATTTACTCTTACATGATGTACAACTAATTCGTTGTCATTGAAAATAGTCAAAGCTTTGATTCCCTTATTTTGAGATAGCTGAATTCCTTACACAAGAGCTTCATATTCAACAACATTATTGGTTCAACTGAATTGCAATTGAAAAGATGAGAAATACTTATCTCCTTCTAAAGAAATTAATACAACATCAACACACCCCCATTTTTACTTCTCAAACCATCAAAAATAGTTTCCAAATTCCTTTAGAGTTGTTTTGGGTCTTAACAAGTTGTGGTATGATCGCACCTTCTTCATGGATACAATACATACCCAACCCCATCTCTTCTAAAAATAAAAACAAAATTCTTCTTCTGCTAATGCCTCAGCATAGGGATCATATTGATGATCTACACTTACCTCATCCAGAACATTATCAGGGAATTCTTCCATAAGAGTGGTTGGTTCGTGATCAACAACTTCTTCCTCTCAATCATGGATGGTATAATTCCCATTTATAGGACTAGCGGTATAGGGCTCCACATGATTATGAAAAATTGGTTCTTCCCTTATAGTCACTTTAGTTCTGTATCGATTCCTAAGGATCATATGTAACCAATCAGCTGATAGGTAACCACCCATCTTGGTAGTGAAATCTCGTGATAGGAAAATGGTGAAGAGAGGAGGGAGATCGATGACGATATGTCTTGTGTGAATGAAAAGCTAGGGCATGCATGGATAGTAAGTTGAATTCCTTTGATAACTCCAATGGTTTAAACTGTTGTGCCATCCAACTGAACAACTCCTCTAGAGACTGGTGTATATTGGATTCCTAACATGTCTACAATTTTCTTAGGCATGACTGAGTTGTTGGCACCAGAATCGATCATGTAATTATGTACCAAATGATCACCAATGATCAAGGAAATATAGAATGGTGGCAGTTTTTTCATCTTAGGAATACTTTTCCCTTCCGATTGACAAAAAATTGTAGCAGTTTTTACCTCAGGAACCGATGATCCATTGGTTATACCAAAATGTTTCAGAGCCTCTTACAACAGGTTTCTTTGAGAAGGAATTGAGAGTGTGTCCCACATGGTAACATTTAGGTTGGTCTTCTTCATTTTTTCTACGATACTAAAGGGAATTGTTCCTACTTTTTTATGTTTCTTTGGGCATTATAATCCTCTTTTGGAAAGTGTTTTTGGGTATTGTGATGTCTGAATAACATTCTTTCCTTGTAGCTTGACTAACATGCATTTTTGTTGACTTCTTTCCCTCGTCTTTGTTGGAAACCACCACCTGTGGCTGAGGATATGAAGTGGATGCTTGATCAGATTTGGAGGGTTGGGATTCCATTTTCCTCTTCTTAGAGTGATTATTTTTGCTATTGATGAAGAATCTGTGTTCAACCCACAAAAATATTTTTCTTGCCAATTTAGCAAAGTGGTTTCCTTAGGGGCCTGTGGTTGATTTGTTTCTTCCTGCATAGATGAACTTTCTATTGGCTTGGAAGGAGTAGATACACTTTGAACCATAAGGGCTTGACTAAGATCTCCATTCAAACAAAGATTTTGATTGTGGGGTTGAGAATAAGGATAACATCATTCATAGACTTGAAATAGATTACTCTAGACATGTACAAGGGCTCTGGAAGAGATAGAAGCAAGAGGATTCCTAAAGTTTAGAAGCTTGACATTTATAACTTGATTTGTATCTTGATTTTTGATTGATTATTTCCTTGAAAATTTGGGCGGTTAGCCTTGTAGTGTTGATTCCGAGATTGATAAGGACACGCATATTGAGACTATTACATCTTGAGTGTTATGAGTTCATTCCAAAAAGTTTTTAGTGGTGACTTGACCTCAACCAAATTATTTGAAGGGGTGGGTGCGATCCTGTTTGGGGCATACACAACTAGTTTACTAGAAGTTGATGGAATAGGGGCAATGGTTGGTGATTACTTGAAAGTTCAACAAACAAAGGCATGGGAGGTCTGGGTGCAATCTTCCCTGCTTGGATCAAAGAATTCTTGGCTCTTATTGCAACTTCATAGGCATCGGAAGTGTAGTCCCTCCCATGGACTGAATCATAACTACTACATCACTATTCAAGGCTCGTAAATAATACAAGAATGCATTATTGGGAGAAGGTTTTATGAGTGTCGAATTCTATTCCAAGTTTTGTGGAATCAGAAGTTGAAATCACTCATGTATTCCTGAGGAGATCTCTTTATGGTAGTGATTTGTTCCATGAGTGACAGGTGGTCACTCTTGTCTTTGAACTATTTGCAGAGCTTCTCTCCCAACATGTCCCAAGTGGTTATAGTACTAGTTTATAACCCATGAAACCACCGAAGTGATTTTCCCTTAAAGGAAGTGGTAAGGATTCTAACCGCAAACATTTTCTTCTATAATATTATGTACTACAAAAATGTTGGCTACATCAAGAATATGTTCCACCAAAGTAATATGAGTTTCCCCTGTGTAAAATGGAAAATGTTTGAGTGTTGCACTAGGTATAGGATCACGTTGAGCCAACTAAAGAGGATTGCTTACATTGAAAGGAGGAAAAAATTGGTTCCTTGTAGGGGCTACCATAGCGACAAAAGGTTGATTTTTCCTTGGTGGAGGAAACCTTTCGTAAGTAGGATTTGAATGATCCCTACGAGGTGATGTTGCAACTAGTGATGTTGAAATGCCTCTTCTCCTTCTCCTTGGAGGAGACAAAGATAACTTGATATGTTGATAATTTCCTTCTCATCTCATAGAAACTCTTGTATGAATTCTTCACATATTTTAACACGCTGAGATACGAAATCCAAAGATATCGAGTTGCCAAGTACTTTGATTCATGTAAGTATGAAGAGAATTATAAAATATTGTCCCACTGAGAGTGCCAAAAGTGTTATCACCAAATCATTGCACCCTTTGAATGGCCAAGTGATGAATAGGGAATTCAGTGTGATTGGGTAACATTAGATCACCTCTCAAGTTGTGGGACTTGGGCTTGAGGTGAACCTCTATAGAATGCTTGATTCCTCTTCCTAAACTAAACACAATACTTCTAATGCAATAAAACAAATAACTAGACCTATGCTAAAATTTTCATGGGGTTAAGGGAGAGAGATTTTCAAGAAATAAAACCTATCCTAGAAGTGGTGATGCACCAAGAAAGGGTGTTGCTAGACAAGTTTCTGATCTTCAAAACTGATAAGGGTGTATTTAAAAGGGTGAAAAATACACCAAAGGAAAAATTCACCTACTGAAACATAGAGAGGGTAAACAAAATACCACAGACTATGAAACACACATTCCCTTGTTGAACCTAATTAGACAAGCAAGTTTTCTTTATTCCAGTGAAAAAGGATGAAACTGAGAAGGATGAATGAACACCACAACCCAACCACATACAAGACTTCACTACCAGATAAGCACATAACTCCCAGAATCTACAATGGAAACTTGAATTTTGCACAGTGTACCTACAAGCATGAGAAAGGCACAATGAAGTAGATAGAATGATGAAAGGACCAATAATAGTCACAAAACACACACTTTTATTACTTCAATCATGTGCACAATGCATCATTACATTCAAAAGAGGCAATGGTTGCCATTACAATCTTGGAAGAGAGGCTTGAAAGTTCCCCAATCCACAAAAATTGTAGAAAGAGAGAGGAATATGGAAAAGATGTCTAATTGTTCCACTGTCTAACCCTTTGGAATGAGCTTCTCCTTTACATTTATAGAAAATCTAGTTTGAAGAGAAAGGATGGAGAAAGCCTAAATTCTAGGGAATGAATAAAGGCACATGATGGCCTACATTAATTACATCACTAATTGCACCACTTAGGAACATTCCATCATGTCTAATAAATTCAAAATTTGAACTTATCCACTATTACTTAAAATAATATTTTTAATAAAATATTTTTATAATAAAAAATATTATTTTATTAAAAATGAAATTTGATTTTGGTAAGACTTGATTGTGTTTTGAAGGGGTTTAAATGGTTGATTGGCCAACTACTCACCACCAACTCATCGAGTTGGTTGGTGAAACCCTTTTGATACATCACGCGGGGTCACCTTTGTATTGGTCAACACTTACCTTGTTTTTCCAACTCACCATGTGCTCCCACCACTCACCGTTTTGACCAGGTTTTATTGCTAACTCAACTAACTGGACTCTTTCATCATGACACCTCACTCATGTAACTCGACATTACGTCGATTGGAAAAAATTTTGTTGGCTTGACCACTTCATTTTTAGACCACGTTGAGCTCTCTTTGTCAAGAATCTCGCAAACAACAAGTAATGCACACGATATCCTGCGCACAGATCTACAATGAAAAAATGACATTGGCACTTTGGAGATTAGAGCTTGGAAAAACTCGGTCCATCTACCCGCAATTTTTGACATGCCATAGATCTCCAAAATCCCATACTCGGATCTCACCTCACCATATTACTCCGTGGTCCCAAAAATTATATGATCCCCGCATACTGGCATGACCATGGTATCCATGAAGCTTGACCTACATCTCATCCCTTACAGAATTTTGACACGATCTTTCCAATGCACCAACTTGGTGAGTTGGACCCCGATCTCCACTTCTCCACAATGAATTGCCTCCTACCGGGCATTTATCCTTAGGTGCGGGAATCCACTCCATGACATGTCATCTTACCGATGTACCAATTTAGTGAATTGGATCACAATCTCCACAACTCCCATGATCACTCGGAATTTTCATGAGCCCTTACCCTCTACGATTTCCTAAGTTGCTTAATTTCAACACAATCCCTGCATAGTGGAAATTTGAATCTTTTCCAATGAGCAACTCATTATTTGCATAGCCTCGAGCTTGCGATAGATAGATCGAGCTATTCCTCCCAATGGCCCGCCAACTTGAACCAAACCATTTTTCCCGAGTCATTCACTACCATATTGATGATTCATTAATGAGTTTGAATCCAACTTTCTCCTCTGCATGTTTGATCACAAATTGTCAATTAGCTCGACATTTGATTCCTATCATCCAACTTTCTGCTTACAACATCTTTTGAGCCATATATATCCATGATACTCTCATCTCGTCTTGTGCACCTTTCTACTTCACACCACCGAGTCCTCCATAAACCTTGATAGTCCGGATCTTTTTGAACTTGTCACTTACCATAAATTTATCTCATTGTCATGGCGGGCCATCCATTCTTACCTTGATGAGTCATTCTAACATCTCGCATGATGATACATGCTTAGAGTATGATCCCGACATCCATTTCCACATTCAACTCGGGCTATTCATCATCTTCGTATGCCATGGATGCGAGACTTGCCCTTTCAAAACTCCTTCCCAGCTGACCTCACTAAAGATGAGATCTCATGGATTAACATGGTCGAGATTCTACAACAAAATTTCTTCTACACATCTCCACACTATCATGCCAATCATGAGCTCAATGTTGAGCCACTCATTACTTATTTCCTTGCTTGACTCGATGATTTCAATCTCACCCTATACCATTCTCTAACTCAGGGATGAGCTACTTGTTAGGAATTAGAGAACAAATATGCGAAAAAAATTCCTCAAACCATAGTAGCGAGGAAACTATATAGCGAAATTATACTTGCATAAATATAACAACACAAATAAATAATACACAAAAGAAGACAAGTCAATATTTAATGTGGTTCACCCAATGTGGGCTACGTCCACCAAGAACTTGTATAGATTTTATTACCAACAAAAGTAAAACAAATCTCACGGTATTCTCTCGATTATGAACTCACAAAATTCCAAAGATGTTAAACCACATCTAACCCATAATTAAACACCTAATTTCTTTACCTTGATCACTCTTGATCAACTCTTGATCATTAAGACTCAAGACCTCTTGAACACTCAAGATATCTTCAAGATACCCTAACACCTCTATTTATAGGATTACAATCCTTTTAAGAAGTCCTAAAGCTGACCCTAGAAGTTTGAAAGTTGTGACCTTTCAACTTCCCACAACTGGAAAAATTGTCACAACATTAACAACCAATTAACAACATATTAATAGGAATGGAACAACAACGGCATAGCAATGGCACAACAATGGCATAGTAAAGACACAACAACGTCACATCAAACAACTACAAAATGATTGTGAAGTCTCCAAACTTAACCGTTCGAACTCTAACACTTTAACACTGATCCGAGAAGACCCAAAAACAGGCTCCACACCCCAACAATCTCCCACTTGGAGACTATTTCCACTAAGCAAAGTTCTTAATCCTTCATTATCAACCATAAAGGCCAATCAAAGTTGAACACAACTTCAACTTCTCCCTTGTGACCGCATTGGTCATCATATCCACAAGATTCTGAATGGTATGGATCTTTTCCAGCTTCAACTTATATTCTTCCAAAGTTGCCCTGATGAAATGATATCTCAGCTGAATGTGCTTCATCCTAGAGTGGAAATCATATTTTTTCACCAAATTAATAGCTCTATGAATATCACTATGTAGTCTCCCAACTTCCCGATTATGATCCAACTCATCAAAAACAATTGTATCCAAATAATCTCCTTGCTTTCCTCTGTGACAACAACATACTCGGCCTCTCTGTGGTTGAAAAATCCACAACCTTTTGTAAACATGAAATCCAACTTACCACTATATCACCAATCAGTAAATACATAACCTATCATGATCCTCCTGTTGTTCAAATTTCCTGCCATGTCTGAATCTACATAGCCACGTAATGTAGTGTTTGATCCACCGAAACACAATGTTTCTCCCATGGTCCCTCTCAAATACCGAAGGATCCACTTTACTACTTGTCAGTTCTCTCTACCTGGATCGCTCATAAACCTACTCACTGCTCCCACTTTGCATGGGAAATGTCGAGCCTAGTGCATACCATAGCATACATCAAGCTACAAACTACTGATGAGTATGGTACCCTAGACATCTGGATTCTATCCTCCTCAATCTTGGGACTCTACTCCTTTGATAATTTAAAGTGACTTGCCAAAGGAGTACCAAATGGTTTAACATCCTACATACTAAACCTCTCCAAGACCTTCTTTATGTACTCTTCTTAAAATAATACCATCTTCCTCTCCTTCTTGTTCATTACGTGTTATTCTCATACCAAGGATTTTTTTACGCCTTTAAATCCTTCATAGAAAAGGAGTCACTAGTTTTCTTCTTGAGTACCTTTATTTCCTACATGTTCTTTCTTGCAACAAGCATATAATCCACATACAGCACAAAATAATATAACTACCATCAAGAAACTTCTTGATGTACACGCAATGGTATGAGTGACACTTGGAGTAACCCCTGCTCCCGCATAAAATTGTCAAACTTTATGTACCACCATTTGTGGAGCTTGTTTCGAGCCATACAAGCTCTTCTTCAATTTGCACACTAACCTCTCGGTCCTTTGACCTCATAACCCTATGGCTACTATATGTAAAATTCCTCCTCCAACTCACCATAAAGGAATGAATTATTCACATATAATTGTTGTAAATGAATGTCTTCTACTGTAACTAAACCAAGAATAGTCCTAATAGAAGTCATTTTAACAACAGGATAAAAAAATTCATCAAAGTCTATACCTTTCTTCTATGAAAATCCCTTGACCACCAACTGGGCTTTGTATCGCTTCTGCCGCATATTCCTCTTTGATTCTATACACCCACTTGTTTTGCAATGCTCTCTTGCCCTCGGTAGCTCCACCGATCCCAAGTCTAGTTTTCCATAAGAGATCTATGCTCTTCATCCATCGCCCGATCCCACTTCTTCATGGCATCCACCTGCACCGCTTCCTCAAAGCAATCGGCTCTCCACCTTTCAAAGTGAGAAATAAATAATTCAAATATCGATTAAATTTTTTAGGTTCCCTTCTTACCCTAGAAGACCTTCTCACCTTAGGATTTTGGGGTTCCTGATGAGTAGGTACCTAAACCGGCTATGCCAAAACATGTTGTACCTAAACCAGCTCCTTGGACATCTTGATGTCCGCAATGTCCTCTAACATTGTGTATTCTTTCTTTGATTCCTCTTTTTGTTCCTGTAACTGATCTTTATACATGAATTTTTCATTAAAGATAATATCTCTAGACCAAAATATTTTCTTGCCTTTAAGACTCCAAACACAGAAACCAAAGTCATCTTCACCATATCCAACAAAGGTGAATTTCTTAGACTTAGCCTCTAACTTGGTCCTATCATCTTTATCAATGTGAATAAATACCTCACATCCAAATACCCTAAGAAATGAGTAATCAATTTTCTTACTGGACTCAAGATTCCTTAGGTATACCTTTATCCAAGGCCATAGAGGGTCCTCTGTTAATCGGATAAATAGGCATAACTTCTTGTTTCCACACAAAACATGAGTGACAGCCCCACATGTAACCTCATGCACCTAGCACGCTCCATGATTTTCCTGTTCATTCTCTCTGACACTCCATTTTCTGTGGAGTATTTGGAACCCTTTCTTTTCTGTGGATCCCATTTATCAAACAATAATCAAGAAATTTATTGCTGAAATATTCCCCTCCATTATCTGACGTGAGACATTTCATCTTGAGACCTGTTTCATTCTCAACCAAGGATTTCCATCTTTTGAAAGTTTCAAACACATTAGATTTCTTTCTAATGTAATATACCCAAACTTTTCTAGTTGCATCATCAATGAAAGTGACGTAATAACATGAACCACCAATAGAGTTTACCTTAGCTGGCCCCCATACATTTGTATGCACTAACTCCAACTTACCTTCCTTCTTGGTAGTTCCAACCTTGAGGAATCTCACCCAATTTTGTTTCCCATAAACACATTCCTCACAAAGTCCAAATCTAACTCCTTTAATCCAAGAAACTCTGTCCTTTATAATCTGCATGCCCTTATGACTCATATGACCGAGTCTCTGGTGCCACAAAGTTGCATCTCCATCTGTAGCAACTAAATTGCAATAATCAGCACCACTGGTTAAATACAAAGTACCAATTTTCTTACCTCTTGCAACCACAAGAGATCCCTTGGTAACCTTCCAAGAATCCGTTGTAAAATGACCATACAACCATCACTACCCAGTTGACCCACTGATATCAAGTTTTTCCTCAACTTAGGCACATGCCTGATGTCCTTAAGTAGCCATGTGTTCCCATTCTGCATTTTCACTGAACACAACCTTTCCCTACTATGTTGCATGGTTCATCATCACCAAGATATACATGTCCAAAATCACCTTGAACAAAATCAGTAAAGTAATGTCTATGTGGGGTGGCATGGAAAGAATCCCCTGAATCTAACACCCAAGATTCAACAATATTATCTAAAGAAATAATTAAGGCATCCTGAAGAACATTACTTTCTTCCAAATTTACCACTTAAGTTTCCTCCTTCTTGTTCTTCTTATCCCGAAGAGCCCAACAATATTTTTAGCATGACCAATCTTCCCACAAAGTGCCAACATTCTAACTTACTCTTGGACTTTGACCTTCCGCGATCATTTGAATTCCCATGGTTACCTTTCCCTCTATTCTTTTGTCTCCCTCTACTCTCCACCATCAAAGCATTTCTTGAAGCATAAGAATCTCCAGTGCTCTTCTTTCGCATTTCCTCACTTAGGATCACACATATTACATCCTCAAACTTCAGCTTTGAGTTATTAGAGACCGAGTTACTTACATCCATAACCAAGTTGTCTCAAATTATCTCGCAATGAGTACAAAATCAAAAAATCCCGACCTCATCATCAAAGTCAATTTTTAATGAGTTTAACATACTCAACCATATTAAATTCATTCAAATGATTAGCAATAGAACCATTCTCAGACATCTTCATATTAAATAACTTTTTCATCAAAAATATTTTATTAGAGGTAGAGGGTTTTTCATATAACTTCCCCAATGCACTCATGAGACCTTCCGTGGTCTTCTCCTGTGATATGTTGAAAGCAACCGAAGATGCAAGGCATAAACGAATTTCCCCAAGCACCTTTCTATCCAAAACTCCTAATCCTAATCCGACATGGTGTAGGTTTCTTTAATTTTCCATCCAAAGGAACATGGAGGTTCTTCGATATAAGTAATCCTCCATTTCCATCTTCCATAGACCAAAGTTATACCCATTGAACTTCTCAACCCTCAATCTTCCCTCATCTGCCATAGCTCCCACTAAAGCTAAACTTTCCTATGATTTACCACTTCAAAGCAAAGAAACACCAAATCTCTGATACCAATTATTAGGAATTAGAGAACAAATATGCGGAAACAATTCATCAAATCATAGCAGTAGAAAACTATATAGCAGAATTATACTTACGAAATATAACAACAAAAATAAATAATGCACAAAAGAAGACAAGACAATATTTAACGGGTTCACCCAATGTGGGCTATGTCCACCAAAAACTTGATTAGATTTTATTATCAACAAGAGTAAAATAACTCTCATGGTCTTCTCTTAGTTATGAACTCACAACAAAATTCCAAAGATGCTAAACCACATCTAAACCACAATTGACACCCAATTGCTTAACCTCGATCACTCTTGATCACCTCTTGATCATTAAAGACTCAAGACCTCTTGAACACTCAAGATATATTCAAGATACCCTGAAACCTCTATTTATAGGATTAAAATCCTTTTAAAAAGTCCTAAAGCCAACCCTAGAAGTTTGAAAGTCTCGACCTTTCAACTTCCCATGGCTGGAAAAACTATCACAACGTTAACAACCAATTAACAACATATTAATAGCAACGACACAACAATGGCACATCAACATCACAAAAGATGACCGCAAAATGCTCCTAAAGTCTCCAAACTTATCCGTTCAAACTCCAACACTTTAACATTGATCGAGAAGACCCAAAACAAGCTCCACACTCCAACACTAATCCTTTGTGTGACGAATCACCTATGTACCATTGTCCAACCCGAATGACCCTCTAATACATTCCATGTGATTGATGGTTTTCTATTAGCTAAACTAGTCATATTTTCACATTCCACTCATTGTAGTGAGCTCCATCCGATCGATATCTCTCAATATCTCTTCTTCGATTCACTCCAAATACCTCGGCCTAAGTTCTTTCATGAGCTTATAGCATTGAGACTCCATGTCTCGACCTCCTCTAGCACACTCTGCTACCGAATTTTGTTATGAGCTATCCTTTTCTAACAAATGAGATCAATGAGCCCTTATCCAAACCTTGAAATGGCAAGACTATTTATCTAAACCTTCGTGTCTCAAAAATTTTCACTATAACTAGGGACCAAACACTAGTTGAGCTCCAATTCAATGTCTTGGCGACTCAATGTAATGAGCTAACATTTCACCCTTGCCCCATATTTGTGTAGCCTGAGCTATTTCATTCCTCGGGGGCACCTTCAATGACCTTTGTGAGGAATTTTAACTCAATGTATTGAATTGTTTGTATTACTTGACCCTAGAATTTTAACCAAGCTTGTATGAGCTACAATAGAGTTCGGTTTCACCTTTCAACATACATTAGCTCGCCTAGTTTCTCAACGAGCTATTTTCAGCTCATTGTCCACCTGACCCTACAAAATGATTTTTTACCCTGATTTAGATTATCTGGGATTACTCTTGAAACCAGAGGGTCATGGAGACCTAGCAAGAGCCCTAAAACATACATTATCAATTTTGATGATTTTTTCTCAAAATGCCTCACAATGTTTCATAAAGACCCTTTCGAGTCTCAAGGTTAAATTGGCACATGTTGTCCAATTTTTCCCCATAGGGAAAAATTGGATAACAACCATGATGGATTTTCGTATCTAATATGTATCGAGACACATTGATTTTGTACATGGACATTTGATATTTATGGATATACGATGATTGATGGATTACTGATGTATCATACTTTATTTATGAGATATCATGCTTAATCTGTATGTTTATGTTTGTATCACATGTTGTTAGATTTATGAGATAGCCTTAGCTAATTTCATATTACATGTTGATGAGATACTTTGAGTAAAACATGTTTTTATTTTTGATATTGGTGTGGGGGATAGATTTTGATCATGTGTAACCCCTCTTTCCCCATTGATGATATGGTACTGATGATTAGCTTTAGCATACATGTGTGATGTAGACTTATCTTTTATTGATATATGATGTATAGATGTGATGGTTTATTTGATATGATGATGAAATGATAACAAAATGTACAAGTAAAATAATAAGCACACATTAAACAAATCTAATCAAAACAACATAATTATCTACAAGTATGCAAGATAAAATGAAGTCAATGCAATGTACCACATAATTAAAGTAACAATCAATCTAAGTAAGCAAATGAATCTAATTTAAAGTACACAATACAAAAACACAATGAAACTAAAACCATATAAACTAATAACTAAAACTAAGCAAACTACTACTTTATTTTCATGGATAGTTTTGGGATGTTTTTTTGTTATTTTGGTATTATCTCGAGACAATTTTCTATTGTTTTGGAGTTTTCTATGAAAAATATTTGAATGTTTTTGGTTTTTCCAAAGTTATAAAAATGTTTTTGATGTTTTCTAATAAGTTTTCTAAAGCTAACGTGAAAGGAAATGAAGAAACGTTGATGACCCCAACATTAGATGGGATGTACAAGGGCATAATGCCATGTGTTATGTGTAAGAAGTGACGATGTGAAGTTTCCCCCAACATGAGCTAGGAATATTCAAATTCAAACTCTTTGCATTCAAAAGTAGGATTATTTGGATCAGGGAAAAGAGGGACATGCTCACAAGGGACTCAGATGAAGGCAAAGACCAGCTTAGGACAAAGCTATCATACTCCTAGACCTAAAATTCTTGTGAACAATGGACCCTCTAATGGCACCGAAAACCATTTTTCACTAAAGGACTTGTCCAAAGTTCCACTATTGCGTGGTTTTCACTATTGGATGTACTTGTTTATTTCTCTTTTTCTTTTTATGTTTTTATAGTTTTTGTCATTTTTATGATATTTTAGGGACACTTTGCACCTAAGCATATAAGCACTTAAGATTCATTACGTTCATGAGTTCCCAAATCTCTTGGCCATCCGAATGGGGAAGCTTAAAGGCACCTAACCGAACTTGGAAACCACAAGATATGGCCCTAGCCTTCAAATTTTACCTTCTTTTCTTAGTCTTTATTGGTGTTCTTTTGATTCTCTTTTAACACCAAGTCTCTTACCTCAAATTAATGAGGTATTACTATTTTATTGTAGCTTCACCACACTCGATCCTTATATGCTTTAAAGTGGTAAAGGGCATGAAGTCCTTTCTTTTCTAATATCTCCAACTCTTCTATTCAGGCTACTCTATAGTCTTCCTCTTTGTTCAAGTAGTCCCTTAGATCAATGTGCAAAGAGGGATCTCTATCTCTAAAGGTTGCACGACTTATGTGCCGAATACTAAAGAATATGGAGTGACACCTGTAGGTGTGTGGATAGGTGTTCTTAATTCCCATAGGGTGGGGTGAATCTATAAATTCTATTTATGGACTATTGTATTCACCATATTCTCCATAATATGGATGAGGTTTTTATTTAGAATCTTTAGCTTGATCATTACTTTGAGCCCCTCCTGGTAATAAGGGATTGAGAACTTAAGAGATATTTGAAAATGTATGCATAATGATTTTATAGTTTTATTGTTAAATGGCTTACCAATGTCGGTGTTAATGGCGGAGGGGATACCATATCATCAAATTATATTATTCATTATAATTTTAGAGATTTTGGACCTTCCACAAAGGTAAGAGGACCAACCTCTACCCATTTTTTTGATATATCCAAGATAGCGGTGATGATGAAATTATGACCATATGAGGATATAAGGTTAATATTTCCTATTAGATCGAGACCCCACTTTGAGAACAACTAAGGTGTTGTGATAGGTTGCAAGGATTATGTCAACGCATGTATTAGATTTCTATATTTTTGACAATCTAAGAATTTCTTCACATGTTTTTAGTAGTCATTTTCCATGGAAGACCAATAGTAGCCTACTATGAGTATTTTCTTTGCCAATATGATCCCATTAGTATGATCCCCATAGATTCCTTCATGTACCTCTTTGATTGCTTGGATGGACTTGTCTGAATTTAGATAACACAATAGATTCCTTTCATAGCCTTGGTGGAAGAGGGTGATCCCAAGTAGGGTATAGTGGGCTATATGCTGGATGAGGTTTCATTTTTTGGTATGGGAAAGTTTGTGGGAAAGGTTCCATTGTGGAGGTAGTTATAGATTTCACATTACCATGGGAAAAAGGGACCAAAAACTTTACACACCAAACAAGATTCTTGTATGTCATATGTTGGCATTCGTAAGTGCTCCACAAAAATGGCATATCATTGTTTGTAGGTGGAATAATTAACATGGATCCTAATGTGGCCATCACATTAGCTGCTCTATTTTGTGCTATTGGTATTTACTTGAATGTTATCTACTCAAATAACTCCTTCAAATAATCAACCATTCTTTTGTATGGAAGAAGTTTCTCATCTTTTACTTTGTATTCATTTGTGACTTGTTTTATAATGAGCATTGAATCACCAATGCAATTGACTTGTCTGATATCCCATTTAATGGATAGCTTCATCCCTATAATAAGAGCTTCATACTTTGTTATATTATTCATGCATGGGATCATGAGTCGAGTGCCTAGGGAATCAAGTCTCCCATAGGAGTGATCAACAAAACTTTGGCACTTGAACCATGAAAGGTAAAGGAGCCATCAAATTATAGTTTTCATACGATTGATTCCTCAAGGTACATCATAGATGCATCTGGGAGCTCCAGGACACAAAGTTTCTTTACAGTAGCGGAGCTTATGCTATTTGATCTACTAAAACCTTTCCTTTCACTAAATTTTGATGTACATACTCAATGTCAAACTCACTTAATAAGATGATCCAATTAGCCATATTTCATGTGAGTGTAGGTTTTGACAATAAGTATTTTAATGGATCTACCTTTGAAATAAGCTTGACCTTATTGTTGAGTAGATAGTGATGTATTTTCTGAAAGGAAAAAACTATGGCCAAACAAGCCTTTTCGATCTGTGGATAGTTGAGCTCATAAGCTATCAACGTTCTTCTTAAGTAGTACACAACTTTTCTCTCTACTCTTTATCATCTTTGGGCCAATAGTGCTCCAATTTCAAAATGTGTGACAAAGATGTAGAGAAAAAATGGTTCACCTACCGTGGGTGGCATTAGAATAGGGGTTTAGCTAAATATCTTTTGAGCAAAGTAAATGCTTTCTACTACTCTAGTCCCTAGTGAAAACTAACATCTTTCTTGAGAATATGCGTGAATGTATGACACTTGTTTACAAGCTAAGAAATAAACCTTCTTATGGATTGATTCTCTCCTTGTAAGCTCCACAATTATCTGATATTGGTAGGAGGAGGAATTTTTGTTATAAAGAAAAAATTACTAGATCTACTTCTATTCCTCTCCTTGAAACAATGAATCCTAGTAATTTTCTAGATAACACATTGAAGACACACTTCTTCGATTTAGTCGGACCTTGTAGTCTCTTAATCACTGAAAGATACATCGCGAATCTTTGGGTGATCTTCTAGAGTCTGTACTTTATTAATATATCATCTACGTAATCTTCCATGATGTCACTAATCATGTCATGAAAGATTACAGTCATTTCTCATTGATATGTAGCACCTACATTCTTGAGGCCGAAGGGAATGACTTGGTAGAAGAATGTCCCCCATGGGGTAGTAAAAGTTATCTTGTGTTGATCTTCCTCAACTATCTTTATTTGGTTATAACTTGAGAATCCATCCATGAGTGATAGCATCTCATAGCCAGCTATCTAATCAGAAATCATGTTGATTTTAGGAAGAGGAAAGTCATCCTTAGGAAAATCTTTATTAATATCTCAGAAATTGGTACACACTCTAATACTGACAGGATTTTTCTGAATCTGGGACCACATTAGAAATCCACTCTGAGTAGTTAATAGGCCTGATGAATCCTACTTCTAATAACCTTTCTAGCTCTTCCTTAACCAACAAGGTGATGTGAGGATGCATCTTTTAGAGATTTTGATTTATGGGCTTGGCATCCAAATGTACAACAAGATTGTGCACCATTAATGTAGGATCATGTCTTGGCATGTCCATGTAAGACCAAGTGAAGATATCTACAAATTCTCTCAAAATTACTATAATTTTTTTGGTTCTTGAGTTGAGAGTGAAGCTCCCAACTTAACCATTCTAGGTAGCTCCTTCGTGCTGATGTTAACATCTATTGTCTCCTCCACTAGTAACTTGGATTCATCTTCCATGCATGTAGGATCGGGAGGGAGATTGAGATCCTCCTCTACCAAAGGTGGTTTAGGGAGATCCTCATCTTTAGGTGGGTACACTATATTGTCCATGGGTTGTTCTGTTTGTTTGTCCACAAGCATCTCAAAGAGGTATTCTATAGGAATTTTACCCTTGCTCAATTTTTAATTAAGTGAGAACACAACTCTACCTCCTCTTTGAAGTACGTGCATGCATTAAGATGAATGGAGAATCCTTTCTTTTGATCATTTTTGAGAATACATCACGGATGCTAAGGCACTCACCAATAGCCTCGTCATTCTGAAATAGGTCGATGCGTACGTGTTGTTGTAGGTCCCAATTCACGATTGATGGGTAGATGATTTTTAATGTTTGAGTTATAGGGGATACGACAAATGTTATGGTTATGATAAACACATCAAAAAATAAGTTCATGTTTTAATGGTCTTCATAGATACTACATAGGGAATCTATTTCAATTTCATTTTTAGATACACTATCTTCATGTTCGAAGAGGCAACCTTGTCATCTAAAGAGTGAGATTCATACAGATGAATGACAATACCAGCCTTACCCATTACATGACAAGGTATTTGAAGAGATTCCTATAAACCTTATCCTTGATGACCACAACTGTGTCCTTTATATCCCATAGTAATCATTATTCGGTTAGGACTTGGGTGATTGGTAACATAAATCCATTTCATCATCTTGAGGATGAAAAACAATATCATTGAGTATCCTTTCATCTTCTAGTAGATTACTTATAATGAAACTGTCAAAGAGATATTTCTCCCTTGATCTTTAGAACTTTTAACATGGCCTACCATGTGCTTTGGTAGATAAGGGAATGTTTTGAACCATAAGGGATGGTTGTATATCATACTCTCTTGCTTGGTCTAACCTTCATCTCCCATGCGGATAGGATTTTCTAAGGTTGAAGCACCATTGTTATCAGTAGGCAAGGTATCTGGATCCAATCATGAAGCGAGGGCCTCCTACTGAATAGGAACAAAAATATCCATATAAGAACACTCGTAGATGGTGGGAAAATAGCTCGACATTCTCTACAATGATCTCCTTGTATAGTAAGTGTATATCCTTCATGTTGTAACTTTAAACACTGATGATACATTGATGACATGACTTGCATGACATGGATCCATGGGAAACCAAACAATTTTTTTGTAGGGGAGCTTTAATTCTAAGACACGTAACTTTGTATCTTGGTTTATGGGACCAAATTCCAATGAGAAAGTGATCATTCCAGCTGATTTTCATTCTTCATTGTCATATGCCTTTATGGTGATGACCTTTGTCTCCAAATCAGCTTTTGTGTAGCCTAGTTTTCAAACTAATTTAAGAGTAAAAATATTTAGACCTGATCCTTTGTCCACAAGCACTCTCTTGACCTTCTTATGCTTGATTATTACTTCAATGTGTAAGGGAAAGTTATGGGAGGGATTTTCGCAAGAAATCCTTTGGAAATTTTTTTATGTGTTCTAAAGAAGTGATTTGCGCTACCATGGCTTGTAAGTGCATTGGGTGAATATCAATAGATACCTTTGATCCCTATAAGTTTTTTTCAAGAATCTCCTTATGGATGTTAGAAATATTTAGAAGGTCTAAGATTGAAATCTTAGTTGTGGTATTCTCTAATTGATCTAACACATCATAGTGACTCTCTTGAGGAGGAGGGGGAGTAGGTTCTGAGATAACAAGGAAAGCTCGTTGTATTTCCACAACGCACTCTCTTGCTCTAATTTTTATCATGTTGACATGTTCAACAAGTGAATCAACACAACCTATTAAGGCATCAAAATGGTTTGGCTTTGATATATAGTTGGTACTCTTATTTTGAGATGATTGTCCCTGATCCTAATTTTTATTTCCTTCATGCTTGGGGAAAGGTTCTTTGAAAATCCCCATATTTGTGTTTGGATATTTGGTAGGGGTAGAAGAATCTATTTCTACATCACCACTATCAATCAAGTCCTGAATGTAATGTTTTAGTTTTAAGCACTTGTCATTTTTGTGACCCTTAACACGATGGAATCAAACATTCATTTTACCTAAACCATTATGTATTAGGTGCGTCATCCTGTAGGGTTTTGATTCAAGATATCAAACCATATTGATGGACTCTAACTTATTTAGTATTGACTATATTGAATCAAATAGAGGAGTGAACACACGATGTTTATACTCCGTAGGTGGGGATTCCTTTGCAAGCTTGAAAGGATTGTGTTTTTGAATGGCTTGTACTCATTTAGAGTCTATTGTTCCATCACCAACAAACATTTTTTTTCTTATTATGAACAAAATTCATTTTTTCGTTAGATTTGGAATCATTATGATCATACGAGAAGGGTTTTGGAGTCCCTCTAGATAACAATGCATTTTTATTTGACTCCCTTTTTTGATTACCTCTTTGAATGTGTTTCCACAATGCATTTGCAAGTGGAACGTAATGTCAAGGTGGAGGTTGGGAAAAATATACTTATCAACTATTTTTTGGGTATGGAGCAAGGAAAGCGGCTAGCTAACCCTCTCCATTGTTGTAGGAAAGCAACAAAGTTCTCATTTTTTCGTTGTTTTGCATTGCATAGATCTAGCATGGTGACATCACTCTCTATATTAAAAGAATAGTGATGTACAAATTTTTCTTCTAGTTCTAGCCATGTAGATATGGATCCCTTGGGGATATGTAAAAATTACTCTAACGCCTATCCTCCAAAAATTTGTGGGAAGAGACGAATGAGGTAGTTGTCATTGTATCGACCTCTTAGCATGCCATATAAAAATATTTGATATCATCTTGGGGATCAGCTTTTCCCTTGTACTTATCAAAGTTCGAGACAATCAAAATGTCATGGGAAAAGTACTTGTAACATGGCTCTATCAAACAAATAAGGGCACAACTCATCAAACTAGTACTTCTTGTTGTTATCAATTTTTCCTTCTTGTAAAGCTAGAAGGGTGTTCTTCATAGTGGACCACTCTTGATTGAATAGTTGGTATTCTATGGGTGGCAAAGGTCTATACAAAGATTTAAATCTAGGTGTATTCCCACCTCTATTCACTACAATAAATTCTTCATAATGGTATTTCCATGTCTCCTATTGAGGAGTATTTTTTTGGAACTAGTGAAACAAAGTTTTAGGTTTTTATTTTTGTATATCTTGTTTTAACGGTTTTAGGTGGTCCTTGTTTACGTGTGAGGCTAAACTTTCCAATTAGTGAGTGAGAGCTTGCACTTTTTCTTCTAAGGTTACCTCCCGAGTGGGTACTTCGTTAAGATTTTCATGAGGAGGTTGTTCATGATGAGCATGGTCTTCATGATATTCGTAGTGAACTCTAACCATAGGTATACGATAGTATTCATCATTTTAAAAAGGTGCCTCCTCATTATTTATGTTGTCTAGAAGTAGAGGCGTGTCCTGGGTTTAAAATATCATTAATATTGTGAAGAGGATGGTCTACTTCTTCCTCTCACCGAACCATGCCAGTGATAACCTAGCTCCTAGTTCAACAACATGCATAAGAACCTCATGTTTATTGTGAAACAAGTAATCGTTAATATGGGTGGGATGAAGCTCTATATCTACATGAGGAGAATCCTCCTCTCCACCACTATGATCAATCATGACATTATCCTCTAAAATAGGGTTATCACCTCTAAAGAGATCAACTTCTAAATTTCGGGACCCCATTCTCGTAGTAGGAATACTTGAAACAGGGGGTACAATGTGAAAGGTTTCCACTAAGGTTTACTAAAAATGAACCCTAGGAAAATATTCGCAAAGTAACAATGCTAAGTCATCACAAAAAATGTGACTGTAAAATAGCCACAAATCCAATAGGTCAATATGAACATAAGGCTACTAAAAGAAAAAAAGAACGATCTACCCTAACAAGGTAATATATGACAAGATATTTATATGATAATGCAATAACGTATAGACCTCAAATTTAGTAGCAGCGAAAGTTTACTCCCTATGATTTTTTGAAATAGGTTTAAAACAAATAGTGATAACACAATATCGCTTGATTAGGTCAAGTTTGAAACAAACAAGACCTAAAAGATAAGAGTGTGTTGACACAATTGTCTAACAAGGTATACTAAAAACTAGTTTCTAGACACTAACAAAGTCTAAATCTTGTAAAACGGAAGATATAGATGTGAGCGAAGGTAACAACACTATTTGAAACATTAATAAAACTTTGTTAGAAAGAAATATTTTAGTATCAAAATGGCATTATAGCAATGCTAACAAAGTAACCTCAACACTCAAAAAAATAAAGACAAGGATAGGATGTGAGCTACGTGACAATACAATGTAGAGATTTAGGCCAAGTTTCACAATGGAAACAAGACGTAAATATCACAATTGTATGGCTATAATGTGGGCAACGTAAAAACTCAAAAGAATTTAGTGATAAGACAACCTAACTACAATGATAATAAGTCTCAATATGGGTTTGAGACAAAGGGGCTACTAGAACTTGATGACGTACCATTCACACTTTCAACACTTGCATTCCGGCATTACAACCTAGTCATGCAAGTAGACTAAAAAATTGGTGGAAATGATTATTTATAGTAGGTATCTGTATATGTTTTTTCTTCTTTTGTCTCAAAATGAGCAACAAGAAAATAAAATGAATAGACCAAGTGGTGATGAAAAATACTTGGTGTAACTTTGGTAGAGTTTCGCCTTGTCTTAGGACAAGTGAAAAACTAGGAAAAAGTAACACTAAATATATTTTGTGATGAAATTTCATGTGGTTTCAAATTTAAGATATTATTTCCTTTGTTCAAAAACAAGAGTTTGAATCCAAAAAAATCACTTTGTGAGAGCTCTCAAGTATAACAACTAAGACAAAATTGGCTCCAATCCAGCAATATTCCTATTAGTTCTCTCACCTAGGTTGTCACAAACTACCTCTACAAGCTCAATTTACCAAGAAATTCACATTGACTAATCTTGGAGTATCTCAACTTTACTTTACCCCCTTCAATATAATGAGCAATGAATTGTGTTCAATTGTATTTTCACTGGGTCACAATGGAGGTAACTTTGACTCTAATCTCTCAAGGCGTACTAATCAATTGGGTAGTGTGGAACACTTTCCCATTTTGTTCACAAGGTTCCCTCTTACATGAACTACTTTGGGGTTCCTAGGATCATTCCTCTTGTTATCTTAAGGCTTATGCCAAAGGAATTTTCTCCTAGTTAAGTGGACAAGCTTTAGCTCTTAACAAAACCTGCACATACAATGTTTTTCAAAGTGGTGTATTTTCTTATCTTTTGGATTAAGCAATTTGGTTTAGACCACTGTTGGAAACCTAAAACACATGTGAATATTAGAATTTTTGTTTGAAGAGATTTATCCTTTCTTTGACCAGCATTAGGTCCTTTACACAAATGGTTAGTAGTTTAAAAACATCTACAATATCATAGAAAGAGGATTAAATGTTGCTTTTCATTCTCAAGATAACATTAGTTGCAAGAGAAGAGCATACACAACAAGTAACCCAATTAGATGAAAATATTTATAAATAAAATAACCACCATAAAACTTTGTAAATCAAGGTTTATTCCCAATTAATCCAAGTGCTTCTTAATGAAAGGCAAAAGCTGTTTTTGGTTCCCAAGATCACCCTAGGTGTAACGAAAGAGCATACACAAATTTTAGCCTTAGTTATTTATCCAGTGAAAAAAATTAAACTAAAAGATCATGTATATGCCAAAAAGAAATTTTATTCCCTTAAGCATAAAAATGAATGATAAGCTTTCCTACTTACTCTAAAATAGCAAAAAAAAGGTTTATGGGTTCTTTTGATACTCAAGATCACACAAAGTGTAAGAGAAGAGAATACACAACCCTATTCCAAACTCATACAAAGCATGAAAACAAAATCACTCATCAAACCCTAAGTTAATTTGTTATAAAACCTTCTCTAAATTAGAAAAATTGACAACAACAACAACTAAAAATCCCTAGAAAATGACAGAAACACTAAAAACTAGAAGTTGAAATTTTGAACTTTGAGCCAACTTTACAGAGTGCGTTAGCACACATTTTTATACAAGAGCACATCCTATTGAGAATGATTGCATCCCTTGAAGCATTATCACATATAGTCATGCACAGTGAACCTCTATCAAATTTACATAGTCGGTATGCATAGGCCTCGCCAAAGAGGTGTGGGCGCACACTTTGAAGGACATGCACAAGTCACACAAAAGGTCAAAAATCCAGTGATGCACAGGTGTGGACAGAGAGGCATGGGCATACACTTTGAAGTGTAGGCACGTCTAGTAGATCATAGGTGCAAAGTTTGGAGCGTGGGCACACCCTTTTGAGCGTAGGCATGGACCTTCTTGTAGGTGATCAAAATATGACTTTTGACAAGAAAATTTTGAAAAAGATCAAATCTTTGGCCTTTTGAGGAAATTTTGACAGCACTTCACCTCCTTATATCCTGCAAAGAACATGAAAATACAACATCTACTACTAATCTAGTTTTAAACAACTATCAAAATGAAAATTGATCTACAAAAATTTGAAAATTACTCTAAAAAGCTTGAAAGTAATCTAAAAACTTGAAACTAATCTAGAAAAATTTGAAAATAATCCATAAAACTTGAAACTAATCTAGAAAACTTGAAGCTAAACTAGAAATCTTAAAATCTAAAAACTTTGAAACTATGTTAAAAAGCTTAAAAATGAATGTAATGGGGTATTGTCCCACCGGGCGTGCCAAATGAAGACTACTAAAAGTTCCAAGAAAAGATAAACTAACAAGACTAACACCACATAGTCTAATTGAGAAAATTATTATTGAATCTAACAATAGTTACATCAAAGATAAAAGCTTAATGGAATGCTTGAAACAACTAACATGAATATAATTCAAAACCTAGTTAAAGCATGCCTACTAGTATGTTCAATTGCTAACTAACATAGACCTAAATAGATCTAGGAGCAATCAAATTGGGGGTTTGTTGCTACTCCAAGAAAGGTGAGATGGTCTCTCCAACAATGACTACAAGATCATATTGGATACCCATCTACTAACCCCATTGAAGACTTGAGGAAAGGATTGAGCTTGGCTATAAATCATATTTCTTATATGATATGCAATTCAAAGCATGGTGTAAAGTTTACGGTATGTGGTTAGTCCCTTTAATAGTTTCTTATTTGAGGAAAACTTACATCTTGGTACATGTGGGACTAAAATCACAAATTAGATTAAGAATTGATAATTATGATTAAGTTTTTTCTAATAAAAATTAGTGAATTAACAAGTGATGAAGATGTGAGGAACCTTAATCAACCACTTACGAAAAATTTGGAGGCTAGGATAAGCTTTTGAATCTTGTTGAGATGTTGTGGAGGAAAGTGGGGTGATTTTGAGTGGTTGGAAGATGAGTTTGAACCAATAATAGGGTATATTGACCAAAACAAGAGTAACACAAGATTAATTAGCTAATAATCACTAATTGTTTGTTTGCAAGAGGATTTTGACTTACGATTCATGATAAAGTGGCATCTTGAATGCGAAAAAGGATAGGTAATCAACAAAGTGATGTTGATTGATCAAAATGGTATGAAACATTATTTAATTAGCATAAATCACTAATTATAATGGAAATGGTAAGAATTAGAGTGATTAGCGTTTGGCAATAATATTGTAAAAGTGGAATTTAGGTGTCTACGGTGTTTACGGATTTTCCTTGAAATGTCTACTTAGATGGTTGAAACTAAGATATCTGAGAAAATTCCTCTATACATTGTGCTTTATGAGTGCCCACACCCTACTACAAACCTCTACCTAATTTTAATTAAATCTTTCAAGTTTTAATTTTTGGATAATGGGTAAATAGTGGTTTTGTCACTAGGGTCCTACCTAGCAACAAAGAAGGTCCGAAATCCCGAGATAAAACCTTTAAACACAACAAGAAGCAAGAGAGAAGAAGTTTCCCAATGATGAAAAGAGACAACGAAGAAGGGTAAACGGTTTTCCTCTGGAATGATTTTTTTCTTTCCCTGTACCATTTTCTAACCATCCGAGGCATCCTCAAAAGGAAGCATAACTTCAAGATCTTCAATCAGCCGATATGTACTATCATTTAAAGGAAAAAAATGAGGAGAATTTTCCTTATCCACTTCATTTAATTTTGATTCAACAATTATATTCATCTAAACATCTATATTTAATTTTCCTTATTTCCTTCAACTGAAAATTCTCTAAGTGGAGTTTGAGGAACCGAATCAAATAATTCCTCAAAATAAAATTTTTAATTTAAATCTCCCTTAACATCATGATTAATTGAAATTGATTAAACTAATGTAGTAAAAGATAGTTAATCTAATCTAGGAGGACATATAACGTAACAAGTGAATGCACTAGAACAATATGTAAATGTACCAAATAATAGAACTAGTAAAAGTAGAAACCTTAATGTGTAAGGAGGGAAAGGAAAGAACTTAGCTAAATAATAGAAGTTTTTCGATCGTGTCATAGTGATGCACATAAAATCATAAATCGGGAAGGGCTATGTTAGGGTCCCACAAACATGATGATTTGATAATGTGGGTGGATTGGAGCACTTGGAGGAGGTCTAGGGCACCTATGGGCTCCTTGGTCTATAATCGTGGTGCCCTGGTTTGTGAAAAATCTTTGTAACTGGTACTCATAGGACGGAAGTGATCTAAAATATTTTCTTCATGTCGCGACACTTTCCTATACTATGACGAATGCTTCATATATTTTAAGAGGAAGAAATAACCTACAAAATACCAAAAGGAAGTATCAAAACCTAAAAAAGAAATATGCAGAATGGATGGGTCATTTGAACTCATCTACCACAACAAAGTGGGATTACTAACTAAGCGTTGCACTACATTTTACACCCGGATGTAGTTTTGGTGTGTGTGTGTGTGTGCATGTCGTGACCAGTGCTCTTTTCATCGGTCGTACTTTGTGAAATAGTGAGAAATAAATAAATGTAGAAAATGTAATAGAATGTGTCCATGAAAATATAGAATCCCCCTATGAAGTGTGATGCAGATGTCTTAGCTCGTGGCTTAATGATTGAGCTATGTGGATGACAATACAATAGATGGATGCAACTCTAGATGGAGTGATAGTAATGTATGTTGTTAGGTCCTTCATTATGGTCTCATAACTTTATTTATAGGGTTTTATTGATCTAATGTCATAATTAACCCCAAAAAGGTTGACCCCAAGAAAGATAAATATGAAAAATGGATAGAAGAGGTTGAAAAGGGGCAGGAAAGTGTTAGAAGGATCAGGTTGATGAGGCCATAAATTACCATTATTTTGTCATTCCAAAGTTACCTTTGAAAGTGGATTTAAATGTAATCTTGGAACTTATAGTTTTCTTGAGATATAATATAGGATATATATCTTATTCATTATTTAGAAGTCTATTGTTATCTAATTTTGTAACTAATCCTATTGATTATTTGGGAAAGATGCAAAGTCTTGTGTATGAAAGCCATAAAGGGAAGATAATGTTAGTTTTGGGAAAAGTTTAATTGATCATGAATAGTATATTTAAAGTCAAATATGATTTCATATCCATATTCCTCTCGAAAATTTAATCGAGTTTACAACAGATAATCATCCCAATCTGAGATCGTGTGCAAAAGTTATAGTTGTTTTTAGTTTTCTCCGGAACAATTGGAGTTAGCTACGGAATGACAGTTTTAGTTTTGGAACTCGTAGTTCTAATTTCAGTACACTACGGAATGAAAACCTTAGTTCCAAAACTTGCATCAATGGAATGACATTTTTAGTTCCGAACTTTCAATTCTAATTTCGAACACTACAGAATGACAGCTTCTAGTTTCGTAACTTACATAAAATGAGGAATTTTGCATAATCAAAGAATCCAATGGAAAATCTAAGAGAGGTTTTTTTCATAGAAATGTGTTTAATAAAAACATCATTATGATTTTCTATAGGTTTTACCAATAAAGAGAAATATAACTTTTAGTGAGCTATAGTCCAAGGAAAAGTGTATCAGATGAGCACCAAAAGTTCCACAAATAGAAACAAAAAAGTCAAATGGAAAATCTAAGAGATTTTTTTGTTCATATAAATGTGTTTAATAAAAACCTCATTCATATTTGCTACATGTTTTACCAATAAAGAGAAATCTAACTTTTAGTGAGTTGCATTCCAAGGAAAAAGTGTATCAAACAAGCACCAAAAGTTCCACAATCAGAAACAAAAAAGTCAAATGGAAAATCCGGGAGAGGTATTTGGTCAAAGTAATGTTTTGAGGAAAAACCTCCTTCTAATAAAGTAGGAGAATAAAATCATTTTGATTCTTGTTACCAAAAATCAAGGAGAAGATTTGGGAGAAAATCTTCCTAAAATAGCGAGATAAGACTTTGACTCCAATAATATATCTCTCTCCATATTTTGTGGAGATGGAGATCTTAGTTGTTAGGATTGGAATAAAGATAAGATAAGATTTTATTCCCAAAATAAGGAGTTGGTTGGATGCATGAATTATAAATTCAACCTCCCACACTCTTATATGTAATTTTTTTCCTACCAAGAATAATATATCCATTCTTCCTCATCAATCTTTTGAGTGAAATTTTTCGCATATTTTGAATTAAAAGTATGAATTAAGTCCTCTTCCAAGGAATGAGCTAACCACTCATTCCAAGGAAGATGGATCAATGTGTTATGTTCATTTCTTTATTTTTGTCGTTTTCCTTTTATTGTGATTTATGATTTGATGTTATGTAATCCTTCTTTTCGTACAATTTATTTTGTGGGGTGCCCCAGTACTAAATTTGGGCTCCCTAGCCGAGGCTAAAATAATGCGGGATGCCCGAAAATGGCTTGGCATATGGGTGCAATAGGTTGTAAATTACAAAATAAAATAAACAAGATGACCAAAGGACGGGGTTAATTAGTACTTTATTTACTCAAGAACCTTCTAAACAATAGTATGAGACTGGGATAAATAAATTGTCTAAAGTTCATGATTTTGTGACTACATTTGGCCCCCACTTTATGTTGGTGAGTGGAAATATCGGTAACATAAAGCAGATAGAGGTGCATACCTGATATCCATGAAGAGTGTAGTAGAAGCATACCGAAGGACTAGATAAAAGCGTGGAATGATAAAAAGATGGAGGAGCATGGAAACTATAGATGAAAAATGTGCAAAGAAAAAGTGATGAGAGTGAACCTAGGGTAAAACATGTGTGTAGCTACCACATAGTGTAGTGTACCTTCATAAAAGTGTTATGTGTGTGTATAGCAGTGCGCTACCGCATAATGTTGTTGTTTTCATCATCATTTTTACCCCCATTTTACTGTTTGTTTCTCATATGGCTGGACCTGCAAGGAGAAAATTATCAAGTAGTCAAATATGTATGTATATAAGTGTAAAAACATTATGTAAAAGATGCATGTGTATATAAATGTAAAGTACGCAAATGTAAATGTAAATGGCACATGTGCACTGATCTATGTCGAGAGAAAAAGTGTAGAAGGATATCTCGCACTATTTTTTGGAATATCTCACACCATAGGCTAAAGAAATGTAGGGAAGAACTATTATGTGTCCTCCAAGCTCTATATGCTTCCCTGAATTTGTGTAGAGATCTTTATGTTGTCCTTTTTTTTGGGATATCCAACGCCACTGGCCGAAGTAGTGTAGGGAGGTACACCCACTGTAACCTCTAATCCTGTCACTTCTTCCAAGAAATGCTAATGACACCATGTCTTGTAAAATTAACTGTGTATGGGGTTCATAGATTGGTTTGAACCCATTCGGCCGGATATAACTAAACTGAAACATTGTATAATCTATGTGTTAGTATATAAACCCCCAAGTTATACCCCTCCTCTTTGGGGGAACATGAAATATCACCGATAGGATACATGTGGCCCCAAAAGAGGGCCAACCACATGTATGGTGAAAAGTGCTTGGAAGAAACCAAGACATGCACAAACAAGAAGGCTAGGAAAAGATAAGTGTAAACACGGATGTATGAAGAAAACAATGTATAAGCTACACATTAAGTGTAAAAGCTACCAAAAAAGTAATCTAAACACAAAGAAGCCAAAGATGCGACACCAAGTGGGTTGCAATAATGATACATCACTCATGATGTCATAAGACATGTAAAGACAACATGGACACAAACAAAAGACAAGAGTGTACATAAAACATAGGAAAGGCCCGAAAACAATAAAGAAACAATAACAGAGAATGATAGAAAATATAACAAACAAGTATGAAAACCAATATCCCTACATAAAAATGTTGCACATGAAGCATCCATTAGCATGTTAGAAAGATAGATAGTATTTCAAAAACGTATAATAAAGTAATGTAAAGTGTTAAGTACAACATGAAATAATAACACCTAGAAGAGACACATTTTTGGATGCCCCAAAGTGACTCGTGTAGGAAGGGTAGAAGGTGAGCATCCGTGTTGTGTGTAAGAGACTTGTATCTGTGATCATAACTAGAAGAAGGTATGAACGTGCATGTGTGTATGATATAGATAAATGAAATACAAGTAATCAAACTAGCATGTGTAATAAAGTGACCATGACCAAGCAAAAGTAAGCAAGAAAAGAAACAACCATAGTATGCAAAGTATGTTGTAGATGGAATGACAGAGCCATGTGCCCCCGAGTGGATGGAAATGTATGCAGTGAGGTTCATTTTTTTTTCCCCTTCAGTAGTGAAGAATGAACTTTAAACGAGAGTACGCCATCAAGAAATGGTCGAGTAGTGTGTGTACTTGTCTAGAGAGTTGTGATAAATATGTGACATGTAGCATAGATGTGTGTGGACCTTATAGATTAAGCATATACCAAGATTAAATAAAATGGGGAATGGTGAGTTAGCCCTAAGCATATATCACTATAATATGAATGGATGAGTGATGATTCAACACTAAGTGTATATCACTATAAAATGTAAGGAGGGTGTGGCGATGTAACCTAAGGTGTAGACCACTAGAAAAATGATAGAATAGGTGATGATGTAGCCTAAAGCATATTTCACTAGAAGATGAATAGTAGGGAGTGGTGATATAACCTAAGGTGTATACTACTACAAGATGATGGAATAGGTGATGATTTAGCCTAAAGGGTATGTCATTGAACCTAGTGATGTGGCATGATGAAAGGTATAATAGTAAAGGTGTGGTGAAGGGAGGGTCTATTTGATTTGTAAACCCTTGGAAATTGATTATGGACTAAGGAACTAAAGTCCATCATGGGGTGGTGAGTGCAGCGCGTAGAATAAAATGTAATATGTAATGATAATAGTCAACCATGTGATGAGTAGAATATGTACGGATGTAATGTGTAGAAGGTGTAGATACGGTATGTGTAAAATGCAAATGCAATATGTGTAGGATGTGTAAAGTGTAATGTAGAAAGTAACATGTAATGTATGTAGAAAAATAGGAATGTAATGCTAGACTCCTATATGATGAAGACTAGTAGAATATGTGTGAAAATACATGGTGTAGTATGTATGGTATGTAGATGTATGCAACTATCATGATGTATGAAGTGAAGAGATGCAAATGACCAAATGTTGTAGAATGTATAACACGTATTGTGTGATAAAATGTAATTTATAATGCCTATGGTGTAGTGTGTGGGGTTCAAAGGTGTAGTAGTAATCTCTCAATAGTCAAGTGTGAATCGAAGTAAAAATGTGTGTCATCGTGTAATGATGCTAGAATATATGAGTATGCCAAATGTAAGGATATAAATGTATGAGAATGTGGAATATGCTGATTATGACTATGCTATGACAAGGTGGGGGAAGTTTCATGCCCCAAAGTGTGTGTGGCCAAAAATAATATAAATTCATCGAGAAGATCATCATCCTTTGGGTCGAAGTCATATGGATAAGCATTGTGTAGACACAAAATCATGCACTTTAGGCATTATTTATCCCAGTCTTATACTACTATTTAGAAGGTTCTCAAGTGAATAAAGTACTAATTAATCCCACATTTTGGCCACCTTTATTTTATATTTTATTTCTTCAATCCCACATATTTCGTTATACATATCTGCCTATTTCACAACTATCCTGAAATTTTAGCCTAAACCCGGCACCCAAGCCTATACTAAGGTGCCATGGGGCACCCCGGTCCAATCTTGAGCACCTTGATTCATGCGCCACTTCTTGCTTCTTTTTGGGTCTTTCTAGCCATTTTTCATCCTTATCTTTTCCTAGTTGGCCATGTCAGGGTTAATTACGAAATTAAAGCTTGAGAACCCTATAAATATAAAGTTATAAGACCATAATGAGGGTCTTAGCGTCACATACTACTATCACTCCATCTAGAGTTGCATCCATTGCATTACTTGCATCCACATAGTGTTATGCATCAAGGCTAGGATATCTGCATCACACACACTACATAGGGGGAGGGATTCTATTCTATTCCATACACACATGTTATTTACATTTTCTATAGTTATTATTGCTTGCTACTTCACAAAGTGTGATTAGCACAAGAGCACCTAGGGCACAACATGCACACACTCACTAGAACTACATCCGAGTCCGAAATGTAGTGAAAATCTCAAAGTGAGAAGATCACTAGTTTTGTGGATGAAGTCAATTTGATTCATTGATTTTGCATTTTTATTTTTCCTAGGGTTTGATACTTCCTCTTGTATTATAGGTCATTATTCAACTCATCCAATGAATCTAGTGAGACAAACAGAAAGGTTTTAGACCTACTTATAACCATATCAAACTTAGATCTAGAGATTTTATAGAGATCGGGAACCTAATCTACTGCACTGTGGTTCCCGAGGTGCCCCAATACCTTCACAAGCACCCCGGCTAGCTTAGATCTTCTAGATCTAATCTTCGTAGGGTTTTTGAGTGATCATCTACACTTCTAGATTTTATTTCCAGACCTACGAAAAATATGTGATAGTCTCTTCGAATCAGCTAAGCCATTTCTCTTCCTTCTCTTGTATGCTTAGGGTTTACTTCACTTAAAATAATTATTTACTTTTTCTTCTATACCAATTTAGTTTCCTTTATATAACATTTTTTTCCTCCTAATTAGATTAACATTAATACCCTATACTCATTAGTCATAGGACATAATATTTGTGTTAATCATTTTGGTGAACCCGACGTCTCTTTCTAGCACCTTCTAGGGTCTTGCATTCATAGCCCGTTCTATTTTGTACAATTTCCTCTCCCTATCAAGTTATGGCCCAATCTTCTTATCCTACATATACACCTACCAAAGTCACTAATATAGTCACTACCACCACCGAATTTATGCATGTGCATACACAACACCCTCCTCACTTTGTTACACCTCCATCTGATCCATCCATCAATGTAGTCACTACTTTTCACACTCACCTTACTCCACACATTTCTCTACCACCACCCATTGCACCTGCCGATCCATTAGCTTCTTCCAAAGGCTATGATATTATCGATCAACTCAAGAATACACCGACTAAGATATCGCTCTATGAATTAATCATGTGTAATGTTCCGATTTTCGATGATAAATGTGACTACTCTACCAAATCCTTTGTGCATCTCATTCAATATATATGTAGTTTTTCTTGTTCTATCTCTTTTATAGATGAGGATATATCTCCCTTTACCAAAAACAACACTTGTGCACCATTTCTCATTACCACTTTCATTAGCACTACTTGTATTAAGTTTGTTCTCGTTGATAATGGGTCTGTAGTTAACCATTGTGCCTATTCTCTCTTACAACAATTATGTATCAATGATACTCTCATCTCTTGTAACTCCACCCTCCTCCGTGGTTATGATTCTTCCACTCACACATGTCTAGGTACTATTTCCCTACATATTTGGGTTAGACCTAAAACCATTCTCACGTAACCACATTTGGGTTTGAAATGTAGTGCAATGATTAGTGATAAGACCACTAGTTTGGAAGCTAAGGTGAGTCTCACCATTCGCTTTTGAATTTTTTTATTTTTCCTAGGGTTTGATACTTCCTCTTGTATTGCGGTCATTATTTAACTCATCCGGAGAATCTAGTATGACAGTATACATGAAGAGGTTCGAGATCAACTTATGATCATATAAAACTTTTCTCACTAAATTCTACATCTTCGATGCTTCTTCCCAATTCAATATCCTATTAGGTCAACCTTGGATTCATGTCATACAAGTCGTGCCATCCACTGTGCATCAATGTGTCAAATTATTTCATGATGGCTATGAACACACTATTACCGATGATCTAAAACCATTTTGTAGACACCTAAAATATGCTAACATGAGATTTAATGCTAAGATTGCACTAATTATCATCTTTCTCGTCATTTCCGTAATAATTTGCATTTTTCCGCTAATTAGCTAACATTCCTCTTCATAGTCATTAATTAATGACCTTTAGTTAATTAATTAGCCTTCATATATTTAAGGATGTTGATTAATGACCTTTTTTAATTAATATCCACTTCTACTTGGGTTAATTAATTATTATTAATTAATTACACGCAACTCTAAATCAAGTAAATAACCATTTATTGGATCAAATTCCTTTCTTACATCCCGCAAATCAGACTAGTTATCCTCTAATTATCTTCTATAAGCTTACCTCTACCTATTAATTAATCACCTTTTATTAATTAAAACATCCCCCAACTCCCATGACTTACTAATGACAAATTAAGATCTTCTAAATCAAGATTACCTTTTATAAAGCAACCTTATCCATTCCTAATCGTATTTTACCTTTATCCCACATTCATCAATCTACTAGCCTTGCCTCTTCAGCAAGCTATATAAAGAACCTTCCTTCTTACCTTTCTTCTTGCACCATGCTTTGAATAGTGAAAACTATAAGCATTTTGATCTTGAGCCATTCTCCATTGTTGGAAATAGCTTCTCCATCTTGCATCCTTTCACTCAAAATTGAGTAATATGGGAAGATCCAAAATGGCCTTGTAGCCATTCTTGGTGAGATTCCATTCTCAATCCTTGAGATCAAGTAACAATCCACTTTTATTTCTTATGTTCTTCATAGGTTCATAGTTTAAGTTAGAAATCATAGAGAGTAGGAAATAGCTTAGCATGTAGTTTCATTTATGCATTGAAGAAGCATTTCATTTAAGCTCTTATCTTGATGGTTCATTATTTAATTAGAATTTTATTTTGAAGCTATATAGATATTAGTTTTAATTTATAGCTTAGTTAATTATACATGAGCACATATTCAAATATTTTCACATTGATCCCGTCACCTCTATGCCTATTTTGACATGCTAGTTTTGTCAATTTATTGAAAATACTAAATTCTTGAGCATGTAGGTTAGTGTTTGATAGTGCTAAGTCTTCTATTTACATATTAATATGGTGGGGTGTTGTCAAAATTTAATCTTGGTGAGAAAATTTCAAGATTTCATCATGTTTTCATTTTTAGAGTTTACTTTTTCAACATTCTACATGTTAGTTTTGTCAATTTCTTGAAAATGTTAAGTTGTTTTTATCATGAATGTTAATGTTTGATAGCATTGAGACTTTTATTTATATTAATGTGATGGATTTTTGTAAAATTGAATCTTGGTTGGAAAAATGTGACCTTTTTTCAGATTAAGGGATGTTTTTTGACATTTTTTAGGTACATGTTAAGTGCATACCCGTGAGCATAAGAGCATATGTGTAACCCATCTTTCAAGGCCATAAAGTTTTCTCCCGAACTCAAAATGACACTATTTTTATTGAGTTTGCAAGGTATTGAAGTGAACTATGAAATGAAAACATAAATTTGGGATTTATACTTATAGAAATTGCACATTTACCCTTTATTGTAAAACTGGTCATTTTCTAACATGTCTAATGTTTTGATGAATGTTGTATTTCCATGCTTTACTTGATTTAGACCAAAGCTTGTGTATGCTCTTATCTTGCACCTTAGGGTGATATTGATAATCAAAACAAATTTTATCTCTATCTTTTTAACATTTGGATTAACTTGGAAATTTGATTATTCATTTTTCTTAAGAGAATGAACCTTTTAAAGCATTTTTATGGTCCTTTGATTAAATTTTTTCCATTTCTATCTAGTTGGGATAATTTTTTTGTATTCTCTTCTCTTACACCTTATGGTGATCTTGAGAATTGAAAACAGCTTTAGTCTTCATTTTCTAACATTTGGTTAATTGGAAACTTCATCTTGCATTTTTGTTTAAGGGAATGAACATTTATTAAGTATTTTGTATGGTTCATTAATTGCAAAGATTTCCTTTAATTTTTAGTTGGATTGATTGTTGTGTATGCTATTCTATTGTGTCCTTGGATGATCTTGAGAATCAAAAGAAACTCTTAATCCTCTTTTAAATAATGTGATTTGCTTGGATAACTACTAACGCTTGAGTGTAGGACCTAAAAACACTTGTCAAAGAAAGGAGTTTAAAACAAACTTTTCTAACTACATGTGTGTTACAGGTTTCCAAATGGTAAACAACTAAACCACATTAGGTATACAAGATTAAAAAAAAAACCCCACATTCAAAAAATTTGATTTGTAGGTTTGGATAAGGGTATGCCCCATCTCGCTTAAAACTAGGACATAACCCCTTTTGCATAAGCCTTAAGCTACAACAATGGGGCTGGTCCTAGAACCCCAAAGTAGTCCACACAAGAGGGAACCTTGTGGATGAAATAGGAAGTGCTTCGTACACCTACTTGACTAGTTTTACCTTTGTGATATTTAGCATCAAAGTTATTTGTATTATGACCCTAGTGAGAGTACATGATGAACACATTAATTGCTCACTGTACTTAAAGGGGGTAAAGTAAAGCCGAGATAACCCAAGACTAGTCAGTGTGACTTTCTTGGTAAATTGAGCTTGCATCTAGATAACTTGTGACACCTAGTTGAGTGAACCACCTAGGAAATTCATTCAATCTTTGGAGCCAACTTGACCAAATTGTTGTTGTAAAGAGCCATCATTCATCATGAAATGTGTGAAGCGTTAATTTTGCTTAGTTTTTCACTCACCCTAAGGTGAGGAGAAAATTCCAAGTGAGGCCAAAATTTTTCATCCTCACTTGTATTACTTCCTTTTCTTTCTTTTAATAGTTTGTTGATCAAAATAAGAGTGACCACACGTTTATTGTTAATTGATTATTTCATCGATTTTATGTTTGTTTACGCTCATCCATGTTTTTGGATGGGTTGTTAAATATATAAAGTGTGTGGAAATGTTCTCATAGCATTAGAAGTCATTTTGATTTCGATACCCATGTCAAGATCATCATCATAGTTAGGCTTGGTTCATCACTTGATTCTCCTTTAAATTGTTATCTTGCTTGTATCGTATCACAACAATTTTGATACTTATGTCTTGTTTCTTGCAAACTTGACCTAAGTGTTTAGATTGTAACGTTATGCTATGTGCATCGTAATAATTCCTTGGTATACTCTAGCCTTTGTTTTCTTTCAAACATTACCTCGATTTTGAAAGGTGTTGTTGTTACCTTTGTGCACGTCTTATTAATATTATTTTGATATTAATACCTTAATTTTCTATAAAATTTGTTTAACGTATCTTAGTGGTCATGTTGCATCATCCATATTCATAACTTCCATTTTTTTTTGAGATTTAGGTCTTGGTTGGACTTAAAATTGCTTTTAGTATACCTTTTTTGGAAATCATATCAACCTTTTGTTATTTCTTACATCTTATTCATTTTTGAACTTGGCATAAGTGGTGACATTATGTTGATCATTTTACACCAACCTACCTCTGACACACATTTTTCATAAGGATTATTTCCTTGTAGATTGGCTTTGTGTTTTGAACTTGCGTGATTGTTCCTTGTGTTTATCCATCTTATAAACTCATTTCTAGGACAATCCTTTGGGACTTTCAATCCTCTTGATCTTCTTGTTTTTTCCTAAATTCATGGTCATTTTTGAACATATCTTTCAAACCTTAGCAAAAACATTTCCTATCAAGCAAATTTTGCATCAATTGAACATTGGAAATCTTTCCTTTGTATCCTTTATGTTGTTAAAATTTTGATCAATCCTTTGACATTTATGCCTCCAAACTTGTTGTCCAAACCTTATTGGATTATAAATCTTATGTCAACATGATGTATGTTTTCCTTAACTTCCCTTTGGAAAATCACACAAGTATCCCCTATCTACTTGTAACATGTCTAGTTGGTTGTTGTTATTCTACTCGAATTGACATGGAACTTACTTATATTTAAAGGAGACCAATCACACTATCTAGGTCTAGGAATTTGGACTTAGTCAATGCCAACCATGACTAATTATCACATGGTTCCTTATACTTATGACCATAAAGAATCAAAATTTAGGCATTCACATCAAAAGACGCCCATCATGACTAAACCATGTTTGGTTCTTTTTGCGTTAGAGAACCTATTCTAAGCAACCCATTCCCCACCTTCATATCATAGTCGGTGGTATGGTTTGGACACTTCGATCCAAATTGTTATTCAGAGTTCCCCCCACTATTCTTTTGATTCTAAACCAAAATTTCCTCTTCTTTTAAGGATTCTAATCCAAATATTTCCTCCAATTCTTCTTATGATTTAGATCCAAAATACTATTTAGATTCATCTAATTCAACTCCCGATTCATGGTCCTCCCTCCTTTGCAGACCTCCATCATCATACTTCTACTGTGATTCTTGAGTCCCCCCTTTCTTCGTGGGACCTCCTTTATTATTCATCCAATTCGACTCCTAAGTCGCAGTGCTCCCTTTCTTTGCAGGAACTTATTTATAAAACATATAATGTGATTCTTAAATCACCTTCCTCCTTCTTCATGATACCTTCCTCATTGATCACACCTACAAATTATTCCTTCTTTGAAGATTCTTACGACTCAAATTCATTCTAGTCAAACGTCCAAATCGACTCCTACGTCGCAATCTATAAACTTTTTACTTAATCCTACTAGTTTATAAACAATATACCATTATATAGGTAGGTCCACACCACCTTCTTCTACTCCCGAGACATCTATCTCCATGTCTACTTCATCCCCCACGTCACCTTCTTCTATCAATCATCATCAAACATATTCTCAATATTTCACACCAGTTAACCCTTTTTCATCCAATCAAACCCCGTGGTTGATCGACAACCCATGGCGATTTATTTATTTCAGAAAAAGGAGATATCATGGCCTTTATAAGGGCATGCGAAGATATCCTCTAAAAATTACGATCAAGGATTATCTTTAGACCTCGATGCATTCACGTATTATGGGGAAAAGATTGATTCATTTTATCAAGAAATAAAGGAAGAGCCTAAGAGCATGAAACTTGATCCTCATCTTATTCTTCCATCCTCACATTCTTTATTCTCGTGATAAACTTCCTGGGCCTAATATTGAGCCATGACCCATCTTCTCATCACTCAATTATTCTTTACATATTACAATTCCTCAATTGCAATCACACTTTGGGTCATCTCCAAGTAGACCATCACCTTCTTCTATCTATGGATACATCCAAGTAACCCTTCATCATCTACTTGTGGGTCTCCTCCTGTAGCCCACAATATTTTATTCTTGGGGCACGTCCAACTAGCCCCTTGATTCTATGTATGGGTCACCCCGAATAGTTCATCATCTTCTATTCTTGGGCCAAATCCTAGTAGCACTTCATCATCTATTCATGGCTCACCTTCCGTTTGTAGAGACACCAAATTTGGGTCACACTCCCCTTTTACCCCACATGTATATTAATTTAATTACCTACAATTAAATTAATTCCCATTCTCACAATATTCATTAATTTAATTACCTTAATTAAATTAATTTCCACCTCACCTAGACACCTCATCATAGACCTATTCTTAGCATGTTTCCTTTTAACTAGGACTCAATATCTACTTACCATAACTAACTGAGACTTAGTCTAACCCTAACACTAAATTCCTATTCTTTCTCTAACAACATGCCCACTTAATTATGTGGAGAACTCAACCAACAAAGTGTAATTGGTAAAAAGATAGCCAAGATCTACTATTTTGGCAAACCTAGGATTTCCCACCGTAACCGACGTTGGTTAAACCTAAACTGATGCTGGTTAACCTTAACCATCATTAGTTACCATATATTCACTTTGGTAACCTTGTTCTAGAGGTTGGAAGAATCATTCGAGTCTGAGATGAGAAAGATATGCATGTAAACATGAACTAGAGCCCTCTTGCACATCCATACATCATGAATAGGCACCAAGAATGATCTAAAGGTTAAGCATTCATGGTAACTTTCCAGGAAGCACTATCATGGCACTGACCACCAGTTGTAGAGATCAACCATCACCCTTATCCAACCACCAGGTCTGCAAATACAAGTAAGTACATTGGGATCTACATCTTTCCACACTTATTTAGATAAGTTTCTTTATCTATGTTCGAGAGTCCTAGTCTCCTTTGATCTCATCATTTCCATCCACCTAACCACTCACAACCCCTCAACTCTCCATATCTAACTCTAGATGTCTTTGAACATTCTCATATTTTTGGCAACCTAATCACATTTCCCATTCTCTCGTAATCACAAATAATCTCCAAAATCAAATTTTATTGAGTTTTTACCATTCCACCTCTACCGATACTAGTTAACCTAAACTGTCATCGATTTCCTCTCAACCATCATTGGTCATACCTAACCGACATTGGTCTCTATATTTGGTAATTATGCCTATAACAGCAACCTAATAACCTTCACCCAAATAGCCCAAACCATCCAAAGCTTGATCCTGACATATTCTAGTCACCTTGGCTACTGGCTCAATCTCCATATCTGATCATAACCTTACCTATTAGATTATATTTTCTTATTGTATTTAAATGAGATACCTAAATCATATCAACTACAATAGGATGTTATTTTTTTATGTTATTTCTTGCATTGAATTGTATTAAACAGTGGATTGACAACCATCTAGGAAGTATCACACTTCCTGGATCTAGCATACGCTAGGTAGTCCACTGACATATATTGTTTAATATTCCTCTTGTGGTCTTGTTTTACATTCACAGTAGTTCCTCCTAGCAAAAAGGAAGTTCTCGCAATCAGCACTAGATCAAGAAATTAGAACATGCGCACTCTACCTTCCACCTTCATTCACATGTATTCCTCCTCACCCTTACCTTATCTATTTTTCTCATACGTACGCAACTTATCAATGAAACATTTTGGCACGCCTGGATGGGACCCTCGTTTGTGGGTTTCTTTCTATTCATATAGGTTGCATCTTGTGTGTTTCCTTTCTAAATTTTTATTCACTAAATCTTCTTCTCTGGTAATCTACTCCTTCTTTCTAATTTCTCTAAATGAAACATTTCTTTTGGTGAATTTAAAAAGAATCATTCATCTTTCATTCTGCATTAGTGAAAATCATCCTCTCTCCTATTCATCATTTGCTACATCAAATGTAACTATCAATTGGGGCTCTATAATTTGTTGCATTTCATCCTTTTATGCTACATTATTAGCTCAAATTTAAAACTAAGGGAAACCTATACACTGGAAGTCATGCCTAGCTAATGGTTGACACAATTGAATCGTAGAAATCACTTTCTCTCTTCTCTCTCTTTGCCAAAATGCACAAATCTGAATTGACACATCTTCTTAAACAACTCCTTACTTGGAAGAATTTTTAATGATCACACGGTCAAAGGATTGAAAGTGGGCACCCAACTAGTTTCTCAATCAATTCATTATCTCGGAGAAAGGATTACCCCGCCACAACATAACCTAAAACCTCCCCTTTAGATTGCCTCTTCATAGGACACCTTCCCAACCAAAATAATCTATTCTTAAATCATAAGTCAAGATCAAATCCTAAAGTAACATAAAATCCACTCGTAGGATTACGTGTTTTTCTTAGATTTTTCCCAATTATGTTTTGAGTTGTGAGGATAACGTTTTTTCATTTTATTCTTCATTTCACACTCCCCATCATTTTTGGAGTATTCCAACTATTTTTAGTGTGTCAAGCCTCATATTATCATCCTCAGGTCTTTTGGGTTAATTCTTCATCTGATTTAATTCAAAAATCCATTTTTCTTCACTTCTTCAGATTTCACAAGAATAAGTGTTGGTCCAAAGACCGTCATCACTTCCCATCCGACCATCGTTGGTATACCTAACCGGTTTTGTTACAAGCTCTTTTGGTTATGTTAACCAAAAAAAAATTCATCACCTTCTCTTTTCTATTTGAGGTCATCTGAACATCAACATATTCACAACATTCTGATATCAATGTCAAATACAATTTCCCCATTTCATCTTTCATCGCTTCCGATTCATTTGCTCAAATCTGGTTTTTGCTACATAACCGGTATTGAGTTATCAGAATCACGCCATCACCCCCTTCAACTGAATTGGTCAAATCAATCAAGCGCTCGGTTTCCCTATTTTGATTTTTAATTGAAACATTGACCAAGTCCACCTACCAATATCTAGTTATTTTCCATTCTTGTTGTTTTTTGTGTCATCTACAAAATACAATTAACCTGATACATGCTAATTCACATGGTGTTGACTCGCAACCAAGCTAACGCCCTTATATTTCATGCTAGTCTTCAGCCACTCCCACCTATCCCATCACCTCCTTCCATTCTTGTCACCTATGGATCCAAATCAGCCTATCACCATTTTTATCGGTGATGAGGAGTTCACAATACTCCTTGACCAAAATCTCATGGCCTTACAATACTATCTGGCCCACTCATATACCTTAGATTACTCAAGACAACTAGTATACGACATGCCCGTATCTATTCCTCCTTCCTCACCCCACTTCCGCATCAGCCTACCACCCTACCCCCGTGGTATCTATCCTAGGCCCCACATCCGCTATAGCTACATGCAGCTGACCGACCGACGACATCTATTATACCCATGGTATTGACCATTCCTTCATCAACCACCTTAAGCATGGCCCCATTTACCCCCTTTTCCTCGTATATACCAATTACGTCACACCACCCTTGGTGTTGGAAACCCACACCCCATTTCAAAACCTAGTCCTTTCCATCCCCAGTCTACCCCCGATTACCATGAGAGTCATTATGAATACCCCACCTATTTACACGCATCACCAACAACCCCCAATCTTGTTTATCACTTATTCAGGGTATCTTCCACCGTATCTATCCCCCCTTTGTAGTTTTCATATTCAACACCCCCATGTACCGGGATGTCATCCACATCATACACCCATCATCAACCTCCCTTTACTACAAGACGCTCCCATTCCTCACAACCCACCAATGACCTCATTAGGATGATGATGGAAAATATGTAGACATTAGAAGCATCAATTTATGGCTCTCGTAACTCCTTAACTTATGATGAAATATGTAATGAGCCTATTCATCCATCTATTCCTATTTTCCCATACCTCTATGCATTAGTAAATACCCATGTTTAATCAAGTTTCAATAGTAAAGAAGACCAAGAATAGACTTGTGGTCATTCAAACATGGGTGCTACCTAATTTTCCATGATGATGCTTTACTCTTATGAACATTCCCCATGTCCCTAACATGACTTTCCTTAGATTGGTACACTAGTTTACCTAGAAATTCCATCTACTCCTTTAACGAAGTGGCTCAAGCATTCCTGGACCACTTCTTAATCAAGTGTAGTCGAAAAAGTCAACATGACTGACCTATATTCGAATTGACTATATGAAGACGAATCTATCACATATTTCATTACTCACTCGTGATGTCTTATCAACCAATTAATGTTCCAGCTACCTCAACATGGACTTATTGATTTGTTCACTAGAGCTTTTGCTAGACACATATCACCAACTCGTAGGCGCAAACCTTCCATACCTTTGATGAAACTTTCACCATGGCATGAAAGTTGGAAATTTGTGCCATTGAAGAAAATAAAATCCAATTGCAAAACAAGAATTCCACATTTAAATCAAATTATTCTTCTTCATCTTTAAAACCCAAAAACAATTATTCAAAAGCCAAAGGATCTACTAATGTGGTAGTTCTCAAATCTGGTCCATCCCATCCATCTAATCAAGCTAAACCTTCCTCCAATATTTCCCCTGTTTAGAATTTTACTTCCAAAGTAGGAACAACAAAAGTACACTCCAATTGGGGAGCTCTATTCTTCAGTCTTGGAAAAGCTTCTTAAAGTTGGAGCCATTGCGCTTCCTCCTCTAAAACATCATACTAGTTTTGATCCCTGCTTCGTCCTATGCATGCATGGTATAAGGAACATGACTATTGTAATTATCATTGCGTCAAAGGACATAGTGACGGTAATTGCATAACTTTTAAGAACATTATCCAGGAGATGTTAGATAATGGAGATCTCATCACGGACAACCTGAACGTGCCAAAAATCAAAACTTGCACATCTTTAAGAATTCATTCCCTAACCATACGCCATCATCTAATCAAAGTAGTGAACCTTCAACCAATGACAACAATGTTTGTGAAGTCCACATTGTTTTCGATATCGTACATGTCATTCCTCAATTTCCACCTATTTTTTATATTGAGGAAATATGGTATGACCTACTCTACCCATGGAGGAGCATACTTCTTCCACTCCTCCTCCCTCAGAGGAGTCCCCTTCATCTCCCCTTGCACTCACAAAGGATTCCATGATTTCTTTTGATGTCATTTCATTATCTACCCTACAACCTACTAAAAATCAACATTATTAACTCTCCCACCAGCGGGAGAATTATCATCACCTTCTCCTCTACCAAAATATAAGTCTACCTCACCCTATCTACCATCTCTCTTACCCATAGGAGACTCTTCCGACACACCACTATCTATTGGGGACAATTCTCCCTTAGCATCCTAGGATCTCATTGACCTGATCTCGACTCTTTTACTTGTTAGTGTAAATCTACAACACTCCCAAATGAGTTATGGATATAATTTTCTAAGGAAAATTTATTTGGTGTGATTGCACAACATTAAACTTTCTCAAAGTGTGGGACCTTTGAAAATTTTCCCTCCAAACTCCACCAAGCCATAACTCAAAAAATACAAGGAGTTAGGAGGACTTCTTTACCTTTCTGGAAAGGGGAAGAAATTATCTATCTTTTGAAGCCATTTCAAAAATATTTTGAGTGCTTGAAATGTGTGAAAATTAAATTTGGAGCACAAGGAAGGAAAGGATGAAGGAAAATTATCCAAAATAAGCAGGGCTCTTTTTGTATAACAATTTTGGTGACTCAGAGGGGTCATCTGCCTACTAGATGAATGATCAAGTGGCCTTTGTTGCATCCATTGGGCATGGATTCAAGCCTAATAAATTGATTCTGATCTGAACTATGAAATTCGACCTCCGAGTCACTTGGAAACCCACTAAAACTTGAAATTGATCTTCACCAAAATGCCACTGAAATGGACTATGCAAGAGCAATACAATAGCACCAAAAACTATGTACAAACTAAAAATCATACATGCTCCAAATGGAACATGCAGAGTGTGCAAAAGCACTTCTTCTACTGAAAAAACCTACCTACACTACTCTAACAAAGAGCAGAGGGAGCTCAAACAAAGCCTCGCAAATCGGTCGTGCAAAATAGCTTCCTTCTTCAAAATTGGTAGCCATGCAATTGATTTGACATTGAACATGGCTATTGGATGAGTTAAAAACTAACTACAAGTTTATCTTCCACCCAAATCATCAAGGTCTCAACTGAAAACAAATAAAATACCTCTTTTAGTTGCTCTGCATTTGGATTAAAGAGGCATTGCAGTTGATCCTTGGTACTTTGATGCTCATCTTGATGCTTAGAAGTAAGCATGACTGGTGGAAACTCCTCTTTTGGCTCCAATGAAGCCAAATACCTTATTGGGAAAGGTATGATCCATTTGATATGCCCATAGCTCTGAAATTATCCTCCAAAAATGGAGTCTTCTTGTAGACCTCCTTGGGTGAATGGTGTGGAAGGAATGGTGGAACTTTTTGCTCTTTTCCTTCCTCTTCCAGTGAAGAACATGGAAGATTAATATCTTCTAACCTTGATTCCAAAAAGTTGCTATCAAATGCAAAGCTACCGTAAATGAATTCTCTCCTCCATAATAGTAGGTATGCATGTTTGGAAGATGGATGATGAAGTAGAAAACAATGTGATTTCAACTGGTTCCTCTCCATTAAAATAAATTCCTCCAAATCGACAAATAAATTGTCTCCTTGTTGTCCTGCGCAAAGAAATGTTCAACTTCCTCCATGGTGTTCTCTTGATTGTTTACCATGGTTTATTTTATCCTCTAACATGAAGTTTGAAAGATAAAACTCTTCTCCAACGTTAGATCTCAAGAGAGATGAAGTGGAAGGATGAATTGAAGGTTCTTCTATAGACTATTTTGAGTTCAAAGCTCTTGGACCTGCATTTTTATCCTCCATGGCTAGAATGTGCTCCTCTTCTTTTGGATTTGGAGCAGCTTCTCCTTCCTCTACTACTTGAAAACCTTCTTACTCTTCAATTACCTCTTTCTCTATCATGAAGTTTTCTAAATCAAACTCTTCAATCTTCTGCTCTAGAGGACAAATTGGGATTACAATATCTTCTTTAGAGCTCCTTTCCATGGTGGATTCATCAACCAAAATAGGCCCTTTGAATGAAAGAAATAAATTATCAATGATGCCTTCTTCTTCCATGGCTGCTATAAAATCTGATTTGGTCTCACCCATTTTCTCCTTTCTAATGGGACTTTGAGCTGATTTTCCTTCTTCTTCCATGGCTGATTGTGCAACTTGAATTAGAATAGCATTTTATTCAAGTAGAGTGCCAACATGGACACTACATTATGAGAAAACGGGCTGATCTTCTTGTTCTTTGCATCTTCGCTACAAACTCAGCCTTGGCCACCTTTGGTTCTTCAACATTTACCTCCTTTGTAGGCTTAACCAACAAAGGAATTTTTGTAATCCCAATCAGAGCCAAGTTCACTAAACTCTTAATCATTTCTTCTTCTTTCACTTCTTCTTCTTGCTGTCCTTCATGACTGATTTTTGCAATTTATTCTTCCCTACATGGAATTGGGAAGGAAAGAGGAGAAAAAGATTGGGATTCAATCATTTGTGCATTTGTTGGTGGTGGTGGGAGGGATGGAACTTCTTGTTTCTTTGGAGGGGAAGGTGTTTCTTTTTGCTCTTGTGGAGGGGATTTGGATTTGGAAGAGAAGAGAGAAGAAAAGTTGAGATGAGATGGAAGACTAAGGGATGGAGGGATGGTTTTCACAACTAGAGCAACATTAGCTGGGTTTACAACTTGACATTTTGAAATGGTAAAGCTTGAGATGAAGAAGAAGAAATACAAGGAACTACTGATTGACTTACTCATTGACAAGGTTGATTCATACTCTGCTCATATGCTTCTATCTCCTCAGCCCATTGTGCAAGTTGGGGCAACATCTCAATTATGAAGTCCATTCTCCTGAGGGCTGTAGTGCCTTGGAAAAGGACCTTCCAATGGACAAGGAGTCCTACAACCAATTATGAATGCATTCATTTGAGTTGTTGCTCTTGATTTCACCATGCCAATCTCCATTTTTTGGATCTTCTCAACAGACTAGCATCTTGCATTTGATTGTCTTCATTATTGGCATACCCTACTCTTGGAAAGCTCCATAGCCAAACTAATTTTGGCACTTCTACTCATAGGGGTAACCATGCTGATTTTGGATTTTCTCAAAATGCTGATTTGAAGGATTTGTAAAGCTTATTGGAGTTGGAATGTGTTGTTGCAAATGTGAATTCCATGATGGAAATGAAGTCATGATTGCACAACTTCATGGAATGGAAAAGAGTGAAAGGGATGGAAAGAAGAATGAATGAAAAAGGAATGGAAATGAATGAAAAGGAAGGTCTGCAACTTTAGAGATGGGTTGTTGACCATATGGAGTCGCCAGATGTGTTTGCAATTGCCTCCAAAGGTTGAAATCTTCACAGGAACACACCAACCTATAAAAATGAAATGGGAGACCTCTTTGTCCCACCGGGCATGCCAAAAATGTTAGTGCAAATTCACAACACCCCCAAATGAGTTATGGATCTTCTTTTCTAAGGAAAATTCATTTGGTGTGATTGCACAACATTAAGCTTTCCCAAAGTGTGGGACCTTTGCAAATTTTTCCTCTAAACTTTGGCGAGCCATAACTCAAAAAATACAAGGAGTTAGGAGAAATTCTTTACCTTTCTGGAAAGGGGAAGAAATAATCTATTTGTTGAAGCCATTTCCAGAATCTTTTGAGTGATCAAAATGTGTGATAATTGAATCTGAAGCACAAGGAAGGAAAGGATGAAGGAAAAATAGCCAAAATAAGTAGGTGCCATTACCCATAGAGTTAAAGGCTAGCCAATTCCATGTCTCACAGACATATTTTATAGGGATTTCCACCAAACCAAATGCATCTCCTCTTAGAAGCAGATCTTGTTTTGACAATCGGCCAATCGCTTGGATTAAGTAGATAATTCCATGCTTTGGGGATGTCTTTGGGTCCCCTTTTCGACTCAAATGCAAATGTTTCCTATGATACCTCCATGATCTATCCAAAGGTATTTCCAGCAACTAGATTGAACTCTGACCATGCCTATCAAAATGAATTATTCTTCATCACCTCTACCTACATCCAAACCTTTACCCATGACTAAAACCATTCCAATACCTAAGAACCTACCCACACCTATATCTTCATCTCGTATCTAGACCCATCACTACCTTGGGTGTCATGCCGACGTCAAGCCTTACCCATCCACCTGTCAAATTGGATTTAGCCATGTCTTCCCAAACCCACACCAAAATTTTTCCTCCACCTAAAAGGAAGACCCAACCTTCTAGGCCACATACACCAGTTTCACCTTCACCCCTTCTATCCATCCTAGGACCTCACCCATCAACCTTGGCCAAGAAACCTCCTACCCAAGGCCAATCAAAAGCTAAGAAACCTACTACTTCATCATGATCCTTCATTACACCTCATTTACCTACACAACAAACACCCTCGCCCCCACACATGTACATTTCTTACCACCTATACCTCCGCCAGCTACTATAACCCCAAATTTTCCTATATGACTTCAACCCATACCATCCACACAGCCTCTACCAACCACTTCCATTGTAACTCTATTGTCCCCATGGGTAACCCATCCTCTTCCACCATCTACTTTCCCTTCTACATCACGTACTCTAATCTCACCTCTACCCAAGAAGGTACAATCCAAAGACAAGAACCCATTACCCTCTAACAAGGTAGTTAAACCAACAAAACCTTCCATTTCTATCTCTTCTACCACACCTTTACCCAAGAATATGCCATCAAAACCTAATATAGTACCACTTACCAAACCAGTGGTCCAACCCATTCCTCATTCTATAACCCCTCTTCCCTCACAATCTTCCGCACCTTTACCCAAACCCACACTCACTTCCCATTTTGATCTATTGGTAGTGTCGTATGCCATCATTCTCGCCAATCTCTTAGAGACTTTTGTCATCACATTACCTCCGCTTTGACCTTATCACCCCCTCAAACCTAAAACAAAGGGGCTGATGAAACTAAAATTTGTGCTATGGTCATGTGTCAAGACATGATGTAGAAGGTTGTAAGGCTCTCAAAACCATTCTCTTACAATTATGCCCTCTTGAAGAAAATTTTTATGAAGATGATCTTCTTAAGGAGGACCATGTTCCACCTTCACCGTCACCACACATCACTGTCCTTTTCTTCTTAAACGATGTATACATATCCACCCCCACAATACATTTATCCACCTCCAAAATTTGAGATCAACATGGTCCAAGTTTACACTGCACTCTAAAAGGACAAAAGAAAAGAAAAAGAAACTATCCCATCAACCAATCCCGTGCCCAATATACCATCTCGCACCCATGTCCAAAATCACAATTCAAGGACCCGCATACCCTATTTCTATTAGGGTCACCCATCGTACAATGATAAAACAATTACATCAATCCCCTCTAAAATTGTCTTTGTATGATTTCATTCAAATCTCTTAATCACATCGATAACCCTTACAGAGGTTTTACAATCCATCGAGGTTTTACCTAATGATTCCACAACAATAACCTCCATTCTCATCCCTCATCACATGGCTTTTCTTACCAAGTCATCTCCTTCTTCTACCCCCATGTCCACTCATCAAGTAGCTTCCCTTAGTTTCTCTGATGAGGAGATTGTACCTCTCCAATTAGATGACCCCGATCCCACCCTTTTCATCTCCATCTATATTGTCAATATATGTGTACAACACATTATGATCGATGGTGGTGCTAGCATCAACATCATATCCTCACACGTGTACAATCAAGTGTGTATCCATTCAAATTGCATGTATAATAACCTAGTTATGTTGTGATCCTTCAATGACACCATCACCTCCCATCCTTGGCACCATTATTCTTCATGTGCATATAGGCCCTCACTTTTTTCCTAGAATTGTTCTACGTCTCGAGGGGGGAGTTTCAAAGTATAACATGTTGCTTGGCCGACATTGGATTCACGTCATGGGTTGTGTTCCTTCAACTTTACACTGCTGTGTAAAATTTGAACATGAAGGGCATAACTATACCATCCCAACTGACCCATCACCATTCAAAACTTGTAACATGTTGTACCAACCTAACGATGTCCTTGTACCAATTAAGGCATCTACCACTACCCCCACTTCTCCTTCACCCACAACCCCATCCACCAATGCTACCGCCACCTCTCCCACACCTAAATCTTTTATTCCTACTATTTCTATAGCCTCTATAGCTAGCCCATCTACTTCCCAACCAATCGATACCCCTCCTACCCAATCATCTAGTGATTCATCTATCCCCGCTACCCGCATATCTACTACTGATCCCTTAGAAGGTGTTTTTCAATGCCTCACTCTGGGAGTACCGCCTCTACAATATCAACACATTCCTCACTCCGCAAGAGTATGGAAACCTACACCAACATCCTTATTATGACTATCACATAGGAGAGGTTTTCCCTTATGGTCCTCCCCACCTTCACACTAACTTAACATATGGGGGACTTGATACTACCACCTATTCACCCGAACCACCATCCCAAACATGACCATTTTCATTTGACCTCCAATCTCTCACTAACTGCCACTTCACCCACACTTTCCTTCATCACTACGCATGGAAAGGATTTGGCTTCGTTTTTATGAACAAGGTCATCATACCATCATCCCATGTACCACTCATAAACACAAAGATCACAGTGGCATTAGCTTTGGCACACCATCTTCTAAGAAGGCCCACATCGACCTCATTGAGAACAAAAAACCTTCTCCACCCCATTCACCAATGTCACCACCTTCACCCATGGAGTCCATATATCCCAATCTATTCCTCCTAAAAAAATCGTGAACACGATTTCCCTAGGACCTCTGACTTATCAATGTGATGGTGACACTCCTTCTTCTCTTCCCTTATTATATCTTGACATGATCAATGATGATACACTTTCTATTAACATTGTTTAATGTCAAGATGATGAGTCTATCCTCACCTACCTTGGTGTAGAAGATTATTATATTCATCAGTTTAACTTATGAGACACAAACCATGTTGAATGAATCGACCATTGAAATCAACATTAACACTCAGGATGACCCACACATCTTAAAGATAGGCCAATCTTTAGATGATATTGAACATGAAGATTTTACTTCTTTCCTTTGGGACCATAATAACAAATTTTTTCTGGTCTTATGCCGATATTCCCAGTATTGACCCAAAATTGTATTACACAATATTGTAACCATTCCCGATGCCAAACCCATCAAACAAAAGCTGCGAAAAATGTAACCTCGCATTGCTCATCTGGTCAAAGAAGAACTTCAACACCTTTCTCAATTTCCTTTATCCTACCCATTGATTATCCCCAATGGATTTCTAATATGATTCCTATCACAAAAGTGATACGGGACTCTGCATTTGCATGGATTTCCATGACCTCAACTTAGCTTACCCCAAAGATGACTTTCCTCTACTAGGTGCATTGACCAACTAGTTGATCTCACCGCTGGACATGAGATGCTATCACTCATGGAAGGTTTCTTGGGTTAAAAGCAAATATTACTCACTCCAGAAGATCAACACAAAACTACCTTCATCACTCGTTGGGGACTTTCTACTATCCAAAGTCATGCCATTTAGCCTTAAAAACCTTGTGCTACATATCATCGTGGGCCATGACTTATATCTTCCATGACATATTGCATCACATATTGGAAGATTATGTAGATAACCTTATTGACAAATCCAAACATCATACCGGACACCTTACATTCCTTAAGGTCATCTTTGACCATCTCATCAAGTATTGTGTTCACCTTTAACCTAAGAAGTGTGTCTTCGCGTGCTTTTAGGAAATATCCTTGGTTTCATCATTTCTTTGTGGCATAGAAGTCAATCTCCTAAAGTAAAGTAAAGGCTATTCTTGAAATGCCTCCACCTACTAATCACTGTCAACTTCAAAGTTTGCAAGGTAAGTTGTAATTTATTCATCAGTTTATTTTCTCGCAACTTTTTGACCAATGCCAACCATTTCATCATCTCCTCAAAAAGGACATCTCCTTCAAATGGGATGATGAATGCCATAAAGCCTTTGACAATTTAAAACAATATCTTCTCCAACCACTTATGCTCATTCCTCCTAAGGATGACCAACCATTTTACCTTTACATTTCTGCTATTGATCATTCCTTTGGTACCATGCTCACTCATTACGATGAGAAACAACACATAAGCTACCCTTTTGGACTACGAAACTAGGTACACCCATGCTAAAAAATTTTTTAGCCTTAGTTTTTGTCACCACTAAACTTTGTCATTACCTACTCAACCACAAAACCTTTTCATCACTAACACCGACCCCTTACATTACATGTATGCAAATGTACCAACATCAATGTGTACACATTGGCTCATGCTTCTTGTAGACCTTGACCTTGAATTCATCCACCAAAAATCTATCAAGGGCCAAACCATCACTGACCAACTAGTAGATGCACCCCTTTCTGGAGATCAACCCTCTAACTTCATTTTCCAGATGAATCCATTACTACCCTCTCTTTGGATGATACCACTTACCAGATGACCTTATTCTTTGATGGTTCCAAATGTCAGCATGGAGGTGGTGCAGGTGTTATCCTCATTCCTCTTGATGGTGAACCTATGCCTTTATCTTTCAAACTAGATTTTGATTATACTAACAACATCACCAAATATGAAGCACTCATATTAGGCCTTCAAACCGTCATCTCCCTAGATGTTAAATCAATTAATATCTTTGGTGATTCTCAACTGGTTGTAAACCAAGTCAATGGTATATACCAATGTCATAACAAAATAATCCAAAAGTACAAACACCATGTCGACATACTTTTGACTACCTTTCAACCATTACTGAACTTCAAACCACCCCACGTTCTACTAATAAATTTATGGATACCATGGCCTTCCTGGCTTCTCAGATACCCACTTTCGCCTTCCAACTCCAAAATCTTTGTCACAATACAAAGGTTGCAATCACCTTCTTATTTATCTTGAGATGTCAACTTCATTGGAACCATTGTACCTAACCCACATGATCTTTGGTATAAGTAGTTTACAGAATACCTTTCCCTTTCCATTCTACCTCTCGATCTTACTCATAATGGACAACACACTTTCTTAAAGGTGTCTCTCACTATGTCATCATGGGTGGTCTTCTTTATAAATGTGGATTTGATGGTATTCTCTTATGATGCCTTACAAGTTCTGAAATTCCCTACACTATCAAGGAGGTTCACAATGGAATTTGTGGAGGTCACTTTAGTGGCTTAGCTATCACTAAATGCATTCTTCACCTAGGCTATTATTGGCCAACCCTAAACCATGACTTTTGTGACTATGTCAAATGTTGTGAAATGCCAAAGCAACATGCTAATCTTCATCACACACCTAGTCATGCCTTATAGGTCGCACAAGACCTTTGGCCTTTCTCTCAATGGGGTTTGGATCTTGTTGGAGAGATCAATCCTCATTCTTCACAATGCCATCAATGGATTATAACCGCTACTAAATACTACACTAAATGGGTAGAATCCATTCCCCTCATTTCTACAAAAGATGAGAAAATTTGTGAATTCATCAACCATCACATTATTTGTCACTTTGGTGTCCCTCATCACCTCATCACTATAACAACAAGTAATTCAAAAACAAAACCCTACAAAATATTTGTGATGCATTTTGGCATTCAACTCAGTTTCTCATCACCTTACTACCCACAAACAAATGGCCAAGAAGAATCAACCAATAAAACCTTGAACAAAATTCTTATGAAAGTAGTTGATGATACTGGGAAGGATTGGCATACACATTCCTTTTACCTTGTGGGCTTACCGCACTAGTATTCACACTTTCGACTGCTGCCACACCTTTCTCTCTAGTCTATGATACTAAGGTTTTCTTTCCTCTCAAGTCCAAATTCCATCTCTCCACATCTCACTACAAGACATGCTCAATGATGATGACTTTCACCAGAACCGTTTAGCACAACTTGAGTTATTAGATGAACGTCATCTCAATGCTCTTGATCATCTCCAAATCTACCAAAAATGTATCAAACGTGCCTATGATAAACATGTCCATGAAATGAACCTTCCAGGTTGGTGACCTCGTCTTGAAGGAAAATCAACATGTAACCAAAGAAGAAAAAAGTAAACGGGAAAATTTTCTCCTAATTGGCTTGGACCCTATATCATTACTCATACCTATGGATCAGGTGCTTATCATTTTTCTTCACTCAAAGGTAAACCCAAACCTAACCCTTAATACCTTGCATCTTCGACCATTTTATTGTTGAAATAAATTCCTATATCACCTTCATTCTATTGACCACTCATCCCTTGAGCACCATTCACCTTCCATGTTACCTATTTTTAGGATCAACAACTAAACAAGAATCATGTGATTACCCATCACCTTTTAGCCTTATCTTCAATATGAGTACCATGGCTCTACTCATGGCATGATTTTCATGGATACTTTTCATCTTTTTCAAGATGGAATCCCATGGTCATTCATCACTTGAAACCATCTCTTTCATAGTTAACCTCATGTGCTATGGTTTTTCTTCTAAACAAGAACCTAATCTTCCTCTATAGTCTTGTCCATGACTTAAACATCCAAAAAAAAAATGAAAATGGGATTCAACTCCTTGAGTCAAACTTCTAGCAAAAATATGACTCCCTCAAAAGGGACATCTCTTCTCTCTATCTCACCACTATAAATAGATTTCTCCCTCGAAGGATAGCTATACAAAGCTTACCATACTTGCACATAGTCTATCATAAAAAGGGACTATCCTTGCAAAAACAAAATAAAATACTCAGAAGCTTCCCGCATTGATCAACTTCACGAAGACCTCAAGGAGATAATATACTCATCCCACATAGACTTCCCACATCGATCAATCTATCAAAAAAAAAAAACAAAAAGTGAAAATGATAACTTTTTCATCATGGACTTGCCTATTTTTTATCATGGGTTTCTTTCCAAGTAAACATGTATCATACACTAAGTTATGCTAAAACCACCCATTTTCACCTCATTACCTTTTCACCCTAATTTCCTATCTTCTCAAGGGACTTTCCACAAACATGAAATTTCATGATCATGTGACTTTCTTCACCCTTAGCATAGTCAATCATGCAACGCCTTTAGGGTCTTATGTTCATAAGCCAATCTTTGGTATGGTAGAATCATTATGGTTCTTATCAATTAGGTGGCTCTTTTTGTCACCTCTTACCATTCACCTTCTTCATTACTTATTGATTACCCTATACAGGACCAGACCATCGATATCTACATTTTAAATATTTCCACTTTCACCTAAGACTCAACCATGCCTATGACCTAGAGACTCAACCATGCCTATGACCTAGACTCAATCATGCCTAAAACCTACCAACCCATTCCTCTACCTCATCATATTCTTCCCTAGCTTATGGGAGAACTACATCATCTTGAGGCCCCTTTTCGTTGGGGCTATGTAGGTAGCACTTCAAGGGCATGGGGCCCTTGGAGGTTAGCTCGGCCACTCTTTACCTAACCCATTTTCCCACATGTTTTCTATTAACATTCACCCTTAATTAGTTTCCATTTCTCATAAAATTTGGAAATTTCTCATTCATACATATCTACCATTTTATCACACCATCAAAACATCTAATCAATCATTCCACATTTCTATAATATCACAAATTTTGGAAATTTACACCATAACATACATATAACTCATCATTTATTTCCCATGTTACCAATAACTTGGAAATTAAATCAAAACTAAAAACAAGACTCAACCATGCCTAACTAAACCTAACTCAACCATGCCTAACTGACCTAACTCAACATGCATGCTAACTCAACCTAACTCCACCATGACTACCTACCATGCCTAAACCAACCTAACTCCACCTAACTTCATCATGATTAAACCGACCTGACTCCACCATGCCTAATCCACCTAATTTCCATCACATACAAACAACAAATGAAATTACAACACAAGTACATCACTCATACCATAAATATCATCATCTATATCACTATGAAAGTTTATGTATCCATCAAATATACACTGATACAAAATAATATAAGTATCTCTCAAGTACAACCTCAAAATCTTCGACATACAGGATGGTATATAATCAGCTCACAAAAACTCTCATGTACAACCTCACTATCATCGACACGCACGCCAATATATATCAAAAAAATAAATACATAACTATACCAGGTGACTAATCATCACCCCCACTTCAAGACCCTCAGGGTGAGTCTCATATTTCTCCTCCTCTCTACCTATCTAGCACCTTGCCATCATCTCTCCACCCTCCATGGGTCTCGGTCTAATCTCTACCTTTCCCGTGGCTAGATCTGATCAGCCTCCATGAACCGTAGCCTAGCCTCACCTTGACCCTATCTCTGGGCTCACCGACCCCCTTTACTACTCTCTACACTATGAGTGCAAGATCTCATCCTCTCACTCAAGGCCTGCTTGTGACCTATACTCTGCATAGGAGGGGACATCTATCCCGACGTCATCATGTGATCCTGGTAATACCATGCCTCATTTAGGGCATCCTGAATCTCACCATCGACACTATCTGTGGTGGTGTCCATAGGTCTCATAACAACCTGCAAGCTCTATCCTACTAATGATGGCCTTGGCCCCTATCCTGTGAACCCTTCCCTCCTCCCTATACCATGGGACCCTATCCCTCTACTACTATAATATGGGACCCTATCCCTGGGCTTGTGAGGGTGCTTGCGCAGCTGTGACCTGGGCCTGTAGAGCCATAATATGAGCATGTGCAGTGGCCAAATGACCCTGTAAACCTTTATCTACACCTATAAGGTGGCTACCTATCCCCCATCACCATCACCACCCTGTGTGGGTACTTGTCCCTATACAACCTAGGCCTACAGGGCTACCACCTACACTTATAAAGTGGCAACATGTGCCTTTGATCCTATAAGATGCCCCTGTAATACTCCAAGTTGTGTCAAAAGGGTGGCCACCTACCCCTATAATGTGTCCTCTGAACTATAATAGTGGGTAGGTTAGGATGCCCTAGCCTCATGGTGGTTACTTTAAGTAGCTACTCACCCACCACTTCCTATACTTGTCAATGAACCCCATCATCATCAATCCATTTCCACCATCACCGCTCTACTCCCTACCTTTGCCATATCGAGCCACAGTCGGTTGTGGTAGAGGCATAGGCCTCTCCACATCATCTCTCATGTATTGTGGGAATGGTGGAGGCACATCCTGGGAAGCCCAAATTCCATCTAACCACTGTCAATGGTATCATCTCATGCTCACCAACATGGTGTCCCTCTATCCACCTGAGCAATTATAGCTCATCCAACTCCACTTCCATGTGTCTATAGGAAGGGAAGCCAACATATGGCCTCCAAATAATGTCAACCCTGAAAATCCCTCTAGCATGCACCTGTAATATGCCACATCATGTGTAGCCCTAACAACCATGTGCTCTCCCCTAACAGGTACCCAACACCTATAACCAACTCAAACCAATCCCACATCAATGCATCAGGTCGGGAAAACCAACCAACTGATGCACACATATGATGTGCTCATATGCCCAATAGTGAAGAAGGAAGGTACAACATAAACTAAACCTCCGTAGCCTCCCATAGGCCCATAAATCTTTGTATAACTACACCAAGAATGCTTTGGTGCCCAAGAAAAATAGGTCTTATCCTCCATCATGTCATGAGAACCCCATCGAGTGCTTGTGGGAATCTCCCACCCTCTACATCTAGGAAACACAAAACAACACACTACCTCCATAATCAGGAAAACCAACCTCATCTCTTAGGATATGCCATGTACATGTCTCCATAGCTCAGGCTCACTATGGTATCTGAGCTCCATCATCACCTCTCAAAAAATAGTCACTATCAGCTCCTCTGAGGCCTCTAAGGTAATAGAATAGAATAGCTCTCCCAACTATCGGTAGCCATAGATCCTATACATACATCCTCTGGGGTGACAAAGTAATCTCACCATCAAAAAGAAAAGTGTTGGTCATTGAATCCCATCTATCGATGAGTGCAACCATCAAACTAGGATCTCATTCTACATGCTGGTAGCATCAGATCCCAATCAGTCCTACATCTATCATGTGCCTCCACTCCTCCACAAGTCATGCTCATTGTATCTCTTACTAACAAAGGTGGTACTCTGTCCCACATTCCAGTAATTACTCTCACTACCTGCACATCAATCAAACAACACATTGTTTAGCCTTGACCATACCCAACATACCATTTACCTAACACCCTACCCAAACCACAACCCTACCAACTACCCCTTTTTCCTAGTATATTGTTACACCTATTTTCCCTTATCATCCTTTCCCATCCTAGTTCATTTTATCTACTTACCACCCCCACCATCATCAAAATACCCATTTTACCATATTTTCCCTACATCCACCTTCCCTTAGCCCTTCCTTGCCTATTTTCCCTTCCCCTACCCATTCCTTACCCTTATTTCTCATCATCCCTAACCAACTAATCACCTTAATCATCATTGGTTTTCCTTGACCGACATTGGTTTAATTTCACCGTATGTCATCACCTTAGTCTTGACCGATACATGCCATGTTCCAACCAATGTTGGCCAACCTCTAATGTTGGTCTCTGCATCGTGACATAAAAAACCAAAACCCAAACCCTCCCTCTCTCAAAAATTGACCAAAACACCCTAAAAACCTACTCTACCCTACCCAAACCTACCCTAACTTCATTCCCACCCCTATTTACACTATATTGGACCCCCTCCCTCATTTCATTCATTTTTACCTATAAATGCAAAAATTCATTTTCCCCTAAACCCCTTTTAACCCAAACCAATTTAAAACATTCTTTTTAACCCAAAGATAGAGTGGAGATTGAATCCTACCTCATCTCATTGTCGTCGGTGTGGTGGTACATCTAGCCATTGCACGGTGGTCCACCCAAACCCTCTCCCATGTCTCCGCCATCACCAAATCCACTCCTCACCTTATAACCAATCAAATGGCTCTAATCAATCTCATGGACCCACCTCTCTCGAATGCCAATCACACACGAGTCACTCACCAACTCAGGTCAAACACCTCATAGCATCACTTTCTACTCTTACCCCACCACTCTGTCATTTTTCCCAAATAGCAACATGTTAAAATGAATCTGTAAAATATGGATTTTTCTTTTTATTAACCCTAACCCAACATGACCGATGTCGTCATAATAAACCAACGTTGGTTACTTTATAACCGACATCGAGTCCTACTACTATCATTTTTAACCCCATTTTTCCCATTTTGGCCTCAACTCATCATTTCCGATACCCTTTGACCTCACCCACACTTATTGCAACCTACCTCCAAGCCCAAACTACCCCTACATTTCCTTAGTTACATCTCGAGATTTTTATTTTACCTATACCTTGGCCTTACCCATGTCATGGCCTATTTACTTGACCTACCTACTTGGTGTGACTTGACCTTGTGTACTTTATACCTTACAATGTTATTACCCATATGTTGTTTTAGCTAACAACCATACCTTGCCTATTTTCATGCCGTTTATCTCGACCATACCTTTGGTGTACCGGAACATACCTAAACATTCCTACACCTGACCTATGTTGTGTTTCTAGACCATATCCTATGCCTTGATACCTGAATCACTTCACCCTTGTTTGGATAAACTTATCAACCTTAGACGATGTAGAGTTTGCAAGCTCTTCAACCTAGTACCATGTTGTAATCTATATGTGTGTGTGTGTGTGTTTTTATTTCCATTACCCATTACCCTATTTGACCCTAGCTTATTACTTATTACCCGAGTTGACCATTACCCTTTCCCATTACCCTTCCCTTCCCCACCTACCTTCACTTCCACCAACTACACATTTATCAAACCACTCACCGATTCTATATTACACCTCATCAGTTCCTAGTTTGAGGGGGATCACCTTCACCCACACATGGGAAACCCCGCTCTTACCCCCACTAGGGGAAACCACTTCCTGTTTTTTCAAGCATCTCTTATCAATACAAGCTACACGACAAAAAGGGGAAATGTAGACACCAAATTTGGGTCACACTCCCTTTTACCCCACATGTATATTAATTTAATTACCTATAATTAAATTAATGCCCATTCTCACAATATTAATTAATTTAATTACCTTAATTAAATTAATTTCCACCTCACCTAGACACCTCACCCCACCACATCACCTAGAAACCTCATCATAGACCTATTCTTAGCATGTTTCCTTTTAACTAGGACTCAATCTCTACTTACCATAACTAACTGAGACTTAGTCTAACCCTAACACTAGATGCCTATTCTTTCTCTAACAACATGCCCACTTACTTACATGGAAAATACCATTTTAACCCAAACCAATGGGAAAACAGGTAAAAAGATAGCCAAGATCTGTTATTTTTTGGAAACCTAGGATTTCCCACGTAATCGATCTTTGGTTAACCCTAAATCGATCTTTGGTTAACCTAAACCATCATCAAACCATTGTTGGTTACCATATATTCAATTTAGTAACCTTGTTCTAGAGGTTAGAAGAATTATTTGATTCTAAGAAGAGAAAGATCTACATGCAGTGAAACCAGAGCCCTCTTGCACATACATATATCCTAAATCAACACCAAGACTGATATGAAGGTTAAACATTCACGGTAACTTCTAGGAAGCACTTTCATGGAAATTACCACCAATCAGTTTCATAGATCAACCATCACCCTCATCCAACCACTAGGTCTCAAATACAAGTAAGTACATTTGGATCTGTATCTTTCCATACTTATTTAGATCAGTTTCTTTATCTCTATTTGAGAGTCCTAGTCTCCTTTGCATCTCATCATTTCCCACCTTCTTGTCAATCCATCCACCTAACCACCTATAACCTCCTCATCTCTCCATACCTAACTCTAGACATCTCTGAGCATTCTCATCTTCTTTGGCAACCTAACCATCATTCTCCCATTCTTTGTGCAATCACAGAGAATCTCCAAAATCAAATTTTATTGAGTTTTTACCAGTCCACCTCTACTGATGCCGGTTAACCTAAACCATCATTGGTTTCCTCTCAACCGTCATCAATCATATATCAACCACGTCGGTATTTGTATTTTATAATTCTACCTATAACAACAACCTAATAACCTTCACCCAAATAGCCTAAACCACCCAAAACCTAATCCTAACATGTTCTAGTCACCTTGGCTACCTACTCAATCTCCAAATCTGATCATAACCTTACATGTTAGATTATATTTGCTTATTGTATTTGAATGAGATACCTAAATCATATCAACTATAGTAGGATGTTATTTTTTACGTTATTTCTTGCATTGAATTATATTAAACAATGGATTGACAACCATCTAGGAAGTATCACACTTCCCAGGATCTAACACACGCTAGGCAATCCACTAACATATATTGTTTAATATTCCTCTTGTGGTCTTGTTTTACATTCATAGGTAGTTCATCCTAGCAAAAAGGAAGTTCTTGCAATCAACATTGGATTAGGAAATTAGAAGGTGTGCACTTTACCTTCCACCTTCATTTCACAGGTATTCCTCCTCACCCTTACCTTATCTATTTTGTCGAAGAGATCCAAAGCTCCCAACAACTCAAATGATTATAAAATTCAAAATCAAACGCAATTCCAGAATGCACACCAACATACCCATAAAGTATGGCGAAAGTGTAGAAAATTTTGGATACAAACCTCAAGCTCCCACATACGAAATCCATGTTTTAAAATAAATCAAAATTATTTTTTGAGTGTGAGCTCACCACGATCATCGAAATCGGGATAATATCACACTTGATAAGCAAACACACTTTATCTCTCTTATCAAAGAAATCACTTACATCATTATTGGATCCTATCATGTAGAGTGAGATGTTTCATTCCAATAACCATCAAAAATATTAAAAAAAAAAAATCGAAAATCCAAAAATAAAAAAATCAAAAATCAAAAATACAAAAAAATGAGAAAAACATTAAAAAACAATGGTACAAAGATCAAACATTGCAATTAGGTATTGCATATGCATGGACGTTCTTTCCTCCCTTTATTTCATATTCTTCTCGCAAGTCATCTAACATTTTCTTCCCTTTGATGATATTTTTGTTAGCTTATTTTGTACACATTTTTGATATTTATCTCTATGGTATCCATTTGACCTTGGTCTTTCATCACCTTGGTAAATTAAAGAATTGTATGCATGAATTTTTAGCTAAGTAAAGAGGATTAGAGCTAGCACCTAGTAGTGCTACAAAAAGCTAAATCAATATCAATACATCATCATGCTAAGATCTAAACAAGTGACAAACATCAATACTATGCCTTAGAATCTTGAAAATAAACCTCAAGCTAACATACTAACATTTATTGCTCTACTCTTTAGAAAGCTAAATCGACAAACTAGACCTATGTAGATATTTTATCTATCAAAAGGAGATAGTGGTTGCTTGATCCAAGATGATCAAAGATGGAGCTTCATCAAGCCATGGATTATTAGGCCTTTCTTGATTAACTCCATTTTTCTTCACAACACTAACTTGATTGTTTGAATGCAAAAGGATGATACTTAGCTCCACTGTAATGGAGGAATGCTCAAAGATGGTAAAATGGCTATAGTGTATTACTATATGCTCACTTTTTTATCAAGGAGTAGGTGTAGGTGTAAAGGTAGGAGGAGGGATCTTTATATAGCCCAATGGATAGAGGAATCTCTACATCCCTTTACATGTGGGATAATAGAGATGTTGGGTTAGTTGTGGATAAGGGGGGTTTAGAAAGGGTTGAGTTAACTTTAGGAGAGTTTATTGTCTCTTAGTGACTCATGGATATAAATGGGGTTTATTAATTAACCAAGGTGTGCAAGCTTATAAAAGTGTTTTAGAGGAATATTAGCATGATTTAGACCATAGGAGGGAATTAAATCAAATAAATAATGATTTATTGATTTAATGAAAGGGGAAGCTAATTAATTAATAATAATTAATTAGTCTAGATAGGAGGGAGGATTAATTAATAAGAAATAATTAATTAATCTAGATAGAAAGGGGAGCTAATTAATGGAAGGTTGTTAATTGGTGTAGTTTTTGAATAGAAGACTTAATTAGTTAACATAATGTAATTAATTAATGATGATAGAAGAGAAGATGAGCTCTATTGATGATATGTTGTCAATTTGTGGGAAAGGGGATAATTAGTGTAATTTAAGTATTTAAATTTCTCAAGCTAAATTATAGGTGTCTATAAGAACGAATGATCTCTTAGATATCATATCACTATCTACGATAATAAACTTGTTAGGAAGAAGTTTTGGGTGTATTTGTTGACACTAGCCAATGTCTTCATCACAATCACTTTCACATCCTTCCATCAAGCCATCAGTGGTTCTTAACCCTTGTCAAACAAGAGGGCTGAGATAAGTTTTCAAAAAGAAAAAGAATCAAAACCAATCAATCAACAAAGAAAAATATACAAAGAAAAAAAACAAAGTGATATATAACTCTCTCTTGGGGTATTTCCAATAATCTCTACTCAAGGGCTATTGAATCTTTACTTTGAAGTAGAGAAATGTTATGATTCGAATCAAATGCATCTCTGTTGGGGTATGGATGCTCAGGTGTAAAGCAGAGAAAAATGTATGACTATCCTTCCATAATCCATTAACAAATCACCTTTCAAACTATATCATTCCTCCACCTTTCCTTTAAGAGGTAATTCAGTTCCACATGCACACATGGGATCTCAATGAGTAAACATGATTAATATGTTACCAAGTGTTACTTTTTGGACCTTGTTCAAACTCTTTCTTTAACGCATGTCTTGTCTCATGATTTGTTCCTTGGGATAATCAATTTTTCATTGACCGCCTTCTAAATCTTTTCATAGCATCCTCTTTTCTTTGAAATAAGTTTAGAATATCCATGTGCATAGGATGTCCTCCTTTCCATGTGTGCTTTGACACTTTTTCCCCTTTTAATAAGACAATTTTCTACTTCCTTTCTCTCATGTGTTTCTTGGCTAGCTTATGTTGGGGGCATCCTTGCTCCCTCATGATTGAACCTATTTTATATTGGCCTTGATCCCCTTCAACACATGAAGAGTTTTTCTTTGGATACTCCCACATAATTACTGGGGCATTTTCGCATCTTCACTTTCTTGTGCATACACATGGCATATTGCCCTTGTACATCCCATCTATCATTGGGGGAATCCATGCTTCTTTGCCTTCCTGTACATAGTTTCAGAAAACTTTCAAAATAAAAAAATTCAAATCTGCTTCTAAAAATAAAAAACAATAAAAATCATCTTATAAAATTTCACTCTTTGGTTCTTGCCAATTCTTGTGCGTGACTTGTGGATCATCTTGATCTACCTCTATTAACAAAGTTGGTTTGCTTACTATGTCTATCCTCTGGGGCACAATGATTTTTTTGGTATTGTTTCATAGTGCATTGATTTTCATAGGACCCAAGTGTATCCTTGTTTGGGGTACTATATTTTAACCCTTTTCATTAATTCGCACAGTTGGAATCAAAGATTAATAATAAAAACATAGCATTATGTTTCTCTATTAGGTTATCTTGTTTAATTTCTCATATTTCATTACATTATGTATGTTGTAGGAGTTAGGAATCTTTTACTTTCTCATATTGCATTGCATTTTATATATTACATGGAGTTGGTGTTTTTAGCTATGGAAATTTGTTCGTATATGGCTTTTCGTGTCATACTACACTTGCTTCATTCTTTTTAATAAGGTCCAATGATGTTGATCATAAGAAAAATGATGAAATAAAGCTAGTTTTTACATTGGCAAGATAATAGCTATGTCCATCTCTTTTCATCTTCATGCTTCTTCCATATCACTCTCTTTCTATCAACACTTTTCTTCAAAATCAACTTGGGGCAATAAGGATCAATTCTTCTACTTCTTCCATTATGTTCTGTCATATTTTCGATCGTCAATCGCCCTCTTTCATCACCGCATCGACACTCGAGGGGGCATCCTTAATTATATTAATTTTTTATTCTATCTCTTCAAGAAATTTATTTGTTTATACTTTTATACTATCTTTGAAATGGCGTCACTTATGCCACCCTAAAGAGGGGCAAATGTAGACACCTAAAATATTCTTACAAGTGCTTTAATGCTAAGATTGCACTAATTATCCTCTTTCTCATCATTTCCATAATAATTACCATTTTTTGCTAATTATCTAACATTCTTATTCATATTTATTAATTAATGACCTTTAGTTAATTAATTATCCTTCCTATTTTTAGGATGTCGATTAACGACCTTTCGTTAATTAATATTTTCTTCTACTTGGGTTAATTAATTATTATTAATTAATTACACTCACAACTCTAAATCAATAAATTACCATTTATTAGATCAAATTCCTCTCTTACATCCCGCAAATCATACTAATTTTCCTCTAATTAGCTTCTATAAGCTTACATCTACCTATTAATTAATCACCTTTGATTAATTAAAACATCCCCCAACTCCCATGATTTACTAATGACAAATTAAACTCTCCTAAATAAAGAGTACCTTTTATAAAACAACCTTATCCATTCCTAATCTTGATTTACCTTTATCCCACATTCCTTAATTTACTAGTCTTGCCTCATCATGAAATCAGTATAAAGAACCCTCCTTTTACCTTTCTTCTTGCAACATGCTTTGAATAGTGAAAAATATAAGCATTTTTATCTTGAGTCATTCTCCACTTTGTTGGTAATAGCTTCTCCATCTTGCATCCTTTCACTCAAAATTGAGTAATATGGGAATATTTAAAATGGCCTTGTAGCCATTCTTGGTTAGATTCCATTCTCAATCCTTGAGATCAATTAACAATCCACTTTGATTTCTTATGTTCTTCATAGGTTCATAGTTTAAGTTAGCAATCATAGAGAGTAGAGAATAGCTTAGCATGTAGTTTCATTTATGCATTGAAGAAGCATTTCCTTTAATATCTTATATGGATGGTTCATTGTTTAATTAACATTTGATTTTGAAGCTATGTAGATATTAGTTTTAATTTATAACTTAGTTAATTATACATGAGCACATATTCAAATTTTTCTCATTGATCCTTTCACCTCTATGCATGTTTGACCGCAACACATTCCATATGCTAATGCCGATAAATATGATGTTGGTCAATCTAGTTAACCCACCTCCCCTACTCCTTGTGTTACTTCTCCTGCTATATCTACTCACACTTCGGCCATCATTTCACCAACGTATTTTCCCCGTTAGTACCCCACCCATAGACTTTAAAATTGGGTCACACTTCCCTTGGTCCCCTTTCGAATAACCAAATTACACACATTCACCTAACCATGACCTTTATACTTACATTTATATTAATTTAATTATTTATAATTAAATTATTACCCATCCTCACCCCATTATTAATTCAATTAATTTAATTTAAATAAATAGAAACCTCACCTAGACACCCCACCTAAACACCTAACCATAGACCTATTCATAACATGTTTCCATAAATGAATAAGAATTGGTCCAAACCCAAAAATCGAGGCCTATTATTCCTCTAACCACCTTCCCGCTCATAAAAACATAACATCCATTCTGATCCACAAATAAATGAACGAACCTAACCCAAATGATGTGAGATCTTCCATTTTTAGTAAACCTAGGGAATCTCACCTTAACCGACGTCGATCATCCCTGAAACCGATGTTGATAAACTAGGAACCGTCATCTGTACCATTTATTCACCTTAGAAAGCTTGTTTTTGGGTTGAAACATTGTGAGATCTAGGAGATGAGAAGAGAACTACATGCAAGAAGAACCTGTAACACCTTGATTTTTGTAAGTTATCATGGTAATTACCTTTCATGATGTTGTAACTGCAGAAATGAAGATAAATATGTTAAGACACATCTTTTGATCTTAGAGGAATGTGTTGCTGATCTGGACCCTTGTTTGCTGTAACTTGATACTTGGGACAGAAGTTATTATTGCTTGTGTGATTGCTAATGAGACAACAGACTTGTCGTATGCTTGATGAACTCTATTCGTTGATTGACAACACACCTTGAATCAATTCCATTGATCCAAGGTATGTTGTGGCCTTCTTATGATCACTTTGTCGATTTACTTTTAAACCAGACTGAAGGTTGATATAAATGTTGCAGCACCTGATTTCAGGTATGAATATCTGGTATGTAGATGCCAATGAAAAAGTTTGATTCTCGAACCACACACCGTTGTAATGCTAGACAACATAAGACGATAAGGGCCTGGATGCAAGTGGCACATGTATGTGGAACTTAGGACGAAATGTCCTGCTTAATGTTGAATATGATCAGCAAGTGGAAAGACTTGATATGGAAACTAGTTAATTAAATATTAGGGGATTAAACCCTAACCTACCCCTAAGTTTTATCTTATACCCTAACTACTATCCTATATGGATTTTAGATTTCATAAGGGAGAAAATAGATATAAATTCCATTAACCTATGAACTAGGCGAATGACCTAGATATGGACTATTAAAATCCTAGACTAATCCTAACCTAAGGAAGGGGACGCATAGACCCATGTGGATGGAAAGGATAAGGGGGGGAAGGTAGGAAATTTAATGGGACAGTAAATGAAGCCCTTACATGTACAACGCCAAGTTTGGCGGGAACAAAGAAAAGTTGGAGGCGTCCAACTAGCTTAGAAACTAAATGGAATTTATATGCAAATTTGAAATTTGGAAACTCACCAACCCGAGTCGGCGGTGGCGTGAGGAATGAGGAAAGGCAGTGCATTCAATGCATTAATTATCTTGGTCTTAGCGACCAGCTCACCTTGGAAAGAGGATAGAGGAAAAAGGAAAATTGTTTGTTGTTGTGTGCATTTGGATTTTAGTTGCTCTGCATTTTGTTTCTCCATGGTTCTGTCGAACCAGCTGTGTTTTGATTATTATCTCTATTCTTTGGAAAAACAAAGGCTATTCTTGAGCCTGTGGAAGTTAGTGATTGGTTGGAAAGCCTAGCCGAGGATGTCATGGAGAGAAACAACTCCAGTGGGTGTGGTTTTCTTCGAGCCACAAGAAAAATTAACAGGCATGTTAAGCCCTTACCCTTGGCAAATTAATAGGCAAATGAATGAAACAAATGAGATTTGGCTTGCTGTTGAGATTGTTTTGACTGTACCTTGCTTGCGCATCTATTACCCTATGCGGGTTTGCATTGATAAAGGCATTGTTATGTGAATATTGTATTTCTGAGTTCAGTGTGTGGAAACGTTTGGGAAAAACAAAGCTGTGGTGATATTAATAGACTATTATGTGAGTTATAATTCCTTGATGTTTTTTTTTCATTGCATAAAACACGGGTTCCCTGGGACAGTAAGGTTATTGTAGCATCTTACTTTGCTGTACTAATTTGATATGGTATTCTACCTGCTGGTTCTTGGTATTCATATAGGACTGTTTGGAAGGAAGTTTTAATCTGACGAGGAACAAAAAATCAGTCTATATAATAGACTGAGTAGAGCATGCAAATTATATTGTGTCTTGCTGAACTCAAGGATATATATATATATATATATTTAAGGATTGTGGACCTTTCATCATTTTCATTAAGAACAGAATATGAATGGAATTATTCTTTGTTGTTGGAAAGTGAAAACTCTCATTATTAGGATGAAAGTGTGACTGGTTGTAGTCACTTTGTACACTCTTGCATGTTATAAAGACGTGAATGTCTGTAGAGTGAAATGTTTAAAAGGAAATGATTGCGTTATAGGTCCTTTTGGTACTAATGTTTATAGACCAGTTGCAATGAACTCTGGTCAACTTTTTGGAAAGGTAATAGTAGTTTTCAATTCAATATATACTACTCTGAATGAATTATACTATTGGAGTATGTCTGCTCTAAATAAGAGGTATTTGGATAGACAAGAAGAAGAGGTGATATGATCTTGCTCCCTTATATTCAATTATTGATTTTCGTTTATTTCTCTTTGGACTGTTATCATTGATTGATATCACGTTTGGATTAAAAACTTCTAGTACAGCTATGAGGAAAAGAAAGAGAGTGTGAATGGATAATTTGAATTAATGATCATTTTTCTCTCATACAGTTGGAAATCTATAATTGTTATGGAACGAATTTCATACTGCTTGGGTTAAGCATTTGTATTTAATTGTTGTTTGCTTGTTCTCTTCAGCGTTTGATTGCTTGAAATCAGATGAGTTGTATGAAGGAAGGGACAATAATTTGGTTTAGATTTTAGTTAAGATCTATCTTTTGAATTCACAACTATTGTAAGAGAATGGAATTGATAGCATTTATGTTAGAACAACAGTTGCATAGTTGTGTTTTTAGTTCTTACAGATGTTTGTAATCTGGAACTGTTGAAGGAAATTACTTCTTGTAATAATTATTTGGGAAAGAGGGCAGTAATCCTTTGTCTGATTAGGAGGGTTATTGGATGATTGAGTTGATATGTTGTTCATCCTTTTTGGTATTTAATTCTTGAATGATGTTCATATTAATGTTTCATAAAAGTAGGGTTCTTTTATTGAGACAGTTAATTAAAAGCACCTCATTTTAAAGACAAGTGCTTAATATGCTCAGTTCAATGAACTGACCCGTGCAAGTAATTTTGCAGATGAAACTTGAGTATAAATGAAGACATGGTTGTTTTCTGATACTTCTTTGATTAACTGAAGATGGATTGTATTGATAGCTATTACTCCTCCACGAGGAAATGAGAAAGGAAGAAGTTACATTCTTCTATCTTTATGAGTTGTAATGTTGTTTGATATAAACAAAGTCCAGTCGTTTGGACTGGCAAATGTATAGATTGTAAATCTAATGGATGAATACAAGTAAAAGTGTGATATTTTCAATAACTGTATCAGTTTGATATTGTTGAATAAGTTTGAGAATATAACATTATTCCTTGACTTGGAATTATTCAAATGTTAATGGATGAATTTAAAAGGAAATAACATCTATTCTTTACCTGAATGCAACTTTTACGTTGAAATGTGCAATTAGTTCATACTTGGGTTAAGATGAATTTTGAATTGGCATTAAAAAGATTAAGAAAGGAACCAAGAAGTGAATAGGCAACCCTTTGGTATGAAGGAGGAGATGCGTATTAAGCTAGAAGATGGATTAAGTATCTCTTAGCTACATACAACTATAACAAGAACAAAGATAAAGGATCAGCATGGCTGTTGAAAGTTGATCTTAAATATTAAGATTATAACCAAATCACAATTGAGCTAGATGTGTACCCTCGATGAGAGGATTTCATAGGACATTGACATACGCCAGCTACAATATGGTGTCTTTGTGAAGGCAGGGGCCTTCATGACGACACAAATGTTATAGTTGACATATTACAATGCCATCTCGGATTAAATCATCACGTTTAAATAAGTTGGATAATAAGTTCTTGGTCAGATAGGAATGTGATCACGTATGGAGTGACTCCAGAGGACTAAAGGTAACTAGACACACGGAGTCATCTAGGAATGACATCGTATGTCTGCGTATCTTTAGTTACTATGAGTAACTTCCTATGCTCGCTTCATATTGCTAGTTGGGGTTAGAGTTTAACCATAAATGGAAGGACTGGTAGAGACCAGGAAAGACCATTCTAGATAATAGACGAAGTGAGGTGAAGGATGTATTCCATTGGTGTGTATCACATCTAGGAATATGATCATGCAAAGCATGTGAAAATATTTGGCCAAAGTATCGCAAGTGTTGGTTGCGTTGTCCTAATCACCTAGTTTAAGATGTAGGATGTCAGATGAATATCAGTAATAGATATTCAGATAGGCTTCTTAAATGGATCACTTCGATAACCGGAAATGGTAAAAGAACCCTGTATATTCATTATACTATGCATGAATTAACATGAAGGATCGGTAAGTCACCGAGTCATGAAATGAGAGATTGCTGAAACTCCGAGCCATAAAGTGGGAGGTCGGTAGTTCTTCGAGTCATTTACAGCAGCATATGGTATCTGTTATATGATTGAATGGCACTGAATGTGTGTTCCATATTGCAAATATGTGAACAGAGAACATTAGTTTTAAAAGGAAATTGTGTGATCCAAACTACATTAATTAGACAGAGAATAATTATTAAAACTTGAACGTGTGTTTGAATTATATAATTCATAACAGGGAACGTTGTAAAAAAATAAAAAATAAAAAATTTCCTTGTTCTTGTATCTTAAAATGGGGATGTTACATCTTGGTATTAGAGTTGAAGGTTGCAGCTCTTGGACCTAATGAGTCCATAATTTAATAAGGTTTACATTTTCTTATTGAACAAAAAATGGTTAGAACAAGAGGAAATGCTGCGAACAACCCGCTACCGGGTGGAGAAGCAACTACTGCTCAAAAGCTGGATGAAATCCTTGCTGCCCTACTAGACATGAGAGATCGTTTGACTATTTTGGAACAGCAATGGGCAATGAAGAGGAGGAAGAAGAAGCTGATATAAATGATCAGCCACCTCCTGTGGACAACACCAATGGAGGGAATCCGGGTGTTGATAATAGTAATGTGAATGCTCCTAATCATCCTGAAAATAAAAGGGCAAGATTAGTAGCTGAACTTACAAATGACATAAAGAGAATAAGTCCTCCAAATTTTGATGGAACAACCCTTGGGGACGGAGCTAAGAATTGGCTCAGTGAAATGGAGAAGTACTTTGCAATAAGAAACTTCTCCGAGGAGACCAAAGCGATATGGGGAGCATATCAGCTTTCTCATGAAGCATCATCATGGTGGGACAACCATAAGGTTGAGTTGAATATTGTCGAATCAGACATAACTTGGGATCAATTTAAGGGTTACTTTAGGCAACGGTGGCTGCCTCAACTCTATTTTGATAGGAAAATGATTGAATTTCAGAACTAGTCGCAAGGAAGGCGATGACAAAATACTGGGAAGGGTTTACTAAACTCCTTAAGTATGTGCCGCAGTACCAAGCTGATGAGAAGTTTAGAATACGAAAGTTCATAATGGGACTAAATCCCATCATTGGTGGTGAAGTGGATGTCCACGGTCCAACCACCATGGAAGGAGTTGTCGAAAAGGCAATAAGATAGGAACAAAAATTGAGAGCAATTTTTGCTCATAGGGAAGAGATAAGGAAGAAGATTCCCAATTCTTCTTCATCTCTCACACCCAAAAGGGGGCCTTGGAAAAGGTTTGGTGTGAAAAAAAAATTGTTGTAGATAACAACAAGAAATCTATAATGAACAAACCTGTAAATAGTGTGTGGAATAGCTTCGCAAAAGTTAGTGGCAATGGAAAAAAGTCCTATGGGAGCCAGAATGATAACTTCAAAGCTGGTAACAAATTTGAGCCTAGGAAAGGGCCAGTTGGAGGATGCTTCAACTGTGGAAAGGACCATTACACGAGTCACTGTCCTCTGAAAAAGGATGATCGCGATCAACAGCATAGGATACACGCTGCGGTGGCTAATGCATGTTTCCGAAAAGCAAGTTATGCCTATAGAAGTTCCGGGTAAGTTATTCGGTACACCTGTAGTCATACTTTTTGATACTGGAGCCACTGAATGCTTTATTTCTACTAAACTTGCAATGAAATTAAAAAGAAAGGCTGAATGAATGGATAAGACATGGATAGTGCATTATGGGAATAATGTTGTCCATACAGTCGAAATGTGCCTTTTTGGGGCAATTCTTGACTTGCCTAGTTTCTCCACCGAAGTTGACCTGTATGTCACTCCTTTAGGATCATATGATATCATTATTGGAGTTAACTGGTTGGCAGAACATAAGGCAAAGCTCGACTGTTATGAAAAACAAATTTGTTGTTTTGACAACCTGCAGAAAGCAGCATTCATTCAAGGTGTAAAGCGTGAAGTTGCAGTTAGGAAACTAACAGCTATGTAACTAAAAAGGGCTAAAAATAGAGGCTGCACCTTGTATGCAGTAAAAATGATAGAAAATGCTAAGGAGGATAATGATTTCATGGAAAGATATCCATTATTAAGGGATTTCAGTGATGTATTTCCGGAGGAATTACCAGGTCTTCCACCCAAACGAGAGTTTGACTTTGCAATAGAAATCAAGCCAGGAACTGAACCCATATCTAAGGCACCTTATAGAATGACCACCCTCGAGTTGGTAGAGCTAAAGGCTCAATTACAGGAACTTTTGACTAAGGGGCTGATAAGACCGAGCGTCTCACCATGGGGAGCGCCGGTAATTTTTGTAAAGAAAAAGGATGGCACATTGAGACTGTGCATTGATTATAGAATGTTGAACAAGGCAACTATTAAGAATCGATACCCACTTCCTAGGATTGATGATCTGTTTGACCAGATGCGTGGAGCATCAGTCTATTCAAAAATAGATCTTCGATCTGGGTATCATCAGCTGAGAATAAAGGAAGAAGATATTCATAAAACAACTTTTAGAACAAGGTACGGGCATTATGAATTCACGGTGTTACCTTTTGGGTTGACAAATGCACCTGCCGCCTTCATGAATCTGATGAACAATATTTTTCAAGAATACCTAGACAAGTTTGTGCTTGTATTCTTAGACGACATTCTTATATACTCTAAAATTTCGAAGAGCACCAAGAACATTTAAGGGTAGTGCTGGAAGTTTTAAGAAAGAGGAAGTTGTATGGTAAACTGTCTAAATGTTCCTTTTATGATGCAGAGGTGCATTATTTGGGACACCTTATAAGCAAGAACGTAATAGCTGTAGACCCTTCAAAGATCACAAATATAACCGAGTGGCTCCGCACCTAAGAACGTGCATGAAGTAAGAAGCTTCATGGGCTTGGCAGATATTATAGAAAGTTCTTTAAGGTTTTTTCAAAAATTGCTACCCCAATCACTTCACTGCAAAAGAAGGATAAGAAATTTGTCTGGACTGACAAATGTGAATTTGCCTTTAAAAATTTAAAGGAACAATTAACTACAACACCTATTTTAACTGTACTGCAGATCCAAATGGAAATTATATGGTTGTAACGGATGCATCGGAGAAGGCCTTAGAGGTATTCAAGCTGAGAATGACCATGTCATAGCTTATGAAAGCGAAAAGCTTAAGCTACATGAATGCAATTATGCTCCACATGACCTAGAGCTCGCTGCCATTGTACATGCACTTCAAATGTGGAGGCATTACCTTTTAGGAAAACCTTTTGAGTTAAAAACTGACCATCTGGGGTTGAAGTATATTTTTACTCAGCCAAATTTGAATGCAAGACAGTGAAGATGGTTAGAATTTCTATCTCAGTATGATTTTGATATAAGCTACATCAAAGGCAAGGAAAATAGAGTGGCAGATGCTCTGAGTCGAAGGAAGCACATCTCTGCTCTTATAACGTTAAGAACTCAGTTTAAGGATGAGGTGAAAGATGCCTTGGAATCAGATCCTTATTTCCAGCAAGTTAAAACAACACTTGCTGCAGATCCAAAGGATGTGAGGTATAAAGGATTTTGCTTTGATAGCGAAGGAATTCTGAGGTTCGAAAACAGGGTCTATATACCCTTGGCAAATGATTTAAGAAGGAAATTGTTAACTGAATTTCATAATTCACCTTTTTCTGGACACCCTGGCATTACGAAAATGCTTGTTGATCTTAAGAAGCAATACTTCTGGAAGGGAATGAAAAAGGATGTGGTGGAATTTGTAACACACTGCTTGGAATGTCAGCATGTTAAGGCGGAACATATGCATCCCGCTGGATTATTGTATCCCCACAATGCATTCCACAGAAAAATGGCAAGTGATAACGATGGATTTCATTCAAGGATTTCCTATGTCAAGGAATAAGCATGATATCATCTTGGTTGTCTTCAAAAAATTTACCAAAGTGGCACACTTCATTCATGACTGTAATTTGAAAGACAATGCACCAGTGTTAGCAAGAAGATTTGTACATGAAATTTTCAGATTGCATGGAATACCTGAATTGATCATATCGAGACAGAGATCCGAGGATGACATCAAGGTTTTGGCAAATGCTTAATGTGGCCTTGGGAACTAAATTAAACTTCAGCTCTGCATATCATCCGGAGATGGATGGATAGACCGAGAGAGTCAATCAAGTTTTAGAGGACATGTTAAGAATGTATTGCATGGACCAGCAGTATAAATGGGAGGAATACCTTCCGCTGGTTGAATTTTCCTACAATAATACATACCACGCCTCTTTAAAAATGGCACCCTTTGAAGCATTGTATGGAAGAAAATGCAGAACCCTATTAGCTGGGATAGTGTAGAGGATAGAGAGGTAATTGGGCCAGAAATCCTCAAGGAAATGGAACAACAAATCAAAATGATTCGGGAACATCTAAAGGAGGCTGCCAATAGGCAAAAGAGTTATGCAGACTTAAAGCGGGTTGATAGGAATTATAAACTTGGTGAGAAGGTCTTTCTTTGGGTTAAGCCGAAAAAGAGCTCAATAACTTTTGGCAAGGCTGCCAAGTTGTCGCCACGTTACGTGGGACCTTTTGAAATTGTTGAAATAATCAACCCTGTAGCTTATCGTCTAGCATTACCTCCTGCTTTATCACAAATGCATGATGTTTTTCATATTTCTTTGCTTAAGAAATATGTAACAGATTTATCACATGTGCTGAATTGGAATTCCTTGCAGGTCCAAGACCCAGGAATAATCGTGATTAAGCCCATTCGAGTGCTGGGAACTCGCCAGTTGTGCTTAAGAAATCGCGAAGTGAATCAATGTAAGGTCCAGTGGGACCAGTTTAGCGAAGAAAGTGCAACTTGGGAAAATCTCGAAGAAATGAGATTTGCTTTTCCATACTTGTTTGATCAAAATTGAAATTCAAAAACTGATAATTCTACCAAATTTAGACAATTATTGGTCTATTTTACAGTTATCTTAAAACACTTGTTTTAAAGAGTGAATCTGTTTTTGGTATGAACTTATGAATGGAAGGACAATAACTGAATTTTGTCCTAGAAACTCCTTGAATTGGTTAATTTGATCATCGGGACGATGATTCTTTAAGAAGGGAGGAATGTAACACCTTGATTTTTGTAAGTTATCATGGTAATTACCTTTCATGATGTTGTAACTGCAAAAATGAAGATAAATATGTTAAGACACATCTTTTGATCTTAGAGGAATGTGTTGCTGATCTGGACCCTTGTTTGTTGTAACTTGATACTTGGGACAAAAGTTATTATTGCTTGTGTGATTGCTAATGAGACAATAGACTTGTCGTATGCTTGATGAACTCTATTCGCTGATTGACAGCACACCTTGAATCAATTCCATTGATCCAAGGTATGATGTGGCCTTCTTATGATCACTTTGTCGATTTACTTTTAAACCGATCGAAGGTTGATATAAATGTTGCAGACCTAATTTCGGTATGATGAATATATCTTATGAAAAAGGTTTGATTCTCGAACCACACACCATTGTAATGCTAGAAGTAGTAAGACGATAAGGGCCTGGATGCAAGTGGCACAGGTATGTGGAACTTAGGACGAAATGTCCTGCTTAATGTTGAATATGGTATCACAAAGGGAAGACTTGATATGGAAACTAGTTAATTAAATATTAGGGGATTAAACCCTAACCTACCCCTAAGTTTTATCTTATACCCTAACTACTATCCTATATGGATTTTAGATTTCATAAGGGAGAAAATAGATATAAATTCCATTAACCTATGAACTAGGCGAATGACCTAGATATGGACTATTAAAATCCTAAACTAATCCTAACCTAAGGAAGGGGACGCATAGACCCATGTGGATGGAAAGGATAAGGGGGAAGGTAGGAAATTTAATGGGACAGTAAATGAAGCCCTTACATGTACAATGCCAAGTTTGGCGGGAACAAAGAAAAGTTGGAGGCGTCCAACTAGCTTAGAAACTAAATGGAATTTATATGCAAATTTGAAATTTGGAAACTCACCAACCCGATTCGGCGGTGGTGTGAGGAATGAGGAAAGGCAGTGCATTCAATGCATTAATTATCTTGGTCTTAGTGACCAGCTCACCTTGGAAAGAGGATAGAGGAAAAAGGAAAATTGTTTGTTGCTGTGTGCATTTGGATTTTAGTTACTCTACATTTTGTTTCTCCATGGTTCTGTCAGCTATGTTTTGATTATTATCTCTGTTCTTTGGAAAAAAAGGCTATTCTTGAGCCTGTGGAAGTTAGTGACTGGTTGGAAAGCCTGGCCAAGGATGTCATGGAGAGAAACAACTCCAGTGGGTGCGGTTTTCTTCGAGCCACAAGAAAAATTAACAGGCATGTTAAGCCCTTCTCCTTAAACCGCTTGCTTTTGCTTAATAGTCTCATTAAAACAACCCTGCTCTTATGATGGGGGTTTTGGTTATTTGATTTGGCTGTTACGTTGAGATGATTTTGAGTTGAGTCGTTTTCTTTTGCTGTACGCGGCTTGAGCATTCTTTGCATAATGATTAAGTTGAATACATTGTCCTTGCTGTGTGGTTCATTTCGGCAGTGTTGGGTATTCGCTTTATTACCATTTTGGGTTGTGCTAATAAATACATTAGCTAAATGAATATCACTTCTGAGTTCTGAGCATTCTTGTGAAAATGAAAAGATGAGATGATTTGTATGTCTGGTTGAACTGTCCTTAAAAGAATGAACACGACTTGGGTATTCTCGGGTGTTTGAAGAAAATGATTGTTCTTCTTATTGAAATCATTAATGAATTATGTTTTCTCTTTGCTGCTTGAAATTTGAAGGTAATGGGAAAGAGGATTTTATTGTGCATTTTGGATGCGGTTTGATCTTCTAGTCTGAACTGTCATCATGAAAATGAACATGGCTTAGTGTTTCTGTGCAAATGAATGAAACAAATGAGATTTGGCTTGCTGTTGAGATTGTTTTGACTGTACCTTGCTTGCACATCTATTACCCTATGTGGGTTTGCATTGATAAAGGCATTGTTATGCGAATATTGTATTTCTGAGTTCAGTGTGTGGAAACGTTTGGGAAAAACAAAGTTGTGGTGATATTAATAGACTATTATGTGAGTTATAATTCCTTGATGTTTTTTTTTTTCATTGCATAAAACACGGGTTCCCTGGGACAGTAAGGTTATTGTAGCATCTTACTTTCTGTACTAATTTGATATGGTATTCTACCTGCTGGTTCTTGGTATTCATATAGGACTGTTTGGAAGGAAGTTTTAATCGATTAAGAACAGAAAATCAGTCTATATAATAGACTGAGTAGAGCATGCAAATTATATTGTCTTGCTGAACTCAAGGATACATACATATATATATATATATATATATATATATATATATATATATATAAGGATTGTGGACCTTTCATCGTTTTCATTAAGAATAGAATATGAATGGAATTATTCTTTGTTGTTGGAAAGTGAAAACTCTCATTATTAGGATGAAAGTGTGACTGGTTGTAGTCGTTGTACACTCTTGCATGTTATAAAGACGTGAATGTCTGTAGAGTGAAATGTTTAAAAGGAAATGATTGCGTTATAGGTCCTTTTGGTACTAATGTTTATAGACCAGTTGCAATGAACTCTGGTCAACTTTTTGGAAAGGTAATAGTAGTTTTCAATTACTGAATATACTACTCTGAATGAATTATACTATTGGAGTATGTCTGCTCTAAATAAGAGGTATTTGGATAGACAGTAAGAAGAGGTGATATGATCTTGCTCCCTTATATTCAATTATTGATTTTTGTTTATTTCTCTTTGGTCATTATCATTGATTGATATCACGTTTGGATTAAAAACTTCTAGTACAGCTATGAGGAAAAGAAAGAGAGTGTGAATGGATAATTTGAATTAATGATCATTTTTCTCTCATACAGTTGGAAATCTATAATTGTTATGGAACAAATTTCATACTTTGCTTGGGTTAAGCATTTGTATTTAATTGTTGTTTTCTTGTTCTCTTCAGCATTTGATTGCTTGAAATCAGATGAGTTGTATGAAGGAAGGGACAATAATTCAGTTTAGATTTTAGTTAAGATCTATCTTTTGAATTCACAACTATTGTAAGAGAATGGAATTGATAGCATTTATGTTAGAACAGCAGTTGCATAGTTGTGTTTTTAGTTCTTACAGATGTTTGTAATCTGGAACTGTTGAAGGAAATTACTTCTTGTAATAATTATTTGGGAAAGAGGGCAGTAATCCTTTGTCTGATTAGGAGGGTTATTGGATGATTGAGTTGATATGCTTTGTTCATCCTTTTTGGTATTTAATTCTTGAATGATGTTCATATTAACGTTTCATAAAAGCAGGGTTCTTTTATTGAGACAGTTAATTAAAAGCACCTCATTTTAAAGACAAGTGCTTAATATGCTCAGTTCAATGAACTGACCCGTGCAAGTAATTTTGCAGATGAAACTTGAGTATAAATGAAGACATGGTTGTTTTCCGATACTTCTTTGATTAACTGAAGATGGATTGTATTGATAGCTATTACTCCTCCATGAGGAAATGAGAAAGGAAGAAGTTACATTCTTCTATCTTTATGAGTTGTAATGTTGTTTGATATAAACAAAGTCCAGTCGTTTGGACTGGCAAATGTATAGATTGTAAATCTGATGGATGAATACAAGTAAAAGTGTGATATTTTCAATAACTGTATCAGTTTGATATTGTTGAATAAGTTTGAGAATATAACATTATTCCTTGACTTGGAATTATTCAAATGTTAATGGATGAATTTAAAAGGAAATAACATCTATTCTTTACCTGAATGCAACTTTTACGTTGAAATGTGCAATTAGTTCATACTTGGATTAAGATGAATTTTGAATTGGCATTAAAAATATTAAGAAAGGAACCAAGAAGTGAATAGGAAACCCTTCGGTATGAAGGAGGAGATGCGTATTAAGCTAGAAGACGGATTAAGTCTCTCTTAGCTACATACAACTGTAACAAGAACAAGGATAAAGGATCAGCATGGCTGCTGAAAGTTGATCTTAAATACTAAGATTATAACCAAATCACAATTGAGCTAGATGTTTACCCTCGATGAGAGGATTCCATAGGACATTGACATACGCTAGCTACAATATGGTGTCTTCGTGGAGGCGGGGCCTTCATGACGACACAATGTTATAGTTGACATATTACAATGCCCTCCCGAATTAAATCATCAAGTTTACATAAGCTGGATAATAAGTTCTTGGCTGGGGATAGGAATGTGATCACGTATATGGAGTGACTCCGGAGGACTAAAGGTAACTAGACACACGGAGTCATCTAGGAATGACACCGTATGTCTGTGTATCTTTAGTTACCATGAGTAACTTCCTATACTCGTTCATATTGCTAGTTGGGGTTAGAGTTTGACCTTAAATGGAAGGACTGGTAGAGACCAGGAAAGACCATTCTAGATAACAGACGAAGTGAGGTGAAGGACGTATTCCATTGGTGTGTATCACATCTAGGAATATGATCATGCAAAGCATGTGAAAATCTTTGGCCAAAGTATCACAAGTGCTGGTTGCATTGTCCTAATCACCTAGTTTAAGATGCAGGATGTCAGATGAATATCAATAACAGATATTTAGATAGGCTTCTTAAATGGATCACTTTGATAACCAGAAATGGTAAAAGAACCCTGTATATTCATTATACTATGCATGAATTAACATGAAGGATCGGTAAGTCACCGAGTCATGAAATGCGAGATCGCTGAAGCTCCGAGCCATAAAGTGGGAGGTCGGTAGTTCTTCAAGTCATTTACAGCAGCATATGGTATCTGTTATATGATTGAATGGCATTGAATGTGTGCTCCATATTGCAAATATGTGAACAGAGAACATTAGTTTTAAAATGAAATATTGTGATCCAAATCGCTTTAATTGACAGAGATAAAAATTATTAAAATTTTGAACGTGTGTTTGAATTATATAATTCATAACAGGAACGTTGTAAAAAAATAAAAATAAAAAATTCCTTGTTCTAGTATCTTAAAATGGGGATGTTATAGAACCGAGCCTTTTCATACCTACGGACATCCATAGCTTGTAACCAGGATAGATCCAAAGAGATTACACTCACAAAGGTGAAATTCCAGAAGCATCATTACCGTACCAAGCTCCATCCCATCAAATAATCATCACAACCACATAGCTATTGGACGTGCAACACTAGTAAGTACACTTTTTACCTGCATCATCTATTTCTACTTCAGTTTATTGGATCCTTCTATTGTTGTTATCAGTTTCCTACTTGCATTCCATTTTCCCCTACCATTTACTTTCATGTAAACCAACTATTCCTCCACCCATGCCATAAGACTACCTATACCTGACCTCTGCACATTTTTGAGTGTTCCTAAGATCCCCATACACCTTGTTTGTCCCTCTATCATCTCTGTCTGCCTCAACTCAAACCCCATTAACACATCCTATTGAATCTTATCAGCTCGACTATACCGACGTCGATTTACCCATAACCGTCGTCGGTTCAACCTAACCGTGATTAGTCATACCTCGACCAATGTTGGTCTCTCGTGTCTCCCAATACTATTTTAAACCAGCAACTAACCTACCTACCAAAACAATCAAAATACCTTACCCATTTGCTAAGACACTATCTCGTGACGTGCGGACCACTGAACAACTTGTAACCCGACTTGAAGACCTTGACCCACATAGTTTTTAGTGAACAACATCTATTTTCCAGTGCTTAAAATGAACCATTTCTTCTTTCTTGCATTTGCATAAGTAGTGAAAGAGCATGTTCCTACATGTTCATCATTTGCTTCATCAAATGTAATTTGTTGATTTGGGTTTAAAATCAGTTGCATTTCATCCTTGTATGCTGCATTTAGCTCACATTAAAATGAGGGAAACCTATATGCTTTGGAAGTCATGCCCAGCTGATGGTTGACACAAAGAATCGTAGAAAAGCACTCTCTTTCTTCTTCTTCTACTAAACTACACAAAATTGAAAAATACACATCTTCTTAACAACATCTCACCCAAAATAAGTTGTCAATGATCACAAGATCAGTGGATTGACAGATGGGTACCAGTTTGTTAATTCTATCCAGTCATTACCTTAGAGGATGGCTCGACCCCGCCATAACATAACTTGAAACATCTCCTTTTAGATATCCTTATTCATAGGAAACCTTCCTCACCAAAAAACTCTACTCTAAATTCATTTGTCATTCTTCTAAATAGCATAAGCTCAACACATTAAAATCACTTTTTGGATACATGTTTTTAACATTTGATTGATGCGCATTTTGAGGTGTGAGGATACATTTCTCCATTTTTCTTTCTTTTGCCTTGCACACTCCACAATCACAGTTGGAGTATTATGACTTCTTTTGAATGTGTCAGGACCTCATTATATCATCTCCAAACTTTTGGGTTGATCATCCATCGACCTCGCCACAACAATCTATTTTCTTTTATTTCTCACATTTTCACAATAACCAACATCAGTTTATCTGCAGTGTTGGTTTACCCCTCACCATCATTGGTTTTAACTAATCACCATTAGTTATCTATCCTTTTGGCTAACTTTCCCAAAGGACACTTATTTCATCTTGTTTACTATTTAGAGTTTCCCTGAGTCTTTGTACTCTCGTGTTTTGATAAACAATCATCATATAGCTTATTTTTCTGACATTCATCAATTTTTTTCCTTGTTTGGTAAAACAATTCTTTTCTCACAGTAACTAACCTCGGTTACCCCTAAACCATCATCGGTCATTCTTAACCGGCACCGGTTACCCTATGTTGATTCTCAACTGATACATTGCCCAAATCCACCTATAAATACATGTTTTTCTCATTCCTACCACTTTCTGTGTCATCTACAGGATACAACATCACCTGATATACATTCATTCACATGGTGTTGACTCAACCAAGCTAATGCTCTTATATTCCACACTAGTCGTCAACCACTCCCACCTAGTCCTTCACCACCCTTTGTCCTGTCACCCATGGATCCAACCCTACCTACCACCATTACAACCAGCGATGAGGAGTTAGCATGAATTCTCAATTAGGATCCCTCACCTTACAATTTTACCTTTCCCACTCTTCCACCTAGGATTCCTCGTGCCAATTGATATATGGAATGCCTGTATCCATCTCTCCTACCCTTATCCCCACTTTTGCATCAGCCCCTACTAGTTCGGTGTTACCTTCACCTGCTTTACCCCCAGTGGTTTCATAGCTAGGCCCCATACCTGCTATGACCGCTGCATCTGCAACATCATTCGAACATGTCGTATCTGTTGTTCCTTCATTAAACACCCATACTATAACCCCATTGTCTCACGAGATACCAATTGTCACAAAACCTTCGTGGTGTTGGTGACCCCTACCCCATTCAAGAATCTTATCCTCTCCATCCTGCAGCTCTTTTCCCTAATCGCAACTAGAGTCATGTTAACTATTCCACCTACATATACATATTATCAACAACCCCTATCTCATCCATCATTCATTCTGAATATATGCCCTCTATGTCACGGTCCCTATTCTCAACCTTCCTATTTTGCATCACCATACACTGGAATGCTGCCCACATCACATGTTTAGTACCAGCCCTCTTACACCATAGGAGGTTCCCTTCCATCACAACCTACTAATGACCTCATCAAATTAATGATGGAAAGGATGCAAGACACTAGAAGTATCGGTTTCTAGCTCACATAATTCTCTCACCTACGATGAAATCTGTAATGAGCCCATTCATCCATCCATTCCTATTCGCCCATACCCTGTACATTGGGAAATGCCAAAATTCAACTGCTTCAATAGTAAAGAAGACCTGCAATAACATTTGCAGTCTTTCAAACATGGGTTTTACCTAATCGCCCATGATGACGCTTTACTCCTATGGACCTTCTCGATGTCCCTCACATGACCCACATTAGACTGGTATAGTGGGCTACCCAGAGTCTCCATCTACTCATTTAATCAAGTAGCCCGAGCCTTCTTAGATAAATTTTCAATCAACGTTATCAAGAAAGTCACCATGATTGATCTTTACTCCACACGATAGTATGATGATGAGTCTATTGCTGACTTTGTCTCTCATTGGCGCAACTTAATTAACCAACTCATGTTTCAATTACCTCAAACTGAGCTCATATATTTGTTTATTTGGGCTTATGCTAGACACATTTCACCAACCATGTAGGTACAAACCTTTCGCACCTTTGATGAGGCATTCACCATGGCAATAAAATTGGAGATTCGTGCTATCGAACAAAAGAAAATTCAGCTACATAACAAGAACATCGCGTTTAAATCAAATAATGCTTCTTCATCTTCAAACCCCTAAACAATTATTCAAAACCCATAGGATCTGCTAATGACATAGTTCGGCTGGACCATCTCACCCATCAAACCAAGGCAAACCTTCTTCTAATATATTTCCCATCCAAGCTTTCTAGTTTAGACAAGAACAACGAAAGTATACCTCAATAAGGTAACTTTATTCTTTTGTTTTGGAAAAGCTTATTATGGCTGATTTCATTACCCTTCCACCTATAAAACCACACACTAGTTTTGACCCTGATCACCCAATGCCCGCGTGGTATAAAGAACATGACTTTTACAACTATCATCGTGTCAAAGGTCATAGTGACAATAACTACATCACCTTCAAGAATATTATCCGAGAAATGTTAGACAATGGAAATCTAGTCTTGGATAACCCAAATGCACCTGCTAAGCAAAACCTGCATATCTTCAAAAAATGTTCCCTATTCAAGCCCCATCTTCCAACCAAACCGGTGACACTTCAACTAAGGATAGCAACATCTAGAAGGTCCACGCTATTTTCGATGACATATAAGTTTCTTATGCAATTACCCCATGTTCCTTCCATAGACACAATCTTAGCCCAAACTCCTCTACCTACATAGGAACATATTTCACCTACTCCTCCACCCATAGAGGAACCCCCTTCATTTTCTCCTTCACCTTTGGAAGAGCCCATAATTATCACTCTACACATGGACCCTCAAATTATTGAGAAGTCATTAGTAGCACCTCTCCTACTCATAGGGGACACTTGTCTACTCCTTACATCATCACCTAGAGAGTCCACCTTGTCTAGCCCATCATCTTCTCTACCCATAGCAGATCATGTAGAAACACCATTGCCTACAGATGACCATTCTCCATTGGACCTCCAAGATCCTACCAATTTTCTTTTGGCTCTCTTACCCAAAGAGTCTAAAGCTATCCATTTCCTTGTTTCTCAAACACATTTTATGATGATTATTACTTGATCCACATCGGCTTTGCTTACAACAGCACCATTTTCACACTTGGTTGATTACGTGTACTATGTTTATAGAGCCTTACTTTAGGGATGTCTTCTGCTTCCTGCTTCAACCCAAATGTAGCTTTCATTCACCGACAACTCCACAATCTATCTAAAAGTATTTCAAGAAACTAAACCAAACACAACCATGGCTATTGTAACACCTTCCATGTCAACACCAAAACCCAACACACACTACACCCAAACACCTACCCACACCTATATCATCTCCCTTACCGAAATCCATCAATATGTTAGCGGTCATGCGACATCAAACCTTATTCACCCACCCATCGATTAGATTTGGCAAAGATCTTTCTAGACCAACACAAAACTTCTCCGACCCCTAAATGGAAGACCCAACCTTCTAGGCCTCATACACCAACCACACCTACCACACCATTCTCATCTTCACCCCTTCCATCAATCCTAGGACCTCACCCCTCAACCTTGGCCAAACAACCTACTTCCACTAGTAAACCAAGAATGCAACAACTCACCTCCTCATCATGGCCCTCTAACACACCCAAGCGATCCCAAAACAACCCCGCGTCACCCGTGACCTTCTTACCACCCATACCACCACGACCTTCCCTAACTTCTTCACTACCCATAACAGATCTCATCTCTCCCATTCACACCTTCTACCCAAACTCTACCAACCACCTCCACCACAACACGGTTGCCCCGTGGGTAACCCATCCTCTTCCACCATTTGATTTTCCCTCTACATCTAGTACTACCATATCACCTCTACCCAAGAGGATGCAACATAAAGATAAGAATGTGTTACCCTCTAATACAGTAGTCAAACCAACCAAACCTTGCATCATCAACTCTTCTACCCCTCCTTTATCCAAACAGATGCCCACAAGACCTAAGACTACTCCACACACCAAAATAGTGGACCAACCCATTCCCCCTCCTGGAAAGCCTCTTCCTCTATAATTAGCAACAATTGTACCCAAACCCACACTCACCTCTCATTGCGATCCGTTAGCAGGGTCCTAAGCTAATATTTTAATCATTCTCTTAGAGACTTCTGTCATCACATTACCACCGCTTTGACCTTACGATACTATCAAACCCAAACCAAAAGGGTTTGATGAGACCAATATTTTTGCCTATCATCGTGTTCTAGGACATGATGTTGAAAATTGTAAGGCCTTGAAGACCGTTCTTATCCAAATTTTTCCTCTTGAACATAATTTTGATGACGACGATCTTTTAGATGAGAACCCCACTCCACCTTTGCCAATCTCCCTAATCTTCATCCATTACCCACTCAACGAACATTATCTCCACCCCCATAACCCATTTATATTCCCCAAAAATTTGAGATCAACATGGTCTGTATAAGAGAGTTGGCCAAACCACCACCTAAATGCCAATGCACCCTACTCATTTCACAAGGATCTTATCCTCACTAGGATTTTTTCCCTCATGCCATTATATATTTCATGACACACCCTCTTCATCCACCTCCCCTCAAATTAACATGGTTCACGTTACCACCCGCACTCAGAAAGACAAGGGAAAAGAAAAGGTGGCTAGCCCATCAACCAACCCTATACCCCACATACCATCTGCACCCACACCCAAAGTCACCATTCGAGGTCCAACATATCCTATTTCCAATGGGGTCACACATTGCACAATGCTAAAATAATTACACCAATACTCCCTCAAAATGTATTTATATGACCTCATCAAAACCTTCTGAGTCACATCGCCAAGCCCTCATGGAGGTCCTTCAATCTATTTAGGTTTTACCAAATGACCCCATGTTCATAGCCTCCATCATTACCCTCATCATGTGGCCTATCTCACTAATTTATTGCCTTCCTCTACACTTTTACCTACTTGCCACGTAGCTTCCCTTAGCTTTTTAGATGAATATATCACTCCCTTACAGTCTGAGGACCCCAATCCCACTCTTTTAATATTCTTCTATATTGATAATATCACATACGCCATGTTATGATCGATGTTATTATTAGTATTAACATTATCACTTCCCATGCGTATAACCAAATGCACATACCTACCAATTACATGCATGGTAACCTAGTTATGTTGCGCTCCTTTAATGAAACCATAACCTTTACCCCTAGGTATCATCATTCTCCATGTCTGCGTAGGTCCTTGTACTATCCCAAACTATTATATGTCCTAAGAGGAGAGTTCCATAATAACTTGTTACTCGGCCGACCTTGGATCTCATGCCATGGGTTGTCCCTTTGAATTTACACTTTGTTGCCTCAAATTTGAACATGAGGGACATAACTACACCATTCCGGCCGACCCATTACCTTTGAATACTTATAGCATGTTGTAACGGCCCAATGATGTACTTGTTCCGGTCAAGGCATCATCACTACCCCAACTTCATCTTCATCCACAAGCCCCTCCACTTAGACTACTACCACCTCTCACACATCTAACCCTATTATCCATACTGCCACCGCAACCTCTCCCACTAACTCACATGCTTCCCCATCATCTAGAAATTTTTATATCCCTGCTACCCACACATAGACCACTGATCCCTTAGAGGGTGTCTTTCAATGCCTCACTCTAGGGGAGTACACCTATACAACATCGACACGTTCCTCACTCTGTAAGAGTATGGAAACCTACATCAGCACCTTGGTTATGACTACCATGTAGGAGAGGTTTTCCCTTATGGTAGTTCCCACCTTCACACTAATTTAATGTATGAGGGACTTGATATCTCCACTTATAAACCCAAACCTCCATCCCAAACATAACCATTTTCATCCAACCTACACTCCCTCACTAACTCAAGCTACTTTGCTTACACTTTCCTCCACCGGTGCGCATGGAAAATATTTGACTTCAGATTTTATGAACAAGGTCGTCATACTATCGTTTCTGTACCACTTGTAAACACAATGACCATAGTGGCATTGGCTTTGAAACACCACCTCCTAAGAAGGCTCGTGTCGACCTCATTCGAAAGAAAATCTTCCCCCTCATTCACCCACATCACCATCTTCACCCACCGAGTCCATAGATCCTAAATCTATTCCTCCTAACTTTTTTTTCATAAACACCATTTCTCTAAGATCCACGGCCTATCAACGTGATGGCGAGGCTCCCTCTTATCTCCCATTCCTGTATCCCGACATGATCAATGGCTAGAAACCACAATCAAGGGACAAATGTGTCCCTTCTCTTTAATGGGAGAGGTTCCCTTATTGAAAGCTGGAAAAACAAATGTACAAATCTACAACTATCAATGTTTGGATCCTAGTATCCTGGAATGTTTTCATACTCAAAAGATTATCAATCAAAAGGAATGGAAGAATAAAGAGATGGGAGAAGGAAGAAAACAATAATTCTTTTGGGAAATATAGATATTAGATTATCTCCCTACTCACATTGAACCAAGAAAATATAGAAAAGGATCAATTACTTCACCACTGATGCAAATATGTAGACACAAAGTTCTAAAGATTACACAAACCAGAACATAAAGTTTCTATTGAATGCAAAACAAATGATCCATTGAATCAGGCAGAGACAGAGAGAGATAATAGAGGAAATAAGAAAGAAATAACTTTTGTATTGAATCACTTCAAAATTTACAACCTTCCCGAAAAATTGCCCAAACCCCTCCTTTATTCCATGGTCAAAACCTATTCTTATAACAACTAGTGTACATCCATACTTTGTCCCCAATAAAATAATATCCAAAAGGAATCATGTTTGTTGCATATCCACTTTTAGAAAGTGACATGAAAAAAATACACTCGTGAAAGCCGAGGTTCAAAAAGGTGAATATTTCATCACTCGAGCACGATTACTTTAGCGGAGGCATCTCATGATTTTATTTTTTATTTGGTCCTACCATTTCCACCTTTTAACCACTTTCATAGCACTCAAGTGCTTATTGGTAATTTCCCCCTTTTTATTGCGTATGACTCATGCTAAACTTTGTTTCTAATAATCAAACTTTACATCTCTTTAAATTTATCGATTTGGCTCCACAACAAACCAAAAATACATCTCATGAATAACGACAAGGAAACAGAGAGAAGAATGAAGAATGGTTCACATTTGCATTCTTTAGAGCTCTGGTTTGTTAATGGCATTAAAAAACTAGATGAGTGCATTTGGCTATCTTTTCCCCCTTTTACCTTCAAATTTGGACCCTACATGTGGCAAGATCCAAGAAACGATGGCCCTGGGGGAGAAATCTACATTTCTTGACATTTGGGAGAAAAAGTGTGATTTCTCATTTTTCTCTACCCCTCTGCAGCTCTGCCAAAGGTTGGACACATGGTGCCATCTGAGTGGCTGAGGAAATGTAGTTCAAATATGCCATTTAAACTCTTTTTAACAAAAATCTCAAATTCTCAAAAACCTCTACCGGCCCGCTTTGAATTTTCAATGTGAACATGTGGCACACCATGATTGGAAAAGGGGTCACGGCTCAATTTGCAACATTTTAACCCTTTGGTGAAAAAGGCTCAAATTCTCAATTTCCTCTATAGGCCCGTTGTTTTGATTTCATTCTTCAACACGTGGCATCACCTGACTGGTTGTGGGAATGCGCTTCAGTTTTATACTTTATCCACTTTTGAAAAGGGGGAAAATTACCAACTTTCCTCGGAAGTCCATGCCCCGTCGTTGACTTTTCAACGTAGGCCACATGTCTCTTTCTAATTTTCTATGGGCCTCAACTTAGAAATTATCCCTTCGCATGAGCGGGGCCATGGGTCATTTTATAACTTTTCGTCCTTTCACCGTAATGCCTTAGAGAATAAAATGGATCCATTGCCCCAAACTTCCGCCAACACTGCTCTAGCCAATAAGGGAACCACGAGGATGTGGGGAAAATCTTACATTTTTTCCAAAATCACCAAAAGTGATAACTTTAAAAAGAAACCTATTCAGCTACATCTAATGAGAAGAAAACACGTAGCTTCACCTTTACGAGCAAGAATTTGATGGGGAAAAGAATGTAGGAAATGGGAAATCACCATTTTTACTCCCGATGAAGAATTTCTTTCTCTGTAAAAGGTTAAAAACAAAAGATGCAAGGTCACAGACATTCCAAACGCATAAAATAAGAACTAAAATCATTTCCCATCCATTAAAAATAGGTAAAACATTTTAACGATAGAAGACTAAGGAAATTTGATTAAAAACGTCATGGGAAATAAAAATGAGCATCTGATGAGTTTAAAAAAATGAATTTCTTCTATGGCAAGGCTCTAATTTTCAGGAAATTAGATTCAAAATGGTGGGGAATATTGAGAGGACTATAGTGGCTCCTTCAGGGGATGATTGGTGGAGTAAAGAGGAAAAATCAAGAACCTTAGAGAATTCTAGGTAATCAAATCGAATTAGTGTCTTAGCCAATGTGAAATGGAGTCAAAAAGAAGCAATACCAACACAGAAGAGAACATAGAAAGGAAACCAACCAAAACAAAAACAAGGAAAGTATGTACAAAGAAGAAAAGAAAAGGATATTTATAGGGGGAGAAAGAAAGAACATATGAAACTATACAACCCCACAGACCGGATGAGAGAAAAATGTACCCTTGTGAAACAACACTATGAAAGCATCAGGCACCTTGGATTTGAAAATAGGTAGTTGGGCATACCAAATCACTGTGGGGACATTACAAGGTTTGAAAAGAAAACCTAAGGAAAGAAAGACATCCATATAGTGACATTCCACACTAAAAATATTCAATCCTTGTGAAGAAAAGGAAACCTGCCCAAAGCTCTCCTTTTGTGAATGAATGGTGCCATACAGAACCTTGTAAGAACCTTGGTTGTCCCCCAATTGAGTTTTGCACATCACTGGAATCAGACAACTGAATCCAATCCTCATAGCATTCATTTCCTACTTTGATGAAGTTTTGATAACATGTGTGTGAAAATTGCCACCATAGCATAGTTCAAGAGTATCACACACTTCAATTGAATCTCCCTTGTAACCATTTCCAAAAGGAATTTGGAGAAAGGGGGAAGATGACTTAACGCTATTCTGAGAAATTTCCACCATGTCCTTAAGAAACATCCCTATTGCCTTTGCAAAATCAACAACTTTGTTTTCCACTTCTAGGAGATCTTGGCTCTTGGGTGCAAGTTTCACTACTAATTTTTCTTCATGATTCGAAGGGAATTTGAAAGCTGATAGACTAGGAAAAAATGAATCAATCACATCATCTTCTTCTTCTTGTTTGCATCCCAAAGGGTGAGTTGAACCAGGACTATCATAATTGTGAAGAAAAATTTCTAGGTGTGGCTCATCAACTTCTATTTGTTTTGAAGGGTTGTAAAAAGATGTATGTGTGCTCATCTCATTTATAAACATAGCAAGCAGACCATTGCTCCAACTAACTCCATTTTCTTCAGGTAGAGGAACTTGTTTGTCATTGAGGTAATTTAAAACAACAAGAGAATGGTCGACAGAGACCTCCATTTAAGTATATTGGAATCCCTCAAACATAGGAGAGGAAGAAAACCTATCCATTATGTTGATATGCACCTCCTCTTTTACCAAAGATGAGGTTACTTCTTTCAAAACAAGAAAATCCAAACCTAGCACATGACATATCTTCTATAAACTCCATTTTAGGTTGAAACAAATCCTTAAGTTGTTTATCTTCCTCATCATTAGAAGAAATACCAAATTCGTATGCATCATGAGGGTCATTAAGAATACATTCATTGGTGAGATTAGGATAATGTTTGAGGAATGAATACCCGAAGGTATGAAGAATCACTATGAGCAATTTTAAGAACTTGAATGTTCTCTTTTTTTGTTGCAAGGTACCCCAAATCTATTGGATGAGTTTCCTCCCACTAGCTTTGTCTCACCTTGTGACATAACCATGTAATTACCACACCCAATATTATTACAATACTTTTCCTTTCATCTATTTTTACAATATATTCAGTTTGTTTCTCGTGCATCAACTTCTTCATTTTCCCATTAACTTGAATGAGAGCATGTGACCAATCCATCATGATTTCTCCTCCAACATCTTTGAAAAAAATCTACTCAAGAAGATGCCATAGGAAGGATGAATGTCAACAACCAAAATGGTGGCTAAGACTCTCTTCTCTAGCATAGCAAAGAAAAGGCTACTTGTGCATCCTATATCCTTCCAACCAAGGTGGTACTTCTCTACTTTCCATTGAATAACATGAACCGAAAGTGTAGGTTAGGGTTAAGCCTAAAGCATGAGATACCTTAGTAGGCATCACATTATCGAAGCACCAATCAATAACACAATTATTGAGTTTGTGGCTAGCTACGAGAGACAAAGTGACATTAAATGGTTTGATCTTCTCATCGATGAAGTAACCGCTACAAGGCTGGGTTGAGATGAAGGAGATGGAGTGGGAAAGAGGCCCTTAGGACCATGGGATGAAGGATTGGATTTAGAATTTAAAAAGTCTACCATATTAGCAAAGGCCTTGGGATGAGTTTGGTAGAATTCAACCTCTAAGATATGGATCTTAGTTTTCTTAAGATGGTCAATAATGTCAAAATAACTAGAGCTAGATGAGGCATCAATGCTAGGAGTGGATGAAACTCTTGACTCATCAAATTTATCATTTGGATGACAAGAAGTTTTAGGAGTAGAAACAGAAGAATAAGGAACAACAGAACCTACCTTTTGTGTGGAAGAAGTTGGAATAGGATCTCCTCTCCTTGTAATCACTGGAATGGTTATAGGAAGATCCTTAGATATTTTAGCAGGCTGCAGTACCTTCTCTTTCTTGTTGCTTCCTCGTGATTCATGACACCATATGATTCATTTTTCATCTCTGCAACTCTTTCTTCATAATCACCCTCTTCATCTAAACCTTTAGTAGTGAGAAAATGGACATGAGATCCATTCAATTCTTCCACTCTTTATCAACTTCTTCTTCATGTTATTCATAGATTTCATTCTCCTCCTCATCATCGGGCTCCATCACTTCACATGTTTCATTGACTAGAACTTTAACAGGTGGGCCTTCAATTGCCAATCTGTCCGAGGGGAAGGCAAATGATTCCTGGGCTGAAATTTCTTCCTAAGAACATTCTGATAAGGAACATGTTGGGCTAATCGCTTCTTGAGAGAAATAAGATCATTAGCAAGTTTCTATACTAACTGATCTGCATTAGCTCCAAAAGAAGATGTGGAAGAAGGAGATGCTTTGGATTTGGATGATTCTCTCCTTAACTTGCCGACATGATTAGATCATCTTTAACACTAATAAAAATCTCGATCATCATCCAATGTGGTAAGATTATCTCTTCTAAGTCCATAGCTCACCTCGGCGGTTGAGCATTAAGGAAGAAGCATCTTTGAATTTGATCCATAGGGAATGTAGCTTATGGGATCTTGTTAACTAGCCTATTGAATTTGGCCACAAATTGCCTCATGGGCTCATGTAACTCTTTCTTGATTTCAGAAATCTGGCCAAGAGGGCATGTATATCCTCAACTGGTTTGAAATGCTTCTCAAATTGGGTTTTCATGGTGTTCCAATTAGTGATGGATCCAGCAGGGAGATGGTAAAACCAATCAACAACATTATCTTGCAATGTCTCCTCAAAAATTCTAATAGAGATATCCTCATGTTCAACTCCGAGAACACCACAAGCAACAATGAATGCTGCGATATGCTCATCTGGATAAATCTTCCCATCACCTCTGAATTTAGGGAAATTCTTTCTATTACCTCTAGGAAATTCATGCAATGGTTGGGGAAGAGAAATAGGCCCAACCCTTTGGCCCCAAGGCAGAGGAGATTGCATCCTTAGAAATATTGTTCGAAGAGGAACTAAAACACTAGTGAGAATCAAAGCATGCAAATTAGGACTGATTTGATCTTGAGGGATGTCACTCCTAGAAGTTTTGTCTCTAGCAAGAGGAGTGCTTACAGATCTTGTTCCTCTTCTTTTTCTTGATGAAGGGAGAGAGAAAACTTGATGATCCAAAAGTTAAAAAGAGGGTCTTCTTCCCCAAGAGTTCTTCTACCCTGAGTGTATCTTGGAGTCGCTAGATCAAAATGATCAAGAAGTTGTTATTCAAAATCTGAATCCATTTGTAATGAATTCCCAAATGAGTCACCAAAAGCTCATTGGGTTTCGAATGGAATATGGCTAGAAACCACAATAACTTTACATCAAACCTTTGCAAAGAAATGAACAACAATATCATATATTATTATGGAACTCAATGAAATGCAACGAGAATGGGCCTTGCTTACATAGGCAAGGAATAACAATCTAAGAACCAATCAAGGTCGTAGATCGATTCATAAATCAATGAAATAACTAGTCATCAAAGAACTAGTCAAGACCATATATTTAGGAGAGAACTAGACATCAAGGATCTAGTAAATACCATATATCAAGGAAATAACTCTATCTAACAACTAGATAATATCTCCTAATATCTAAATAAGATGAAAGAAATATCCACACACATATGTGGGTGAGGATAAATACAATAAAGGTAAATAAAGTACCTAGGTGAACATGAGTTAAGGTAAAAACCTACTCTAACACCCCCTCAAGTGAATCTAGGGGACAAAATAGAAGTGGCATGTCCACATTATGAGTCCCAAAACTAGGCACGATGAGGTACTCATGTACAATAACCGGGAAAAAGGACATTGTAAGGTACCAAAACCCGTAACAACAAAGTAAAGAGAGTAAAAATCCACCGCAAGGCATCCCAAGAAGCTCACTAAAACAAATTGTACAATTCTGAAGAATTTTGGTGTGCATTGTACTTTAAATCCACTTCTCAATCACAAAACTAAAAACGATCGACATTGGGCTTCACCAAAATAGCTTCATACAAGGAGACTATCAACGAAGTGACATCGAAAGTGCAAGAAAAAACACCAAACATAATTTGATCAACTGCTAAAAATAGGTGTGCCATGATCTAAGAACAATAACCAAAGTAACAAGGCAAGGACACAAAATCTAGAGTGTCACGATCCAAGAAAAGCCAAGGTAACAAGGCAAGGACACAAAACCCGAAGAAGAAGGATCAGCACCACACCCTCCCATACTGTTGAATGGGTGGAGTGACGCTACAAATCTGTATGAGTTTCCCAAAATCAACTACTCAAACACTAAAAAAACACTGGGCTTCACTAGAATAGCTCCCCCACAAGAGAGACTTTCAACATGCCAACAAGTTTGAAAATATAGATACAAAATATCTCAACAAACAAGAGACATATAAATGTATACACCCATAGATACAAGAATGCAACAACCAAAAGGTTTGCAAATTTCTATAGTATGAATTTTTATGCAAAACAAAGTGCACCATTAGATTTGGAAGGTGCCAAAACCCTAGAATCGACTGTAAACTCGACCATGTTTTGAGACAGTCAAATTTGGGCATTTTAAAAGGTTTTTTTGGCACATTTCTCAAAAAAATTAGTACAATTATGTATAGGCATTTTTAACTCAAAAATTAGATCATATTTCTGGGTTTTTTGAGAAACTTTATGTGTTTTGTCTATTTTTTGATACAGTACCAAAAAGAGATATTTGCGATCAAAGTTTGTATTAACAATTGTACTTTTTGGGTGCATTCTTTTATCCATTGATATTGACGTGTACCCTTTGGATGTAATTATTTACCCTCTGGACATTTCAGGTTTTGGGCACAATATTTTATCCTTTGGTCGTAATCCTGTATCGTGTGGATGCACTCTTTTACCCTTTGGACATTTGGGTGTCACGTGTCCTTTAAAAAAATATCAGCATTAAAATATTATTTTAATAGTGAAATCTTCTAGAGCTCATAAATTTTGATATGTAGCTCGGATTAAGGTGATTTTTTTTGGAATTGTGTATTTTTTCAAGATCTACGCATTGGTGATAGTTTTAAACACATATTTCAAATTTAGAAGGTACTTTTACTCATTATAATGTTTACATACACTCAATTATAAAGTGCCAAATTTGGGAGGGTGTTATAATTACTTATGGATGCAATTTTGGTTGAGCCCGATGTTCTCAAAGTTTGGGTGTTGAATTCTTATATCTATGGGTGTATGCATTTATATCTCTCTTTTTTGTTGAGATATTCTAGATTTGTATTTTCAACACTTTATTTTTTGACATGTTGACAGTCTCTCTTGTGGGGGATCTATTCTGGTGAAGCCTAGTGTTAGTTTGTCACTGTTTGAGTAGTTGATTTTGGCAACTCATATATGTGTGTGTGTGTGTGTGTGTGTGTGTGTGTGTGTGTGTGTGTGTGTGTGTGTGTGTGGTGTCACTCTACCGATTCAACAGTATGGGAGAGTATGGTTTTGATACCGATTCTTTGGGTTACGTGTCCTTGCCTTGTTACGTGTTCATACTGGCTTCTTCTTCATGTTTCATGTCCTTGCCTTGTTACCTTGTCTTTTATTAGATCGTGGCACTCCTATTTATTTGGATCTCATGTCCTTTCCTTGTTTCCTTAGTTGTAATTTGATCATGGTACACCTATTTGTAGCATTGATCAAATTATGTTTGATTTTTCTTTTGCACTTTCCACATCTCTCCATTGATGCCTCTCAGCATGCATAGAGCTATTCAGTGAATCTCGGTGTTAATTGTTTTTATTTATATGATCGAGAAGTGGATTAATACCACAATGCGTACTAAAATTCTTTAGAATTATATGAGTTTTTAGAGCCGAGCTTCTTGGGATATCTTGTAGCGGGAGTTTTCTCTCTATACTTTTTTATTACCGGGTCTTGGGTACCTTGTGGTGTCTATTTTTCCTAGTTGTTGTACATGGGTACCTCATCGGCCTTATTACGGAACCCACCTTCTTTTCCACCCACCTAAGCTATGCGCAGTTATTATTTATCCTTTTATTTATTTTTTAGGATAATTCTTACACTTGTGTTAGCCCTACACTTATTGGGTTATCTTGCTTAGGTGTACTAGTCATGTGGAGTTAGCTTCTCGCTTATGTGGAGTTAGCTTACTAGTCTTTTGGAGTTAATTTAACTACTAGTATTAGTTAGTGGGAGTTCTTCACCATTGATTTAGGTAGTAGTTACACTTACTCCCTCCTATATATACATCTTTCTTATTGAATAATTCAAGTCATTGTATTGTAATGTATTGAGTATTATGGATTGTGATGGATTTCCATATATGGTATTTTAGCTCTTCTGTTTTGTAAATCTAATGTGGTGTAATATTATCATCTGAGATCGTGGCTTGGAACAATATTCTTATCGTTCCTTCATGGTATCATTTCCAAATGGTGGAGGAGCCACGCCTATAGATTCCTCTCAACGAATGCCTATTTTGCCACCACAAGTGATTATATATCCACCCCAAATCAACATGGATGGATGAAGAAGATTCCTACATATAACTTGGTGTAAAATACACAATGGGTGCATGCAAAGGAACATCATAATGTGTGTCAGGTTGATCATGTCTGATAGCTAAAATCTCAGGTTTCTCAAGCCTGAGTGAAGGTGCAGAACTCATGTGTTGCTCATGATCCTTAGAAAGAGGCAAGCGAACAAAAATAGGAGCTCTATCAATGTGTGATCCCAATGAAGTATCTGCTTGAAAATCAATTTCATGGCAAGAATTCCACTTAACATGTGGAATGGGGAAATAATACATTGTGAATGTTTTACAATACCTTCGTCGGTGAAACCCATGACGAGCATGCGAGAATTGAATGCAGTGGTATGCTTCTCAAAAGAGCCATGCATATGAGTAGAAGTAGGATACACAACATTTGTTACTGGAATAGGCACAAATGTGGAAGAGCATGCAGTAACAAATATCACAGGCTTAGGAGCATCAAGAGCAATCGAATAGACTCAAAATTGACATATCAATGTCAATGGGTACAAGAGAAACAACCGCAAGTGGATTAGGAGCATGGACATGGTTTTTCATAATATGATGGTGATGTTGTAGGCTAACAAATTTTTGCAAAGTGGGGAGTTTATTAGTGTATCCTTATCATGAATGAGTGATTGTAGAAGAGAATTTCACTTTTTGAGCAATCTATTTTCTTCCAAAAATTTTACAATATCCTCTTCAAGTCCACATACTTTAGAGAAAATCATATCATTCTCGGAATCTATGATAGATGCAAGAAACTATATCCAAATTATACCAAGCCAAGAGCAAAGATGTTAATCAAATGCCACGATCTATAAGATGAAAGTAATTAACCGTAAATAACTTTACATAAAACCTTTGCAAACAAATGAGTAGCAATATCATATATTATCATGTAACTCAATTAAATACAATGACAATGGGCCTTGCTTATATAGGCAAGAAATAACAATCTAAGAACAAGTCAAGGTCGTAGATCAAGCCATAAATTAAGGAAATAACTAGTCATCAAAGAACTAGTCAAGACCATAGATTTAAGAGAGAACTAGACATAAGGGATCTAGTCAATACCATAGATCAAGGAAAGAACTAGTCAATACCATAGATCAATGAAAGAACTATACCTAACAACTAGATAATATCTCACAATATATAAATAAGATGAAATAAATATCCACACACATAAGTGGGTGAGGATAAATACAATAAAGGTAAATAAAGTACCTAGGTGAACATGAGATAAGGTAAATACCTACTCTAACACCCCCTAAGGGAAGCTAGGGGCTGAAATAGAAGTGGCATGTCCACAGTATGAGTCTTGAAAACTAGGCCTGATGAGGTACTCATGTAAAATAACTAGGAAAAGAGGACACCACAAGGTACCCAAAAATAGTAACAACAAAGTAAAGAGAGTAAAAACCTATTGTAAGACATCCCAAGAATCTCAGCTCAAAAATATGTACAATGCTAAAGAAGTTTGGTGTGCACTGTGGTCTAAATCCACTACTTGATCATAAAACTCAAAAATAATTGACACTGGGCTTCACCAGAATAGCTCCATACAAGGAGATTGTCAACGGAGTGATTTCGAAAGTGTAAAAAAACACCAAACATAATTCGATTAACTGCTACAAATAGGTGTGTCACGATCCAAGAACAATAACCAAAGAAACAAGGCAAGGACATAAAATCCAAAGTGTCACGATCCAAGAAAATCCAAGGTAACAAGGTAAGGACATAAAAATAAAGAAGCAGGATCATCACCACACCCTCCCATACCGCTTTTTGAATGAGTGGAGTGATGCTTCAAATTTGTATGAGTTACCCAAAATCAACTACTCGAACACTTTGAAAAATAACACTTGACTTTGCTAGAGATCCCCATAAGAGATATGGTCAACATGCCAAAAGTGTCAAAAATACGTATATAAAATCTCTCAACAAACAAGAGAGATACACTACACTGTGAAGAAAAATGCTCAAAACAAGAAGCATTACAATGCATAAAGTATAGAAAGTGGATTAAGAGGCCGAATGGTGGAGAAGCCATACCTATAAAGTCCTCTCAATGAATTCCTATGTCACCTCCACGAGTGATTAGATATCCATACCAAATCAACATAGATGGATGAAGAAGATTCTTGCATATGACTTGGTGTAAAATCATGTCCGACAACTAAAAATTCAGGTTTCTCAAGCCCGAGTGAAGGTGCGAACTCATGTGCTGCTCATGATCCTCAAAAAGAGTCGAGCGAACAAAAAAGGAGCTTTGTCAATGTGTGATCCTAATGAAGTATCTACTCAAAAACCAATGTCATGGTGAGAATTCAACTTAACATGTGGAATATGAGAAACAAAACCTTGTGAATGTCTTCCAATACCTCTACCAGTGAAACCCATAAAACAGAGCATGTGAGAACCGAATGCAGTGGTATGCTTCTCAAAAGAGCCATACATATGAGCATAAGTAGGATACACAACATGTGATATTGTAATAGGGAAATATGTGGAAGAACATGCATTAACAAGAATCACAGGCTTAGGAGCATCAAGAGCAGTAACAAGATCAAAGACTCGGCATATCAATGTCAAAGGATATAAGAGAAACAACTACAAGTGGACTAGGAGCATGGATATGGTTTTCCACAATATCATGTCGATGTTGTAGGCTAGCATTTTTTACTACATGGAGTGTATTAGTGTATCCTTATCGTGAATGAGTGATTGTAGAAGATAATTTCACTTCTTGAGTGATCTATTTTCTTCCACAAATTTTACAATATCCTCTTGAAGTCCACACACTTCAAAGAAAATCATATCATTGTCTCAATTCATGATAAATAAAAGATCAAACTCCTACAATTTTAGGATGCCGGGATCACCAAAATTACGTCCACAATTGATTATAACACTCCTCCATATTTTGCACTTTATAATGAGTGCGTGTTACAATATGACACTTTATAATTATAGTGCAATTCTCAAAATAAATATTTCCAATGGAAAGAGCACAAAAAAATAAGCACTTTTGCAAAAACTGACACTCAAAACCTAGTTACTGATCAAAAGATACAATATTTTCAATATTATGTTGTATTTATTTTAGTTGCTACTAAAATAAAATAAAATTCTCTTGCCTTCTATGATCTCGGTGTCATTTCTTTTTGAGTTCTATGATCGAGAAGTGAATTATTTATCCTTTTATTTATTTATTAGGATAATTCTTACACTTGTGTTAGCCCTACACTTGTTGGGTTAGCTTGCTTAGTTGTACTAGTTATGTGTAGTTAGCTTACTAGTTATGTGGAGCTAGCTTGCTAGTTATGTTGAGTTAGCTTCTCGGTTATGTGGAGTTAGCTTACTAGTCTTTTGGAGTTAACTTAACTATTGGTATCATTTAGTGGGAGTTCTTCACCACCGACTTAAGTAGTATTTACACTTCCCTCCTCCTATTTGTACATCTCTTTCTTATTGAGTAATTTTAGTCATTGTCTTGTAATGTATTGAGCATTATTGATTATGATGGATTTCCATATATGGTATAAAACAAAAGAGCTAAAATACCATATATGGAATCCATCATAATCCACAATACTCAATACATTACAATATAATGACTTGAATTACTCAATAAGAAATATGTACATATAGGAGGAGGGAATTGCAGCTACTACCTAAATCAGTGGTGAAGAACTCCCACTAATTGATACTAGTAGTTAAGTTAACTCCAAAAGACTAGTAAGCTAACTCCACACAACTAGTACACCTAAGAAGGCCAAACCAACAAGTGTAGGGCTAACACAAGTGTAAGAATTATCCTAATAAATAAATAAAAAGATAAATAATAACCTACACTAACACCCAAGAGTTTACCACCATCTAGATGTGTGTGCACAATCAGCTTTGGTGACATGAGATTTATTTTGTAAAATAATGCATCAAACAACCTTACACTAACTCAAACTACAGTATTTGGTGCAGCTACAAACAATAGCACAAAGAGAGAACCGAATCGAGATGGAAAAAACCAAGATAATTTTTTTAGAGGGTCCCTAAAAGGAGGTGTAGGATTAGACGAGACCTTTGAAGGTTCCACTGAATAGTCCGATAAATCACTCGTCGAAGTTATAACATTTTTCGGTCTCATGGATCTTAAGGGACTATGCCCGGACGAAGTAGCTAAGAAGAAAAGGAACCGTCCCACATCTACAAGAAAATTCCACTAGCATTTACCTAGCCATTCATACATGTGTGTGTAGTTGGTTTGTCATTGTCATGAGCTTCCATTTGTAAAATAATGCATCGAATGACCTTACACCGACTCAAACTACAATAGTTGGCAAGGTTGCAAAAATAGCACTACAAGAGAACCAAATCAAGATTTGTAAAACTAAGACAATATTTTTAGAGGCTCATGATGTGGAGGTGTAGGATCTAATGAGATCTTTCTTAGTGCCACAGAATCCGAGAAATCACCCGTTAAATTTATAGAATTTTTTTGGTCTCGGGGCTCTTAAGGGACTACACCTAGATGAAGAAGCACCGAAACCATCCCACACGAAAAATAATCCTCCACTAGCATTTACGTGGCCACCCAGAATGTTGGTGCAATTGGTTTAGTACCACAAGCTTCGCTTGCAAAATAATGCGTTGGAAAACCTCTCACTCTCTTTGTTTGTCTCTCTCTCACATTCTCACTCTCACTCTTTCTCTCTTGCTCATTTTCACTCTTTATCTCATGCTTATTGAATGTGTTGTGACACTTAGATAATTAATTTTACTGGCTTATTGAATGTTGTATCTCTCTCTCACTCTCACTCTTGTTGTCTCTCTCTTTCTTTCTCACTCACTCTCTCACATTCTCTCTCACTTTTGAGGGGAAAATGTACTAATTGAAGTTCTAATTGTGTGTGCAAAGTTTGAAAGATCTTGATGATAACATTTTGAGGAGATGGATGAAATGTTATATGTTGATGAGATTAGAACTATGTGAATATTTTTGTTAGGTTATCAATGATGAGATACTCAAGGATATAAACTCACTTCAAATAATTATATGTCAATGAGAAGTAAAACATGGTTTAATCAGGATGGTAGAAAACTTTTGGTTTGCAAAATATGGAAGGTCTGAAAACTTGTGGTTTGTAAGATGTGTCAAAAATTTCTTTTCAGGGCTACAAGGAATAGTGAAGGTCAAAAAGGAAAATTATTAACTATTAATTTTTGAAACTAATTTGATGGTTTGAGCAAGTGTAAATAGGGTTGTTAAGCATGTTTAAAGAGTTTTTCAATCATGGTTCAATTTTCTATTGATTTTTGGTGTATTGAGCTAGTATTTGCAAAGTGTGAACTATTGAGAGAATTAATTGATAAAGTTGTTTTTTCACCTCTAAGCAAAATATATGTTACACAAGATGCGGTGGGACAAGGCTAGTTAGTGCTTCAAGAGAGAAAAGTGAAAAGGTGAGCTCTAAGGAGTTGTAGGAGTTGGAGTATGAGATTTTGGGAGAACCTTAGGGATGGAAAAAGTGAAATAATGAAGCTTTTAATAATTTTTGGGTATCCTTAGATCCTTCTATCCATGCTTGTTATAAAAACATTTTCTTAAGGGGCATAGTTGACAATTTTTGTAAGATGAACAACAATGGTGTTTAGAGCCTTGTGAATCAAGTTAGTAATGGTCGTAATCATTGTTTGAGGTAATTTAACAAGGAGAAGACTAAGAAGAATTGAAGAATGTAGTAGGTGCATGATAAGATAGGAACTAGTATAAAGAGACCATGAACAAGAAGAAGCGCAAGTAAGGTAAATACACATATAAACAATGATAAATTGAATGAATAATTACTCATATTAGATAAACTTTTATATACATACATTATATAAATAATTAATTCCAAATTTTCATGCATATTATACATTGATAACACTAGTATAAAACACCAATAAATGAATAAATAATCCATAATGTCTTATATTTTCAAGTGCACATCATATTAGTTTCATACAAAAATAATCTCAGAAATGTAAGGTCTCATACAAAAAAATTGAGTTCCAAATAGTATTAATGTGCATGATAAATATAAAAATGTATAAATAGGTCATATAATATCAAGTGAATGCCATATGGACGTACATGCAATGCCGAACATGCATACAATGCCATGCACATAGGAATACAAAAAAATGTCATAACACACACACACACACACACACACACACACACACACACACACACACATATCCTATTCATCCAAATCTATCCCTCTCTTGGCCTTGCTCGAAGAAGGCCCTCCCTTAGACGTAGATGGAGATCTATGAGATGAATTTGGATCCTCTCGTGGCTTGACTATGAGTCCTCTTCCACTAAAAACTCACATGTAGTTGAACCTGTAAATGCAAACAATTTATTTTTGTCAAAACTTAATATATGAGTTTTGAACATGTATAAGACCATACAAATGAAACTATTTACATTTACACACACTTAACGCAATCTCTTGGTCATGTTGAATCTGCATCTCATGCTCAGATGAGTCATCAAGAGCTCCTAGAGCATGAACAAGGGGTATCAAAATGATGAGCTTGAGGAGTCCATGCCCTCAAGTAAAAATGGAAGGGGTTAAACCCGACATACACATAAGATCAAAAAATCAAACATCAAAATTAACCAAAATAGAACAATTTTAATTTTTTTTTAATGCAGATAAAATAATTTACGCCAACTAAGTACATGTATATGTAATGACAATATTTGAACTAATTTTATCAATATGTAACTATTGTTTTACCGCTCCACGCCCGCAAATCATATGAATAGGGGTGCTACTTGATGCAAGTAATATATTATGAATTACATGAGCTAATTAATGAAAATATATGTAGTTTGAATACCTCGGTTAGTTGTTGTGCAGATGAAATCGCAGTAGAAACACCTTTCTCTACTCCTCATAGAGATGGTGGGGTGTCTAGTGAGGTCAACAAATTTATCAACCATATATCACATCAGGTTAGTTGAACATATATAATATATATACAAGAGCATACATATATATACACATAAATTTGAGTTCAAAAGTTATAGATATTTTCACAAGTGAATTTTTACACAATTAACATTCTAAATTACCTCTGTGAATGTCTCAGTATAGGCATGATGCTCGCAGCCTTTGTGGTCGAGATGATGACGTCCCTCCCGGAGTCTGTAATATCAATGCATATATGTATAAATACAATTATTTTACAAATTTAACATATATAAGTGTTGGTCGCCAAATAGGACTTTTAAGAAGAGCAACAGTCAGGGGACAAGAAGTCCCTCCTCTTTAATGGGAGAGGTTCCCTTATTCAGAAACGAACTTATTTACAAATGTACAAAACATTATTTTCTGGTTGAACTTGGATATTACGAAAGTGTTTTCAATGAGGATGTTCAAGTACAAAAGGACAGAGGAATGGGAAGACGAGAAAAGCGTAAAGGCAACATGCGAAATTATAGATATGAGAATAATTCTTTATGTATGCGAAGTTACACCGAATTTAGAACAAGATCATTCGTGTCGGATAAATAAGATGGAATTCAAAGACACAAAGTTCTCAGTAAATAACATCTGCTAGAACACAAAGTTTCTTAACATAACACAAATTCATTAATCAAGGACACAAAGTTCCTTCTTGGTTATACAAGATAACCATGCTTGCAAAGTCAAAGAGTATGCAATCGGCAAGACTAATAAACTTGAGACAAATTATCTTCATGAAGAAAATAAATGTAAGCTTAGGAATGACAGAGATCGAGACAAAGAATGGAAAGTCCTTCGTATTGATTTCTTTATGATCTATTTACACTTTCGAAAAATATGCCAAGTTCTTCCTCCTTCGAATGGCGTAAAGAAGGCCATTATATAGCTTGCCAATCGATTACTCTTTCGAATCGCTTCTTTTAACTAAAGAATAGTTAAGAACGCCAATCGTAGTACCTCAACTCATTACAAAGAAAACGGAAAAGAAATGGAAGAAGAGAAAATAATGAGGAGAAGAAGACAGGTGGCCAGTCACTGGGAGGGACCCACTGACTTCAGAATCCGCTGCCTGAAATTCTTTAACGCCTCAGCTATGTCTCAGAAGTCTCATCCTAAAGATGACAGCGTATGTCTTTGAAAGCAGAGATGACCAATGTCTTGAAAACTTCATCCTTCTGCCAGCTGTCCTCAGTTCTCCCAAACTTTTTCCAGGACTTTGATCTTCTACTCCACACTGTAGACCCAGGACTTCGACAGATTGTCCTTTGCATCATTGAAAACTTTTCTTGCGAGCAAAATGTTCTCATCTTCCTGTCCTTGGAATTTGGTCTTCATATTGATAGTATCAGAGCCGTAACTTAAATTCAGGGAGAAATTACAGAGAAAAGGGATACACGCACAGGGAATTAGGTTGCAAGGGTTTGAGCAAGGGTAGCATGGAAACAACGTAAGAATTGCAAAGATGACTTGCTCGTTATATAGCCGTTGAGGAGAGAGAAGGGTGATCAGTGCGCATTAAATTCATATCTATCAGTTTGAAAAAACGGCATATTCAGGTAGAGCGGGAAAAACCAAGTATGAATGGCATTTGGTTCGTTTGGGACAGGTGAGACGTGAATGCGCGAAACACGCGGCTCGGCCGATTCGGGCGAAGCAAGGAGAAGACGCACAAATGCATTTTGGGACATCTGGGATGAAAACGCCAAGGACGCGTTTTCGGGCGAATCGGCCGAAAATGGAACAATTTGCACAATCGACTTTGGGACTGACTTGGGACACTTGGAACATGAAAGAGCACGAAGTCGCGCGGTTCGGGGATTTTGGTCGATCGGGAATAGAGTGCACTTTTGAACTTGGGACAGTTGGGATGAAAAGTTCCGACAGTTCCCGAAAATGGAACAACTTCGGGATTTCGGCCGATTGGGGAACAGAGCGCACACTTCGAACTTGGGACACGCGGGACAAAAGTGTCCGATAGGCCCGAAATACATACAAAATGACCCAAAACATAGATTTTTTCAATTTCATGACTTTTTTCATACTACCAGCTCGACAGAAAAGACACTTAAACTCAAAATTTCGAAAGTTCACTTTCTTCAGAGCAGGGGGAATTTTGAGTGGACAACAGCTGGCTCCTTTTGGGGATGACTTGGCATGAATTCAAGGAATGAGACAAGGAAAGAACTTAGAAAAACTCGGGGAAAGCAGACCAAGACCTTATCCATTGGGAAACAGAGTCAAAAATAGACCAATATAGAGGACAACACACCAAAACAAAAAGGAAAGAAAAGCAAAAACGCTGTATAGAATATACAAGGGACTTCCTAATCACCTAGGACTTGAACAACTTGAGATACTGCCCACTATAAGGAAGTGGGAGAGAAGAACCATCCATGTAATCAAGATAGAAAGAATTCTCACCAGCAAAGTGCCTGATCTTGAAAGGTCCGAGCCACAGGGAATCAAACTTTCCATGGCTGCCACGAGGTTCATGTCTTTTGTCCCATAACAACGGTGTCTCCAACTTGGAAATCTCTGAACCTAGGTTTCTTGTCAAACAGGACCTTTACCTTCAATCGGGTGAACAGATATCCTATCAGCAACCATCAATCTGTCCTCATTCAGTTTGTGCAGGTACATAATTCTCTTGTCCAAAGCATCTCTGAAACTAGTATCTTCAATGGCCTTCATTAGGTGCAAGGCTGGCAGTTCCACTGTCACTGGAAATTGAGCTTCTACTCCATATACCACTTGAAAAGGAGACATTCCAATAGCTCTCTTTGGTGTAATCATGTCTGCCCAAAGAGCATCATAGAGCTTCTTGTGCCAGTTTCGTTGAGACTCATTGACCAACTTCCTTATGATAGTCACCAGATTTTTGTTAGTGGATTCTGCTTGCCCATTTCCCTGGGGGTAATAATCTGAAGAATGAGCCAGGGAGATGCCATACCCATAGCAGAAATCCATTATCTCAGTTGAAGAGAAATTCGAAGCATTATCTGTTACAATCTTATTAGGTACACCATACCTTACCAAGATGTTCTCTTTAATGAAGCTGCACACCACTTCAGAAGTAGTACTCTTGACTGGAATAGCTTCCACCCATTTGGTGAAATAGTCAGTGGCAGTTAGCACATGAGTGTGACCAGCACTAGAAGCAGGATTAAGCGTACCAATGAAGTCCAAACCCCACTGTTGAAATGGTTCCTCAATCACAACTGGTTTGAGAGGCAAAGAGGCCAGTTTAGGTCTTCCCACAAAAGTTTGACAAGCCTCACATTTATCAACCCACTTGGATGCATCTCTGAACAAGGAAGGCGGTAGTATCCTCCACGAGTATCTTATGAGCAGTAACCGTTGATGAATAGTGCCCTCCACATGCCTGATCATGAAAAGCTGAGAGCAACTTTCTCTGTTGTTCCTTGTCCACACACTTCAAAAATCTCCCATCTAACCCCGCTTAAACAAGGCGTTTTCCCACAATACATATTACACCGACCTCAATTTAATGTCCTCTTTTCTTTGGCGCTTAAATGAGAGGGGCATTCCCATAGGTGAGAAAATGGGCGATGTCGACATACCATTCATCAACCGAACTAAGGAACGAATGTAGTAGGAAGGTCAACTTTCTCCAAGAATTCATGCTTAGCTCCTTCAGCAATGAGCTCACAAAGGCCTTTTCCACGAACCAGCTTGGTCGGTTTGATGTCAATGTCATACTCTTGGACCTTAGCAACCCAGTTCCCTCTCTTTGATCCAAATTCTTGTTGTGTGAGAATGGACTTGACATTGTATTTGGAACCAGCACCATGGAATGAGAGTTGAGGATATAAAAGCGAAACTTCTTGACAACTTTAACCACCGCAAAAGCATGCTTCTCCATCATGGTGTATTTCAATTCATGCTCTTTCGAGAATATAGCTCATGAATGTAATGGGAGTTCATGCTCATTGGAGTCTTCTTGAGTTAAGACAAGAGCCAAGGTATTATCTGTAGCATAGCAATAGACGATGAAATCTTTCTGAAGTCAGGACAGGCTAAAACAGGAGTTCTAGCAATAGCTCTCTTGATACCTTCAAAGGATTCCTTTCCTTCAGAAGACCAACCAAATGTTTTCTTCCCTTTCATCATCTGAGAAATATTCAAAGTTAACTCTGCAAAATCAGGGATGAATCTTCTCAAGAAATTTATCTTACCAAAGAAGGAGTGCACGCCCTTTTTGCTGGTTGGGAGAGGAATTTGTTGGATGGCTTGAACTCGTTCAGGATCAATCTTAATACCATCCTTGGAAACGATGTGCCCTAATAACTTTCCCTCTGTGACACAAAAGACAGATTTTTTAGGGTTCAGAGAGATCCCATGCTCCCTGCATCTCAGCAGAACTGTCTCTAGGTGATCAAAATGATCCGCTCTTGTCTTGGAAAACACTGTCAGGTCATCAAGATATATGACAATACACTTCCCTTTCAAGCTTCCAAAAGCCAGATCCATGGCTCTCTGAAAAGTGGCACCAGCGTTAATGAGCCCAAAAGGCATCCTCTTGTAAGCAAAGGTGCCCCAAGGAGTAGTGAAAGCTGTCTTGTGTTGATCTGCAGTATCAACCTCTACCTGATTGTATCCCGAGAATCCATCGAGCATGGATAACATTTCAGACCCTGTAACTTCTTGCAAGACCTGATCCATCATAGGCAAAGGATAATTATCTTTCAAAGACGCCTGATTCAGGTTCCTGAAATCAACACAGATGCGGATCTCACCATTCTTCTTCCTAACAGGCACAATATTTGCAATCCATGTTGAATGGTGAATAGGAAAAATGAATTTAGCCTTCAACAACTTCTGAATTTCCTGAAAGATTGTGTCACTATATTTTGGGATTGTATTGCCTTTGTTTCGCTTGAAAGGCTTAATTCTGGTTTGAGAGGAATAGAGTGCTTTGCATATCTTTTGGCTCAAGGCTTTTAGATCCTCATAAGAATAAGCAAAACATCCTTATACTTTTTAAAAGATCAATTACTTTTCTCCTCTCCTTTCTTTGTGTAACATTTTCCAATGTTCACTGACTTAGGGTCATTAGGACTCCCAATATTAATCCTGTCATGCTCAGCTGATTGTTGAGGCCCAGTGGAAGCTCTAGATTTCACATACCTGTCATGTTTATCAAATAGTTCCTCCAAACTCACCAAACCTTTAGGAATATTATTCCCCTTGAGTTTAATGCACCCTTCCCGATCTGTTTCTTCCCCTTGGGTGACTGCTTTGTCAAATGGCACACTCTCACGAGGTAGGTTGTCACTTCCCTCAAAATACAAAATTGTTTGAAATTATCCTTGAGCTCCAGGAAGGAAAGAAAATGTTGATCATCATTGAAAACCTACCAGTTATTGGTGTTATTAGGTACACACGGGCTGATGGACCATCTCAATGGTGAACTTGTCCTAGAGAAATCGGGATGAGGATCGCAGAAGTGACCACGAGACAGCTAGTGAATCAGCCTGCTTGTTCTTTTCCCTAGATAACTTTGCTTGATAGAGAAAGCATCAAGGAATTCAATGGAATCCCAAACCTGATTCCGGTAATGTTTCAGCCTTCCATTTTTTACTTGAAAAAGGTTTCTGACCTACTTTACAATCAACTCTGCATCACCACGAGCCAGAAGATTCTTTACACCTTGTTCTTTGGCCACTTGCAATCCGAGAATGAGAGCCTCATACTCTGTTTATTAGTATTCTCGAACCTGCAACTTAAATGAAAAGGGGTGTAGGCCTCCTTCAGGTGACACCAGTAGGACACCAGCTCCAGAACCAGCTGAGGAACAACTTCCATCAAATTCTAAAATCCAAACCCCATTAGGATCTTTAGGAGACATTTTGGGGGGTCGGATTTCATCAGGGGACATAATCATGTAGTTTCCATGCCCCATATCCTCATAAAGTATTTGTGCTCTAGGGTCATCCATTTTCTGCACAATATACTCAGACTGCTTCTCAAGCAGCAACTTCTTCATGTGTCCATTGACAGGTATGAGTGCATGTGACCAGTCCATCTGGATTTCCCCACCCACGTCCTTACAGAAGTTCCTACTTAGCAACATCCCGTATGAAGGGGGAATATCTGCCACTAAGATGGTAGCCAACACTTTCTTCTCGGGTAAAGCAGCAAAAGCTACTTGTGCATCTTTAATTCTCCCGACCAGGGGCACTTCCTTACTCTCCATAGAGTAACAGGATCCATAAGTGCGTGTGAGAGTTAGGCCTAAAGCATGAGCTACTTTAGCAGGCATCACATTATCTGAGGCTCCGGAATCTATGACACAATTACTGAGCCTATGACCAGCTATAAGAAGTGTTACATAAAAAGGTTTGATTTTGTCAATAGGCGAGGTGACAGAGGCTACCAGACTAGGCTATGGTGCAGAAGGAGGAGTGGGCAAAAGGCCTTTAGAGGTGGTCTTAGAGTGGGAATTGACAAAGTGGATCATTTTGGCAAAAGCTTTGGGATGGGTTTGATAGTACTCAGCTTCTAAGATTTGGACCTTGGTCTTTTTCAGGTGATCAACAATATCAAAGGATCCAGAAGTGGACGGGCCATCATCATTTGAGACTCTAGGCTTATCAACTTTAGGAGAGAAAGAAGAAGCAGTTTTAGTAGCAGGATTGATAGGAATCACCTTTGGTGTAGACAAAGTAGGGATAGGAGATCCTCTTTTTGCAATCACGGGAATAGTTGTCGACTGCTCCTTAGATTTCTTGATAGGCTGTGTCACTTTCTCCCTCTGACTTGTCTGTTCTCGAGTCATGACAGTGAATGATTCACTATTCATGTCTGCTACCACTTCATCATAGTCATCTCCATCATCAATGCCCTCAGTGGTGAAGAAATTTACTCTAGATCCCTCAAATTCGTCTGCTTCGTCATCAACTTCTCTCGCAAACTCTTCGCAAGCTTCGTTATCTTCATCATCATCTGGTTCTTCCACCTCGCAGGTCGCATTGACAGGGACTTTAACAGGAGGTCCTTCAAGTGCTAATCTTGTTTGAGAAGTAGGAAAACGATTTCTGGGCTGGAAATTTCTCCTTGGAACGTCTGCATAAGGAGCGTGCTGAGCCAATTGTTTCTTTATAGCAAGAAGATCATTTGCAAGTTTCTGAACTAATGGATCAGTGTTAGGTCCAGGGGTGGAAGAGGAAGAAGCAGCAGACTTAGATTTGGGAGGGTCTCTTCTCAACTTCCCTGACATGATCAAGTCATCCTCGATACTAACAGCGAGAGTTTGATCCTCGACCAATGTTGCGAGATTAGCCCTTCTTAGTGCATAACTAACTTTGGGCGATTGAGAATTTAGGAAGAAACATTTTTGAATTTGATTAACAGGTCGGGTAGGTTGCGGAATCTTATTGATCAATTTGTTGAACCAGGCCACAAATTCTCTCATGGGCTCTTGTGAATCTTTCTTTATCTGAGAGATTTGGGCTAGCAAGGCATGTACATCTTCTCGCCATTTGAAACGGTTTTTGAACCGAGTTCTCATTGTGTCCCGGGCCGGTGATAGCGCCAAATGAAGAAGGTGGTAGAACCAATCGGGGCATTATCTTGCAAAGTCTCAACGAACAGTCTCATGGAGACGTCTTCATGTTCGACTCCCAGAACTCCACATGCAACAATGAAGGCTGCGATGTGTTCATCAGGATGCACTTTGCCATCGCCTTTGAACTTAGGAAAGTTCTTCCGGTTACCTCTGGGTAACTCATGCAAAGGCTGAATGAGGGCTAGGGGCCCGACACGATGACCCCATGGTAATGGTGCCGCCATTCTTGGAAAAACGGCTTGGAGAGGGACTACAACACCAGCAAGAATCAAAGCTTGAAGATTTGGGCTAGCTGGCTCTGAAGGAAAACCACCCGTAGGAATTCTGTCTTGAACAGGTGGAGTGCTTGTCGAACGAGTCCTTCTATTTGTTGAAGGGAAAGGAAAACCCTGCTGCTCCAAAAGCTGAAACTGAGAATCTTCGATACCAAGGGCCCTTCTCCCTCGAGTGAAACGTGGAGTCACCAGATCAAAGGATGATCAAAAATTACAGAACTGGAATATGATTTTCCCCAGTGGAGTCGCCAAAAACTGTTGGTCGTCAAATAGGACTTTTAAGAAGAGCAACAGTCAGGGGACAAGAAGTCCCTCCTCTTTAATGGGAGAGGTTCCCTTATTCAGAAACGAACTTATTTACAAATGTACAAAACATTATTTTCTGGTTGAACTTGGATATTACGAAAGTGTTTTCAATGAGGATGTTCAAGTACAAAAGGACAGAGGAATGGGAAGACGAGAAAAAGCAGAAAGGCAACATGCAGAATTATAGATAACAGAATAATTCTTTATGTATGCGAAGTTACAGTGAATTTAGAACAAGATCATTCGTGTCGGATAAATAAGATGGAATTCAAAGACACAAAGTTCTGTAAATAACATCTGCTAGAACACAAAGTTTCTTAACATAACACAGATTCATTAATCAAGGACACAAAGTTCCTTCTTGGTTATACAAGATCACCGTGCTTGCAAAGTCAAAGAGTATGCAATCGGTAAGACTAATAAACTTGAGACAAATGATCTTCGCAAAGAAAATAAATGTAAGCTTAGGAATGACATAGATCAGATAGACAAAGAATGGAAAGTCCTTCTGTATTGATTTCTTTATGATCTATTTACACTTTCAGAAAATATGCCAAGTTCTTCCTCCTTCGAATGGCGTAAAGAAGGCCATTATATAGCTTACAAATCAGTTACTCTTCGTAACCATTTCTTTTAACTAAAGAATAGTTAAGAACTGCCAATCGTAGTACCTCAACTCATTACAAAGAAAACGGCAAAAGAAATGGAAGAAGAGAAAAGAATGAGGAGAAGAAGACAGGTGGCCAGTCACTTGGAGGGACCCACTGACTTCAGAATCCGCTGCCTGAAATTCTTTAACGCCTCAGCTATGTCTCAGAAGTCTCATCCTAAAGATGACAGCGTATGTCTTTGAAAGCAGAGATGACCAGTGTCTTGAAAACTTCATCCTTATGCCACTGTCCCTCGCTCCCAAACTTTTTCCAGGACTTTGATCTTCTACTCCACACCGTAGACCCAGGACTTCGACAGATTGTCCTTTGCATCATTGAAAACTTTTCTTGCGAGTAAAATGTTCTCATCTTCCTGTCCTTGGAATTTGGTCTTCATATTGATAGTATCGAGAGCCGAATTTAAATTCGGGAGAAATTACAGAGAAAAGGGATACACGCACACGGGAATTAGGTTGCGAGGGTTCGAAAGCAAGGGTAGTATGGAAACAACGTAAGAATTGCAAAGATGACTTTCGTTATATAGCCGTTGAGGAGAGAGAAAGGGTGATCGGTGCGCATTAAATTCATATCTATCGAGTTTGAAAAAACGGCATATTCGGGTAGAGCGGGAAAACCAAGTATGAATGGCATTTGGTTCGTTTGGGGACAAAGTGAGATGCGAATGCGCGAAACACGCGGCTCGGCCGATTCGGGCGAAGCAGGTAGAAGACGCACAAATGCATTTTGGGACATCTGGGACGAAAACGCGCGAAGGACGCGGTTCGGGCGAATCGGCCGAAAATGGAACTATTTGCACAATCTGACTTGGGACACTTGGAACATGAAAGAGCGAAGTACGCGGTTTGGGGATTTCGGCCGATCGGGGAACAGAGTGCACTTTTGAACTTGGGACAGTTGGGACGAAAAGTTCCGACAGGCCCGAAAATGGAACAACTTCGGGGATTTCGGCCGATCGGGGAACAGAGCGCACTTCTGAACTTGGGACACGCGGGACAAAAATGTCCGACAGGCCCGAAATACATACAAAATGACCCAAAACATAGATTTTTTCAATTTCATGACTTTTTCATACTACCAAATTGCTGAAAAAGACACTTAAACTCAAAATTTTGAAAGTTCACCTTCTTCGAGCAGGGGAATTTTGAGTGGACAACAATAAGTAAATAAAATACTCATATCATTTTGTAACATACATAATAAAAATAAAAATACATGCGAAGGTCGATGTATGGAATCCAAACGTATCACTCAAATAGGTGTCTAACATAATGACATTATCATGTGTACCACCAACGGTAACTCCACCAACACCAAAGTATGCATTAAAGTGTGTACCTCCACGAACATCTGGATTAGAAATATCCCTCGTATGTTAGACAAGGGTATCAAGATAGTCCCTGAAGTGTGTGTAGTGTATCAATCTATATTGTCTCCTTCAATGCTTTGGAGGGACAGCCTCGAGGATGAGGGGGCTTTTGTGTGGTTGTAGACAAAAAAATATGGACTTTACACATAATTTGGCCCGATCTTATACTACTATTTATAAGGTTCTCAAGTATACAAAGTACTAATTAATTCCACCTTTTGGCCATCTTTATTTTATATTTTATTTCATAGTTCCCATGTATTTTCTAGCACTTATATGCCCATTTTGGAACTACCTTGACATTCTAGCCCTAAATCGGGTGCCCAGCCCCACTCTAGGTGCCCCAATCTATGCAAACCTCCTTTCACTCCTTTTTGGGTCACTTCTAGCTGTTGGTCATCTTTATCTTTTTCTCAATCGGCCTTGTCGGGATTAATTATGAAATTAAGCTTGAGAGCCCTATAAATATAAATCTATAAGACCATAATGAGGGTCCTAGGTCACATCATTACACACTACTATCACTCCATCTAGGGCTACATCCATTGCATCACTTGCATCCACATAACACCATGTATCAAGGCTAGGATATCTACATCACACACACTTCATAGGGGGAGGGATTCTATTCTATTCCATGCACACATTCTATTTACATTTTCTATAGTTACTATTTCTCGCTACTTCACAAAGTATGAATGGCACGAGAGAACCTAGGGCACACACACACACACACACACACACACACACACACACACACACACACACACACACACACACACACACACACACACCAGAAATGCATCTAGCTCCGAAATTTAGTGCATCACTCACCATAAGTCCACTAGCTTGGCGGTTGAGGTTAGTCCGACCCATTCATATGCATATTTTTATTTTTCTAGGGTTTGATACTTCTCTTTGCATTACAAGTCATTTTTCAGCTTATCTCGAAAGATCCAACATGACAAACAGATAGGTTTTCGAGATCAAGTTGTAACACCGCTAAACTTAGGTCTTGAGCATTTATAGTTTTCAGAGTGCCCAGATTGCAAACCAGGGCACCCTGGGTGCCCCAATACACTCCCAGGTGCCTCAAAATGCTCAGTACCTAGCTATATCCCTTCAAAAGGCCCTTGAGTATTCATCCCCACTTCTAGACTATGTGTTCGGACCTATAATAACCTACAAAAATCTCTCTAAATCAGCTAAACCATTTCTTCTTACTCTCTCTTTGCACATTTAGGGTTTCATTTAACTTAGAATATTTTACTAACATACATATTTACATTTTCTATGTTTTATTTACTTCATTTATACATCGTTTTAGTCCTCCTAATTAGATTAACTAGTATTACTATTTCCTTACTCCTTATTCCAATTTTAGTTAATCAAGAGGGACTCTACCTTACTAATAGGTGCATGTTGTGTACTTGGTCGATCTTGTACATAGCCTTTTCCTCGGCCGGAAATTTGGGAATTCAAAATAGATTGGGATCTCATTGAGGATAAACTCACAATAGAGTTTCCTCAAAAGTATAGTGGAACCTCGTTGTTATTGCAAGGTGGAAAATCAAACACCATCTAACATCGGTCCTAAACATAATTTTTAATCAAATCACTATTTACCAATGGATTGGAAACCATTTGCATGACAACGGAACATGAAAATTGGTTCGGGGTTCGTGAATAAGGAACATATGAGGTCTTTTGTAATTTATTTTTCTTTACATCCACATATGACAATTTTTTGGTGTAATATTCCCTACAACACTCTTTATAAGATGTCCACAAATCAAATTGAATCATTGCCATGTCAACTTGAGCCACTAATGCCTCCAATGTGTTTGCAAGAGAGGCACAATGGGGGTTTGTAGAATGGGAATCCCTCATTTTTAAATTAATTCCTCAATTTCAATCTTGTTTTCCACTATATGGGCTGCTAAATCCTCCTGACTACCTAGGGATGTTCAACAACTATAGGAGGGCTAGGAGGGTTTAGAAGAATTGCAGGGTTTGGTTGTGGTTAACGTGGAATTGTAATAATAAAAAATGTATTCAATTCAAATTCTACTATATAATTACCAAATTTCAATGCAATTTAGAGAAAAGAATTTTTCCTACCTCTTCTCTATGGCGCCATTGTCAATTTTGATCTTTGCGGTGATTCTCAGATGACCGTGTGAGATAGATCCAACTAAATATAAAATGTGAGTGTAAGGCTTTCCTCTCAAACTCGCATTTGGGGAAATAGAAATGAATAGGTCTCAAGATTTTTGTATTTATTTTTTTATAAAACGTATAAACATTATAACACGTATGCATTATAGGTTCGTGAATTAGTGAACCAAAGAAAACATAACACGATTGCGTTATTGCAAAACGTGTGCGTTGTTTTCTCATTTTCACTTTTTTCCCTCTTTTTGGCCCCAGTTGGTGCACTTACTCGTAAGCTAGGACCTTAGAGCAGTCCTAGAACTTTCCTACTAAGGAAAGTGTTTTGGTGATCCAATAATAATTTTTCTATTCAACCTGTTAAATGACATAAGTCCAAATCTTGGCAAGGGAGGATTGGAAGTCGAAAGGAATGCTAAAGAATTTGAATCAGCCCCGAGTTGAATTTACTACCACTAATATTGTGCGAGCCAATGAGGAGTGGGGGTGGAAGATTTATTATAGCATTATTTTTTTCACCATTGAATGGCTAAACAAGAGATAAGACATAAAGTGTTCAAACTATCTATGGAAGTATTAATGCTTTGTTCCTCTTTAAGAAAAGTGAGAAAGGAATCATTGGTAAAATGACCATTATTCAATTATTTTCTAGAGTTGGTAAGTGAGATTTGTTTCATTAGAACCTACAAATTGTAATGAAATTACTTGTATAATTCAGATTATGAGCAACAATAGAACACCAAATAACACAATATTTCAGAATAATGATCTCAATATGCAATTATAATAGCTTCGCCACTTCAATGGGGCAACCTCCAAACCATATAATAAGACTCAAATGCTCAAATGATAATGAACTAATACCTACAATCCCCTATATATACTATTCATATGCTATGGCCATCACCAATGCCAACCTATTAAGCATGAGAAGGTATAAATAATATAATCAAATGATATGGTAAGCCACAAGTCGGCTACTCATATCCTAATACAAGAAATAGGTTAACGGTGTAGCATGACCTTCCCCTTAAAACCAACATTTTCCTCAATGTGGAATAATCCTGGATGTTGCTACAGAAAACCTTCATCCTCCCAGGTTGCATCTTCTATGCTTAGATTCTTCCACTTGATCAGATATTCCGTAATGTCTTTTTTTCTCATCCTCTTAGTACATGTTTGTAGAATCTTCTCTGGCTCCAAAATGATTCTTCCTTCCTCATCAAGTTCTAGTAACTCTATCTAGGCTTCAAAATTTTTTCCAATAACCTTCTTCAGGCATGAAACGTGTAATAATGGGTGTATGTGTGAAGATGGATGCAACTCTAGTTTATAAGCAACACTGCCAATTTTTTGTAGAACCTAATAAGGTCCATAATATTTAGGAGCAAGTTTGATGTCCTTTTTCTATTGCTTTAGGGACATCTATTTATAAGGCTGGAGACGTACAAAAACCTAGTCACCAATTTCAAATTTTCTTTCACTACGGTGTTGATCTACTTATTGTTTCATCCTATTTTGTGCTAATGCTAAATTCTCCTTCAAACTAGCCAAAACCTGTTGTTGATGTTGAATGTGTTCCTCAACATCTCTGACCTTAGTTTGCACCCTTAAGGAGGAAGTGATAGAAGGTGGATGGTAACCATATAATGCTAAAAATGGGGTCATTTGAGAAGAGGTATGAAAAGATGTGTTATACCACCATTCTACAAGTGGTAGCCATTTAATCCACCTTTCTGCTATCTGATACAAAAAAACATAGATATACCTCTAAGCATTTGTTTACCACTTCTATTTTCCCATTATTTTGAGGATGATAAGATGAATCGTGAGCTTGCTTGAGTACCCAAACATGAAAATAATTTTGTCCAAAATTACTTGTGAAAATAGGATCACGATCACATATAATTATCTTTAGGGTTCCATGTAGCCTTTGAACTATCTCTCAAAAAATAGTTGTGAATGTACTAGCTGTAAATGGATGTGTGTTGTTCAAATAATGCTTGTCTCGAGATCACACAAGGAGTCCGCGTGGATAGAAATCCAGGATCAAAGGCGGGAAGGACATGAAGGACCCGCACGCGAAGGCAAGTTCAAATTTCGGACTTACATGATTTTGAGCATGAAGATATATTTTTAGAAGATGGCGTGCAGACCACATCAATGATGCAGAGACACACGTGCCATACATTTTCTATATTTAAAGAAGCGGTTCGAAGTGTTTATGCATGGAGACAAGCTGAGAATAGAATTGACACTTTAGTTAAACTGTAAAAGGACTATAGATAATGCACTTGCATGTGTGGCTATGATTGTAAATGGCATGTGGCTATTAATAGCATGTGACCTATTTCTGGAATAGATAAGCGAGAAGGGAAAGTCCCCACCCTATATATATGATGTTAGGTGCATAGTAGATGTGTGAATGACAGAGAGCTGGATGTATGTATGTGTAACAGAGAATATACGCATATGACTGAATTATTGTATCAGTTCCATACACACATTGATATAGATTGACAATACTGTAAGGAGCTTCTGTATTTAGTAATAGATGGAAGATATTGGTTGAATCTAAGTGTCATTCTATGTAATTGAGTAGTACATGTTATTAATTCAATCATGATTACTTGTTTAAGCTTGTTCTTTCATAGATCTAAGGATAGCATGCATTATAGAATGATGGATTAATTATGAATCTATATGTTTCTTCCTTCATCATGTTAAAATCATATTACAAAGAACCCTAAAGAGGGACCTCGTACCTTTGTGTGCTTCGGTGAGCACTCGCCTAGGGAGTAATGTGCCAAGTGTGAATAAGGTGTTATCTAGTAAATTCTAGGCTGCATCATTGGTTCCATTACCGGACCTCTTTTCGATTGTTTTCGTGGATGGTTCATGATGAAGACATACCGCTTAACTCTAGAAATTATTAAGGAATGGATACATGATCTGGAGGAAGAATATGCATGACGGTTCAACAAAGTGGATCCGAGTTTAACACATGCACTTGGGTAGAGCATAACCTGTATAACAGCTTATATGAGAGCTTTTTTGCTATCTTTCCAATAGAACTATACGAGTGGCTTATTGCTTATACATCTCAGTAGAATTAGAGGTATCGTGCACTTTTCTCGGACACCGAAAGAATTTTAGGCCCTTTACGATGCTAATATGATCTGGACTCGCACGGTAGATACATGGTTTAGTGGTGTTCTAAATAGTTATATTCTAGAATATTCAATTTCGATCTACTCTTTCCTAGAGGTAGCTAAATTCTAGTTTTTGTGGTATCCAAGAGGAACATATTTACATGGTATTCCACCGGTGATCAAGATCTTGATGGTAAACTTTGTACTTGGAGAGTAAACTGTTGGTTGGATATTTTGTCAAACCAAAATATGAGGTTCAACCACGATATGGGATAAAATCCCTCCTCAAAGATAGGTGAGGCTGCCGCTTATTGCTAATCTAAAACACAAGAAACAATATATACAAAGATTCATTCACACTAATCTAACCATCAAATTGGGATGAAATCCTGAAATCCACATTCACATGATTCAAGGATATTGATTTCGTAAATGAACTAGGTTAGAAATTGTTATAATGAAAGAAGCACAGTAGAAAGGAAATGGGAGAAACGTATTTTCTTTCGAGTAAACACAGAGCACGAAATAATCATACGAGTTTTAGATCATAAATATAATGTCCGAGATAATTATAAACACTAAGATTCTATGCAAAGAATAGCTTAAGATCATGAACATAAGAACACTGTCTTAAGTAAGATATATTCCACAACACAAAGTCTCACCAAATAATATCAAATCCTATTCTTCAAAATGATTGAAAGAAAACACAAAGTTTTTCTCCTTTCCAATAGCCCCTAGATATTCCAAAAATTCTTGACCCTTTGAATGCAAAAGCATCCCTTATTTATAACAAAAAGAAGTAGAGATAAAATAGGCAGATCCTAAAAAGTAGCTTTTTAACTAGAGTTCAGCTTTTGCATGATTCTCACACAGAGATCAAGTCAAAATATTGATTCAAAAATGTGACGAAACAGAATGAAAAAGACATGTCAATTTTAAGATCGAAATGACATGAAATGTCGGGACTTAGTCTGAATCGTCATCCTTTGCTACTTTCTCTTTTTCTTCCTCCACCGAGACTGTTTGCTCAAATTCCCGAACTTCCGAATTATGCCTTGCATTTCATTCTCATCAAAGCGCAGGGAATGATCATTCCAAATTTCGCAGTCTCATGAATGTCGCCGCATTACCGGAAGCTTTTTCAATCCTTTGCTGAGTTTCCTTAAGGCCTCCAAAGTATGCTCAACCCTTACAAAACGATCGATGATTTCAAGACCAAATCCTTGTATTGATCCCTGCTGAACAGACTCTCGAATTTGGTTGAAGAGATCATCTATTGATAAGATACCTGAGTTCCCAACTAACACCTTTGGACAAATCTTCAACAACTCTTCTTCCAGATCACTTTTCCCATCGATCAATTTATCCCTCGATTCTCTCAACTTGCTGCAGGCTTCATTGAGAATCTTTATTCTGAATCTGATGGCCTTGGTCAGCTGGAAATGCTTATCTGTATGTGGAAGAACACCTTCTTCTACCAAGAGATGTGCTGGGATTTTCTTTAATACATGGAGAGCTTCAAAAGTCAAATCAAGCTCGTCCCAATCTCCCGAGAGAATTCTTCATCCATCTTCTCTCCCTCCTTCCGAATGTCCCCAAAGACTCGATGAACTTTCACCACGCCTTGAATCACTTCCTTCCCCGTTGGAGCAACCTTTGGATCCATTCATCAACCGCCCTTCCTTGTTTGGCAATCTTTTCAATTGTGGGCACTCGATGAGAAATCGAATCCAACAGTAAATGTAAGAAGGTGGTATGGATTCAAGGGGTTGTGAGAGTTTAATCAAAACCTCTCACAATTGCTCCACTTTTCTCTTAAGCTCATCTCTCGCTGTCCTTTGTTTCTTTCAACTTTTGGCACAACACGCTTATGGAATCCCGTGCATCTTGTTGCGCCCCTTCTCCGCTACTTTCCCTAGAGCCACCCCTGTTATCCGATAATCGAGGGTCAGTAACATCCTCTCTAGTTTTGTCACCGAGGGAGTGGAAATATCTCGTGAATTTATCTCTCCGAGCATCCACCAAAACCCTTGAAACTGCTTTTGGGTTTCTTGGCTGATTTCGTAGCAGGCCTTGAGTGAGCTGAAATCAAAGGCTGGTAGGGGTACAATCACCTTCCTCTTCCTCGAGTTTTCTTGAGTAGCCATTGTGGCGTATCGAGGAAATTGCCCATGTTGTAGTAATCGGTATTCTACTCTCAAGAGGAGAAGATTCTACTATCAAGGGGGAACAGCTTGTTAATGTGGTAGTAGATTCAATAAAGAGAGGCACAGTGTCATGGGGGAGTGTTGGTGATCACTTGGGTTCCAGCAGAGAGGGGTGAGAGTCCAGAGAAAATACCGGCCATGCTTGAAGAAGTGGATGGAGAATGAGGAGGTAGGAGTGGTTGTTGAGGGGGAGGCACAGATTCAGATTCCAAAGCCTGAGATGTAAGAGACAAGGTCTCTTCGGTTTGATAATCAACAAATGATGAAACCAGAAGTTGGCTTCCTCCTTCTTCCAAATTAATTTCTCCTATTTCTGGTGGTGTTGGTGATTCTGGCACATCCACCGTTTCAGCTGGAGAAATAATTGAAGAGATTTGTCTTTCTTTCCTCTTCTTGACAATCTTGACTTTTATAGGCGCCCTAAAAGATCTCTTGTCCTTTCCTTTTTGAGGGCCCCGCCTCTGAAGCAGCCAACTTTGAAAACTCATCATCTTTAAAATTCATTCCCCAAGAGGAAAGCCATGCTTTGGTACGAGCAAGGATTAGAGCTGACCTATCTGTAATAGAGGCTTTCTCGCTGGCTGACCAATCAATAGATGGGAAAACATATTGGTCTTCATTTAGTCCATCATAGGAAGGATCCAAAACACTTTCATTGTCACTGCTCCTTATGCAAATCAGCAAGCTCCAAAGTGTTTGAATCTCAGCAATAGTTAATCTGCTATTATCTTTCCTACGAACAACAACCTCGTTACGCAGATCAACCCAAATATCCTCTATGTTTGGCCTATGCAGATGCTAGGTTCCATATGCTCTGAGCACTCCTCGGACGTCAAAACCATCTCGAGGCTTCATATGCTTTTTCAATTTGTCCTCAAGTTCACATTCAACATTTTTGGCCTTTATTACATCATGAGCAAGTGTATCTCCCAATAGAAATCGGGAAGGATACAACAGCCTTATGTTTGCTTTGTTGGAATTTATGAAAATCCAACAACTGCCTAACCAATTCTATTAATATCACCTATCCCCTGATAGCGGGCAGTGAAAAGGTTCCCCGAGTACATGACTGTTCGAAGATATGTAAACTTCTTGAATTGCAAGAAGATACACCCCCATTTAGAAACTTCTGCCCAAGCCTCATCTGAGACTCTTGTCTTCCTCACTCTCAGGGTTGATCCTAAAGATATTTTCATAGAAGAAGGCATCATTTACCCTTCTGAAATGCTCTTTAGACCCCTTTTTGGTCAATTGAGGGAAATATTTATAAACCGGGTTCGCCATTTTGCTTCCCTTAGTATCCAGCCCGGGATAGTTCCTCATCCCTACCGGCACGTGCAACATATGAAAGCATATAAAAATTCCTACTGACAAGACCGTTGTCATTTGGGAATCAATCTCATTGCTGATGAGAGTGCCCTCACTAATCCCTTGCTGATTTTTCTTGATGGTGACCATAAATTGATACATCCATCCATGAAATACATTCGATTCGGCAAGCCAAAACCCGACTCAAGAAGGTGATAATATCATTGATTTCTTGGATGAAATCACTCCTGGGAATAGTCCTTGGAAATCTAGAGACCGCCGGTTTGGCCTTGATCAGGAACTTCTTGTTTACATCCTTGATGCACTCTTCCTGATTGTTGTCCCAGGCCTTCTGAGCCGACTTGATGTTCAACTCCCCATATTCTTCAAAATTAGGCAGTTTTAGGAGATCATCAAAGTAAACTCCATCCCCTGACATTACTACTCACCAGCACCGACTCCTCACAGAACGAGAAGCCGAGTCATAACTGGATGCACAAGCCAAAATGAATTCCAGACATTGGGCGGACATGGGAAAACCCGCTGCGAGAGGCAAGCCACTGTCAGCTATAGCTTTCATCCATGGAGTTTGGGAGGAACTCCTCACCCTACTCCAGAAGTCTTCCATGTCTATATTTCCAAGTTCTATGTCTCTGATGTCATAGTTGCAATCAATGTATGATGGAGATTCCGCTTCTTGAACTTGTATTTCATTCTCGCCGACTTCTCACCTTTTCCCGAGATGGACCAGTCCGACATGAAGGACGTTGAACGAAGAAAGGTTCAAGCTCGAGATGTTGGCCACACTCGAAAATCCCGATCCGCTGAATATGCCGGAAGAACAAAAGAGTTCCACACGCCGAGGAGGATGTCGGAATATCCTGAAAGTCCGATGTGTTGAAAATGTCGAACTTCAAAACCCGACACACTTAGTAATGTCCGAACTTTGGGAAAGCCCGCACGCCCGATACTTCGTCGGAACTCGGGAAAACCCGACGCTTGCGCTGATGACGGAACTCGGGAAACCCGCACTCACTCATGTCGGAACTTTGAGAGACACGGAATCTTTGAGAAACCTCGACGCCTCAAACTCTCGATACACTTCAGTCTTCGACTCGCAAAACAATCTTCAAAACCCGAGAAGAAAAATAGGGTTTTTCATTGAATTCCAAAACATGCAATCTCCTTTTTTTCATTCATGTTCCATGCATATAATAAAACTTAGAAGAAATAGCACCAAGTGGTAGTCTCGTAAGAGATAAACCCTAGAACCTAAAACCCTTTTCAAAATAACTCTAAAGAAGAAGGGAAGGAAAACCCTCAAAACCCGGCGAGAAATTGAGAAGAAACCGCGTGCAATCGATCCGTAGTAAAACCAAGAACAAAGAAGGGAGAAAGAAATACCTTCAATCGTGAGAAATGGAAAATCGAAACAAAGCGATTCAATCGCAAGGTGAGTCTGTTGGGTTTCAAATCGGAAGAGCATGCACGAAAAATCCACGAATTAAAAATAAGTCCGGTAAAATGACGTGGAAATCCGCGTATTTATAAGAAAATTGGCAATTAATACACTTGGGCTCTCAAGACGTGCAATTCACCGACAACTCGACATGAATGCCATGTCAAGATGTTTGAGAGGTCCGAAACCCGACACGAGGGGACTTAGTGCAATTCGGTTTCGGGTATCGGAAAGCATGAGGCACAAAACATGAGGTGTTTAGATGTTACATAGCTCCAAAACCCGATACAAAGGACTAAGCGACTTCGGTATCGGAAAGCATGAGGCGTAAACATGTTTTAGGTAAGGCATGTTCCGATGCACCGAGGTCCGAAACCCGATTTTCACAATAGTAAGCGGGTTTCTGGGTTTCGGAAGACACAAGACATAAAGCATGTTAAAACTCATGTCGAACTGTTGGTAAAACCCGAAAACCCGAAATTCGCTAAAAGAGGCCATAATGCAAAATCAACTTCAAAAATTTCGTATGGGTTATCTAATCGTTTTGTCGTAAACTCAAAACGGAGATAACAAATGCTCTAGCTGGGACTTTCTTTGTAATACCAAAGGAAGAGAACTCAGAATCTCTGGTCTTATTCATTGGGCTACGGAGAAAAGAAGAAACCAAAACAAAACAAAGAAAGAAAGAAAGAAGGAAAACCAAAAGCAAACACACAACAAAAGCAAAATATGTACAATGCAAGAGAGCATCTTGCATCAATGGTGGAACAACTTTAGATGTTGTCCACTGAAAGGTAAAGGGAGTAATCCTCCATCCAGATATGATAGAAGGAAACTATTTTCACCATTCAGCTCGTGGATCTTGAAAGGTCCTTTCCATAAAGAATCAAACTTTCCATGCATTCCTTTCTGTTCTCTCCTCTTATCCCAAAGCAACACCAGGTCTCCAATCTGGAAGTCACGCTGCTTTGATTTCTTGTCAAAAATTTTCTTCACTCTGCTCTGATGATCTGCGATGCGATCAACTACCTTGATTCGTTCTTCTTCTAGCCTGGTTAGGTACATAACCCTCTTTTCGATAGAATTCTGAAAAGCTACATCTTCAACCGCTTTCGCCAACTACAAGGCCGGCAATTCTACTGAGATAGGAATTTCAGCATCAATCCCGTATAGCAATTGAAAAGGAGACATCCCTATGGCTCGCTTTGGAGTGATCCGATCAGCCCACAATGCATCATACAATGCTTTGTGCCATGTCCTCTCGATTTTCATCCACCGCTTCGATTATAGAACTGATTCTTATTGCACTGACTCACCTTGCCCATTACCCTAAGGATAATAATCGATGAGTGAGCCGAGTGATGCCAATCCATAGCAAAATTCTCACAACTCATGTGATGAGAAGTTAGAGGCATTATCAGCTACGATCTTATGAGGCACACCGAATCGACGATTATATTTTCTTTTCAGAACTTGCAAACAATTTCGTGTTGCTTGCTTGATCGTGTGGCTTCTACCCACTTGGTAAAATAACTGTGGCAACAAGACATAGTTATGTCCAAGACTGAAGCAGGATTCAATGTTCCGATAAAATCAATCCCCATTGGTGAAAAGGTTCTTCAATCACTACAGCTTCGTGAGGAAGAGCTGCTAGCTTGGGACGACCAACGAAATGTTGACAAGCTTCACATTTAGACACCCATTCCGCTGAATCTTGGAAAAGAGTAGGCCAATAGTACCTAGCCCGTAGGATCTTATATGCTGTTACAGAGGATGAAAAATGTCCTCCGCATGCTAGGCTATGAAAGGACTCCAATAACTTTTCCTGTTGTGATTTATCAACACAACGCAAGAAAACACCATCAATACCTTTCAGATATTGCATTATTCCACAAAAGGTATTTTGCAGATCTCAACTTGACTGTTCGCTTCTCCTTTTGATTTAAATGCGGGGGGCATTCACCATAAGTTAGGAAGAAAGCAATGTCCGTGTACCATTCATCGGTCGTACTCACGAATAGCACCATAGGCAGCTCTGAAGAAGTATCTTGAGTCTTTTCACACTCTGCTTCGGCATGATTTTCTGCAATTAATTGGCACAGCCCCTTCCTCGTACTCAACTTGGTAGGCTTGATGTCCAAATCATACTCCCGAACCTTAGCTATCCAAGTACCTCGTTGACTTCCCACTCTTGTTGAGTTAGAATGGATTTAACAAAGCAGATCGTGAACAAGAACGAGAGTATGGGAATTCAAAGACATAGTACCCGAAATGTTTTATCGCTTGTATCACACGTAAGCATGTTTTTCAATCTGTGACATCTTCAACTCATGTTCCTTCAAAGGGCAACTCATGAATGCGATAGGAGCTTCGATGCCTTCTCCATTTTCCCGCATCGATGGTCGACACTATGTGGGCAGAGGCGAATCGTACATGATAAAATCTTCTTAAAAGTCCGGACATACTAAGACAGAGCGCAAGCAATTGCCCTTTTGATTTCTTTGAATGCAAGCTTCCTTCTCACTCCAATGAAATGGAACTTTTCCTTTCATCATTCCAAGGATATCCTTGGTTTTTTCAAAGAAAATCAGTGTACAAATCTTCTCAAGAAATTGACCTTTCCAAGAAAGAATGAACTCCTGCTTTACTTGTGGCAAGGTAAGGCTCAATAGCCTTTACCCTTTCCGGTCAATTTTGGTTCCTTCCTTAGTCACAATATGACCCAAAATTTTCCTCGGTCACCCCAAACATGGACTTCTTGGGATTCAATGAAATCCCGTGACGTCTGCATCTCAAAAGTACCTGTTCTAAATGATCATAATGATCACTCCGTTTTTTAGAGAAAACAGTCAAATCATCCAAATAAACAACTATAACCTTGCCCATCAGATCTCTGAATGCTAAGTCCATAGCTCTCTGAAAAGTGGCTCCGGCGTTGATCAAGCCGAAAGGCATCCTCCTGTAAGCAAAGGTACCCCATGGTGTCGTGAAGGCCATTTTGTGTTGATCCTCTGTGGTTACCTCGACTTGATTATATCCCGAAAATCCGTCGAGCATGGATAGCATTTCTGATCCGGTAACAGTTTGTAATACCTGATCCATGATAGGCAAGGGATAGTTATCCTTCAACGAGGACTGATTCAAGTTTCGGAAGTCAACACAGATCCGGATCTCACCATTCTTCTTCCTGACAGGAACAATGTTAGCAATCCAAGTGGAGTGATGGATTGGGAAAATAATTCTAGATCTAACATCTTCTCGAATTTCTCGCCAAGATAGTTCCCGAGATCTTTGATTGTAATGTCTTTGCTTTTGTCTCGTATGGCTTCACATCAAAGCTTTCAAAGGGATACTGTGCATCTCTGGGCTTGAAGGATTTCAAATCTGCATAAGACCAGTGCCAACACATCGATATATTTCTTCAAAAGCGAAGTGAATCTTACCTTCTCTTCAGGAGAACAACATTTCCCGATATTCACCATCCGAGGTTGATCAGACGAACCTAGATTGATTTGATCTACTTCAGAGGAAGAAGCTCCTTCGACTTGCCTTTTGTTTTGAATAAAACGATCATGCTTATCGAACAAACCTTCCAGGGAAACCAGACCTTTCGGTATCTTGTTGCCTTTCAGCTGGATGAATTCACCATCAACCTCTTGATACGGATCTGAAATAGTTTCACGAAAGGCTGATTCCGAACCTTCAAAATATAATTCGCTGAAATTGTCAGCCTTTTCTAGAAAAGCCAACACCTGTCGATCATCGTTGAACACTTGCCAGTGAGTTGCATTATCTGGGACGCTAGGGCGGTACACAATCTCGATAGAGTATGTATCTTGCTTAAACTGAGGATGAGGAAGAAGAAGAGATGCAGACACGGCCAAAGAATCAGCCTTGTCATTATAATCTCTTAAAACTGCCTTGATAGAAAATGCATCAAAGCATTCTATACTATCCCAAACTTTATTCCGGTAATGTTTCAACCGATCATTTTTCACCTGATATATACCCCTGACCTGATTGACAATCAGCCCGCATCTCCCTGAACCTTGAGATTTCGATTCCCTTCTGTCTGGCTAATTCTAATCCTAATAACAGGCTTCATATTCGCCGTGTTGTTAGTATTATCAAATTGCAACTTGTAAGCTGATGGGAAAATCTCGAGCTAGGAGATATAAGGACAACACCAGCACCTGATCCAGAGGTTGAGCAGCTACCATCAAATTCGAGCATCCAAATAGCATTGGGATCTTCTTCTTCAACATCTACAATGGGTATCTCTAAAGTCATGAAATAATTCCCAAAGCTAGCATCTTCGAAAAGGATCTGAGCCTTTGGATCATCTGATTTGGTCACCAAATACTTCGCCTGTGGTTCAGGATGAAGAACCTGATGAACCCCATTGACCGGGATCTTAGCTTTGGTCCAATCCATATTAATTTCTCCTCCGACGTCTTTACAAAATCCTCTACCCAAGAGGATACCGTAGGCTGCAGGAATGTCGGCAACCAGAATAGTCATTTTCACTCTCTTCTCAGGGAAAGCAACAAATGCAAACTGTGCATCCTTGATTTGACCAATCAAAGGGACTTGTTTAGTTTCCATGGAATAGCACCGTCCATATGACTTAGTCAAAGTAAGCCCAAGGGCATGAGCCACTTTTGCGGGCATAACATTATCAGAGGCCCCTGAGTCAATGATGCAATTGTTGAGTTTGAACCCATTTATAAGTAGAGACAAATAAAATGGTTCAATCTTTCCTGAGGAAGAAGCAGAGGTCAGATTATTCTGTGGTGGGAGTTGAGTAGGATTTGGAAGGAGACCTTTAGAAGGTGACGGAACATCCGCTTTACTTCGATGAACTTAGCCAAATTTTTCAAATTGTTCAGATTCGATCAAGGTATTCTCTTCCGACATTTGAATTTTGGTTCTCTTTGCATGATCAATAATGTCAAAAGCAGTATAAGAAGGAATGATGGTAGGCTCAGACCTAATTACATGAGCTTGTGCCGAGGCACTGATCTTAGGAGAAGGAGAATAAGGAGCAGCTACCTTTTTAGTAACCTCTCTTTCAAATCACACCAAATAGGAGTACCCTCTTAACTATTGATATGGGAGGTTCCTTATTTTTCTCCTTAGTGTTTTCAAGAGTTTTCCGGGATTCTCGAGATTGGGACCGAGTGAACACAAAGAAATGACTCACCATCCGCTCACATTCATCTTCATCATATTCCAAATACCCAATGCCGGAGTCGCCACCGACTCGCCATAAGACTCATCAAAGATATCCCGAAGCTTCAAAGCCTCACGGAATCTTGTTCTTCTCGGTTCTTCGCTTCTTCAATTAGTTCTACCGCTGCATCGACGGGAGGAGCTTCAATTGCTAGTCTTGCTGAGCAGAGTTAACCGTGGCCTATCTCGGCAGAGCACACATTGTTGTTATTAAAATTCCGTCTAGGGATATCCCGATACGGAACGTTGTTCACCTCGCTGACATTTGCTTCTTCAAAGCAATCAAATCATTAGCCATTTTTTGAAACATAGGATCAGTGTTACCTTGAGAAGAACCTTGATTTTTGAGTTTAGGCACGTCTTTCTTGATCCTTCCAAACCAAGATGAGATCATCCTCTATTTCAAGAGCCGCTGACCGAGCAAAGAGCTAAATCTGGATAACCGACCTTCTTAATAAAAAGCTTATATCGAGGTTGAGCATTGATAAAGAAGCATTTTTGGTTTTCCGAGTAGAACAATAATATTTCCTAATCTTCCTGATCAGCTTGTTGAACTTTGCCATGAATTCCCGCATAGGTTCATGCGACTCCTTCTTCATGCGTGAGCCGAGCTAACAAAGCATGAGAATCTTCACTGGTTTGAAACGTGCTTCAACTTAGTCCGCATGGTAGCCTGGGCTTTGGGATGCATGCATCGGGAGGTGATAAAACCATTCACCGCTGCTTCCTCGCAACGCTTTCGACGAAGAGTCGAACGAAACATCTTCGTGGGCTACTCCGAGGACACCGCATGCAACAAAGAAAGATGCAATGTGCTCATCAGGATGCTGTTTCCCATCCCCATTGAACTTGGGAATGTTTTTACGAGATCCACGTGGTAACTCATGCAATGGAGGAGTCAAGGAAAGAGGACCAATAACTGCACCCCAAGGCACAGGTTGAACCGCCATCCTTCTGAAAAGAGTGCGTACAGGGATCCGAGTATCAGACAAGAGTAGTGCACGACAAGTTGCAGATGCTTCCTGCCTCGTGGATCCGGCTCTCCCAACAGTGAAGAACTTCTGGTTCGGTTAGAGACAATGCTGTTGGGAGAAAGACTGAAATTGTGTTGTTGCATAGTAACTCAAAGAGTGGATCAATTTCACCTTGAGCTCGGCGAGACCGAGTGAAGATCTTCCTCCGCCAGCTTGAATCGAAAGGGGATCTTATTGAAAATAAGGCAAATATGGAGTCGCTGCAGACACCGAGAGGATAAGCTTTATACTATTGATCAAGATTCCCAAATGAGTCGCCAAAAATCATGGTTGGATATTTTGTCAAACCAAAATATGAGGTTCAACCACAATATATGGGATTAAATCCCTCCTCAAAGACAGGTGAGGCTGCCTGCTTATTGCTAATCTAAAACACAAGAAACAATATATACAAAGATTCACACTAATCTAACCATCGGCGGTTGGGATGAAATCCCGAAATCCACATTCACACGATTCAAGGATATTGCTTTCGTAAATGAACTAGGTTAGAAATTGTTACAATGAAAGAAGCACAGTAGAAAGGAAATGGGAGAAACGTATTTTCTTTCGAGTAAACACAGAGCACGAAATAATCATACGAGTTTTAGATCATAAATATAATGTCCGAGATAATTAGAAACACTAAGATTCTATGCAAAGAATAGCTTAAGATCATGAACATAAGAACACTGTCTTAAGTAAGATATATTCCACAACACAAAGTCTGTCAAATAATATCAAATCCTATTCTTCAAAATGATTGAAAGAAAACACAAAGTTTTTCTCCTTTCCAATAGCCCCTAGATATTCCAAAAATTCTCGACCCTTTGGAATGCAAAAGCATCCCTTATTTATAACAAAAAGAAGTAGAGATAAAATAGGGCAGATCCTAAAAAGTAGCAATTTAACTAGAGTTCAGTTTTGCATGATTCTCACGCAGGAGATCAAGTCAAAATATTGATTCAAAAATGTGACGAAACAGAAATGAAAAAGACATGTCAATTTCAAGATTGAAATGACATGAAACGTTGGGACTTAGTCTGAATCGTCATCCTTTGCTACTTCCTCTTTTTCTTCCTCCAGCTGAGACTGTTTGCTCTGAAATTCCTGGAACTTCCGAATTATGCCTTGCATTTCATTCTCATCAGGCGCAGTGGAATGATCATTCCAAATTTCGCAGGTCTCATGAATGTCGCTGGCATTACCGGGAAGCTTTTTCAATCCTTTGCTGAGTTTCCTTAAGGCCTCCAAAGTATGCTCAACCCTTACAAAACGATCGATGATTTCAAGACCAAATCCTTGTATTGATCCCCGCGAATGTACTCTCGAATTTGGTCAAGAGATCATCTACCGATAGGATACCCGAGTTCCCAACTAACACCTTTGACAAATCTTCAACAACTCTTCTTCCATATCACTTTTCCCATCGATCAATTTATCCCTTGATTCTCTCAACTTGCTGCAGGCTTCATTGAGAATCTTTATTCTGAATCTGATGGCCTTGGTCAGCTGGAAATGCTTATCTGTATGTGGAAGAACACCTTCTTCTACCAAGAGATGTGCTGGGATTTGCTTTAATACATGGAGAGCTTCAAAAGTCAAATCAAGCTATCCAATCTCCTGAGAGAATTCTTCATCCATCTTCTCTCCCTCCTTCTGAATGTCCCCTAAAGACTGATGAACTTTCACCACGTCTTGAATCACTTCCTTCCCCTGTTGGAGCAACCTTTGGATCCATTCATCAACCGCCCTTCCTTGTTTGGCAATCTTTTCAATTGTGGGCACTGATGAGAAATCGAATCCAACAGAAACAGAAGAAGGTGGTATGGATTCAAGGGGTTGTGAGAGTTTAATCAAAACCTCTGTCAATTGCTCCACTTTTCTCTTAAGCTCATCTCTGCTGTCCTTTGTTTCTTTCAACTTTTGGCACAACACGTTTATGGAATCCCGTGCATCTTGTTGCGCCCCTTCTGCTGTCACTTTCCCTAGAGCCACCCTGGTTATCTGATAATCAGAGGCTGTTACATCCTCTCTAGTTTTGTCAGCCGAGGGAGTGGCAATCTCTGCGAATTTATCTCCTGAAGCATCCACCAAAACCCTTGAAACTGTTTTGGGTTTCTTGGCTGATTTCGCAGTAGAAGCCTTGAGTGAGCTGAAATCAAAGGCTGGTAGGGGTACAATCACCTTCCTCTTCCTCGAGTTTGCTCGAGTAGCCATTGTGGCGTATCAGAGGAAATTTCCCATGTTGTAGTAACTGGTATTCTACTCTCAAGAGGAGAAGATTCTACTATCAAGGGGGAACAATTGTTAATGTGGTAGTAGATTCAATAAAGAGAGGCACAGTCATGGGGGAGTGTTGGTGATCACTTGGGTTCCAAAGCAGAGAGGGGTGAGAGTCCGAGAAAATACCGCCATGCTTGAAGAAGTGGATGGAGAATGAGGAGGTAGGAGTGGTTGTTGAGGGGGAGGCATGATTCGATTCCAAAGCTCGAGATGTAAGAGACAAGGTCTCTTCGGTTTGATAATCAACAAATGATGAAACCAGAAGTTGGCTTCCTCCTTCTTCCAAATTAATTTCTCCTATTTCTCGTGGTGTTGGTGATTCTCGCACATCCACCGCTTTCACTGGAGAAATAATTGAAGAGATTTGTCTTTCTTTCCTCTTCTTGACAATCTTGACTTTTATAGGCGCCTAAAAGATCTCTTGTCCTTTTCCTTTTTGAGGGCCCGCCTCAAAGCAGCCAACTTTGAAAACTCATCATCTTTAAAATTCATTCCCCAAGAGGAAAGCCATGCTTTGGTACGAGCAAGGATTAGAGCTGACCTATCTGTAATAGAGGCTTTCTCGCTGGCTGACCAATCAATAGATGGGAAAACATATTGGTCTTCATTTAGTCCATCATAGGAAGGATCCAAAACACTTTCATTGTCACTGCCTTCCGCGAAATCAGCAAGCTCCAGTGTTTGAATCTCAGCAATAGTTAATCTGCTATTATCTTTCCTGCGAACAGCAACCTCATTACGCAGATCAACCCAAATATCCTCTATGTTTGGCCTATGCAGATGTTGGGTTCCATATGCTCTGAGCACTCCTCGGACGTCAAAACCATCTCGAGGCTTCATATGCTTTTTCAATTTGTCCTGAAGTTCGCATTCAACATTTTTGGCCTTTATTACTGTTGAGCAAGTATATCTCCCAATAGAAATTGGGAAGGACACAACGGCCTTATGTTTGCTTTGTTGGAATTTATGAAAATCCAACAACTGCCTAACCAATTCTATTAATATCACTATCCCCTGGATAGCGGGGCAAAGTGAAAAGGTTCCCCCGAGTACATGACTGTCCGAAGATATGTAAACTTCTTGAATTGTAAGAAGATACATCCCCATTTAGAAACTTCGCCCAAGCCTCGTCTTGAGACTCTTGTCTTCCTCAGCTCTTGGGTTGATCCTGCAGATATTTTCATAGAAGAAGGCATCATTTACCCTTCAAAATGTTCTTTAGACCCCTTTTTGGTCAATTGAGGGAAATATTTATAAACCGGGTTCACCGTTATCGCTTCCCTTAGTATCCAAATGGATAGTTCCTCATCCCTACTGCAGTATGCACATATGAAAGCATATAAAACTTCCCAACTGACAAGACCATTGTCATTTGGGAATCAATCTCATGCTGATGAGAGTGCCCTACCAATCCCTTGCTGATTTTTCTTGATGGTGACCATAAATTGATACATCCATCCATGAAATACATTCATTCGGCAAGCCAAAAACCCGACTCAAAGCAGGTGATAATATCATTGATTTCTTGGATGAAATCACTCCCGGGATAGTCTTGGAAATCTAGAGACCGCCGGTTTGGCCTTGATCAGGAACTTCTTGTTTACATCCTTGATGCACTCTTCCTGATTGTTGTCCCAAGCCTTCTGAGCTGACTTGATGTTCAACTCCCCATATTCTTCAAAATTAGGCAATTTTAGGAGATCATCAAAGTAAACTCCATCCAGTCTGATTACTACCTCACCACCCTGACTCCTCACAGAACGAGAAGCCGAGTCATAACTCGATGCACAAGCCAAAATGAATTCTAGACATTGGGCGGACATGGGAAAACCCGCTGCGAGAGGCAAGCCACTGTTAGCTATAGCTTTCATCCACGGAGTTTGGGAGGAACTCCTCACCCTATTCCAGAAGTCTTCCATGTCTATATTGCCAAGTTCGGTGTCTCTGATATCATAGTTGCAATCAATGTATGATGGAGATTCTCGGCTTCTTGAACTTGTATTTCATTCTTCGCTGACTTCTCACCTTTTCCCGAGATGGACCAGTGGTCCGACATGAAGGACGTTGAATGAAGAAAGGTTCAAGCTCGGAGATGTTGGCCACACCGAAAATCCCGATCTGCTGAATATGCCGGAAGAACAAAAGAGTCTGACACACCGAGGAGGATGTCGGATATCCCGAAAGTCCGATGTGTTGAAAATGTCGAACTTCAAAACCCGACACACTTAGTAATGCCGAACTTTGGGAAAGCCCGCAGACGCTCCGATACTATCGGAACTTAGGGAAAACCGACGCTTGCGATGACGGGAACTCGGGAAACCCGGCACTCATGATGTCGAACTTTGAGAAACCCCGACACTCACTGTGGAGATCGGAACTTTGAGAAACCTCGACACCTCAAACTTTCGATACACTTCAGGTCTTCGACTCTGCAAAACAATCTTCAAAACCCGAGAAGAAAAACAGGGTTTTTCATTGAATTCCAAAACATGCAATCTCCTTTTTTGTCATTCATGTTCCATGCATATAATAAAACTTGGAAGAAATAGCACCAAGTGGTAGTCTCAGAAGAGATAAACCCTAGAACCTAAAACCCTTTTCAAAATAACTCCAGAAAGAAGAAGGAAGGAAAACCTCAAAACCCGGCGAGAAATTGAGAAGAAACCGCGTGCAATCGATCCGTAAAAACCAAGAACAAAGAAGGGAGAAAGAAATACCTTCAATCAGAGAAATGGAAAATCGAAAACAGGCGATTCAATCGGGCAAGGCGAGCTTTCGGGTTTCGAAATCGGAAGAGCATGCACGAAAAATCCACGAATTAAAAATAAGTCCGGTAACAATGACGTGGAAATCCGCGTATTTATAAGAAAATTGGCAATTAATACACTTGGGCTCGGCACGTGCCAATTCACCGACAACTCGGCATGAATGCCATGTCAGCATGTTTGAGAGGTCCGAAAACCCGACACGAGGGGACTTAGTGCAATTCGGGTTTCGGGTATCGGAAAGCATGAGGCACAAAACATGAGGTGTTTAGATGTTACATAGCTCCGAAAACCCGATACAAAGGACTAAGCGGACTTCGGGTATCGGAAAGCATGAGGCGTAAAACATGTTTTAGGTAAGGCATGTTCCGATGCACCGAGGTCCGAAAACCTAATTTTCACAATAGAAGCGGGTTTCGGGATTCGGAAGACACAAGACATAAAGCATGTTAAAACTCATGTCGAATCATTGGTAAAACCCGAAAACCCAAATTCGCTAAAAGAGGCCATAATGCAAAAATCAACTTCAAAATTTTCGTATGGGTTATCTAATCATTTTGTCGTAAACTCAAAACGGAGATAACAAAACCGATGGTGAATTAAACTTAGTCATGCGCAAGGGTAGGAATAGGTTTGGTTTAAGATGGCAGACCTAGTGACAAAGAAATAGAGAGAGAAAGATAAGTATAGTGAGGCACGCGAGAGGGAGATAGAGAAGAAAACGCGTTCTATCACAGAGAGATTAGCATGGAGGAGAGAGATGGCTTGTGAAGGGTTTACAACTCACGTAGAATATGTGGAGCTAGAGCATCAGGAACTCCCCCATCTTAGAAATCATGATAGAGATACCTTCTCGGCCTCACACGTATGCGCCAAACAGAGACTACCTAGGTTGTGGGCATGCATCTTAATCCACCTAGTGACCTAGCCTTTGCGCTTGGTTTTTCAATATCTAGTATGAAAAGTAACCAACAAACTAACTTGGGAAGTAGGAAAGTAGGAGTAAGTCAAGGATCAAGTACATCAATGGCAGGACAAACAAATTCAATGTCATTTGGAGGAGCATTCTTAGGTGCATCATCTGCATAGAATGTGATGGTGCAGAATGTTAAATTCACCTCTGAAAGTAAAACTACCTCACAACAGTAGGGGTACAATATAGTACTACTTTCGAGCACATGGGAGTACATCTATTGGCCTTATTCACACTTAAGGTGGTAGATCAGGAGGTATAGGTGGTTCTAGTTCTGGTGGGTCTAGTGGTTCTGGAGGTAGAGGGAACACAGGAGGTTCTAGATCAGGTGGTCAAGGTCCGCAACAACCACATAATATCTATATGGAGATGTCTCTTCATCTCCCGAAGTATAGAGGTATAGAGGATGATACCGAACATGTACATATGTGTGAAATCTTGTGGCGCACTAAATGGATTATAGCTATTAAATGAAAGGCAAGTCAATTCACCACTACATTACAGGGGGCATGTGCATAGTTGGTATAGGAAGTTTGACCTTTGTCAAACTTGTGTGGATTATGCAACATCGAGAGATGCTTTCTTGAAAGAGTTCCATATCCTTGAGTTTGAGTAGAAGAGTATAATTACACTCAAAGATATCAAGCAAGGCACTACTGAGAGTATACATGAGTATGATGCTTGTTTTAAGACACTTCTATCTAAGTTATCTTATGATATTCACACTAGCCAACAAGCATAATGGTTTGTTGGAGGGTTGATTACACCTTTTAGAAGGGCACTGTCACATAAGACATACACTGATCCACGTGAAGCACTAGAAGCAACTTTACATGCTAAGGTAGTTGGGAGCATTGACATTGGTGTTAGTCCATTCCTAGAGGCATATATTGCAGCTATGGCAAAGTAGTTAGAGAAGCTATTAGAAAATTTATCCCATGAAACGCGCTCAGGAATTTGGTGTACAGATTGTGAAGTGGAAGGTCACACCAAGAATAATTTCCCTCACAGATCTATATGCTCATTGAAATTTTTCATTTGAATCATGATGCTAGTCACTTTCCTTTGTTACAACATGCACGATAAGGAAGAATGTATCTTGATTTTACAAGATTTGCAGGTCCACGACCCATGATACTGAGGATTTTCAGTTGATTGGTCAAATCTAGGATGCTATAGACATTGGAATATGATAGACAAGTATAACAGATAGTTCTAAGGGTAAGAATGAGCACTAGGATCGGGATCATAATCAAACACATTATGACAGGAATGAGGGGTGTTTTGAGGGAGGTCATGGAAGGGGATGTGGATATCATGGTGGATATGGAGGATGAGGCCATGGGGGAGGAAGAGGATATTTCCCTCATGGAACATGTTATACGTGTGGATTTATTGACCACTTTAGGAATGAATGTCCTCAGAATATTGCATGTTCTTTCTGTGAGAAAAACCATAGCTATGAAGAGTTCCTAGACTTATATGAGCATCTGAGTAAGAAACTTAAGAAAGAAAACAAAGGTGTTGAGATGGTTAGGATCCAGCGCATGGTAGAAGATTTGTGGATTCCCAAGATAGCGAAGGACCCAAGGCATCGATAAAGAATATTACTACATGTGTCAAGAAACACACGTGAGAGAGGCATTGCACTGTAAGCCTACGATCACCAAGGAGGAGGTTTTGCATGTTAGGTACCCAGATCCTACTCATCGAAGGAATTTTAACAGGATACCATGGAAGTGCTAAGGAATCTTCAGGGTGAGATATAGTATCTAAAGGAGAAAAATAAAGCATCAAAGATAGTTCAAACTGATATCGATGATCTCATGAGAGGTGCAAGATGTCACGCCAGAGAACATTATTCCACTATTAGAAAGTTGGTTAAAAGGGAACACTCCACACGTAATTCTTAAGACCGATGATAGATTCGCATGTAAATCTTCCCTTGATAGCATTAACTATGAAAAAGAAATTACTCAATGTTGTTGTGGATGGGTGGTTGTTGAGTAACATATTGATCGATACGAGTGTGGAGGTAAATGTGCTTACATTAGATGCATGGGTAAAAATGGGGAGGCCTCCATTGAGCCATCATCTAATGTGTTATTAATGGAAAAACGGACTAAGGTCACTCCTATAGGAGTATTGAAAGATGCATCTATAACTATATAAGGGGTCAAGTTCACTTGCGATTTTGAGGTATTAGCACTTGCGAAGGTAAAATTTTCCAGCCTCGCTTGACGCCCTTGTGTTATGCGAATAATGTTGACTTAAGATTCAATAAGGGGTATATCAGCTTTGAAAACAAGGAGGAAAGGGTTGTGATACCTCTTACAGATGGTAATTCTACACCATATGTTGAGCCTCTAAGTGAGGAGGACTTAAACAAAGTCTATGTACACGTTATTCAGGACCTAGAGGTCAAGGAGCCATCCAAAGAAGGCATCCTAAAGTGGGAGGATTCTCATTCTATTAGTGATACTATGAGTATTGCTTGTAAAAATTGGGCTCATGGTACATATGAATTAGTAGGGTGCGAGGTGAAAAGTGTGGTTGCACGCAAGAATAGATTTCATTCAATTCAATGGATAGGTAGCACAAAGACTTGGTATAGAGGGATAAAAGATCTTCTTGCCTTTCTCAAGGGCATGGAAACACAAAGTGAGCATATCAAGTTACAAGGAGATATATGTTAGTAAATATACTACACAGACAAAAATGCACTAGTGGGTAGTCCATAGAGATAATCATATAAACCGGGGAGAGATTGGAATAGCTCTGCTCTACTAGGTTTATAAGGAAAATGAACGTACAAAAATTTGTACTTATCATGGTGATCAACTTGTTCAAAGATCACATTCAGTAGTGTGAGAGAATTTGGATAGTAGGATAGTAAGCATTACCACCTTCACTCTAGGTGCATAAATTGTATTCTACACTACAAGGATTCACACATGCTTGGTATGTATATGCAGAACTACATCGAGAAACTAGAAACTGGAAATATTTGACCGTAGGTATGATTCATACTTTTGACTACTTCTCACTAAACCTCCTATAAAGCAGAGAATTAAAAATTGTCAAGCGCTTAACTATGGGAGATAGTGCAAAAGTAGAAGAGCATATCTAGGAATTTTTGGTGAGGTAGAGTTTGGAGCATGTTTTGAAGGGAAGAAGAAATGGACTCCATACTACTTGAACGCACTTTCCTTGAGAAAGAGAAAGGAAAGATGGTTTACGTTGTGGATGACGAGGAAGTTGAGAACCTAGATATTGAACATTCACACGGGGTGCATGAGGTCTTGGATAGTGCAGACAAGGATACACACGCCTAACATGAACCCATGAAGAAAAAAAGGTGAATATAGGTTCGGAGGCTAAGCCTAAGGAGGCCATAATTGGATATTACTAGTCAGACTCAGAGGTAGAAAATATCATCGATTTACTCAGGGATTATAAAGACTTATTCCCTCAAGGATATCATGAACTTAAAGGTGTGCATGAATCACTTGGGGAAATGAAGATCAAACTTAAGGATGGTGCATGAATAGTTAGAAAGAGACCTTACAGAATGAGTCCTAACTTGTGTGAAAAGGTAAAAGAAGAAATTGATAAAATGTTGAAATCTAGAATTATCAAGCCCTTGATGAGTCGAATGGGTTAGCCCAATGTTGATCAATATCAATAAGGATGGACGAATTAGGATATGCGGAATATAGGGTTGAATGCTGTATGTGTCATAGATCCATTCCCTATGCCATTCACTGAGGAAATACTAGGAGTCAGTAGGGTGCAAAATATACTCCTTCACGATGGATTTTACGGTATCATCAGTTAGGATTACTTAGAGGATCAAGAAAAGACAACATTTACTACTGAATGGGGTAGTTTTTCTCAAACTATGATGCCCTTTGGATTGAAAAATGTGCTTGCTGTATTCTCGCATAGTTCAAGCATTCAAGGATTTTATTCACAACTTCTTATAGGTCTACCTAGATGATTGGATAAGATATGGGCTCAAGTGAAAGATCATCATGTGACAATCTGCACTTAACATTTGAATGATGTAAAAACTAAGTATCTCTTTGAATACCAAGAAGTGCATATTTGCTATGTCATTTGGGATAATTTTAGGACATATAATCTACAAATAAGGTTTGCTATAGTTGATCCACCAAGGTTGCATAGCCATTTTAGGCTTGGAAGCGCCTACTAGTCAAAGTGAGGTGCGCGGATTTTTAGATCATACTTGGATATTATATAAAATTCATAAAAGGGTATGCCGAATTACTACACCCTTGGAAGAATTGCTGAAGGGGAAAGGTATATTTTATTGGGGAGAACCACAACAACACACATTTGAGATATAGAAATATAAACTTACTACCACACCCATTAAGTGCTTTCCCTCATGGGATAAACCATTTCATGTGCATGTGGACACTTCTGGCATGGCCATTGGCACTATGCTAGCTTAACCTAGAGAAGGTATTATAGATCATCCAATTTATTTTGCTAGTAGGAAATTAACTCCGCTGAACGGAATTATACAACTATAGAGCACGAAGCTTTGTCAATGATCTATGCATTGTACAAGTTTTGATAAGACTAAGAAGAACACCATTTGTGTTTTATATAGATCATGTGGCATTGAAGTACCTAGTAAATAAGCCCGTCTTTATAGGGATGCATATGTAGATGGGTGCTCTATTTCAAGAATTTGACTTCACACAACTTGTGGTGAAGCCATGGAAAAGTAATTCGACCGTAGATCATTTATCTAGAATCAATTTAGGAGAGGATGCACAATTATATAAGTTACAATGTGCACCCATAGAATTAGAAGACATTGCTATCTTTTACGAACAAGTATGACACCGTAAGGAATGAAATCATTAGAAAAGAAGCATCTTTCTATACACATGGCACCATTTATGTTAATCAGTGGTGACCTCTACAAGCTAGGCAAAGATGAAGTATTACATCGTTGTGTATTATAGCATGAGCGTAAGGATATTATGGAAGAAGATCATGGTGGTATTGCAGGAGGCCATTATGTAGGTGATGACCGACCGGAAAATCCTACTTATTGGATTATGGTGGGAGACATTGTATAAGGAATGTAAATAATAGTATAATAGTCATGTGATCATTGTCACAAGACTTCAGGAAAACCAGGGTAAAGAGATGAAATGCCTTTGAGACTGATTACTAGTGCCGAATTGTTTGAGAAATGGGCCATTGATTTTTTAGGACCTATTTCAATAGCCACACATAGGACTGGATCGCACTATATCTTTACTTTCATAGATTATCTCACGCGGTGGGCAAAAGCAACACCTACCAAGGACTATACGGAAGCTGACAACAGCTAGGTTTTTGTGGGAGAATGTTTTTACAAGATATGGATGTCCCTTGAGCTTGATAAGTGATCGAGGTACACACTTTTTGAATGAGACAATCAGATCCTATTATACGAGTTTATGGTTACACACCATAAAACTACACCTTATCATCCTCGTAAATGGAACTGCCGAGGCCTTCAACAAGATTTTCAACCAGACTTTGACAAAAAATTGTGATGTTGGAAGAAAGGATTGGGATGACAAAGTATCATCTCGTGCTTTGGGCATATAGAACAACTACAAGAGATTGAACAAAGCCACACCGCTTCAATTGGTGTTTGGCGCGAAACTATTCTCCCTATAGAATTTATGTTACCTTCTTTACGTATTGCACTCACTGGAGGTCTAGTTTATGAACATGATTTAGAAGAACGTATCAAAAATATGATTCAATTGGATGAGCACCGAGCCTCGTGAAAAGGATAGGTAGAAGGAATGACATGAAAGAAAAATAAGGGATAAGAAGTTTGAGATTGACAAATGGTACTTCTTTATGAATCCAAGATCTTGCGCCATCCAGAAAGCTCAAATTACATTGGTTGGGGCCGTATGTTATCACTTCTATACTTGAATCAGGTGCTTTCAGCTTAGAAGAAATTGATGGAACAAGGATGCCTCAGGTTACTTTTACTAGAGTGGGCTGAAGCCCTACTATAAATAAGTCTTCCTGGTGTTTGTAATAAGTCAGTATTTCCGTTTAGTTTAGGTTTTTGATTATGTATTTCCTTCATTTTCATTATGCTTTGTCAATTTAGTTGTTGTTCTTGTGTAATAAGCACACTTGTGCACTGAAGCTAATTATCGTATGAAGAATGTTTATACGCAAAGGACCGCATATACTTTTCATGTGGGGTGTTTTTAGTTGTCCAAGAAAAATACTGTGGAATTTGAAAGGTGAAAGGAATAAGTTGCTACGGGTGTACTTTAAGTCAAAAGAAGATTGCTTCTCGAAAGTGACCAAGGATGGAGATGAATGAAAGAACAATATAACATGAGGTAATCGGAGGCCATGTTAGCTACCAAGAGAAGGTATAGTGACAAGGTACTTGGGCACAGGAGTGCGCACCGAAAAATAAGTCTATGACCAAAGGGTAGGAAAGCGCGCTTAGAAATTTATAGTGGTAGGCGCAAGATGTACCGTGTGGAATGAATGGATTTGGTCAATGAATGAGGGGATATTTAGGAGGTGAAGGAGGAATAAATGCATCAAAATTTGAAAAATTTATATAAGGATGGGATGTAGATTCATTTTTACTGTTGTAACTAAGATAATTTGAAGAAAGATCCAAGTGTGAAGAGCCGAGTGATCGAGTTAAGGTGCAAAGGGTGTGAAACATGGAGTGACAACCAAATCTATATGAGAAGAATCTTGTGTCCCCAGTGGTGAAGGGTTTGAGTGAAGCAGGGAGACATAAAAGAGTTAGGTTACAAAGTTTCCACCTAGGGCATAATTGAATCGAGCTAGGGTTTGATTCGCAGAGTTACATAGTTGAAGAGGAGACATTTACAAGGTAAAAATGGCACCAAAGAAGGCATCTACAACAACGGTAAAAGGAAAGAAGAAGGTGGTCATTGAGGAAGAAGAGATGGCACCCGAAAGCCATTTTTCAGAGATGTAATATCCAAAACGAGTCATCATCGACTAAAAAGGGGTTTAATCATCGAAAAGAGCAAAGTGAGTGAATATAATCACAGGACTGGAGAACAAGAAGAATCTCGATTCCTTACTCACCGCTAGAATGGAAACAAGCACATAGAGGATGATATGATGGTGTATGACGATGCGTGAGAAGCTCTTGAAGAGAATTGAGGTCTACTAGTTGTATGAGCTTCCATATTTCAGAAGTATGAGCCCTTGTATTAGTGGCTCATGAGCAGGGTACATGAAGATTTCTTCTACTTTGTAGGATGTAGAGTTTGAATTTAATCTACACTTGTGTCCTTAGTTACAGTCTAAAGACCACAGAGAAGACATAAAAGGTGACCTTACGATAAAATCCTGATTGTAAAGACCAAACAGGAGTTGGGGTACTTGAAGGGTCCATGCGAATGGACATAGACAAGTTAAAGAACTGTCCAATTGTATAAGCTGCAACACACTTTGTTATCAAGTTAAATGATCAGGAGCAGTGGTCACAGGTGAATACTATGTGGTTACATGTGGCACGTAAGATGTCAGAAGGGACAATCTACAACATTGTAGGCTATATTGCAGAGAAAATAGTTGAAGAAGCACACACAAGAGGGAAGATCAGCTTGGGGTTATTCTTCTATCACTGGTATTCATGGAGATCGGAGTACTAGATGGACCAAAGGAGAAAGTATGGGAATACCCCATGGAGAACAAGTCCCCAACTGAAAGATTCATCAAATACCTATGAAAGGGGGCCATGACAGATGATGTAAAGTAGAGGGTGGAGAAGTGATATGACAGGCTCCACGTGGCATTTGGGGAAGAGTGATGCATCCCAAAGGACCTACCAACACTGGTAGGGAAACAAGTTCAGTTTGTTGTATATCAACATTTCTGCATTACACGCTTCTCAATGAAATATGGAGTCTGGAGCCCTTGGTGAAAGTTACCTTCCACATTCACTACAAGGTATTTTCAAACATCTGTTCATAGATTTACAGACAAGGGCCGAATGGTATTCAATGCGAGATAAGGTAGACTCAACTAACTACCATACATCGAGGAATAAGTATGTGTATCTTGGCATAAGCGCTTATACAAAGAGAATCATTTCAGAGGTTTTGAATATCAAACCAATAAGTTTGGATAGAACAAATGTGGGGGCAGCATTGGTGTATCTCCAGCTGAAGCCAAAAATGGAGAATAAAAAATATGTGGAAGGTGAGTTCACACTTCTAGCACCACCAAAGGGAAAACATACAGTGGAGAACATCCCAGCACCTAAGCCCACAGAGCCAATTGAAGTGTGGGATGAGGAGGAGGAGCACGAAGATAACAGTGGTTTGGAGCATAGGGTAGGAGACATCCTACAAGTTAGAGTGAAGCTGATCTTGCCATTACCCCACCTCAGCCACAAGAGGGGGATGAAGAGGAATTGAATGTGGTCCAAGGGGAGCACATGTTTAAAAGGGTATTCAGGAGAACAAGGATACAAAGTACTACTCCAACCACTGTGCACAAATCACCCAGACTCTCTCCACAGAAGGAGGAAGATAAAGTTGGATGAGGAGGTGGAAGAGTCAAAAGAGAGCACACCTAATTATCCTATGCTTTCAGAGGAGATAGAAGAACAGGTGAGGCATCAAAGGAAAAATAAGGAAAGAGAAAATACCAGAGGAGACAACTACAAAAGGTGTTCAGGACATGGAGACGTAAGTCCCAAATTTGGAGGCTAAAGTTCCTAAGTAGCAAAGGTCTAGAAGGAAAAGTGGAGAGAACATTCCACTAGCCATGGGGTATGCAGAGGATGTAGGAAAAATTGTTTGTGACTACTTCTAGAGCACGATAGTGTAGAAGGATTTATTCAACTAGGAGTTAATGGATGAGGATATGACAACTGTGTGCACTAGAAAGAAACTATCATGGTCAATGCACACCCACATGGCTGAGACTAACCTTAATGTGTGTGAAGAGTCATGCGTTTCAAGGTGATCAAGAAGACACCTCAAGCTAGACACGTGACAATAAAGCCTACTGTCATCTCAGATGAGTAGGTCAACAATGTACTAGTGAAAGTTTCTGCTGAGGTGGATAGAAGAAACATGGAAAAATCTTCCATGATCAAAGCATCGCATGAAGATTCAAGATAAAGGACATAGAGATAACACACATAACACAGAAAGGTACTTCACCTAGAAGAAGAATGATATTTTTATAAGCATCGCAGAGGAGATTGGGGACAATGTAATCAAAGCAAGGCCACACTTGGAGCCCAAGGTACCACAGACATTTCCTTTAGCGATACACTATGTGGGAAAGTTGGTGGAATTGGTACTTGAAGATGAAACTCTGCATGTATGAAAGTGCCGAATGCTCTGAACAAGATGTCGATCGAGAGAAAGCATCTGTGATGAGAAAAATTACATCTTATGAAGGGTTGTTGCAAGCATTATAGGAAGTATTGAAGAAAGTAGACCAGGATTTAAATGTATGCACAACTCTAGAGGCGCTTATCAACATCAAGACCCTCGAAGAGAATAACAAGGTCTAGAAAGCAATGAAAGATGAGACATTGGGCTGCGTAGAAAGGTTGTCAATGGTTAAATAGAAGCGTGAGGCCACGACAGCCAGCACCGAGCTGCATAAGACTTGGATGGAAGAGCTTGGAAATCTGATTACGCGTAGAAGATGGACATTTTAGAGGGAATAATGACATCCATGTCTAGTGTTGTGTTGGTTCTACAAAATGAGAAAGGAGAAATTGTGAGGTATGAGTTGGAATCCATTGTTGTGGACATCCCAAAAAAAGTAGAACAATCACTCACTGAATGGAAGGTTTTGGAGGCTGTAATAAAAGAGGAGTATCCAGAGCTGATATAATAGACTGATACAGAGGATGATGCCTAATAACCTCATAAAAATTCTTTAATTATCCACATTCTTTCATTCTTATTCTTTCCTTCAAATTTTTGGAGATACCCATTGTTAGACGACAATGAGATTAGTGTGGGGTAATGTTGATCAAAGAATACTTGTCTAAGATCACACAAGGAGTCCATGTGGGATAGAAGGCCAGGATCAAAGGCACGGAAGGACAAGGACCCGCATGGAGAAGGTGAGTTCAGATTTCAGGGACTTAGCCGATTTTGAGCATGAAGATCTATTTTTGGAAGATGGCGTGCAGACCACATCAATGATGCAGAGACACGCGCGCCATGCATTGTCTATATTTGGAGAAGTGGTTCGAAGTGTTTATGCATGGAGACAAGTTGAGAATAGAATTGAAACTTTATTTAAACTGCAAAAGGTCTATAGATAGTGCACTTGCATGTGTGGCTATGATTGTAAACAACATGTGGCTATTAATAGCATGTGACCTATTTCTAGAATAGATAAGTGGTAAATGAAATTCCCACCATATATATATATATATATATATATATATATATGATGTTAGGTGTATAGTAGATGTGTGAATGATAGAGATCTGGATGTATGTATGTGTAATAGAGAATATATGCATATGACTAAATCACTGTATTAGTTCCATACGTGCATTGATATAGATTGACAATACTATAAGGAGATTCTATATTTATTAATATATGGAAGATATTGGCTGAATCTAAGTGTCATTCTGTGTAATTGAGTAGTACATGTTATTAATTCAATCATGATTACTATTTAAGCTTGTTATTTCATAGATTTGAGGATAGCATGCATTGTAGAATGATGGATTAGTTATGAATCTATATGTTTCTTCCTTCATCATGTTAACATCCTATTACAACAACCCTAAAGAGGGACCTGGTACCTTTGCATGCTTTGGGTGAGTGCTCAGTCTAGGATAAGTGATGTGCCAACGTGTAACTAGGGTGTTATCTAGTAAATTCTAGGCTGCATCAATGTGATAGGGCACAAAATTGGGCATATTTTTTTATCCTGCCACAATCATGAAAATAAAATTCTTACCCTCCGAATAAGGAAATCCGGTGATGAAATTCATGGATACCTCCTCCCATCTTTGGCCAGAATTAGTAATGGTTGTGATAGAATTGGTGTCTTAATTTTTGCCCTTTATTCTATTGGCACACTAAACACTCGATACAAATTTTTTTACATCCCCCTTGAGTCCTTCCCAAAATAATTCTCTTTTTATTCTATAATATGTCTTAAAACCTAGAGTGTCCTCCAACAGGTGAGGCATGTAGCTCTGCAAGAATCTTATGCTTCAACTCAAAATCTTTAATCAAGTATAACCTATCCTTGTACCATAGGGAATTACTGTTCCACTCAATTTTTTTAGATGTCATAGATCCTTTCTTGATATTCTATATTAGAGATTGTGTATCCTTGTCTTGATCCCATTCCAATCTTGCTTTATCCACCCAATCGGCCATCAACATGGACATTCCACATAGCAAAGCATCTGCAGATGTACCCCTCCTGAAATTGCATCAGCTACTAAATTTTCTTTACCCTTTTTGTATATGATTTAAAAATCATAACCCAACATTTTGTACACACTTTTTTGTTCCTCGATGATAACCTTTTCTCCAAAAAGTATTTGAGACTATCATGATCAAGTTTTACCTTGAAGTGTCTACCCATGAGATAGGGCCTCCATTGCTTGACCGCATGAAGAATAGCCATCATTTCTTTCTCATAGAAAAGTTTGAGTAGATATTTTCCTTTGAATTGGTGACTCTCAAATGAAATTTGTCTTCCTTCCTACATTAGAATTGCTCCCAATCCTGATCTTGAAGTGTCACATTAAACAATGAAGGTTTTTGAGAAGTTGGGAGTAACCAAAACTGGGGTACTGTACATGACTTCCTTCATCTGCTCAAAGGATTTAGTGGCTACGTCTATCCAATGAAAGGCATCCTTCTTTAACAATGCAATGAGTGGGGTTGCTATTATACCATGTCTCCACACAAATATTTTGTAGTACCTTGTTAGTCCTAGGAACCCCCGATATTTTTGAGAGTTTTGGGCCTTGGACATTCCACCATAGCTTTGATCTTCTGAGGATCAACTTTGATTCCTTCATGGGATACAATATGACCCAAGTACTCTACCTCTTGTACACCAAAATAAAATTTGGATGGCTTTGCATAGAGAGTATGTTTCTCCAAAACATCCAACACTTTATTTACATGTTGTAAGTGTTCTTCCCATGTCTTAATGTAAATCAATATGTCATCAAAGAAAACTAATACAAATTTCCTTAAAAATGGCCTAAAAATAGTGTTCATCAAGCTTTGAAAGGTTGAGGGCATTTGTAAGACCAAAAGGCATTACAAAAAGTCATAATGGCCCTCATGAGTCCCAAATCCATTTTATGAACATCTTCCTCTTTTATTCTAATTTGATGGTACCCTAAACAAAGATCTAATTTTGTGCAATAAATAGCACCATGCAATTCATGAAGTAAATCATTGATTATTGGAATAGGAAACTTATCTTTTATGGTGTACTTGTTGATTTCTCAGTAATCTAGACACATCCTCCATGTTTCATATTTTTACGTACCATGACCACTAGTGAAGAATATGCACTCTAGCTATGCCTGATGATACCTACCTTCAACATTTCCTGAACCATTTTCTCGATCTCACTTTTCTAGGAATATGGGTATCTATATGGTCTAATGTTAGGTGTTTGGATCCCTGGAATCAACTAAATGACATGATCATGATCCCTAATTGGTGGTATTCCCTTTGGAATTGCATCAAAAATAGATGAGTGAGCATCAACAATCTTCTGAAGATCGGGTGACATTGAAGACTCTATATTTTGTACTTCTATGGAAAATAACTTTTCTATAAATCCATATACTCCTTTTCTAAGAACCTTCTGCATCTAATGAGAGCTAATAATCTATGGAGACTTAGCTACCATCCCATTTAATTGTATTTTCCTTCCATCTGAATGAAATCTCATGAATGATTCTTGGAAATTTATCTCTATAGTACCTAAGGTTGTGAGCCATTGAAACCTAAAACAATATCTTGCCTCTCCCATAGAAATAGCAAATAGAGGTGAGTCTAACATGTAGTCTCCCATGGAAATATTGATACTATGGCACTTTCCTATGCACTTGACTGTCCCACCATCCACAATCATAACTTACATTTCTGGAGTTGGGTAAATAAAACAATTGAGGTGGGCAAGCTAACTTACTATTTATGAAGTTATGAGTACTCCTCAAGTCAATCAACACTGTCACCTTCTATTTTTGAGATAGCCAATAACCTTGAGTGTTTGAGGAGTACTAATACCTGATAATGCATGGCAAGAAATTATAGGTTGGTGATCCTCTACTTCATCTTCTATCGGTTCCTCAACCTCTCCTATAATTTCAGCTTCCTCATCATCCTCATTACCTCCATTAATATAGAACAACTTCTTCTCAACACATTTGTGTCCTAGTCCATATTTGCTATCACAGTTAAAACATAATCCTTTTTCTCTCTTTTCTTCCATTTGTTGAGGATTCAGTCTAATTGGCCTAGCAAATGAAGGGGAAGAGATACTACGGTCTCTGGTGTTAATGAAAGGTGGCCTCCTACTATAAAGAACTTTTTCCTTTGCTTGACGTGCCATGATAATAGAATCAAAAATCTTGAGTGGATTAAACATATGTACCTCATGCTCAATGTGGTCCTTAAGACCCCCAAGAAACAAGTCATTCAAATTCTCTTATGGAATATTCTCCACCCTTAAGGATAGGTTCTGTAATTGATGCACATAATATTTGACTGATCTTGTTTTACGTAACTTTGCTAATTGACTAAATTAGTTCTCTAAAACACTGGAACTATAGTGCAATTGCAACTCCTTGGTAAAAACTGTCCAAGTGACACCAAGACCATTCTTTTTCCTCTGACCACATAACCATTGATACCAAATGAATTGGTCTTGTTTAAGATATAGGGGATTCCATTGTTACCTTTCATCATGATGGCGTTTGATGTAACTCAAAGAAGTTATCCATTTGATTTATCCAATTCAGGGGATCCTTACCATCAAATTTGTGCATATCCACTTTCGGCATCATGTTTCGTGGTTGCAAATAAGTTGGATTCTGATTGGGCTGGAAAAGTGATCCAACATGGTTATTTTTTTCATGATATTTAATCGAATATCCTCCTTGGTTGATATGGGGTGGATTTGGGCCATACTGTTTATCCTTTACATGTTTCATGATATCATCCAACCAATGATTGATTTGGGATTTCTCCTTTAGAGGCCATCTCAAATTGTACATTTCACAGCTCATACTCAAGTTGGCTCACCTTATGATCAACTAAGGTAAACCCTAGTGTTGAGGAATCATATTTACCCCTTTTGACTCCATCTCTTTAATCACTACCCCATCTTTATATGGGGTTTTACCCGAGTAACCAAATTATTTTTGCTCTTGTGGAAGGCCTCGCCATGATGCCAAACCTTAGGGTTTAGTGTTTCGATACAAATTCTTCCAAACATGAAAAACCATAGAGAAGATACTAATACTATGTTTTTGAGAAATTTCTAAAATGTAAAGAACTTGAAAACATTCCATAATTTGCACCCTAGGGAGTGATTTTATGAAAAACCCTAAATTTGTAATAACGTTTGCAAAATAAATCAAAAATTCTGAAATTTTCAGGAACCTTACTTGAAATGTTTCTCAACAACGTTAAAACTATCTCCCACCAATTCTCTCTGGTTTGCAATATATAGTAAAAACAAAAAATTAGGGTTTTTACCCTAATTTTGGCCCAAATTGCAACTCTGATACCACTTGTAATGAAATTACTTGTATAATTCAGATAATGAGCAACAATAGAACACCAAATAACACAATATTTCATAATAATGATCTCAATATGCAATTATAATAGCTTTGCCACTTCGAGGGGGCAACCTCCAAACCATATAATAAGACTCAAATGCTCAAATGATAATGAACTACTACCTACAATCCCCTATATATACTATTCATATGCTATGGCCATCACCAAGGCTGACCTATTAAGCATGAGAAAGTATAAATGATATAATAAAATGATATGGTAAGCCACAAGTTGGCTACTCATATCCTAATACAAGTAATAGGTTAAGGGTAGTAAAGACAATTGGATTGAGAAAACAAATAGTTGAACCCTTGACGGATAAAACATATAGAGTTGGTGTGAAGGGACATCCTTTTTGTATCGATATGAAGAGCCCAAACCTATAATGTTGAACACTATTGATAGTGATGCGAGGTGACAACATGTTGGAATAACATGTTCACTTTGCAAAAAAATAGATGTTCTAATTTAATGGCTTATCAAGATCTAATGATAACATGTCATTGAATCCAATTGTAGGCTATCTAAAAATCAATTTTGATAAAAATATTGTTTTGGTTAGATATTATTTCCCATTTAGTTCCTTCACAAACATCAATAACAATATCTAGAATATACCAAATAATGATGAAACTTGTTTGGTCATTATGCAAAAAATAAAAGGAAGCAACTCCCGAGATGGACAACAAGGTATTTGTAAACTATTTTGTAAGAGACATTAGGTGGGATGATGGTTCTCCAATTAGATATTTTTTCAGGATCCCCATATTTGGGAATGAATTTGACATTACCTTGATTAATGATCGCTTGAAGGGTGTTGGTTTGCGAAGGATCCAAAATAATCACAATGGAGGTCATGCCCAATAGTATCCTAGGTTCTCGGTATAACTCACACAGGAATCCATCTAGGCCTAAAGCTTTTCTAGTCACCATATGCATCACAAATTCCTTAAGGTAACTATCAATAATCGGTATGTCACATGCCACCCTTTGGGATTCTAAAATTTTACATATGATGGATTAGAGGAACTTCCCAAGAGCGTTGGCACGAGAAGGAGAGGAAGGTTGGGTAGCGAAAATTCCTTGATAATGGTTTACAAAGGCTTGTAGAATGTCGTAAGCACAACAATATGATATTATTGTCTTTAATGGATTTTTATTCATTAGGTTTTTGTTTGGATTGAACCAAGGAAAAAAATCCTTAGTGACAAAATCCCCCACAAAGCCAATGCATTTGAGGCTCGAGTTGAGCTCCTTGAGCCTTATGTAGTTCCTCCATTTTGAGTGTATGCTGCCAAAGGACCACTTGGATTTGGAGCTAGAGATTGAAAAAGGCCTAGTCTAATGCTAGGAAATGCTTTAAAATTTCCCATATAGGCATCTGAGTGAGCTTTCTTCCTAAATAGGGTTTCCTACATACCATAGATCTAATGAAAAGTGGCGGTATGAGTAATGGTATCCTCCCAATAGTTAATGCATCTAACACCATGAGGTTGGGAACAAGTTTCCAAACCCGAATGATTTGTAAAACCATTCACCATGCTAAAGGTGGGATGCATTGAGATAGAATCGATTCTTGGGGTGATCATACTAGTTCTGATTATCCCAATGCAAGAAGAAGTAGATAGTGAGTGATCCGAGAGAGTAATCCAAAAGATACCATGCCCATAGGAAGGTTATCAATAGAAAAGTAGGAGAAAATATATTGATATCAAAAAAATAAGACTCGATCAAGTCTTTTAACAATTGTGTCGCGAACGTCTAGAAATTTAGGCTAGGTAAACTAAGAAGAGGAGGATTGTCTGTGATAGTAGTTGGAATAAAAAACCCCTAATTTGTAATGCATATAAAACCAAGCTTCTCTTTCACCTGTACACCATCTCATGGGCAACTCACCTTGTTTGTAGATTAGTGATTCAACCATATTGAAGTTTCCATAATCAACTTAGTTGGTGTTAGACAAGTAATATGCCAACCACCACCAAAATAGAGATCTTTCAACTACATCATTGGAAGAATAGAGATTACAAGCCCAAGGATACATCCATAAAAAGAAAAAAGGGTCCACACTAGTCGATGAGTGGGTTTGCAACCCCAAGAAATGATATTTGACTAAGAAATACCAGTAGAAATAAGAGTGATTAAACTAGCTCCAACAGAGTCATGATTAGTCATTTCACAAATGACTCTTAGAGAAATAGTGTGGGATCTGATTGAAAACGAAACCCAATAATTTTACTTCTTATTGATCCATAGGGATCCAAAATGAATCTAATTCATCAAATCACAAATTTAAGAAGGAAAAATAACACACGAAGGTTCTATATTTCTAGTAACAGGACCACCACTCTATGCAGAGCCTCTCTTACAAAATTTCCGCCTAACCCGAGTGGTGGTCCTAGGACCACAGGTCTACTTTGGGTGGTTGTCTTGGATCTTTCAGACGAGAGAAAAAATGGAAACTAACAACCCAAAATTTGAAAGGTTGTCCATGTCTCTTCTCCTCCATGACCTTTCCCATTCTCCAGTGCATGGGAGGACACAAGAAAGGCTATAAATACATGTTTGTAGAAGAGAATAAGATCATGGAAGCATGAAAGAAAGTGAGCAAGCAGTTCTTAGTGTTGGAATTGTGCCTTGTAGAAGAAAGGGGTGTTGAGATAGAGAAAACAAGTATTTGGGAGGAAGTGTGAGATATTATCTACTTCTCTTTCATACTTATGTAATTTCTGTACTTATTGTTTTGAATTGGCCAATAAAAGTGGGAAGAAAGAGCAATTTCCCTTCCCGACTGGTTTTTCCTCCTCTAGAGGTTTCAGATAAAACTTGTTGGTGTTTATGAGTTTATATTCTTTCCTTTCCTGTAATTGTGGATTCTAAGCATAAGCAAAATTCATTCACTAGCTATCTTTGTCATTTTCTAATAGAAATTAGAACAACATCGTTAATTTGTGATTTTGTGGATAATTCCAAAGTTGAAGAGTTTACAAATCATTTTGGTATCGAGCTAACAAGTATCCAGGATCTGTGGTATTCGTTCTTGGATTTGTATGACAATGACGAGATCTAAAGGCGAAGAGGCTTTACCTTGTGATCCAAAAATTTCTACAAAGAAGTGGAAACAAAGAATTCAGGGGACAAATGGAGGAAGATAACTTGGTCTCGTAGAATCGAGATGTCTGGAGACCATGATGGATAGGATGTTTAGAAGGAAAGAAGAACTTGTAGATTTGCAGAAGACAACTTCTATCAAGCAAGACTCCATGGACTCAGTGGTTCGAGGCTTAGCTGAAAATTTTGGCATAGGGAAGAGCCACCATGAGGAAGATTATGGGGAAGAGCATGAAGAAGAGACTTCAAACGCAAGAGAAAAGGTAAAATCTAACCATATTCCTTTTAAAGTTGAGACAAAAATTGAGATTAAAAGCTTTGAAGTACAAGTAGATGCTAATTTTCTTGATAAATGGTTAAAACAATTAGAAGTATACTTTAGTGTCCATAATGTCACTAATGCACATAGGATCACCTTTGCACGTCTCAAAATGGAGGGACACACTTTGGTTTTGTGGGAAACCCATCTAACCACTTGTGAAAAGAATAAGCATCCTATTGTGAAATCTTGGAAAGAATTTAAAGAATTACTTAGAGTTAAATTCTATCTTGTTGGCCAAAGACTGACCAAATGATTAAATGGCGACTATTTTAGACAAGGTAGTGGTCAAAGTGTGTAGGACTATACTATGGAGTTTCGAAGGTAGGCCATGTTGCTAAACATGGACTTGGAGGATGAGGATATTCTGACTAAGTACTTGGGAGGACTTCACACTCACCTTTGAAGAAAATTCATATCCACAAAGGCCAAAGATCTCAATGAGGTGTGTGTGTGCAGGAATATTATATAGATGATGAAATAAAATCAAGGAGAAGCAGAGCCAAGGGCAAAGTAGTCGACAAATAAGAAGAAAAAATATTATGGGAAAACAAGTAACAAGGGCAAGTGGAAAGGGAAAGGTAAACAAGATGCCACTACTTTAAATACTTGTAAAGATCCCAAGAATTTTTGCAAGAATTGTGATATCAATTTTCATACTGACACTACATGTTGGAAGTTGCATCCAAAGTTACACCCAAAGAACCGAACCAAGGACTCAAAGAATTCCATGCCATCTATAAAAATAGAAGTGAAGGGTGGAAATAGAAGATGACTCTGATGTAGATGAAAGGCTTAGATGCATGGCCACCAACATGGACAGCCAGGAAGAGGAGATGAGTAGACTATTCTAGATCAAAATCTAGATCAAGAGAACTAAGGTAAATGCTTTGGTTGATACCGCCTTAGTCTAACTTGATTTCTCGAATCAAATTGTAAAGAAGATTTATCTTGAGACTTATGAGCATCCACACCCTTATCCTTTGGGTTGGGTGAAGAAGGGTGTTGAAATTCAGGTAACAAGAAGATGTAAGGTCAAGTTTGGGATAAATTCCCAAATGATATTGATGTTTTGGAAGTTTCGACATTATTCCAATTGATGCTTTTGATGTTGTATTCAGAGTCCTTAATTGTATATTAGGGATTTTATATTCATGAGAAGAGGAAATCGGTATAGATGGGTCAAGGAGGGGATCAGCTACAACATCCAGGCACACCAATGTAAGACACGGATTACTATGGTGAGTGTTAACCAAGCAAAATGACTTATTTAGCCAAATCATAATCAGTTTTGTTTACTTTTGTTAAAGGATAAATAAGATGGGGTAGAAGTTTTAGATATTTCTAACCAAGGAAAGCATGATTTGGATAGTATTATTTACTCTTGTCAGGAATTATTTCATGCTCCCGTGGGTTACCACCAAAACGGGAAGTAGAGCATGAGATTCAGCTATTGCCAGAGTCCCCTCTACCGAACATCAGGTTGTATATGAAATCCTTTCTTAAGAGTACTGAAGTAAAGAAACAACTCCAGGAACTACTAGACCAGGGGGTGATATGTTTGAGCACCTCACAATGTGGTTCTCCTATTGTTATGGTGCCAAACAAGGATGGTTCATGGAGAATGTGCATCGAATACCGTGCTTTAAACAAAATCACCATAAAGAACAAATATCCACTTCCCCGCATAGATGATCTCTTGGACCAGCTTTAGCATGCCAAATTATTCACAAAGTTGGATCTCAAGTCTAGTTATCACTAAGTCGATGAAGGAGGAGGATATATGGAAGACTACCTTCAAGACAAAACATGGTTTTTATGAATGGGAGAAACAAATGCTTTGTAATATGAAGAAATGTGAATTTTCCAAACAGTCGCTTGTTTATCTTGGGCACGTGGTTGGAGGAGGAGAGCTATGAGTGGATCCAAAGAAGGTGGCAGCCATCACTAATTGGCCAAAACCAATAGGAGCCATAGAGACTAGGAGTTTTGTGGGAGCAATACAGTACATGCGGAAGTTCATTTTAGGCTTCTCTGCAATTGTAGCACCTCTACACATAGTGGCCACAAAGAGTAAGGGTTTTGACTGGGGTAAGGAACAAGACAAATCCTTTGAGTTATTGAAATACAAGATTAGTCATGCTCCATTACTTGCTCTTCCTAATTTTCAAAGCCTTTTGAAGTAGAGATAGATGCCAGTGATTATGTTATGGGCACAATGTTGCTTCAAGGAGGTAAACCTATATGCTATCATTATGAAAATTTCACTTCAGCAGTTAAAGGATATTCAATATATGATAAGGAAATGTATGCACTAGTTTAGGAAATTAAAAAATGGAAGCATTATTTGTTGGGTAAAGAAACTATTGTGCACATTGACCACAAACCTCTCTAGTATTTGTAAGCACAGTCTAAATTGCAGCAGGCAAGGCACTACAAATGGATGGGGTTCCTTTAGCAGTTCCATCTGGTGATCAAATACAAGAAGGGTAGTACAAATTTGGTGGTAGACATGTTGTCTAGGCTGCCCACATAGGAGAAGTTTTCTTGTTTGGCCACTATCTCTCAGATCGAGCCCTTCACAAAGGAAGCTTATGGAGAGGCATATGCCTAGGACAAAGACTTTGGGGTGACATTTCAGTAGTTACAGTCCCAAGGGACTGAAAGGACAGGGATTGAATATTTTTATCTCAAGGATGGGTTGCTCTACCAATGGGGGAAGCTTTGTGTGCCTAAAGAAGAAAGAATTTTATTGATGAGGGAAGCACATACCTCAAAAGTAGTGTGACATTTCAAAGGTTGGTAAAACCATAGCCCACTCGTAAAAGGTACGTGTATTGACCCAATATGCAAGAAGAAGTATCAAAATTTATACGTGGATGTAAACTTTTTTGTACCAGCAAGCCTAAGACTAGGAAGGAGGGTTTGTATATGCCTTTTCCAATACCTACTCGTCCATGGGAGGAAATTTCTATGGATTTTGTAGGAGGATTACCTATGTCTAAACATGGCCATGACTATCTCTATGTTGTTGTTGATAGATTCAGTAAGATGTGTATTCTTATGACATGTAAAAAGACAATAAAAGCACATGAGGTAGCAAATATTTTCTTTGCTAATGTATGGGTGCATTTTGGTTTGCCAAAGTCTATTATTTCTGATAGGGATTCCAGGTTCTTGGGGAAGTTTTGGACTACTTTTTGGGACAAGATGGATACTAGGTTACAGAGGAGCACAACTTTCCATCCACAGACAGATGGACAGACAGAGGTGGTGAACATGACTTTGGTACAGTTGATTAGAGGGTATAACAACAAATACCCAAGGACTTGGGATGAGTCCTTAGCCTACATTCAACATTCCTATAACCGGGTAGTACACACATCCACTATGAAGTCACCGTTTGAAGCATGCTTGGGATATCTACCTACAAATTCGTTGGACATAGAAGTTGGGTAGCAGGATGAGGGTGAGACACGAGACAAAAAGGTGACTAGAGAAAAATTTTTTATTGAGAGGATCCAAAAAATCCATCTCAAAGTCAAAGAACAACTAGATAAATATCAAGCCAAGTACAAAGCTAGGCACGATCAGCATAGGAGAGAACATAAGCTTCATGTTGGAGATAGAGTTTGAATTTACTTGAGCAAGGAAAGACTACAAGGTCAAGCACGGAAGCTCAAGCCACTATGATATGGGCCCTTCACCATATTGGAGCAGGTTGGAGAAAATGATTTTCGACTTGACTTGCCATCATTTATGAGGATGTACTTTGTAGTAAATTGTGAGAACTTGCACCTATATGAGCCATCCATGCTAGATGAAGATGAAGGACTATAGTTGCTACCTTCCATTGAGGATTGTGTCTTGGACTCATGAGGTGAATTGGAGGAGGATGTAGTGCTGCAGCAGAAGGTCAAAGAGACTAGGAGAGGTCCGTAGGAGTCTTGGTAGATTGGACTAAAAGGAAAGACACCAAGGTAGGCCCGGTGGTACTCGAAGGAGCAAGTGAGGGAATTATTTCCTCATCTACTTCCCCACTAAGATTTTTGGGAACAAAATTCTCCTAAGCAGGGTAGGTGTGATCCATAGGGATCCAAAATGACTCTACTTCATCAAATCAGTCAACACAAAGAAGGAAAAATAACACACGGAGGTTCTATCTTTTTAGTAATAGGACCTCCGCTCCATGCAAAGTGGTGGTTACTGAATTGCCGCCCAACCAAGGTAGTGGTCCTGGGACCACCGGTCTGCTTTGGGTGGCGGTCCTAGATCTTTCAGATAGAAAAAAAAATGAAAATGAACAACCCAAAATTTGAAAGATTGTCAATGTCTCTTCTCCACCATGGCCTTTCCCATTCTCCAAAGGTACCGGAGGACATGAGAAAGGCTATAAATACATGTTTGTAGAAGAGAATAAGATCATCGAAGCATGAAAGCAAGTGAGCAAGAATTTCTTAGTGTTGGTATTTTATTTTGTAGAAGAAAGGAATGTTGAGACAAAGAAAACAAGTATTTGGGAGGAAGTGTGAGATATTATCTACTTCTCTTTCATGGGTAAGTGCACCAAGTTGGGGGGCCAAAAGGGGTCTTAAGTGGATGCATTTATCTGGAAAAAAAAAATAACTTCAACTTGTATGAGTTTTTCGAAATAGTTACACTCAAAATTAGAAGATGTTTTAGAAATATGAATCGTAGCATTTTGAGTCTAGTTTCTAAGCTACTAAATTTTATTGAAAATGAATAAGTTTAAGTGATTAAAACAAAAAAATACCAATAGATGCTCTTGTTTTTGTTAAAAAACATAATAGAGTGACTTTTGTGCCCCCCACCATTTTTTGAGCACTATTTAGTATTTTTGAAAACCCTTTGGTAGAAAGATAGCTAGGAGAATCTAGTTTGGGCTCCATTTTTTTAAATATTTTTTTAGTGAATATTTTTTTATTTATTATTTTTCTAGTACATAAATTTTATGTTTTGAAAAATAATAGAGTTCTGACTGTGCCCCCTAACTACCTCAAAAAATATCAAAACTTATATATATTTTTTTGAATATGTATAGAATTATGCCTAGTTTGGGCTAGTATAATTTTTTTAAAATTTCGATCACCCTAAAAAAAAGATACACCATGAAAGATAGACATATTTACACTTCAAAAAATAGATATAAAAAGGCATAGTTAGAAAATAATAATATGGAAACCTTATATTAGTTAGAAAATTTGAATAATTATATTTTTAGAAAGAAGAGACTCTGCTCTACATCGTGGTATAATTTTTTTAAAATGGATCGATTGTTTTATTTTGATTTATCATAGAGGAAGTGGCATTTTTACATTTTATTGTAAAAACACATTGTTTGTTGTGTTTGTGTAGGTCCATGCCTCAGGCTTGGGGATCCAAACCAGATCCCAAGCCTTAAGACATGGCTTGGGAAAAGAGAAAATGCAAAACGTGTACGCGTTATAACGTGTATGCGTTACATGTAGTATAAACATAACATGTATGCATTCTGTGTAGTATAAACATTATGTATGCTTTTGACATGCTTCTATTCACATAAATAAATGTTTAAGTATAATTTTTCATTTATATTATTTATATTTTATTATTTCTTATACTTTAAATTTATTTATGTAAATATAAGAAATTAGGGTCACTCTGCACCTTATGGAATTAGTCTCATAGCTCCATGAGTCATGGTTTAGGAGATAGTTTTTTAAAGTATAATCTAGTTAGTACATAGGTAATTTTTCAAGATTTCAACATTCAGCCTAAATATTTTAGCATTTAAATTCTACAATCAAAACCCTAAACCATAGGCCATAAACCTAAACACTAATCTGTAAACCTTGATCCCTAAACCCTAAACCCTAAACCTTTAACCATGATCCCTAGACCCTAAAACAAAAAACCTAAACCCTAAACATTCAGCCCTTACCCGTGATCCCTAAACCTTGAGCCTTAAGCCCTAAACCCTAAGCCATAATCCCTAAACCCTAAACCCTAAACCATGAACCATGAGCCCTAAATGCTAAACCCTAAACCCTGAACCATAAAAACTAAATCCTAAACCCTAAACCCTGACCCCTAAACCCTAAACCTTAAACACCGAATCCTAAACCCTAAACCCTAAGCCTTGAACCCTACACCCTTATCCCTGAGCCCTAAAATATAAACCCTAAACCCTAGACCATATACCCTAAGCCCTAAGCCCTAAGCCCTAAACCCTAAACCCTAAACCATGAGCCCTAAACCATACACCTAAACATTAAATCCTAAACCCTAAACCATGAACCATAAACCATAAAACCTAAAATCTGAACCATAAACCATAAACCCTTATCCCTAAACACTAAATCCTTAACCCTAAACCCTAAACCCTAAATCCTTAACCTCGATCCATAAACCCTAACCATAAACACTAAACCCTAAACCTAAAACCTAAATCCTAAACCATAACCCTAAACCTTGAACCCTGAACCCTAAACCCTAAACCTTAAACCCTAAACCATGAGCCCTAAACCCTAAAACCTAAACCCCAAACCATATTTCATTAATATTTCCTAGTCTCGTGCCTAGAACCATCATTGAGTCTGCTTATAGAACTACCTTGTTTATGAGAGGTGGGACAAGTAACTAAATGGATATGACATCTACCTTGTGCCTTGTAATGCATATATTACACATCTCTTCCAAACTTGTTTCTCCCCACATATACTTGCGCTCTTGAATGTAAATGTATTCACACTCTGAAAAAAATTTCACATTTCTCATATTTCCATGTATGGTATTATGCAAGCCAGGATGACCCATTGGAAGTTGGAAAAAATAACCATCACAACAAAAAAATTAATCTTAAAGGAAACAAAAGAAACATAGAGAATATATCAATGCAGAGGTATAGGATCATAATTGAATTTCCTGTAGTATCCTCTCCTTTGGAGAAAGATAAATTTCAAGTGTTCTACTTGGAATGGATAGAAAATTTGATAGAAATTCCTAAAGTGTTCAAAATAATCATAGAAACAGGGAATGGCTAAGAAAACTAAGGGGTTATCAATCGCCTAGTAAATCTTTCTTGTTTAGTTCTAAATGGGAGTTACCTGGCCTATGACTTAGTGACCTTCCATTCATTGATAATTCCTTATATGATAAACCCATGGATGTTTTCAAAATCCCCTGAACAAAAAGATAGGGGTAGTCATCAATCCTAGTGAAGGGTGTGATGTGATTTCCAAGCAACTTGAAATTCATATAGATTTAGAGGTCATAACACGAATTTTCAAATATCTCTATCATTATAAATGGAAGCCAAGTAATGTGCCTCCATATATCCAAGGATTGGGGATTACTGGGGTCTTTGGAAGGATTGGAAAATTAGGAATATGACATTTCCCTCCTTCAAAATATCAATAGATGAAAACATCAAATTTTTATGACTCTCTTTGAATGTTCTACCTACAAATTTGATGAACCCTGAACTCTATGACCTAAACCCTTAACCCTCAACCATGAGACCTAAACCCTAAACCCTAAAACCAAAATAATAAATCCTAAACCCTAAACACTAAATACTAAACCCTAAAACCTAAACCCTAAACCCTTGACCCTAAACCCTAAACCCTGAGCCCTAAGCCCTAAACCCTAAATACTAAATCCAGAGCCCCAAGCTCTAACCCCCAAACCTTAAACCAATAACTCAACCCCGAACCTTAAGCCATAAACCATGAACCATGAACCCTAAACCCTAATCCCTAAACCATAAACCCTAAACCTTAAGCCTTGAACCCTACACCCTAATCTTTGAGCCATAAACCCTAAACCTTAAACCCTGAGCCCTAAACCCTAAATCTAGAGCCCTGATCTCTAACCCCTAAACCTTAAACCCGTAACTAACCCCTAAACCTTAAACCCATAATTCTGAACCCCGAACCTTGAGTCGTAAACCTTAAACCATGCACCATAACCCCTAAACCCTAAACCCTGAGCCCTGAGCCCTAAACCAGTAAACCTAAACCTTAAGGCCTAAATGTTAAATCCTAAAGGTCCCTAAACCCTAAACCCTAAAAATAAATCATAAACCCTAAACCCTAAGCCCTAAGCCCTAAACCCTAAACCCTAAGCCCTAAACCCTAAATTCTAAACCCTAAGCCCTAAACCCTAAGCCCTAAACACTAAACCCTAAACCTTGAACTCTGCGACCTAAACCCTTAACCCTAAAACCTAAACCCTAAACCTCGAGCCTTAAACCCTAAACCCTGAACCCTTTGCCCTAAACCCTGAACCCTGACCTTTAAACCTTAAACCCTAACTCCTAAACCCTAAACTGTAAACCCTAAATCCTCAACCCTAAACCTTAAACCATGAGCCCTAAACCCTATACCATAAACCCTAAGCCCTAAACCCTAAAATCTAAGCCCTAAACCCTAAAACCTAAACCCTAAAACCTAAACCTTGACCCCTAAACCCTAAACCTTGAGCCTTAAACCCTAAACCTAATCCCTAAACCCTAGGCCCTAAGCCATAAGCCCTAAGCCAAAACCCTAAACCTTGAACCCTTAAACATAAAACCTCAACCCTAAACCCTAAAAACTAAACCCTGAGCCCTAAACTCCTTGAACCCTCAACTCTCAACCCTAAACCCTCAACCCTGATCCCTAAACCCTAAACCCTAAACCCTTTGCCTTAAACCATGAACTCTTACCTTTAAACATTAAACCGTAACTCAAACCCTTAACCGTAAACCCTAAATCCTCAACAATAGACCTTAAACCCTAACTCCTAAACCCTAAATCGTAAACCCTAAATCTTAAACCCTAAACCCTAAGCCCTAAAACCTAAACTCTAAGCTCTAAATCCTAAACCCTAAACCCTAAACCCTAAAACTAAACCCTTACCCCTAAACCCTAAACCCTAAGCCCTAACCCTAAGCCCTAAGACAAAACCCTAAACCTTGAACCCTCAAACATAAACCCTCAACCCTAAACCCTAAAAACTAAACCCTGAACCCTAAACCCTGAACCCTCAACTCTCAACCCTAAACCCTAAACCCTCAACCCTGATCCCTAAACCCTAAACCCTGAACCTTGAGCCATAAACCCTAAACCCTCAACCTTGACCCCTAAACCCTAAACCTCAACCTTGACCCATAAACCCTAAACCCTTAACCCTTAACCCTTAACCATAAACCATAAACCCTAAACCCTAAGCCCTAAACCCTAAACCATGAACCCTAAGCCCTGAGCCCTAAACCCTAAACCCTAAAATATGAACTATGAGCCTTAAACACTAAACCTTAAACCCTAAACTCTAAACCTTGAGTCCTAAACCCTTAGCCCTAAACCCTAAACCTCGAGCCCTAAACCCTAAACCCTAAATCATAAACCCTCACCCAAAGGAAAGTCCTAAAAAGATCATTTAACGTGTTTCAATGTGTAAGGAATAATGTTTAAGGTGATCGATCGACTCATTTAGTTTTTATGAGAGACTACTTCCTTTGAAGGCCTAAAAAGGCATTTTGGCCATTTTGTAGTTAATTGAACACCCTTCAGAACAAGCTAAAATGAGCTAGTCATGTCACCGAGTTATCAAGGACCATTATTTGTGAAGTATTAAGGCATCGTTTGTCTCCATAAGAGACATATGAGCAAAAAGCATGTATGAGAATCATGAATTTGATTCCATGAAAGGATGCTTTTAGAGCTAGGAAAGGTGAGGGGATGATCTTTATATGGAGCACCATGTTTCTAAGAATGAGAAATCATTTGAGTTCACTTGATGCAATTCACTTGGTACTATTCGTAACAACTCATTCAACACCTAGTAGTGTTATCACACCTTAAGGAGGAGGCACATTACAATCACCTCATTTTGGCCATAGGATAGGAATCCCATTCAGGGAACAATCCTCTATCTACAAAGTGAGGATCTCTTTTAATAAGAAGTAGAAAAACATCATAGAGTTAATTCATGGTCACTAAAGTGAATTATGGACCAAATTTAAAAATTAGTACCAATTCAAGTAGTGGTATGGCCAAAATCCATTTTAGAAGGTACAAAAACCTAAAAATGACTATATGCTTTCCCAAAAAAAGACCAACAACAATATATATGCCTTGAAAGTTTTAGGTCGTTTGCTTGAAATCTGAAAATGAGTAAGTACCTTTAAATTAGATTTTGAAAACTATCTTCTAGATTATAACTGTTGGAGAAACGAGACCACTTCCATAAGGTGTGGAGTGACCCTAATTTCTTATATTTACTAAAAACAATTAAAGTATAAGAAATAATAAAATTATAAGAAATAATAAAAGAAATCTTATATTTGACTTGTTTGAAACGTGTACGCGTTATAGGTTCGGTGATTCCTAAGCCAAAAAAAATTAAAACGTGTACGCATTTTGGTTTTTTCCAGATTCTTGTCCGCTTTTTAGCCCCCCAAATTTGTGCACTTACCCTCATACTTATTGTAATTTTTGTAATTATTGTTTTGAATTGGCCAATAAAAGTGGGAAGAAAGAGCAATTTCCCTTCCCGATGGTTTTTCCTCCTCAAGAGGTTTCCAGGATAAAAATTGTTGGTGTTTATGAGTTTATATTTTTTCCTTTCCTGCAATTGAGGATTCTAAGCATATAAAAGGAATGATAACCAGATCGTGCCAAGCCAAGAACACAGATGCTAATCAAACATCATGATCAATAAGATGAAAGCAATTCGCTAGAATAACTTTACATAAACCTTGCAAACAAATGAACAGTAATTTCATATATTATTATAGAACTCAATGAAATACAATGAGAATGGACCTTGCTTATATAGGCAAGGAATAATAATGTAAGAACTAGTCAAGGTTGTAGATCAAGCCATAAATCACGAAATAACTAGTCATCAAAGAATTAGTCAAGTCCATAGATTTATGAGAGAACTAGACATCAAGGATCTAGTCAATACCATAGATCTAAGAAAGAACTAGTCAATAACATAGATCAAGGAAAGAACTATACATAACAACTAGATAATATCTCCTAATATCTAAATAAATAAAAAGCAATATTCACACACATAAGTGGATGAGGATAAATACAATAAAGGTAAATAATGTACCTAGGTGAACATGAGCTAAGGTAAATACCCAATCTAACACCCCCTCAAGTGAAGCTAGGGGCCAAAATAGAAGTGGCATGTCCACGATGAGTCCCGAAACTAGGCTCGATGAGGTACTCATGTACAATATATCCATGAAGAAATCTCTAACCAAAATAAGGAAAGAATCTTGCTAGAAGGAAAGAGAAAGAAGAAGAAGAAGAAGCAAGATGTTCTCATGAACACCCCCAAGAACAACTTTCGAAACCCCTAGCATTCCACACAACTCAAGGTAGCGAGGTGATGCAAAAGGATTTGTAAAGATGTTTGCAACCTCTTCTTGAGTCAAAAGGTACTCCAAGCAAAGAATTCCATCCCCGAATGTGTCTTTCTGAATGAAGTGGATGTGTATCTCAATATGCTTGGTCCACCGGTGCTCAATCTGGGTTGCGAGAAATGTGAATTACACTTTGGTTGTCACACCAAAGTATAATTGGTGAATCCTGTTGGAATCAAAACTCTATCAATAACTGGAAAATCCAAAGAATCTGTGACTCATCAGAATTCACGCCTGTACTCGCCTCTCGAAGATGAAAGTGCAATAGCCTATTCCTTTTTACACACACAAAGAACTGGAGAAGAACCAAGACAGAAAAGATAGCCAGAAGTAGAACACCTATCATTAATAGAACCTGCCCAATCTAAATCTATATACCCAACCAACTAAGTAGAACCCCTAGTGTAGTGTAGGTAGAAGTGGGCAATGCCCTAAATAGCGCAAAATCCTTTTAGCATCCTGTCAATGACTACTATGAAGATAATGTACAAACCGAGATACAAGCCCTACTACAAATGAAATATCAGGGTGAGTATGGGTCAAGTACATGAGACTCCCAACCAACTGCCTATACAACATAGGATCACAAAGTGGTGTGGTACATGTGGATGTAAGAGAAACCCCATAAAAAAGGAGATGGACTTGGCTTGCAATCAGCCATATCAAAGCACCTAAGAAGATCATAGGTGTACTTTTGCTGACTCAAATGAATCCCTAAATCTGTCTGAGAAATATGGAAACCAAGGAAATAATGCAATAGCCCAAGATCTGTCATGTCAAACTGTGTAGAAAGATCCCTCTGAATACTCGAATGTGGGAAGAAGAGCTACCATGAAATGTAACATCATCAACATATAAGACAAGTATCACAATATCCTCACCGACATGCTGGAGATACACTGTATGATCGGAGTGGCAATGAACAAAACCAAAACCTAGATAGATAAAGAAAAGAATCCATCTTCTCATACCAAGCCTGAGGGGCTTGTTTAAGACCGTAGAGAGACCTTCAGAGCCTACAAACAAGAGAAGAATCCTGAAAAAATCCATCCGGTTGCTCCATGTATATTTCCTCTTGTAGATCTCCATGTAAGAAGGCACTCTTCACGTCCATCTGGTATACGGGCCACCCCTGTGATGCAGCAAGAGAAAAGTACAAGGCGTATAAAATCCATCTTGACAACGAGTGCAAAAGTCTCAGAGTAATCAATACCTTCAACTTGTGAAAAACCCTTTGCAACAAGACGAGCCTTATACTTGTCAATGGACCCATCAATGTATTTGGTTCGGTATACCCACTTACACCTAACCATCTTTCTTCCTTTAGGAAGAGATACCAAATCCCAAGTATGATTATTCATCAAACAAGAATACTTAGCTTCCATCGCATCATCCCACTCCTGTATCCGATGAGCCTTTGAAAAGGACTATGGATCCTCAGAAACTACTCGAAAAAAGTCCAGAACCAGTAGAATGTGCATGATGATGCCTAGTGGGTGGAAGATCCTCTATGAAAGGTGTTGCCTCATAAACTATAGTATGAGCCCACTTAGGCATAGTGACAAAATCAGTGGGAATATGATCCTTAATGGTATCTATAACCTCCTCATCAATCTCATCAAAGAAAGGATCCTCAAGATGAGATGAAGAAGAAGAAGGAATGGAAGAAGATGAAGAATCACGAGGAGTGAAATGCTCATCAAACTGAACATGTGTTCGAAAAAGAACATCATGTGTATCATGATCTAAAAGATGATAAACTCTCATGTCCTCACAATACCCTACAAAGATCAAGGGTTTACTCTTCTTATCCAAATCTTTCCTTTTCTTCTTTGGCACAAAGGCCCAAGCATGGCTCCCAAAGACTTGAAAAAATGAGACATCTGGCTTAGTGTTGGACCAAGCTTCCTCTAGAGTCAAATGCTCAAGTGCTCTATGTGGTGTGCGATTCTGAATATAGTTAGCACAATTAATTGCTTCTTCCCAATAGATAGGAGGTATATCTCTAGAATGCATCATACAATTAGCCATTTCCTTCAAAGTTCTATTCTTCCTTTTCGCTAATCCATTCTGTTGTGGAGTATGAGGAACAAAATGCTGGTGAATAATGTGTTGAGTTGTCAAAAATTTAGAAAACGCGTTTCTGAAGTACTCCCCCCATTATCAGTGCGAAGGTTCTTTATGCTACTAGAAGATTGTTTCTCGACCAAATCCTTGAAGAATTTGAAGTGTGAAAAAATATCACTTTTGTACTTGAGAAAATAAACCCAAGTACGCTTCGAGAAATTATCAATAAATGTAAGTGCATACTTAGCTCCATCAAAAGATGGGGTAGGAAAAACCATCAAGTCACTATGCACAAGCTCAAGTGGTGAAGAAGCTCTCTTAGACAAATTCTTAGGAAATGGATCTTCATGTTTTTTCCCTAATGCACAACCATGAAAAACTCCCTCAAGACAAGAAACTCTAGGAAGGCCATCTACCATACCATGAGTGCTCAACTCCTTCAAATATCTGTAATTGAGATGTCCAAATCTTTCATGCCAAAGCTTACTCTCTGAATCTGAATGAGAAACCAATCCTATCCCTATAGAAGAAGTGTCATCAAAACCCTCAAAGTGATATAGTCTTGAACTATGATCAACAATACCCTGAGCAATAAGTGAATAAGGCTCCAAAAAAGTTCTTATTTCTGCCCCATGTGGTGTAAAAGTCATTGTTTTCCCTTGACCAAAATGAAAAATTTGATATATAGAAAGCAAATTTGTAGTGATGTTAGGAACATATAGTGCATCTTGGATATTGCCACCATCAAGTTGTATATCACCTTTTCCCTTAACAAAAAGAAAAGAAGAATCTCTAACCTTAATTTTGGAAGTAGAACTCAAACCTAGATAAACAAAAAACTCATTAGAAGAAGTCATGTGATGAGAAGCACCAAAATCTATAACCCAATTGTCTACAAGTGGTAACTCGAGACCTTCCAACAACATTAAGTGCTTTTCCATGATGATTAGAAGGAGGTGGATTGGAGATAGAAATTTTGTGTTTAGCTTGACCGCATCCTCTAAGGCTTGCATTTACTTATAACACCTATTTTCTTCATGATTACTACCCCCACAAAAAGAGCAAGAACAATAGACTAGACTTATTCTTGGATTTAGAAGACTCCTTGGGTTTTGAGTTGTTTTCTTTGGGTTTAGGAGCATTTTGATATATGGAGAAGGTGTGGATTTTGGTTTTACTATTTGGTTTTCCCTTGCCCTTAGGATTAGATGCAACTAATGCCTTTTGAGAGGTGGAAGACTCAAGGTGAGATAATTTGGATTCTTCCCTAGTAATTCTTTCACAAAATGTTTCTAAGTTAGGCATTTTGAAGGTGTCACCTAAGGCATCCATGCTAGAGAAAAAGGTAGAAGCAAAAATTTGGAATGGTCCTCTCAACTTGGATAGAATCAAGTAAACACACTCTTCATCTTTCTTATCTCTTCCACTCCCCTTCAATTGTGTCAACAAATGCTTGAACTTGGTAAGATAGTCTATAATTGTTGGAAAATCTTCAGGATTAAGAGAGGTGATCTCAATTTCAAGTTGCATGGCTCTCATATGATCCACCTTACCAAATAAATCCTCTAATTTCTCCCATATTTTGAAAGGAGAGTCACACTTTTCCAAATGAAATAAAAGACTATCACTTACATAAGTTCCTATCAAACCAATACACTCATCAAATTTGCACTGGTACTAAAATTTCTCATATTCTCTAGTGAATACTGGTTGTTCTGAAGAAGTTAAAGCCCATAATCCTTTCCGCTTAGTTATTGTTTTCATTTCTTGGTTTCCATGTGTGGTAATTATGTGTTGTTAATGGCTCAACATGATCTAATGCGAAGTAGATAAAGATGCCATCCTCAAAAAATCACCAAAAGAAATGCAAGAACCAAGAAATGCAACAAGAGCCCCCAAATTTTGGCACTTTATAATGAGTGTGTGTTACAATATGGCACTTTATAATTATAGTGCAATTCTCAAAATAAATATTTCCAATGGAAAGAGCATAAAAAACTACACACTTTTGCAAAAAACGACACTCAAAATCGAGTTACCGATCAAAAGATACAAGTTTTTCAATATTATGCTCTACTATTTATTTTAGTTTCCACTAAAATAGAATAAAATGCTCTTGCCTTCACCACACAAATAAAATGAAAGGGGGCTGGAGTTAAGCACCTACTAGTAGGAATCACAAGCTTTAAGCCCTCATATGACCATACCATATGACTAGGGGCTAAGGATTTCAATGACCTCCTACATGCAAACCAAAAATGCTATGCCACAACAAAAATACCTAGATCGGATCTCAACAAACCCAGCAAAACCCAAAAATAATTCTAGATTTCCTTTTCCGTACGGCACGAATCCCGAGGCGAATCCAGTATGTTTCTCTGCACAACAAAAAAATGACTGCCTCCCCGAAATGGTCGAGTTTACAGTCGATCTTAGGGTTTTGCCACCTTCCGGATCCAATGGAAGCCTCTGTTTTGCATAAAAATGCACGCAGCAAAAAAATACGAGCAAATCCTGAAATATATGAATATATAAAAAATTTATTTGCAAAATAAAACTTACAGATGAATGTCAATAGCAATCTCTGCTTTGATACCATAAAAGGAACGATAACCAGATCGTGCCAAGCTAAGAACACAGATGTTAATCAAACATCATGATCAATAAGATGAAAGTAATTCACCAGAATAACTTTACATAAACCTTTGCAAACAAATGAGCAACGAATATCATATATTATTATAGAACTCAATGAAATACAATGAGAATGGGCCTTGCTTATATAGGCAAGGAATAACAATCTAAGAACTAGTCAAGGTTGTAGATCAAGCCATAAATCATGGAAAGAACTAGTCATCAAAGAACTAGTCAAGTCCATAGATTTATGAGAGAACTAGACATCAAGGATCTAGTCAATACCATGTAGATCTAAGAAAGAACTAGTCAATACCATAGATCAAGGAAAGAACTATACCTAACAACTAGATAATTTCTCATAATATCTAAATTAATAAAAGAAATATCCACACACATAAGTGAGTGAGGATAAATACAATAAATGTAAATAATGTACCGAGGTGAACATGAGCTAAGGTAAATACCTACTTTAACAAAGATAAGTAAAATTCATTCACTAGCTATCTCTGTCATTTTCTAATAGAAAGTAGAACAACAACGTTTAATTTGTGATTCTGTGGATAATTCCAAAGTTGAAGAGTTTATAGATCACTTGCAAATAAAGAATTTGCATGTGCACGAAGTGTTGACAACTATCTTTGACAAGATATCATCGGGTTGGCTCACTCGGCCTTCATACATTTCAAAAGCGTCAAATCATTGGGAATTGCCTAGGGTCATGTCATATTCCCCATCCTTGCCTTCAAGTGCAACAAACCTATTAGCTAAATAGCTATTACATTGCATGAAAGCTCCAAGATGAATTTCTTGTCTCTTACCTTGAATGAACTCCTCCTAGCTAGATGGTGAGGGACTTCAAGATCATCGTAAGACGGTTTTGTGATCAAGGGAAAGAATAGTATTAATGAGTTCCCACAAAGTAGCCTTGGTATGAAAGACAACCTAATGTGAATCTATTGGTGTGGCTTGCAAACGCAAAAGGGTGGTAATATCTTGTTGTGTACGAGAGATGGGGGAGTGGAATTAGAGGGAGTAGGTTTTGACACGATGGGAGCGATAAGATGACTAGACGCAACTATGGGTCGATACACAACAAGATGAAGTTTGGAAGCATGAGAGGCTGCAGTTTTCCTGTTGGTGATAGTAGTCCAACCATCACTAGTATAACTAGGACCTCTAGTATCGGTAGCTAATTTGTCTTGCATTAATTGCCATGAGTTGGCCATCAAAGGGCACTCTTAAATCATGTGTGACGAGGGTTTGTACCGGAAGCAAGTGTTTGGAAGATTGATCTATAAAACATGTTGAGAAAAGCGGTGCTCGCCTACTTGAATACTTGGCCAAGTCAATTCCCATGAAAACTATTTTTGGGGGACGAGTAGTATAGAAATTATTTTGTACATGGCAACTTTGCCTACCAAGTGTTTGTGCGAAAATTCCATAGAAGCAAAGGAGAGTGGTGGAAACTCAATACAAATCGCAAAATGGAGCTGGGCCGCAAAAGCTTGAATTGACGGGCGTTGCTTTACTTGGTGTGAACGGATCATTTGAGGTCAAAAAGACTTTGATTATGCTCACCGGAAATCATATTTTATTGAAGACGGTTCGCTCAAATGTTTGTCCGAAATGTTTGTCTGGATACAGAAATTATTAATTGCGAGTATTTTTTAATTTCCCTTGGCTCAAATCTTTGTCCGAATGCAGAAATAAGTGAATCTTTAATACGGCAAGACTTTTCTGTCTAAACGGCAATTGTTTAATTAGACGTTTGATTTTCCCGTGCTTAAATTACCTAAACTCTACATCTTTCAAGAATTCAGTTCTAGGTAATTAGCCTTTCTCGTTCGAGTTTCACTTTTATTTCATTGTTTATCTAACGTTGATGCAGATGATGATAATGGACAAATACTCGGCTGTGATATGCTTGTTTATTGTGATGACATGGTGTTGTATCCACACAAGCTATGCTTGTTTACCGCAAGAAAGAGAGGCCCTCCTGGGTTTCAAGGATGAGGTGTATCAGGTGTATCAGAGTTACAGTGCACTTGGATTGCATTCATGGAACACACTTGCCTTCCTCAATTCATGGAGTGGATTTAATTGTTGCCAGTGGGGTGGTGTTCAATGCAGCAATCTCACATCCCACGTCACACATCTCCATCTCTCTGATCTTTTCTACGAAGATTATGGTTATACCCCTTTTGACTACTCCATCCCACCAGTGTTGTTCCAATTAAAGCATGTGGAATATCTGGATTTAAGCCACAATTCTTACGGTGGTTCTCTTCCCCGAGGTACTCTAATCAAACCGCCCAGCATTTTCTGTTTTGATGTCCAATCTCTAGATTTATGTATAAACTAACCATACCATCATCTGGTGTTTGTTATGCAGATCTCTTTGGCCTCCGAAAATTGAGACATCTGGATCTGAGCTTCAACTTTTTTGACAGCGAAATTCCAAAGGAAGTTGCCTCCTTGCACAACTTAACATACCTCAACTTGTGTTTGGCAGGATTGGGTGGTACAATTCCCTGGCAGATTGGGAATCTTTCTCACCTGCAATTCTTGGATCTTTCTGTAGAGAGGGTAACATCTTCTGGCAGTCGTAGTCAAGGAGATGGAAGAGATACTTCCAGTTTAGTCTGGACACAACAGCTGCGGGAATTAGAATATTTGTCACTCAGAGGTGTGGTGATGAAGTTGACAAGTGACCAATTGGAAGAACCGCTTTCCCATCTCCACAATCTCCGCCACCTGGACCTTACAGAGTGCATGCTGTCATTAGAACACATCCCCAATGCTATCCAAAACCTCACTTTCCTTTCCCATCTTCTTTTGAGTCGGAACTATTTAGGCTCCACAATATTGCCTTCATGGTTGGGAAATATGACAAGCTTAGTGTCACTAGGGTTGGATACAAGTGGCTCATTTCTACAAAGTCTGTCTGGCCTGCCTCTTTTGAAAGAGCTTTGGATGGACTGGGGATTAAGAGGAAATATAAGCAAAATTTTATGTGGAGAGTGGCCCCAGCTCACGGTATTTTCTGTTTCATTTTCCAATCTAACAGGAAGTATTCCATCATGCATCGGGAACATTTCCTCCTTAGTCTATCTTGATTTTAAATCCATACAAAATATAGAAGGCCAAATCCCAGAGTCACTTGTCCAACTTCAATCCTTGACTTTTTGGATCTCTCTGATAATCAGCTCAGCGGAATTATACCTTCTCAATTGGGTGGACTTTCCCCTCTGAAATATCTGGATCTCTCTGACAATAAGTTGAGCGGAAATATACCTTCTCAGATCGGTGAGCTTTCACATCTGGAAACCCTTTATCTTCACGAGAACCAACTAAACGGTAGCATTCCCACTTCTGTTGGTCTTATCCCTCGTCTGAAAGAAATGGACCTCTCTTCTAACAATCTACAGGGAAACTTTTCTTTTCATAATTTCCAAAATACCAAGGAACTTTCTTTTCTCTCTCTATCCAACAATCAGTTGACTGTCGAAATACCACCAGAATGGATACCTCCATTTAACCTAGCTGGATTGTCGTTATCTTCCTGTAATATTGAGGGTATCTTTCCTCCTTTCATTTCTACCCAATACAACTTAGTAAATTTGGATCTTTCCATTAATACTCTTTTTGGAAACATTCCAATGTGGCTTGGGGATCTTCCAAATCTGAACGTTGTTAATCTGTCATATAATAGCTTGCAAGGTCAGGTGGACCCCAGCTTGAACATAAATTCATTTAATATTTTGGACTTGCACAAAAATATGTTTAATGGTTCTCTTCCACTTTCTACAACGCCTTCGTCAAATTTGCGTCTATTAGATTTGTCAACAAATGGATTTTCTGGTGTTATCCCACTGGGTATTGATGGACTTCTTCCAAGCATTGAGTTCTTGTCTTTTGCAGCAAATAATCTAAGTGGTGAGATTCCTTTTTCAATTGGTCTTCTGCAATTCCTGGAGGTTTTGGATCTCTCCAGGAATACATTGTCTGGTCAAATACCATCAAGCTTAACAAATTGCTCTTTTTGACAAGACTAAACCTTGCAAGCAATGATTTGATAGGGAATATTCCATCTGAAATAGGAATGCTAAGCGAGCTCCACACACTCATCCTGAAGGATAATATGCTGAAAGGAACCTTGCCATCAAGTCTTCAGAATTGTTCCATGCTGCAGATTTTAGACATGACTAATAATATGTTCTTTGAGACCATACCCCATTGGTTCGGACAGTTTCCTGAATTGAGGATACTCGTTTTGAAGTCAAATAAATTTCAAGGACGCATTCCACATCAACTAAGCAATCTTTCAAGTCTCCATGTTTTAGATATTTCACATAATAATCTGGTTGGGGCGATACCGCTGCAGTTGGCAACATTGACAGCTTTGATGGATCCACAAGTGAAAAGCTCAAAAGCCAGTGATGACACATTTTATTACAAAGAAGAGATCCAAGTAACCATCAAAGAAATGGAACTGGTCTATCATAGTTCTATTCTGTTACTTATCACTTGCATTGATCTGTCTAACAATCAGCTTTCAAACGACATTCCTTCAGAAATTGGAAACCTTAAGGGTCTCCGCACCTTAAACTTATCAAGGAACAGTCTTACCGGAAGGATTCCGGTTAGTTTTGGAATGCTGGAGCAATTAGAGTCATTAGATCTTTCAAATAATAAATTGAATGGTAGGATTCCAAATGAAATGTTGCAAGCCACGTCTCTAAGTTTTTTCATTGTGTCCAACAACATGTTTTGTGGAAGAATTCCAGTGGGACGCCAGTTTTCAACATTCAACCCTACTTTCTTCTCTGGGAATCCTAGCCTTTGTGGGTTTCCAATTGATAATAAATCATGTGGATGTGAACAAAAATCATCTCCACCCATGATACCAATTTCACCAGGCAGAGATGAAGAAAAAAACGAAGAGGAAATCAAAATCCCATGGTATTGGTATGTAAGTTGGATGGCAAGCTATGCTCTTGGATTTTGGGAGTATTTCTTATCCTTTTTCAGAAAAAAAGGTTGAGAGAGAAATATATTGAAGTCATGGATGGAATTGTTACTAGGCTGGCAGAAATATTTCCAAGAAGGAATTAGTGGTATATATGTTGTTAGTGGTATATATCTCCAGGCAGAAATGTTAATTGGGTATTGTTTTGTAATTCTTAACATATTCTGAATTAATATTCTACGTTTTTCTTTCTTTTTTATTTGCATATCATTAACAAAATGTTAAAATTATCTGTCTTTTCATAGAATTATAATTTATGATTTGCTAGATTATTTTTCAACAAATGTATTTGCTGTCTTGATTATTTTTAAAAATTTATACATGCCAGAAATATTTTCAGGAAGGAATTAGTATTATATATGTGGTAAGTCTATAGTTCCGGGCAGGAATGTTAATTGGCTACTCTTTGTGAGTCTATAGTTTTGGTTATTCTTATAACATATTCTAAATTAGTAGTTTCATTTTTTTCCCTTTTTCTAGTTAAAAGGTTTACAGATAACTCAATAGAATGTTTTTGATAGAGTGGTTGACAAGGGTTAAGAATAAATAAGTTGCTAATAAAAATAATAGACAAATGGTTAATAAATAAATTGTTGATAAAATTAATAATAAAAAATACAGCATAAACGGTTCAACCGTTTCCTTGTGCTTCGTTTATCTTATGGCGGCTTGTCTCTCCCCTTGTGGTAGCAGAGTATGCCAGCATAGGAATGTTGGATGACAGAAATGATGCGTACAATTTTAGAGAATTGATAAGTACTGGAAATTATTACAAAAATAAGCCCTGTTGTTTATGGTAGACCTGGTACAAAGGTAATTAAATACACAATGCCTTTCACTTCCATGTTTTTCATGGTCTGAATTTACACAAGCACATGACTTCAGTTAGATGAAGAAATTTGTATTCAATTAATTCTCCTTTACAAATGCAAACTTGCAGTCATTACGATGGATTGCTTTATTTATGATAATTTAAAACGAATGTTATTGACAGTACGTGGAAGTTGATTCTGAAATTTCTTAATTTATGGTGGACATTTTGAATGCTTTTAAGGCTGAAATTTTCTCCCCTTTTCGAGATTAAACGGAATATTGTTAGAAAAAGGGTATTTGAAGTAGACGAAAAGAGGGATTTAGAGGCAGAATATTAAGAAGGTAATAGAAATAAGGATCAACTATGTTTTCAGGGGATAGTCATTTTTGAAGGATGCATGTTCAAATCTGCAGTTCCTCTGCAGTTCCACCGCCAACACTGCAGCTCATCTTCCAATTCCACCATCAACTCCAGCTCATCCTCCTATTAGTTTCCTTTAACTAGTTTTTTACTTCGGTTAATAAACTGTAGACTGAGTAGTTCCTTCAGTCATAGGATTAGTTCCTTAGCATGATTGATGCCTATTTTTCAGGGTCTTCTTTGTGTTCATCTTATGTTTTCTGCTCAATAAACAATAGCAGATTGCTTTAAATAAATCTTTGTATTTTCAGACTTCAACGCACACCAAGAAGGGAAAAGATAGTTTGAATAAAACAAACACTTTTATTTATTTTTCTCTCAGCTTTGTTGTTCGCTCACTTTGTGAGCAGATTTATTATTTATGTATGCAAGTATAGTGTAAGTGCTAAGTTTTATAATCTTCAATTGGTATCAGAGCTGGTTGCAGGACTATTTTTTTGCAAAAGTTGCAGGTTAACGGTTCTCTCCAAGAATTGTCAGAATGTCAAATGGTGGCAATTTTTCATTCCAGCTTCCACTTGTTTACAGAGACAACTACGATTACTAGAGTATAAAGATGAAGACCCTACTATTATCCCAAGATATCTGGGATTTAGTAGAAGGAGGATACACGGAACCTGCAGATCAATGCTTTAAATGCTTTAACAAAAAATCAATGAACATTTAAGAAGACATAAAGGACAATCAAGCTCTTCTTGCTATCCAATCTGCATTGGATATATCAATTTTTTCCCGTATAACTGGTATGAAAAAGTCAAAGGATGCATGGGAGGCCCTACAAACTGCATACCAAGGATTTGACAAAATAAGGTTGGTAAGACTTCAAACCCTTCGAAGAGATTTTGAAATTTTAAGTATGAAGGAAGCTGAGTCTATTCAAGATTTTATTACTAGGGCTCAAAGTATTGTGAACCATCTTAAAACTCAAGGGGAAAGTGTCACAGAGAAAAAATTGTAGAAAATATTTTGAGATCTCTTCCTCCAAAGTTTGATCCAGTGGTCATAGCCATTGAAGAAAGTAAATATCTAACCACATTCAAAGTTGCAGAGTTGATAGGTTCTTTGCAATCTCATGAGGAGTGTATGCAACGTTCTACAGTGAACCTAGTTCAAGCCTTCCTAGTCTACTGTAAGAATTGAAGAAAAATCTACAACCCCTTCTCAATCAAACAAATCTCAAGGGGAGTCTTCTACATCTAGAGGATGTGGCAGAGGAAGAGGAAGAGGAAACAAAAGAGGAAGAGGAAGAAGTTCTATGGATCGGAGAAGCATCCAGTGCCAATATTGTGAAAGGTATGGACACTATGAATCTAAATGTAGAAAGAAAAAATATGATTTGAATAAGTCAAGAGCCAACTATACTGAAGAGTATTTTGAAGAAGAAAAACACTCTACATTCTTCGCTTGCAATTTGGCAAAAGAACCTCAAAAGGATGTTTGGTTCTTGGATAGTAGTTGCTCAAATCATATGACAGGTAAATCTAATCTCTTTGTCAAATTAGATGAATCTGTAAGGAGTCAAGTGAAATTTGGTGATGATAAAGAGGTTGATGTAATTGGAAAAGGTACCCTTGTAGTGAAAAATAAGCAAGGAGAAACTACATTTATTCATGACACTTTGCATGTGCCCAAATTACAACATAATCTTTTAAGTATTGGGCAACTTGTAGCAAAAAAATTACAAGGTTGTGTTTGAAGATAACTGCTGCAAAATATTTGATAAATCAGCTAACCATCATCTTGTAGCAAAGGCTTGTATGACAGAGAATAGATTATTTCCTCTCACTTTGGATTCCACTAAGATGCATGCCCTCAAGGCAACCACAAATGATTCATGGTTATGGCACCAATGGTATGGTCATTTGCATTTTCAAGGATTAAGTTTTCTTCATAAGAAAGGCATGGTGAGAGGACTTCCTGCAATTCAAGAAAAAGAAGAAGTTTGTTCAGGGTGTGCACTTGGCAAGCAACATCGAGACAATTTTCCAGTGAACAAATCATGGAGGGAAAAATCTCCTCTAGAGCTTGTGCATAGTGACATTTGTGGTGACATGCAAGAGGAATCTTTGGGTAAGAATATTTACTTTCTGACATTTATTGATGATTTCTCATGCCACACATGGGTTTATTTTCTTAAGAAGAAATCTGAGGCATTTGAATGCTTCAAGCATTTTAAGGCTATGGTAGAAAATCAAAGTGGGTATTCTCTCAAAATACTTAGAACAGATAGAGGGGAGAATTCACTTCCAATGAGTTTTCTAATTTTTGTAATACTCATGGAATTAAGAGACAACTTACAACAACTTATACCCCACAACAGAATGACATTGTAGAAAGAAAGAACCGTACCATTATGGAGATGGCACGAAGTATGTTGCAGTTCAAAAACCTTCCTAATTTCTATTGGGAGTTGCAGTAGCAACCACAACTTATATTTTGAATTGAATCCCAACAAAATTTCTTTAGAATATCACTCCCAAGGAATCCTGGAGTGGACACAAGCCCTCAGTAGCTCACTTTCGTGTATTTGGTTGCCCTACATATGTTCATGTTCCAGAAAAGAAGTGGAAGAAGTTGGATGCAAAATCCCAACTTTGTATATTTGTGGGCTATTCAGATTTCACAAAAGGATACAAGTTCTATAATCCTAACACAAAGAAATGGATTATTAGTCGAGATGTGGTTTTTGATGAAGGGGGAGTATGACAATGGAAAAAGGAGTTCAACAAACTACACCACTCATCATGGGTATAAAATATGTTCAACAAGTTCCTCCTCTCCCCACAAGCTCAAGTGGAAGTTCAAGCCTCGTTCACTAAGTTCACCAAGTTCCTCTTTAGGTGATAGTTCTAGTCCACAATCAAGTCCAAGTTCTTCACGAAAGGTATGAAGTTTAAATGAAATTTATCAAAGGAGTTCTAATTTGAATCCAGTTGCCAATTTTTCTTTGTTTAGTACCATTCAAGTTGAACCTTCGGTGTATGAAGAAGTCATGAAAGAAAAAGTATGGATTGATTCTATGAATGAAGAGATGCATGCAATTGATAAAAACAATACATGGGAATTAGTGCAAATTTCTAAAGATAAGCAAGTGATTGGTGTCAAATGGATTTATAAGGTGAAATATCATGCTAATGGTTCTATGAATAGACATAAGGAAATATTATTTTCCAAGGTATTTGCACAAACGCATGGAGTAGATTATTCAGATACTTTCGCTCTAGTTACAAGATTTGATACAGTCAAGATTATATTGGCTATCAAGTTGCACAACACAAGTGCCAATCTATCAAATGGATGTAAAATCAGCCTTCCTAAATGGTTTTATTGATGAGAAATTCTATGTGGAACAACCTATTGGTTATGAAATTCCAGGAAAAGAACATTTGGTTTACAAGATAAAAAAGGGCTCTTTATGGGTTGAAGCAAGCACCTTGTGCTTGGTATGCAAGGATTGACAGTTATTTCTTGAAGAAAGGATCCATTCAAAGTTCCTTAGAGCCAACCCTATATATCCAACATCTTGGTAATGATATTCTAATTGTTTTCCTTTATGTTGATGATCTCATTTATACAGGTAACAACCCATCTCTCATGGAGAAATTTCAAGCAGAAATGAAACAATAATTTGAGATGTCAAATCTAGGACTTATGCATTATTTTCTTGGAGTGGAGATGAAACAAAAATCTGAAGGTATATCCATTTCTAAAACCAAGTATGTGGCTGATCTATTGAAGCATTTTAGAATGATGTCATGCACTGTAGTTTCCACTCCTGTTGCCCTTGGTGAAAAATTAACCAAGGAAGATGCAAGTTCCAAAGTAGATGCTACTTTATACAGAAGTTTGGTTGGGAGCCTCATGTACCTCACTACCATGAGACCTGATATTATGTATGTTGTGAGCCTCATCTCTCAATTCATGTAGGATCCACATGAGTCTCATTGGTGTGCTGCAAAAAGAATTTTAAGGTATGTGAGTGGTACACACAATTTTGGCATTCATTATTCTCCCACACATAAGTTTGAGCTATGTGGTTACATGGATTCTGATTGGGCTGGTTCAGTGGATGATAGAAAATCCACATCTAGTTATATTTTCTCACTTGGTTCTGGAGTTGTCTCATGGAGTAGTAAAAAGCAGAAACCATTGCTCTCTCTTCCGCAGAAGTAGAGTATATTACAGAAGATCAACTAGTTGTCAAGCCATATGGATTAGATGGATTTTGGAAGATTTGTAATTGGTTCAGGAACATCCAACCACTATTTATTGTGATAATAGTAGTACCATTGCAATGACAAAAATCATGTGTTTCATGCTAGATCAAAGCACATTGAGATTCGACATCACTTCATCGAGACTTAGTTCAAGATGGGACAGTGGAATTATAGTTTTTCCCTACAACTGAGCAAGTTGCTGATATTTTTACCAAAGCTCTACCTACAGCCAGTTTTGTTGCTTTGAGGAATCAGTTGGGACTCATCCCCATTGCACATGTAGGGGGAGATTGAAGGATGAATGTTCAAATCTGTAGTTCCTCTGTAGTTCCACCACCAATACTACAACTCATCTTCAAATTCCACCATCAACTCTAGCTCATCCTCCTATTAGTTTCTTTTAACTAGTTTTTTACTTCGGTTAATAAACTCAGTAGACGAGAAGTTCCTTCAATCATAAGATTAGTTCCTTAGCATGATTGATGCCTATTTTTTAGGATCTTCTCTATGTTCATCTTCTATTTTATGCTCAATAAACTATAACAAATTGCTTTAAATAAATCTTTGTATTTTCGTACTTCAACGCACAACAAGAAGGAAAAAGACAGTTTGAATAAAACAAACACTTTTATTTTTTTCTCTCAACTTTGTTGTTTGCTCACTATGTGAAGAGATTTATTATTATTATTCTTGCAGATTTATTATTTATGTATGCAAGTATAGTTTAAGTGCTAAGTTTTATAATCTTCAATTTTTCGGTCTTTGTTGGAAAAGAATAAGTACATTTTACGACATATGATTCAAATCTTTTTCATAATTATTTTTCACTAGCAATAAGTGTTAGGATAAAATATTATTATCCTAATTAATTATGCATAGTATAATTATTTAATTAATTTTATTAATTAAATAATAATGGTTATAATATAAACCATATTTTGTTATGTATTGTTATATGGTTCATAAACCATATTTGTCTTTCATAGATACTATTATATTTTTTAAATAGTATATTTGTTTTTATTCAATTGTTGCTTCTGGATGTTATTAGAATCTTGTGTATTTTATTGCACACATGCAACTTAATCTTCTATATGTATTTGGCTATGCAACATCTATAAATATTGCAGCCCATTCTCTGTATTTTTGGTTGATTGAGTTTAATAAAATATTATCAGGCTTCCGCCCTTGTTGCTCAATCTACATTTGGTACCAGAGCGAATTGAAGCTCCTAGCAAGGTTGGAGAAGGTTGCAGAGGAAGGAGAATTCATGGAGAAGAAATCTGCATCAACGGAGAGCTAGTGCTACCTCCTGCAGCTTCCCGAGCCCCTACATACCCACAACCTCCTGTGTATTCTCCAGGTAAACGGAAAGCAATTTTTTTTTTTTTTTGCCTTGGTGCTATTTGCACAAGGAAAATTTACTTCTGGAGTTCATTTATATACAGTTTCAAAAAAAAAAAAAACATTTGCAGCAGGCTTTTATTCTTTAAAAAAATCATTTTTCCCCATCAAGGTTTTACCTCTAATATTAGAGGAGCAATTGGTTACTGTTAATATTAACAACCTGCTACATTTGAAGAGCTCTAAGTTATTCTTCATATAAAGGTGAGTGTTGGAATGGCTGCGGTATTATTTTTCACACAACGGATCTTGCAAAGTGGTGGAGAAATCAAACTCCCCAGCACCGACCCCTGCCTGCAACCTGTAGCAAAAGAAGGAGGTCAAAGGAAATGCAAATCCCGTGTTAGAAACAATATGGTGGATAAATTTTTAAAAAAAACAAGACCATGCAACAAAGAAAGGGTCGGCTCTATTGGAACGGTTTGCACTCTGCCCTCTACCTCCGAGCAAAGATTGGCGTGCAAATATTCCACCATCCAAACAACAGCTACAATCAATACAAAGAAAACGGTGGACTCCTTCAAAATAAACATCCTCCACATGACTTGCACAAAGCCAAAGCGGCGTCAAAGCAAACCGGTGGAAAGAAATAATGAAAAAGGCGTGAATGTATTGATATTTGCACAAACGATGGTTTTTTTCAATAAAACACGAGTCTCGGATCCGTTTTTGGTGCAAAGAAAACCCTAAACCACCTCTAACCAGCATTTTCCACGTGGAGCCTCTACAAGTCATTTTTTTTAAGAGGTGAGTCAAATCTACCTTTATTTAAATACAATCTTGTCCATTTTACATTACAAATGCTTAAGCGGCCAAGTTGGATAGAGGGAAAGCCTTAGAAGTGGGAGGTGCATGGTTCAAATCCCACCCCCAACTTGCATTTCGAATTTGGTGAATTTTTTGGTGGAACCGCCAAATTTAGCAAAAATTTTGAATTTAGTTATAACTAACTAAATTTAGCAGAGAAATCCCTAATTTAGGGTAAAAAAAAATTTTTTTATCTCATTCGGCCTGGTTTTCATTTGAGAAATTTTTTACAAAGGAGACCCATCTAAAAATTGCATTTTCAGCTGCTTTTTTGCAATTTTTAGCATTTTGGGTCGTATTGGGCTCAAGAGGCCACCAGGGCCCGTGAAACAAATTTTTTTGCCTGCCATTCAAATTTTCTAGTTTTTTTAATGTAGATTGTATACTGCTATATATTTTACTAATTTTTAGGTTGCCATAGTCAACTGTAAACTTTGTAATCGCTCGTAGAAACTAGCAGAATTGTAATAAAAAAATTAAAAAAATTGGTTCTATAACACTCAACGAGATCCTAGATCTCATTCGCAGCGTTCAGTATATACGGTGCCTCTGGAAGTGCTTACGGGTAAAGCCATTGTGACTACTACTACACTTAATGCCTAATATAGTTGCAACAATGTCGTCTGGGCATTGTCCCTATAAATCGACGGGAGTAATAAGGTCATAGTGCACACACTATGAACCATCCCATCCGTCTGTGAATGATTGCACGACATAAATCTGGACTGAGAAATTATCCAAGTATATAGTGAAGTTACGTGCGCATATGAGGATATTTCTTTGAGCCGGTGTCAATAATCGCACAGACCCCATCAATATTGTCTTAGTACCACGTATTGAATTCTTTCACGTACATTAACGCCTCTTTCACATACCGTCAAGTATATAGAAAGGGCGAGCTTCTTCCATGTACTTGACGGGTATATCGGAAGGGCGCGTATATAGAGAGGTTCGGTATATTGACTGATAGTATATAGATTGGGAGACCTAATACCTGGAGTGATAAGAGCCAAACCCTGTCAGTGATCTCTGCAAAATGGGCACCAATGCCCCCAAATTTTTTCTTCGGATTCACAATTGCTCAGAGGAAATAACTATGCTGCATGAAAGACTAAAATCAAGACACAAGTTGAGTTTGAAGAGATCGCTCTTTGTGAATGGTACTTTGACCAGATCACCACTGATACAACACAACAATGACAGTTTGATAAAGCAGATCAGAAGGCCAAACTCATCATCTTGTTTGGAGTGTCCGATGATGTGTAACCCCACATTCGAGATGCCAAAACAACAAAAGAAGCATGGGATAAATTGAGCACAATATACGAGGCCAAGAACAAGAATGTTATACTCAATTTGCAGAGTCAGTTACATACACTGAAGTTCAAACAGAATGAGAAAATTGAAGCTTTCTTAAGAAGAGTTGCAAAATTGAGGGCTTCACTTTTAGCCCTAGGAGAACCAGTCACAGATGATGCTCTCGTTCCCATTGTTCTAAGAGCACTCCCCTCTTCTTACCGCATTTTTGTCACAACACTAAATGTGACAGATATCGACAATTGGTTTTGACAAACTGGTAAACCTACTGCAACAAGAGGAAGCAATGCACAATAAGGATGATGAAGAGGAGCAAGCACTGTCTTCACATCAAAAATGGAAAGGAAAAGGTAAAGGAAAACCTAATTCCTATAAGAAGTCCCAACATCAGAATCAGTTTCACAGGGACAATCCATAGAAGAAGCAATGTCCTATCTGTAAAAGAGGACATGACTTAAAAGATTGTTGGTATAACACTTACAAGAAAGGTTCATCCAATAACTCTGGACCACAATAACAACAATCTTACAAGGGAAATTCTAACAACTATCACGGGTAGAAAAAGGGGAACTGGAAAAGAAGACCCCACCAGCAAGGTAATATTGTTGAGCAACAAGAACAATCAGACAATGAAGACTTCTTGTTCACTGCTCAATCAAGTGAACCATCCACGTCATCTAGTGATGTCTGGTATGTTGATTCGGGAGCCACTCGACACATGACCAGCCACAGAGACTGGTTTATTTCAATGAGGGACACGCCATCGAAAAATCATGTTTCGTTGGGAGATGATTCTTCATATACAGTTCAGGGGATTGGGAACATTTCTCTACCCCTTGGTTCACGCAAATGTAGACTATCAGATGTCCTATATGTCCCTGGGTTGATAAAGAATCTCCTTTCAGTTAGTCAACTCCTTGATCACAACCTAAAAATTGACTTTGATAGTCAATTCGGCAAGAAAACGTGTTTGATTCGAGATAAATCAAGAGGCTTGAAAATAATTGCAAAAGCCTCCAATGTGGGATGCATGTTTCAACTTGATTTCATTCACAGAGACGATCAAGCACTTGTGGCTAAAAAATCCACCTTAGCACAATTGTGGCATTGGAGATTTGGTCATGTAAGTTTCAAATATCTCGAAACATTTCACCGAGTGTAATATGGTACATGGGCTACCATCTCTTCAGAAGGATACAGACAAGTGTCCTCACTACCTAGCAGGAAACAACACAGAGTTTCATTCCAGAGGAGTACATTTCAAGCTCATGGTAAACTTGACTTGGTTCATACCGATCTTTGCGGTCCACTCTAGCCAAGTTATTCTGGGTTCTAGTACTTCATGCTTTGTGTTGACGACTATTCACGAAAAATGTGGATTTTTTATCTTCGCAAGAAAAGTGAAGCATTTGAAACCTTCAAAAAGTTCAAAGTAGCTGTTGAGAAAGAAACTAGTCGTCACATCAGAACTCTCCACTCAGATCGAGGGGAATTCACCAATGATGAGTTCAAATACTACCTACAAACTCACAGGATTCATCAACAAATGCCTCATCCACACACACCACAGCAAAATGGTGTTGTTGAGAGAAGAAATTGTACCATCATGGAAATTGTGCGATGCATGATCAATGATTTTGGACTTGCAAATACATTTTGGGTAGAAGCAATAAAGACAACAACAGTGTATTTGTTGAACAGAGTGCCCACAACTACTCTTGATGGAATAACACCACAAGAAGCATGGTAAAAAGGAAACCATCCATTGCACACCTCAGAGTATTTGGGTGCAAAGCAAGCATGCACATACCCAAACAAAACAAAAATAAATTGGACATGAAGTCACAAAAACTCAGCTTCATTGGGTACAATGAATAGAATTTTAGGTATAGATTGATAGATCCTAAGACCATAAAAGTCTACACCAGTAGAGATGTTGAGTTTTTCGAGAAGAAGGAAGCAGAGACTCCTCCTCCGGACTCACAAGATGTAGATTTTTCACCTGTTGTAAAAATTGAAGCTAATGTTCCCTCAGAAGATGAAAGTGATGATGGGGATGATGGTGTTGATAAGATAGAACCACAACCCATGGGAACAGTTTAGCGTATGCCTAAATGGTGTACAAGTACATTACGAGATGCAAGATTGGATGCTCCACCGGATACATCCACCCCTAGACCATGGACTCACAGTAAAATAAGAGAAGAAGTTAATTTTTCTTTGATGAGTAGAGTTATTGAATCAGATGATCCCTCAATAGTCCAGAATCCCTACAGTCAAAATCTTGGAAATATGCCATGGATTCTGAATATCAATCAATGATGAAGAATAACACTTGGCAGCTTGTTGATCTTCCACCATGGAAGAAACCCATTGGATGCAGATGGATATTTAAAACTAAGTACAAAGCAGATGGGACAGTGGACAAGTATAAAGCAAGACTTGTAGCAAAGGGGTATGCACAAAAAGAAGGCATTGACTATGAGGAGACATTTTCTCCCACAGCTAAGATCAAAATGATCAGGATGATCTTTGCTCTAGCTGCTCAGTTTGGATGGAAAGTTCACCAAATGGACGTAAAAAGTGCCTTCCTAAACGGAGATTTACAAGAAGAAGTCTACATGACTCAACCTGAGGGATATGTAGTACCTGGTCAAGAAGCAAAGGTATGCAGACTCAAGAAATCTCTGTATGGGCTCAAATAGGCACCCCGGGCATGGTACATCAAGATTGATGAGCATCTCGTACAACATGGATTTGTTAGAAATCCATACGATCCCAATCTCTACCTCAAAAAGCAAGGGGGGAGATGGTGATTGTTGTTGTCTATGTCGATGATCTAGTCATCACTGGCAGTTCAGTGAGGATGATTGATGCAACGAAGAAAGATCTTAATCGATCGTTCGACATGACCGATCTCGAGCTGATGCACTATTATCTTGGATTGGAAGTGTGGCAGAAAGAGAATCATATTTTTGTTTCTCAGATGAAATCTACCAAGAATACACTTGAGAAGTTTAGGATGATGGATTTTATACCAATTGCTACACATATGGAGAACAGATTGCAGCTTATCTCGCTCGTATCCATCTCCCGAGGTAAGTGCCACTCTCTATCTCAAGGCAATGATCGAGTCTCATTTACCTAACCTACACTAGACCGTAGATATCACTTTGCAGTGAGCTATCTATCCAGGTTCATGCAGAGCCCAAAGTTTTTCATTGGAAAGAAACAAAGCACATTTTGAGATATCTCAAAGGATCAGTGGATCTTGGTCTAGAATACAAGAAGAACAAAAACTTCTTCTTGATTGGATATTTGGATTCAGATCATGCAGGTAACATTGATGATAGAAAATCCACTTCTGGATTTGTATTCTTTATGGGATTTGGACCAATATCATGGGGAAATAAGAAACAACACTTTGTTTCTCACTCTTCCACAAAAGCCGAGTATCATTATGTAGGAGAAGTCATCTCAGTGAAGCAATTTGGCTACGCCGTATACTTGGAAGGAATTGGAATACCACAAGACAAATCAACCACCATGTATGTTGACAATGAAGGTGTTATCAAACTTGTTCACAATCCAGTGTTTCATGAGAGAACAAAGCACATTGAGGTTCAGGTTCATTTCATACGCGAACATGTGTTGAAGCACAACATCTAGCTTTAATTTTGTCCAACTGCTGAACAACGAGCAGATATTTTCACAAAGTCACTTGCACGTGACAAGTTCGAGTTGTTCAGAGTTTTCCTCTCCTCATCTCTTCAGACAATGCACAATTAAGGGGGAATGTTAGGATAAAATCTTATTATCCTAATTAATTATGCATAGTATAATTATTTAATTACTTTTATTAATTAAATAATAATGGTTATAATATAAACCATATTTTGTTATGTATTGTTATATGGTTCATAAACCATATTTTTCTTTCATAGATATTGTTATATTGTTTTAAACAATATATTTGTTTTTATTCAATTGTTGCTTCCTAGATGTTATTGGAAGCTTGTGTATTTTGTTGCACTCTGTGCAACTTCATCTTCTCAGTATGTATTTGGGTATGCAATATCTATAAATATTGCAGCCCATTCTTTGTATTTTTGGTTGATTGAGTTTAATAAAATATTATCAAAGCCCTGTTGCTCAATCTACAATAAGTTAGGTATACCGATGAGGAATGCAAGCATCACCCCTCCCTTTTTTGATGGCTTTGCAAATATTTTGTCTTCCAAGGAGCATGAAGTAGAAGTAGATGGAAAGTAAAAAGAAATTATTTTAATATGCCCACCTAATAATTTAATTTCAGGATAATCAACCTTTTTATAAACATCAAATCTTGACAATTCGAACATAATAAATTTAGTTTCATTAAAAAAGTGAATAACAAACTCGTGTTACAAATGCTATTGAATTTTCTGCATTTTCAAAAGAAAGAAATAGCTATTTTTAGACAAAGACTGTATATTCTATAATATGGATGTAATGACAACTAGAATACAATTATATTTAATGAGTAAAATTTCATAAAATAGTTTTGAGGAATCCACACATCTTTAAATTGAAGAAGAAATCATAAAGCAAAAACTCTAAATTTTTTTTTTATTTATCTTGAATGTTGGTTGTTGCCCATGCTCCAAAAAGTCTATTGAACATCCCAACCATACCATGAGATATTGATTTTTATAGATTGTGATGTTTGGCATAAAGGATTTTTCTTGACAATAGTAAATCATAAATAATAATCTAAAATGACTAACAAAAATTATGGTTTAGGTACGCTCTAAAAGGAGACACTAAGGTATTAATGTTAATCTAATTCGAGGACTAAAACGTCATAGTAAATAGACTTAACACACTATGGCCTAAATGCAAATAAATTATTCTAAGTGAAATAAAACCCTAATATGCAAGAGAAAGGAAAGAAATATGAAATATCCCTTATGGGATACCACGTAAAATGCACAAATTATATGAAAATTGCAGTGAAAGTAAAATACTTGATTTTTACGAAAATGACCAATAGGTCAAAGAAATGGTATTTAATTGATACCTCACAAAATATTTTCCCAAAGTGCATGAAATTTTTTTAGAGAAGATTGCAATAATAATAATAAATACTAGAAAAATATTTTTGGATTTTTTGGAATAATATATTATTGCCAAAAATTACGTAATGCCCTAGGAGGCTAGTAAACTTCTAAAATCCGTAAATCACCAAATACAAAACCAAAAATTAAGAGTATTTGGGAATAAATTTAATAGGTAGAGGAAATGACATTTCAACCTCTAGATTCGAAAGAGACCTATTGGAAAAGCCTCCAAAATAAAGGGCGAAGTCACCTCGCTTGAAAGGGGTCGAAAATGATGGAGGCACCTTGAAAATGATGCTAAGCCCAACCCAAATGGCTACTTAAAGTCTGATATGAATCCTCTACGATTATCTTCCCGAATACCCCCAAAATTTCTCAAAACCCTTCCTCTAAACCCTCTGGTAATATCTCATAGCACAGCCCAGAAAGCGGCTCCAAAATGACAGACTAGGGTAGATCTCTCACTCTCAAGAATGCCCTACTAGCTAGGGACGAGTCTCTCACCACAAAAGCTAGTGTCCATGTGGGATTTGACTCCACAAGCTATAAATGTGCAACAACAGGAGCTGCACGTGAAGGAGGCTAAAATGTATGCAAAAAGTGTCTTTTCTTCCTCCCCCGGCTCCTTATATACTTCTCCTTGGCAAACGAGCCCCCATAACCCTAGGTGCATTTCATTCCATGGAGGGGCCAATAAAATAAGAGTAACTATAGTTACTTTTTCCTTTTGAGTCGCAAGGTGTCCAAAAGTGACTCCCAAATGCAAAAGCGGGATAATCAAATCATAGGGACCCTTCCCAAAAGTCTTCCAAAGTGTCCACAACCCCTAAGTCTAACAACAATTTTGGACTTGACTTGGCCCTTGGGCCATTTGGCGTAGGAAAGGGGACATTACAGTCCTCCCTTCCCAAAATTTTCTTGTCCTCAAGCAAATGCAAATTAGGATGCTACAAAATCTGCTCTCCCTCCCAAGTAGCATCCTCAAGTGGCAGTCCCTTCCATCGCACCAAATACTCGGTGATTACTCTACTCCTGAGCCCCCTTTGTCTCATTTCAATAATGGATTCAGTTCCAGCACCAACTTCCCTTCCTCATCTAGTGGCGGTAACTCTGTAGATGGTACAATATGTGGTCCAAGCACCTTCTTAAGGCATGAAACATGGAAGACATTATGTATCTTACTGTGCTCGATAGCTCTAGCTCATATGCCACTGCCCCAACTCGATGAACTACTCGTATAGACCATAAAATTGTGGTTTCAATTTCTCTGCACCCTTCTGCTTCAGTGAGGACTGCCTATATGGCTGTAAACGTAGGAACACTAGATCCCCAACCTCAAAAGACCTCTTTGTCCTGTGCCGATCTGCATATACCTTCATTGATTCTGTGCCTTTTGAATATTCTCTCTAAGAGCCTTCAGAATATCTTGGTTCTCCTGTAACCAATCTCGAGCTTTGGGAGCTCAGCTATCTGGTAATACCAAATCTACAAATGTCCTAGCATCATACCCATACAAGGCTTAGAAAGGGGTCATACCTATGCTCATCTGGTAGGTGGTATTGTAGCAATACTCACCCATGTGTAACCATTTAATCCATGCCCATTGGTGTCCTGTTACATAACTCTACAAGTATCCTTTTATCCACTTATTGACTATCTCTCGTTTGCCCATCTATCTGTGGGTGGTAGATAGTGCTAAGCGTCAACTCTGTACCTTCTAGTCTGAAGATCTCCTATCAAAAGGTGCTCATGAAGATCTTGTCCCTATCACTGATAATATTTTTAGGCAACCCATGTAGCCTAAAAATATCGGTATAGAAGATCCGACCACATCCACTACCTCATGCCCCTTGGGTAGGGAAAATAAATGAGCATACTTAGTTAACCGATCAACTACAACATAAATGCAGCTATGCCCATGCACCAAGGGAAGCCCAGTGATAAAGTCCATAGATATGCTTTCCTATTTTTGTTCAGGAATGGGGAGAGGTGAAGTAATTCTGCTGGGAAGGAGAACTCAGATTTGGTTTGTTGGAAAACCATACACTCTCTGACATGATTAAGGACATTGTCCTTCATTCCCTTCCATGCAAATCTTTCCCTAATGAACCTATATGTTTTGAAATACCCAGGATGTCTAGCTAGTGGTGTATCATGTACTACACAAAGGATCTTCTCCTTCATTTTGGATCCTGGTACAAGGAAAATCCTATCCTTATAGAAAATGAGATCATCCACTACTCTGTATTGGTCATCCTATATAATACCATCCATGATCTCACAGGAAAACTAGTTTTTGGAGTACTCAACAAGTATATGAGCCTTCTAATCTGCTGAAATCTCAAACATAGAACTAAGCATAGCAGTGAGGTAAGGCCTCCTAGATAAAGTGTCAACAATAATATTATTCTTACCTCTAGTGTACTCTATGTCAAAGTCATAGGTTTGCACCTTGTTCACCCATCTTTGTTGGTGATCGTTGAGCTCTTTCTATCTCGGAAGAACCTCAAACTATTGTGATCCGTACGAACCACAAATTTGTTGCCCACAAGGTACTATCTAAACTTGGCCAAGGCATGCATGATGGCCAACATCTCCTTGTCATAAATTGAATACCCTCTCTCCACGGGTTTCAATTTCCGACTCTCATAGGCGATGGGATGCCTATCCTATATGAGAACTACCCCAACACCCTCTCCTGATGCATCACACTCTAGAATGAATAGGTGGGAGAAGTCTAGTAATGCGAGGATGAGACATAAATTCATCACCTCCTTAAGGTGATCAAAAATTGTTGTGTTGTGTCTGACTAACCAAAATCCCCCTTCTTGGTCAAATCGGTCAATGGAGCAGTTAACCGAGAGAAATTCTTCACGAACCTCTGGTAGTATGTGCACAACCCCATGAATCCTCTCAATTATGTCAATGTCCTAGGTGGCGGCCAATCCAGGATTACCCATATCTTCCCTCTATCCACCTTCATTGTACCCCCACCAATTACATATCCCAAGTATAGAAGTTCGGTCATGCCGAACTCACACTTAGAGGCTTTCACATATAACAAATTAGCTTCTAATATCCCTAATATCTCACCTAGGTGCCTAATATGGTCCTCCCAAGTCCTGTTGTAGACTAAAATATCATAAAAGAAAACCAATACAAACTTCCACAAGTGGCGGTTGAACACATGATTCATGCAAGACTAGAATGTAGCTGGAGCATTAGACAATCCAAAATGCATCACCAAGAATTCAAAGTGACCGTAATGGCATCTGAAAGTTGTCTTATGCACATCCTGCTCCCTGACTTTGATATGATGATATCTAGAATGCAAATCTATTTTTGAAAAATAGATTACACCATGTAGCTCGTCAAACAACTCATCAATGCATGGTATGGGATACTTGTTCTTTATTATCTTCTTATTCAAGGCCCGGTAGTCCATACACATCCACAGGGTCCCATCCTTCTTCTTCACCAAAACCACCAAAGAAGCAAAAGGGTTGGAACTCGGTCTAATATGCCCCATATCCATGAGCTCATGTATAGTCTTCTCAATCTCATCCTTAAACCATTTGGGGTGATGGTAAGGAGAAGTGACCACCGGTCTAGCATCCTCAAGCTTAATCACATGCTCAAATCCCCTATCTGGAGGTATGTCACCAAACATGACACTGTGTCTATCCAATAGGCCTTGTATATCCACATGGTACTACTGTTGTCCATCCTCTGATTTCTTGGTCGAAACCAAACAATGTACTACCCAATCCACCCCGTCGTGCCTATAGATCCTCTCGATCCTCTTGGTCATAACAACTTAGGTGCCCCTGAAGATAAGCCCCTCAAGATCACATTCCTCCCTTTAGACTTAAACTTCAGCTCCATTGTTTGGAAGTTAGTTTGAAACTCACCAAGGGAATGGAGCCACTGTACCCCAAGCACTATGTTGTTCTCTCTAATACCAACAATATAGAAATCATTGGTAATTATATAGTTACCCATCATGATGCTCAATTGGGGAACCCATCATGTGCATCTCATAGAATCTCCATTGGCTCTACCACATTGAAGCCCTCAAATTCCTCTGTCTATAACCCCCACCTCTCAACCAATGAGGCATCAATAAAGTTGTGGGTTTCCCCACTATCAATGAGTACCACCACTCACTATCCCTACAAAACTCCCCTAACTCTGAATTCCTTATACCTCAAGGTACTAGACAAGGTGGCGATAGTCTCTTGGGGAAAGTCTCGCTATCCTGCTCCACACCCGCACTATCTAATGCCTCATCATCATCATCCTCTAATGGCTATGTGTCCAACTCCTCATCACCATCACTCTCCTCGAAGACCTCTATGTATTGGGCCCTCCCTCTACCCTTGCAATTATGTCTTGGAACCCAAGGTGCATGGCAATCGAAACATAGTTTCTTTCACCTCAATTCCTCCTTGTCCTCTCTAGATCCGAATGGTCTCTAGGTTGTATCTTTCCTAGGTGGAGGTACCTTCGGCTGTGAACCCTTGGTTCTAGAAGGGAAACCCTTAGGTTGCACTCGAGGTGGAAACCTCAACTTAGGAGTGGATAACTCCAGGTCACGAGCTCTCCTAATAGCCTCATGCAATGAAGAAGGCTCAAATGCCCTCACAAATCTAGTGAGAGTGTCTGTCAAACCTGCTATGAATAGGGAAATCAACCTCATCTCTGTAACATTAGGTACCATGACCGATAGTCTTTGAAAATCGGTGATATATTGATCCACGGAACCAATTTGCCTCAGATGAGTCAACTCTCTAAAATACCTGTCGGGGTCCCTCTTATCAAATCTTCTCACTAGCCTCTTTGTGAACTCTACATAAGTTGTGATGTATATGTGTCCCTATGTAATCAACCCATGATGCCACCAATCATGAGCATCTCCCTCTAGATGTAAGATTGCAAACTTAATTGCATCTTCCTCATGCATAGGATTCAAGTCGAAGTATGTCTTCAACTTCTACACCCAAGACTGTGCAGTACACTTCTTAGAACCATTGAAATGTGGAACAAAAATCATCCCAACCTCCTTTACATCTCTGGTACCTGTGCCTAGTAATCTCTCCTAGGCCTGACTGCCAATCTTCATTTTACAATATTCTTGGAATGGCATGTTGTCATGAAATCCATCACTTAAGGTCTGGTACCTTTCCCAAGAAGACTCCTCATCTACAATATCCACCGCTACCGTACTGTGAAACTTTGGATCCTTGAAAGAATGTTCGTGAAACCCCAGAGGTCTAGTAGAAGAATGGGCGGACCATCGTCTTGAATGTCCACCCTCACCTCTTTGACCATATTGAACCTATTTCTATTTTCTCCTCTTTCCACATGAGTATCAAACCTATCCTGTGTTAATCTCTCAGTGAGTTGGCTCAAATAGAGATTGGTAGTCTCCTGCTGCTTTACCATGTTGGTGAACAAATGTTTCATCAACTCTACCCCTATATCCTCACCGTCTCTTTCCCCATATTTCAACCCCAATAGGATGGAGAACAACTACTCGATACCACTAAAATATCGCTTATGGGATACCACTTAAAATGCACAAATTATATGAAAATTGTAGCAAAGTAAAATACTGATTTTTAGAGAAAATGACTAGCTAGGTCAACGAATGGTATTTAATTGATATCTCACAAAATATTTTCCCAAAGTGCATGAAATTTTGAGGGAATCTTGCAATAATAATAATAAACACTAGAAAAACATTTTTTGGAATTTTTGGAATAATATATTGCTGCCAGAAAATTACAGAATGCCCTAGGCGGCTGGTAAACTTCTAAAATCCGTAAATCACCAAATACAAGAGCAAAAATTAAGAGTCTTTGGGAATAACATTAACAGGTAGAGGAAATGACATTTCAACCTCTAGATCTGAAAGGGACCCACTGGAAAACCCTCCAAAATAAAAACTACAAGTTGCCTCGCTTGGAAAGGGGTCAGAAAATGATGGAGGCACCTTCAAAGTGATGCTAAGCCCAACCCAAACAGTTGTCATAAGTATGATCTAGAACCCCTCTAATTATCTTCCCCAAATTCCCCCAAAAATACTCAAAACCCTTCCTCTGAAATCTTTGGTAATATCTCTGTAGCACAGCCCAAAAAGAGTCTACAAAATGACAGACTAGGGTAGATATCTCACTACCGAAGAATGCCCTACTACCTAGGGATGGGTCTCTCACCACCGAAGCTAGGGTCCTTGTGGGATTTTACTCCACAAGTTGTAGATGTGGAACAACAACATCTGCACGTGAAGGAGGCTAAAATGTATGAAAAAAGTGGATTTTCTTCCTCCCCTAGCTCCTTTACATACTTCTCGAAAAATGAGCCCCCAAAACCCTAGAACATTTCATTCCATTGAGGGGCCATAAAATAAGAGTAAATATAGTTACTTTTTTCCTTTTGAGTCGCGATGTCCAAAAGTGACCCCTAAACGCAAAACTGGGATATTAAAACCATGGGGCCCCTTCCCAAAAAGCTTTCAAAGCATCCACACTCCCTAGGTTTGACCACGGTTTTGGAATCGACTTAGCGCTTGGGCAATTTGGCATAGGAAAAGGGGACATTACGAAAGGGGACATTATAAAATAAGTTAGCTGATTTGAAGTGATGTTGCACAGATCTGGAAATGAAATCAGGAAGTGTAGATGAACACTCAGGGACCCTACAAAGGGTAGATCTAGAAGATATGAAATGGATGGGGTGTCGGGAGTGTACTTGGGCACCCCGAGGTGCCACGGTCTACAATTTGGGTTCTCTCGATCTTTGTAAATGCTCAAAACCTAAATCTAACATTATCATAACCTTTGTATCTTGGAATGTTTCCTATCATTTGTGTTGGATCTATCGGATGAGCTGGAAAATGACTTGCAATGTAAAAGGAAGTATCAAACCCTAGAAAAATAAAATATGCAAATGAATGGGTTAGAATGACCTCATCCACCAAACTAGTGGACTTATTCTTTGAGCGTTGCACTACATTTTAGACCTAGATGTAGTTCTAGTGTGTGTGTGTGCATGTTGTGCCCTAGGTGCTCTCGTGTCAGTCGGACTTTGTGAAGTAGTGAGCAATAATAACTATAGAAAATTTAAATAGCATGTGTGCATGGAATAGAATAGAATCCTTCCCCCTCTCTAGTGCGTGTGATGCACATATCCTATCCTTGATGCATGGCACTATGTTGATGCAAGTGATGCAATGGATACAACTATAGATGAAGTGATAGTAGTATGTGATGTTATGATCTAAGATCCTAGTTATGGTTTTATAACTTTTTATTTATAGGGCTCTCAAGATGAATTTCGTAATTAATCCCGACAAGGACGATCGGGGGAAAAGATAAAGACAAAAAATGGCTAGAAAGGCCTAAAAAGAATCGGAAAGGATGTGCATAGACCGAGGCACCCAAGAATAGACTGGGAACCCTTATTTTGGGCTAAAATGATGAGGTAATTGCGAAATGGGCGGATAAGTGCAATAAAATATGCAGGAATGACAAAATAAAATATAAAATTAAAGATGGCCAAAAGGTGGTATTAATTCATACTTTATCCACTTGAGAACCTTCTAAATAGTTGTATAAGATTGGGCTAAATAATGTCTAATGTACATAATTTTGTGTCTACATTTTCCCCACTTTATGTTGGTGAGCGAGAAAGCTTGGTAACATAAAGTAGATAGAGATGTGTACCTGATATCCATGTAGAGTGTAGAAGAAGACGTGTTGATGGACTAGACTCAAGCGTGGAATGAAAAATGAAAAATGTGGAGGAGTGTGGATTCTAAAGATTAAAAATGCACATAAAAAGTGATGAGAGTGAACCTAGGGCAAAACACGTGTAATGTGACTCTCCGTGTGTGTATTGTACTTGTATGTTGTAAAGGAAAGTGCATGTAGTGGTGTGTTGTCATTTTCGTAGTTGTTATTTTTGCCCCTAATTTGACTATTTGTTTTTCATATGGTGGACTGCCGCAGGATAAAATGATCAAGTAGTCAAATATGCATGTATGTAAAAACATTGTCTAAAATACGCGTGTAAAGTACGTAAATGTAAAGTACACTAGAAAAAGTGTAAATGGAACATGTGCACCTGATCCACATCAAGAAAAATGGTGTAGAAGGATATCTTTTACCATCATGAGTTTTTGGGTGATCTCACGCCACCCTGGATGAAAACGTATATGGAAGAAATGCGTTGTGTTCTCCAACTTTAACCACTTATGCTGAAATGTGTGAATAGATCTATGTATTGTCCTAGTTTTTGGTCGATCTAACGCCACCGGACAGAGAAGTGTAGAGAAGAACACCCATTGTAACCCCTAAGCTGTAATTACTCTGTAGAATTTCCGAAGGACACCACGTCTTGTTAAGGCTAATGTGTATGGAGTTTGTAGATTGGTCGAACTCACTCGATGTGTCCGAACCAGTGTAAATATGTTGTGTTAGTAGAAAATACCACAATAATGCCCCCTCTTTGGGAGTGTATGTGACGACCACGGAAGGAGAATACGACCCCAAAAGAAGACCACCACACTCTAATCAGTAGAACTCTATTATACAAGAGGAAAGGAAACTACAATGATACCCACTTCGGGACATCGTAGAAAACCACACCAAAAGTGACTAAAAATTTGGGTAATTATTTTTGAAGTGAACTAAATAATACTAATGTTTTCTTCACCATTTCTCATTAATAATTAATTTATCCTAATTTAATTTACCCAAAATTAAATAAACACTAGCCCAATAATAACTTAATTATTTTATTCTATTAAGTTAACTAGGGTCACCTTAACAAGTCTACACCCATTTTACTTTAATTAGTTTCCCCTTTTTAATTAGTTTTCCCACACATCCCCTTTTTAAATTTATTTCTATAATGCCCACCATATTTAAAAATAATAATAATAAGCTGAGGTGAGTTGTTTTAAGTGGTATTAGGTAAGGGGTGGATTTTTTTATGGAGACGGGAATGGAGTAGGTAGCCCCATGTGAAGGAACATGGGCTAGTCAGATATGTATTTTCATAATAATAATATAATCACTTTACTTGATCCTCAAGGAAAAAACCACACTAAAAAAACAAAAACATGTAACTTTGTAAATTTAGCAGTAATTGGAAAGTTGCAGCGATGGCCAGAAGGAATTTTAGACCTACCATGTCCTTTGCATAATAACGCAAGCACTATAATTGATAATATACACGCTTTGACCATGCAACACCCACTTCAGAAGCCCAACTTCTTGTTGAAAAATTAACTCCACTTAGATATTACAGTGAGGAAAGGTAGATGGTGATTTACGGTGGATGGCATGGGACTTGGAGTTGGTATAATGTTTGTGAAAGAAAGAATGATATAGTCACATTATTTAACCCACACAACAAATAGGTCTCCAACTTTGATCGGTTCAAATTTTCTGCGTACTCCCAACTTGGCCAAAATGTTAGCTCCTGAATAGGTTATTGGTCCCCTGGTAGATATGGATGCAAACAAAAAAACATACTCCGCTAAATAGCATAGATTGCAAGTTATACACAAAATGGGTTTGTTGAAAAGGCTATAGAAACTTCTGAGTAGAAGTAACTAGAAGATTTAAATCCATATTCGATAACCTCTGCTAGTGTCTACTATTATGTGTCAAATGCAAGTTGTGGAGCAGTATGGACATCCATCAAAGCATATAAGATAGAGGAATTTTGTTAGATGGAAAGTATAAATGAGCTTCACATTTTTTTTTCCAAAGTGCTCTACTTGACTGCATGAGTTCTGCATCGAGGTTCATCCACTCATGCATGAATAAGAATGATCTATTTCAAAATACAACTCGATCTTGCCCTATTTTTTCAGTGGATTCACAAAGATCTTACTTAGTGGAGGGTGTCTTGAATAGGAGAAAACAACATCAGGGCTGCCAAATAATTTGTTGCCTTTTGGGTGGTCATTATGGGTGGTTTTTGTATGTGGATCTCTATTATGCATATGTGCAAAGTAGAATGATGTTCACAATTTGGGGATTATTGCAGCTCTTGGAACATTATCATGGCTTGGTTCCTGATGTGGACCTAATGTTTGATTGTATGGATAGGCCGAGGATTGAAAGATAAAATTACAGACGATCCAACCTATCACCACCTCCTATTTTTTTATACTACATTAGCAAAAGAGATCATATTGACATTCCTTTTTCTAGTTTGGTCCTTCTAGGGATGGATTACAAAAGATATACGAGGTGGGCCTTGTGAAAAAGGCTTAAAACCCCTCTAGCAACTTCAATCGGTTCTTGGAACACCAAAACCGCGTGGATTACCTCTTACCCACTTCGCTCATCATTTCCAGGCATGGTTCATCTCTCCTTATCTTGCATAATTCTTGAACTTTATTTTTATTTTGCAACAAAATATAATTTTAAAAGCTTAGGATTATCATACATTTAATTTTTTTATAATAACTTGTTGCAAAATAATGAAATGTCGCATCGTAACTCACACAATCAAAATAACCATTTTGTAGTCAACCATGAACTTCAACCCTCATTTTGAGGTGATTCAGAAAACTACCTGACAAAACTAGATCACTATAGTATTGTTTTATCAACAAGTTGAGGTTGACTTCCCGTAAATATGTTGACCATCTCTTGGTTTAATTAGATAAATTGCAATTTCTGGGACTCACAAAGTAACCTTCATAACTCCAGAAAATGGAGGTTAAGCTTCCTTTGCATACCTTGTTATGTGAGGTGTCATTTCAATCCTTGGATCAACCCCAAATGAACATTTGTGACCTTTTTGATGCCCTTATAGGAGCCTATTACACTTTTTTTGTAGCGGTAGGAAGCTGCTAAATCTAAAAAGTTGGCTTTCATTTTGAACTGCCATTTGAAACTTGGATAGAGAAATTATTATCTGCCTTTGCAAACCTCTAGTACTTTTACTAGACAATTACCTGAAACCTTCGGTTCGGAAAAATCACATTTCAGGTTAGTTTGGCAAAGGCATTTTATAGGCCTCCGGTCACAGTTTGATGAGGTCAAACTAGACCAATTACGACTTGTCGCTCTAGAAAACATGTTGCCATTTGAAAACAATTTTCTAGATCTCGACCCCCATGACTACGATGAATTCTCAATATATAGGGGAACTTGTAGGAAGTTTTCATTGTGCATTCATCTATCAAATTATAGTTTTGGATGTGTTTTTCTGAGCCCTTGAGCTCATTCTTGATCATTAACAACTAGCTCATTTATGACCGATTGCCCCAGAAAATTAGCCGCTAATCATAAAGCATTCACCAATTCTGAATTCTGTCAGTTCTTATGAACTCTTGGTATATAAGTGGACACATAGAAATTTAACCTGTGGTGTGTTTGCTCATCGAATATAACTTTTGAAATTGGTTTCTTAGCCTCCGAGCTTGATTTGAATGCTTTTGTAGCTAGCAAGAAAATGTAAAAAGAGAGTGGTAAGACCCCTGTCAGGATGCCAAACCACCGTGGAAACTTTTGATGAATGTAAATAACTATTTGAAACTCTATAGTGTAACTTTTTGTGTGAAACAAAACTTTTGACAAATGGTGTTTCTCTCTCTTCCTTTCTCTTTCTCTCTCCTTGGTTACGAAATGAAGTGAAATGAAATGAAATGAATACATGTTTTCTAAACCTTTTCTTTCGAATAAAAATTATAATTATTATTATATGTAAATGGGAAACTAAAGACATTAATTATGTTAGATTAGGGTGGATTCCATGCCAACGATTTATCGTTGATTTCATGCTCATATGGTTTTGCAGGATGCAAGAATGATGGCGAAAAGGCGATGTGTAATTCATTATTTATTATTGTAAATTTTATAGGTCATTGTAAAATGAATATATGTATAATGTAGTCTCATGCTACAGAAATGTTATATTTGAAATTTGCTAATATGTATGGGATGCTAGTTTTAGGGACATCTAGGAAATGTGCATTTAATCATAGGTTCAATTTGATTCATAGTTACGTATGGTAAAAAGGTTTGATATATATATGGTAAATGAATTTGGAGTTAATATCTTGTAGTGCATTTTCAGTGTTCAATAAGTGATTAATTAATTAGTGTGTTGTATTCTTACCTTGTAAATGTAATAAAGAGATTTAATCAAAACACTCAACCCTTGTATAAGATTCGTGCATAACATGTCTTCATGTGTGATCCTTCTTACCATAGAAGAGATTGAAACTATAGAATGAACTTAAATTTTGCACTTGATGGAACCTCCTAGTTTAGGTAAATAAAACCCCTAGATTGAGTTTACCGTCATAGTCGTTATGTTTAGCGACATTGTCATGAACCCATATTTTAGGAACGACATGGTCCAAATTTATCCAAAGTATATGGTTTCCTTCTAGGTTTGGTAACCGAGAGGAGAATGTCTTCTCTTCAGGTCTGACACTCATGTTGAGTGGTGAAGACCACCTTGGAAGTCACTTTAAGATTCCTTGTTTGAAGCAACGACTATGTGGTGTAACCAAACCATTTATGGAGTAAGTAGAACTATTAATCCCTTGGTATCCTAGTGGACTAATAAGCCTTACAAATTTAGATCTAGGATTTTCTTGTCATCGAATAAATTCCTTGTGAGACCCTTGGATGACGCAAATGGAGAGAGTGAAATAGTTGTTCTATGACTTAAACTCTTGTTAATGAACTCTTTAGTTCCTCTAAGCTAAATGTGTTACCTTGGTTTCTATCAACATAACACCTTGGACTTTTCTTGAAGGTGGTTTAGCATAAATATGTCCTCTCACCTTAAACTCATATATAGTTGAGGGTATATCCTTAGGTGCATTTGAAATTAATCTAAACCTCAATTGATTAGGAGGTTAACTTGGGGTTCATGTGTAGTTACAAGGCTTCCAATCATATACGTCTTCAAGATGTTAGACAATTACTTCCGTAACTCCTATTACAAAACAATGTTAATAATGAGACCATAATGCGATGTAAAAGTAAAGCATATAAGAGAAAAAAATGAGATTTGAGGTTAGGAATAATGCCACTCTTGGAGTCCTTATAACTCAATTAAACATTTTCATGTGTTACAAAGAATATGAGTTTCCCTTGGTGAGATCAAACTTCAAGAAAAACAAAAGATATATATATAAAATCTAAATACAATTTCTTGTTGTGGGAATGTTGAATCAGGAAATAAGGATACCGTGATTGAAGAATGTTTATGGGAAAAAGGTATCTTGAATCTAAACCACCCCCCTTAAATCCTAATATTGCTTTCTGGACATCAAGTCAGATTCACTTGAGTTACAAGGGTAAAATGTAGACTTTGAATAAAGCGTTTGAGAAGCATATCCTTAACATAAGAACAAGATAACTAAGCACTTTATATGTAATTTGAATTATGCCAAATAAGTATGTAAGTTATGGAATTTTTTTGTAAAGGATAAAAATCCAACTTAAAATGGTCAAACTGTAAATTAAATGTGGAATGAACTTAAGAATCTGTAGGTGGAAAAAGGAGAAAATTATCCTTGCACAATAATGTTCTTGGAATGTTAATTGTAACTAAGATGCAATTAAAGAAATGATGTGTTGTGGATTTTCCAATCCTTGAGTCCTTTTCTTGTGGCTAGGTCATTGCTAGTATTCATTCATTGGGAAAAGTGTGGCATCGACATGTCTATGGTGTTGTCATGTGTCTATGTGAGTCGATGACTTGTAAGTGTCGTATGCATCTTTGAGTTTCTTTACATGGAGCCCTTGTGGCGTTGTGAAGTGAGCAATGTAAGTCAAAAAATTATCTTGGTATTTTTACTGTTGTTTTTGTGTGTGTAAATTTTTGGGTTTCATTTGGTATTAGAGCGGAGGTTCATGCTCTTGAACCTCAGGACAGATTAGAGTTGTGATGGTGTTGCATGATGGTGGTGGATATTGGAAGAGTAATGTGATATAAGCATGATGTGAACAATGTTGTAATTGTGACCTTATCGAAGCACATGTGGTGCATGTCACTTAGTGTGTATTTGTTATCATGGTTATGTGCTTGTGATGAGAGTATTCACTCTCTTTTTCGTTGATTCAATGAGGAATTCATGTGTGATGTACCACCTTATTGTGTGTGAAAAAGAATGTTATTGTGGATTGCAGAGTATTGGAGCATTTTGGCATTATGTGATATGAAGGTGTATTGAGGTATTACATGAAAAAATTGTTGTAAAGTGAATTGGATTTTATCGTGATGTCATCACCATGTTGTGATAAATTGTGTGTGTCACCATGTTGTAATTGGAATTGACTATATGTTGTAAGGTTATACATTGTGTTCCTCATACGTATAATTCATGTAAAATATGATGGTTCATGTCATGATTTAGGGGCATATGGTGAGTGTATGATCCCTAATGTACAGTGATTGCACTTTGGGTGTAGAATGTGGTAATGTGATGTATTGTAACCTGTAAAAGTAATGATTTTGTTATACCCTATATATATACCATGCGTAAGACATTATGGTTAATTTGTGTGAATAACCATTGTATTAGGGATGTATTTATGTGTTATTTTTGGACTCTACACTAACCAACCCTAAGGGAAATTGTAAAAGGTGTATGTTTAGAGTGAGGAAATGTGTACCATTGACCAGTCACTCAAGCCAAGTACGAGATAGGAAGTGGAGCCTTACATAGGCTGTTTTGGTGCTCAAAATGGTCTCGCCCCATCTGTGCCTTTGAAAAATTATTCATTCACGGCCTCTGTCATTTTCTCCTTCCCCGTATGGTGCTTGGTTAGTCTTATTTCCATTTTTAGTCTGCTCCTAGGTCAAGATCATGTGTGGGTCCATATTTGTCTCATGGTTCCTTTTTTCCTCTGGAAAAGCTCTGTATTTTGAGTCTCCCATGCTTTGTCCCTTCAAAACTCGTGTTTTCCCATTTTCTCCATTCTCCATAGTCAAAATTTGTTGTTCTTGTTGTTTTTTCCTAAATACTCAAAGAGAAATGAGTTGATGTGTCCCTAAGGATTGTGTTTGATCCTTGCAATAGTCTAAATTCTTTGTCCTCAAGGAAAACCTCATTTCATGGCTCGAATGGACATTTCTCTATGTTTTACTGGTTTGATGGGTGTTTCTCCCGGTCAAATTTACATCATTCAGTCGATAGGGAAACGTGGCATCCTTTGGTTAGATGTGGCTCAACCCAGACACTTGAAAATTCTATAAAAATCCTCAACTTTAAAATGTGTCCACATGGAGGAACGACGCTCATTTGAGAATCAACTTTTTGGTTTGGCTTTGAAGTAGTGTCGGGAGGACACATGGAGGGTTGGCAGGAAAGAGACATGTGGAGACTTCCACTAGGTTTCCCATACCTACACAAATTTCAAAAGGTTTTCAGGAAGTCCAGGACATATGGAGGAACGACACTCATTTGAAGATCTACTTTTGGGCTTTGCCTTGGAGTAACGCCGAGAGGACATGTGGAGGCTTCTGCTACTTGGCATGGACTTAGACAAATTTTCATATAGTTGAGACAGGTTTGGCGGATAGGACACATGGTGATATCGCTCTCATTTAGGCTCTCTTCTTAGGGCACCATCTTGAAGTTCCACAATGGAGACACGTGGAGGAACCATGCATGTTCGGGGACCGACCCTTGAGTTTCATTCTAAAGAAGCACCAGGCTGACATGTGGAGGCCTCCACTCACTTTGTATTTTACTTAGAATTTTCTACAACCAAAAGGAGACGCCTCGAGCATGACACATGGCGCCTTACACCGAGCTTTAAGCATTGAGAAAAACCTTATCGAATGTAGACACATGACAAGCCCGCGCTCATTCAAGGTATCAAATTTTTGGGACCGCCTCAAGGTGTGCCATGGTGACATGTGGCAATTTGAAAAGTCATGGGGGAGGGAGGTGGACCATCGGAGGCAATTCAAACTTTTCACCTCTTTGCTTCATAAAGGTTAAAATAGCAAAATGGCCATGCGAGCCAATGGGAAATAGTCAATGTTTTTCCCTAGTCAACGGTGGAGGCATCGGATCCGCGAGGAAAATTGGAAAATTTTCCTTTTGAGAAAAAAGAGTTAAAAGTAAAAGGGGAAGCATAGTTCTCGCTAGGACCCACATTGGGACATGTGTCAAAAGTATTTCTCAAGGGCGAGTTGTGGGGAAAACTTGGAAAATTTTCCTTTTTCCAAAAGAGAGTCAAATGGTAGAATTTCTCCACATTTCTTTTGGGGCCCACCTCAAGACACATGTCGGGCCCATTTTCAGAAGTAGAGGTGTGGAGAAAAATGGGAAATTTTTCCATTTTTTCAAAAGGGTCAGAAAAGGTCAAAGGAAGCCCCAACCCGTGTTTTCATCTTCCACGTGGACGGCCCACATTTAAATCAAAGATCAACGGATGTTGAGCATCTAGATCTGATTTTCCCCCATTTTTCTGGTAAACTCCCTAGAGTGCAAGTCTTCATGATTTCTTGCTATTTTCTACATGCCAAGCAGAGGAGTGAGTTAATTTTGATATCTAGAGTTTAGTGGAGGAGATCTGGAGGTGTCTTTCACCATTAAAGAAGTTTGACTCTCGAGCCCGATTTAGTTTTCCATTTTCTTCTCCTAAGCATGCAAGGGGCTAGATTTGATTGATATGGGGTGGAAGTGGTTGGCAAAATGGATGGAGGCATGTTTTCTCAAGAAAGGAGTTGAATGTGGGAAGAAATCGAAGATATTTTCCTTGAGCACCACTTGACTTTTGAAGATCTGATTCTATGAATCACAAAAGAATCATGGCAAAGCACTGCATAAATAAAGTTTTTGTCTTTTGGAAAAGGGGATCTCTTGGAAATTCTATAAATGGCATGAATTTTTTCATGCAAATGGTTGGGAGTTTTTGAAAGATCATGACTGATTTTCTCCAACAAAAAAATCTTGACAGAGCCCATCCATTTTGAGAAGTCGTCTACAGAAGCTGTATATCTCTCTTTGTGTCAAATTTTATCATGTCAAGGTGGTTACAAGTGTACAACCATTGACAATCTTTGAGATTGTTCTGGAAACTTTCCCTTGCTGATAAATTTGATCAAACTTTGAGTTATTTTGTGTTAATCTTGAGTAAAGTGTATTTATTTCATCTCTGAATGCATACGAGTAGTTTTTCTTGTTTCTATTACAATATTGTACCAAAATAGGGTCCAATCACACAGGTCTCAGTCCTTGTGATAGTTTAGTGGCATCTGTAATTTCATTTCTCAGAAGAGCCTTCATCTGGGAATGGGATAAATGGTTTAAAATCACTTTTCTTTCATTTTGTTGATAGAGATTCTCTGTAAGCCTCTGGGTGTACCTCGGGGTGAATTGGTTTAAATATTGTTGCTTTATTACTTCCTCTAACTCAAGCCTTCGTGATAGAATCCCACAAGTTATGTGAAAGAGTGTTAATCTGGGCCTCCATTGAAGAACATATTCTAGTAGAGGAAACAATTTAACTTTTTGTGGCATTTTGTTGATTGAATCTTTCCATTTTACATAAGCTCTCAAGGATTTGGTGAGTCAATTCCATCCTGTCTCCCCTCCCACAAAAATTCATTTAACAACAACCAATCCTACCCATACTACCCCTGTTTTTGCTTTGTATACCCACACTAGACAAAAATCCTTTTACTAAAGTATGCAGAATAGATCAGGTTTCCAAATGTCTTTAGTAACCTTTGCCTTGTTGTGAGAATATCTCCATAATCTGGAAGTGACAACTCATGAGAGTCAGATTTGGTGTGTTGATCATATTTTCCCCAAGGCCTTCTCTATAAAATTTATGCAAAAGAAAGGTACATGTATCTCCTTTCAAATAACAAAGGTTACACAATAGGTTCTCTTACCTTGGTTGAAAGGCACAACCTAAAATAGTTAGGATAAGATCACATCCTTTTGAGGTGCTATCCATCTCTCCACAAATCCAAGTAACAAAGGGACAACTAGATTTCTCCTCGGCTACAAAATGACATACACTTATGATCTATCTGCCTCTAAGCTCCTGTTTAAACTGTGTGTTGTTTTTGTTTGAAAAGGAGAAAAAAATTTGGGTACCAATAGGATGAAAACCCACTTTTGTTCATTTGGTATGTGTGGCACTTACTCAACGAGTGTCATGCATATTGTGTTTTGCAGACACCTTAGGCTCAGTAGATGACAAATTGTACTCCTTTCTCTCTCTGATATGGTTATCGTATGGATTCAACCTATGTGATTTTGACTATGTTGAGCCTTGTCGAAGTGGTGTGGCGGATGATTTAGATAGAGATGATGACAATTGTATTATTTGATATGTTATTTTACAAGTTGAGGCTCGATGTTCTAAGTGCTAGCAACTCGTTGAGTACCCCTTTGGTGGATGTATAAGGCCACATAGTTATTGTGATGTGTTATTTCTCTACACGTATTTTATTCGTGAATTGAACACTTTCCCTTTTCTTGCTAGAACCAACATAGTTTTCTTGACTAACATGTTCTTATATTTTGGGAATTTATTTGGTTGTTGCACTAACATTTGGATTTTGTACTAACCATGGCTAATTAGCCATTTGATTTTCTTAGTTTTAAAAGTGTATCAAGTTTAAAAAAATTATAGCCTAGCCCAAGGCTTGGGATTGTTGCCACTTGGCATTTGATATGGATTGTTATGCTAGTTCTAATGTCGTATTGTGTTGGAATAGGGTCATGGGATTCACCATGGAGTGGTGGGACCTATGGACCCATTTTGTTTTATATGGGGTATGCCCCAAGGAGTTATAGATAACTAGTGGGTTATTGAACCATGAGTTATTATGTCACTTGGGTTAGAGGTATCTAGACTCTATGTGCCTAGGGCCATAGGGTGACCGACCTCTTTTGGGGAGCGAAAAGGAAAAATTATCTTTATTTTATTTTCTTGAGGGAGGCATAAGAGACTTGAGGGAGGCATAAGAGATTTGTGTTGGTGTGATTGATGCTTTGGGAGGTATATGGAGTTGTCCTGTGATTCTTGGGAGGTATATGTATTTGTTTTGTGATGCTTTGGGAGGTATATGGAGTTGTTTTTTGATGCTTTGGGAGATATAGGGAGATTGTTTTGTGATGTCTTGTGATGTGTGGAGTTGGTATAGTGAGTTATGTGTACTCATGTGAGTCTTGTTAGACATTGTTATGTTTGAGGCTTGACGCCCCCTTGGTTGGTATGGACTATTGTATATTGTCTTGGCACTAAGTGGGTACATTCATGGTATTTGGGTCATGTTATACCAGTTGTATTTGTATCAATGTCATGATTCACGGTTTTTTAGTCACACTTGTGTGTGTTGGATCTATGCCTGTGACATAATTGTTGGAAATTCTTGGTTATGTGGACTACTTGTTTGTCTTTCCATGGTGGAATTAGAGGTCTTGTGATGTGATACAATCATTAAAGTATGTAGTGAGATGTCTCATGGGTCATTTGTGTTGTGTTGAGTTTTGTGTGACATCTTGAGGCCAATTACTATTGGGCACCCATGAAAATAAATAAAGTGAAATCTTGAAACAATGAAATATTAAGAGCTTGAGAATAAGAAATAAAGTAAAGGAAAAGACTAACTAATTGATAAAGTAAAAGAGAACTACCAATCTTCACAAAATATTAAAATTTAAGATATTTCTAAAAGGAATTTGTTTCCTTGTGGTCGAGTTGTACCAAAAGTTTTTTTGTTAAATGACATGGGTCACTATTGATTTTTTTCCTACCTACCCTTTGAGCTTCAGTGTTGTGTCACATCAAGGATGATGCTCTTTAAAGGGGAGGGAAATGTAGTGCCCACCATATTTTAAAAAAAAATTAATAATAAAAGAATAAGTTGAGGTGAGTTGTTCTGAGTGGTATTAGGTAAGGGGTGGATTTTTTTATGGAGATGGGAATGGAGTAGGTAACCCCCATGTGAAGGCACATGGGCCAGTCAGACATGTCTTTTCATAATAATAATACAATCACTTTACTTGATCCTCAAGGCAAAAACCACACTAAAAAAACATGTAACTTTGTAAATTTAGCAGTAATTGGAAAGTTGCAGTGATGGCCAGAAGGAATTTTAGACCTACCACGTCCTTTACGCATAATAATGCAAGCACTGTAATTGATAATATACACGTTTTGACCATGCAACACCCACCACAGAAGCCCAACTTCTTGTTGAAAAATTAACTGCAATTAGATATTGCAGCAAGGAAAGCAGAATATGGTGATTTGCGGTGGATGGCATGGGCCTTGGAGATGGTACAATGTTTGACCAATGAAAGAATGATATATTCACGTTGTTTCACCCACGCAACAAATAGGTCTCTAACCTATTTAGTTCGCATTTTCCATATACTCCTAACTTGCACCAAAATGTTAGCTCCTGAACAGTTTCTTTGGTCCCCAGTAGATATGGATGCAAACAAAAACAATGTGCTCATTAAATAGCATGGACTGCAGGTTATACACAAAATGGGTTTGTTGAAAAGGCTATAGAAACTTCTTAGCATGAAGTAACTAGAAGATTTAAATCCATATTCGATAACCTCTGCTAGGTCTACTATTTTGTGCCAAATGCAAGTTGTGGAATAGAGTATGGACATCCATCAAAGCATATAAGATAGAGGAATTTTGTTAGATGGAAAGTATAAATGAGCTTCACATATTTTTTCCAGTGCTCCTACCTAACCTGCAGTTCGCCACTGAGGTTCATCCACTCATGCATGAATAAGAATGATCTATTTCAAAATACAACTCGATCCTGCCCTATTTTTTTTTAGTAGATTCACAAAAAATATTGCTCATGAAGGGTGTCTTGAATAGGAGAAAACAAAATCAGGGCTGCCAAAGAATTTGCTGCCTTTTGGGTGGTCATTGTGGGTGGTCTACTATATGTGGATCTCTATTATGCATACGTGCAAAGCAGAATGATGTTCACAATTTGGGGATTATTGTAGCTCTTGGAACATTATCATGGCTTGGTGCCTGATGTGGACCTAATGTTTGATTGTATGGATAGGCCGAGGATTGAAAGATAAAATTACAGACGATCCAACCTATCACCACCTCCTCTTTTTTGATACTACAGAAAAAGAGATCATCTTGACATTCCTTTTTCCAGTTTGGTCCTTCTAGGGATGGATTACAGAAGATATACGAGGATTACACAAGATATACGAGGTGGGCCTTGTGAAAAAAGGATTCAATCACCCTCTAGCAGCTTCAATCGGTTCTTAGAACACCAAAACCGCATGGATTACCTCTTACCCGCTTCGCTCGTTGTTTCTAGGCATGGTTCATCTCTCCTTATCTTGCATAATTCTTGAACTTTAGTTTTCTTTTGCAACAAAATATAATTTTAAAAGCTTAGGATTATCATACATTTAATTGTTTTATAATAACTTGTTGCAAAATAATAAAATGTCATATCGTAACTCACGCAATCAAAATAACCATTTTGTAGTCAACCATGAACTTCAACCCTCATTTTGAGGTGATTCAGAAAAACTACCTAACCAAACTAGATCACTACAGTATTGTTTTATCGACAAGTTGAGGTTGACTTCCCAATAAATATGTTGACCATCTCCTGGTTTAATTAGATAAATTACAATTTCTAGGGACTCACAAAGTAACCTTCGCATACCTTGTTATGTGAGGTGTCATTTCAATTCTTGGATCGACAATTTGAATGAACATTTGTGACCTTTTTGACACCCTTATAGGAGTCCTTGTTACACTATTTTGCATGGTAGGAAGATGCTAAATCTAAAAATTTGGCTTTCATTTTGAACCGCCATTTGAAACCTAGATAGAGAAATTATTATCCACCTTCGCAAACCTCTAGTACTTTTACTAGAAAATTACCTGAAACCTTCGGTTTGAAAAATCACATTTCAGGTTAGTTTGGAAAAGGCATTTTGTAGTCCTCCAGGTTGTAGTTTGATGAGGTCAAACTAGACCAATTATGACTTGTCGCTCCAAAAAACATGTTGTCATTTGAAAACTATTTTCTAGTTCTCAGTCCTGCGACTACATGAATTCTCAAAATATAGGGAACTTGTAGGAATTTTTCTTTCGCGTTCATCCATCAAATTTCAGTTTTGGATGTGGTTTTCTCGATCCCTCAAGCTCATTCTTGATCATTAACAAATAGCTCATTTATGAACGATGGCCCAAGAAAATTAGCCTTAATCATAAATTGCTCACCATTACAAATCTATCTGGGTGAATTCACTAAAGAACTCTTGGTATATAAGTGGACAAGTAGAAATTTAACAATGGTGTGTTTACTCATCAAAAGGGTTTCTTAGTCTCCAAGCCTAATTTGAATGCTTTTATAATGTAAAAAGAGAGTGGTAGGACCCCTGTCGGAATGCCAAACCACCGTGGAAACTTTTGACACATGTAAATAACTGTTTGAAACTCTATAGTGTAACTTGTTGTGTGAAACAAAACTTTTGAAAAATGGTGTTTCTCTCTCTTCCTTTCTCTTTCTCTCTCCTTGGTTACGAAATGAAGTGAAATGAAATGAATACATGTTTTCTAAACCTTTTCTTTCGAATAAAAATTATAATTATTATTATATGTAAATGGGAAACTAAAGAAATTAATTATGTTAGATTAGGGTGGATTCCATGCTAGCAATTTATCACTTATTTCATGCTCATATGGTTTTGCAGGATGCAAGAATGATGGTGAAAAGGTGATGTGTAATTCATTATTTATTATTGTAAATTTTATAGGTCATTGTAAAATGAATATATGTATAATGTAGTCTCATACTTGAAATGTTATATTTGAAATTTGCTAATATGTATGGGATGCTAGTTTTAGGGACATCTAAAAATGTGCATTTAATCATAGGTTCAATTTGATTCATAGTTACGTATGGTAAAAGGATATATATATATATATATATATATACATATATATATATATATATATATATATATATATATATACATATATATATGTATATATACATATGTATATGTATATATACATATGTATATGTATATATACATATGTATATGTACATATATATATGTATATATACATGTAATATATATGTATATATATATATATGTATATATATATATATATATATATGTATATATATATATAATATATATATATCCTTTTACCATACTTAACATGAATCAAATTCAACCTATGATTAAATGCACAATTTCTAGATGTCCCTAAAACTAACATTTCAATGTTCATAAGTATCTGGAGTAAGTATCTTGTAGTGCATTTTCAATGTTCAATAAATGATTAATTAATTAGTGTGTTGTATTCTTACCTTGTAAATGTAATAAAGAGATTTAATCAAAACACTCAACCCTAGTATAAGATTCATGCATAACATGTCTTCATGTGTGATCCTTCTTACCATAGAAGAGATTGAAACCGTAGAATGAACTTAAACTTTGCACTCGATGGAACCTCCTAGTTTAGGTAAATAAAACCCCTAGTTTGAGTTTACCATCATAGTCGTTATGTTTAGCGACATTGTCGTGAACCCATATTTTAGGAACGACATGGTCCAACTTTATCTGGAGTATATGGTTTCCTTCTAGGTTTGGTAACCGCGAGGAGAATGTCTTCTCTTCAAGTCTGACACTGTGTTGAGTGGTGAAGACCACCTTGGAAGTCACTTTAAGAGTCCTTGTTTGAAGCAACGACTATGCGATGTAACCAAACCATTTATGGAGTAAGTAGAACTATTAATCCCTTGGTATCCTAGTGGACTAATAAGCCTTACAAAGTTAGATCTAGGATTTTCTTTTCATCAAATAAATTCCTTGTGAGACCCCCGGATGACGCAAATGGAGAGAGTGAAATAGTTGTTCTATGACTTAAACTCTTGTTAATGAACTCTTTAGTTCCTCTCAGCTAAATGTGTTACCTTGGTTTCTATCAACATAACACCTTGGACTTTTCTTGAAGGTGGTTTAGCATAAATATGTCCTCTCACCTTAAACTCATATATAGTTGAGGTATAGATCCTTAGGTGTATTTGAAATTAATCTAAACCTCAATTGATTAGGAGATTAACTTGGGGTTCGTGTGTAGTTACAAGGCTTCTAATCATATACATCTTCAAGATGTTAGACAATTACTTCCGTAACTCCTATTACAAAATGAGACCATAATGTGATGTAAAAGTAAAG